>CM042228.1:24029183-24626683 GCA_023566465.1 Cottus gobio | reverse complement strand
CCTTTCATTGGATTTGGTTAACATAAAAATGTGGGTTAGTAACTTCAACTTTCTATGTTTGTTTTTTTAAATCAAATTAGCTTTAAACTACGAATAAATCACCATAAAATGTAACACTAACTTTGAGTGGATCTTTGGTCATATTACATTATGTTTGACCATAAATCACCCGCTGCACTAAAACACGCTCATTTGTTTCTCAGGTATCTGTGCGCTACCATAGGAATGTGTTCCAGACGTGGAAGAAGACCAACAAGAAAGTGCGATTGCAGATTCCCTTGCCTGCCCACAGCACTCCTACCCAACAGACCCTGTCCATAAACACCTTCTGCAAGGGCACTAACAAAGAGACTATGGTGTAGACTACAGTCTCCACTAGGGATGCACCGATACCGATACCGGTATCGGTATCGGTGGTCGATACTGCGTTAAATACTCGTACTCGCATCGGTTTCAATGGCCGATACCAAGAACCGATACTCACTCAACAGTATTTCACTACAACAAACTGGTCGCGCTTTGTGGAGAAGCAACCCCGTGGCGGAGCCGGAGACACTCTTCTCTGTCTCAACTGTCTCAACAGTCTCAACTTCTGAGCAGCCAATCACGCTATCCAAGTTGTTTTACCGTCCAATCAGATGGCCAGTTTGTCTCAACAGCAGAATCTGGAGCCGCCATCTTGGATCCTCGCTACGCAGCGCTCACTTCTTTCAATAGACAGGAGAAAAGTGAGACGCGAGTACAATACAAGACTTTATCGATATTGTGCTTATTAACCGGTGTTGCATACGTGTGTATGACATATTAGTGCTCATATTAGTGCTCTTGTTAGTGGCTGACAGCCCCGGAGTTACTTGTAATCAGTCCGTCCCAACGCGACGCAGATGTTTCGCGCGACCAGATTACATGTAAAGTCTATGCACAGACGCGTGTGGTTGCGACAGACGCAAATTTACGCCGGCGGCACGTTAGACGCGAGAGTTGAAATTTTCCATATTTAATACATCTATAATTGAGAAGCTCTGCGCGTCATCACCGCCGTCCTGCCGGTTTGAATCAAACTGTTGCTGATCCACCTGAAGTAGCGCTGGCAGCGGCCTCATTCAGACGCTGTTGTGCGGCTACGGATGATATTATTGTAGACGAGTGTCTGTTGTGTGTCTATATTTGTAATTCTAATAAAATGAAAACACGCTGCAGGGTAACTTGAACCACTTTTTTATCTCCTTCACACACGTATATCCCACAATTCCACTCCTCTTTTCCTTTCCGTTTCTCCCTCCACAATAAAAGCACCGGAAACATAACTTGGAACACAGCTTCCTATATAATTGCTCGATACCTAATATTATCGCTTACATTATGAACCCGGACACGGGGCGTTTTATGGTCCGACATTAGAGGGACTTCCACAAGACGTTTAAAGCTTGGGATAGCCTTCTGTTAATTTTGTACTATAGGCTTGACATAATCTGCAGAGGATAAAATAAAATCTGCCTCCAAATTAATTGCACTTTCATGGAGACCAAATCTAAGAAGTATCGGTATCGGTACTCGGTATCGGCAAGTACACAAATAAAAATATCGGTATCGTATCGGTTTGTAAAAAATGGTATCGTTGCATCCCTAGTCTCCACCATAGTAGACTCCTTCAAGAGCTGGAGGATTTCACCTTTTGCTCGGAACAATTGCACCAAAAGAGCACATTTAAGATATCTCACAACCTTTGGTTCCGTCTAGAAAAGACAAACTACAGTCATTTTCGCAATCGTGGACATGTAAAGTACTTTTGACAGTGACAATCTGTATCTTTTCCTGAAGAAACCAAATTGTTCTGGACTGACAATCCGGGTATTTTTCCTCTTCATTGCATAACATTAGCTTTGTTGCAACATTGCAGTTCCAATATCTACAACAATAAAAGAGCCAAATCTGAAAGGCTTGTTGAATCAAATGTTTTCTCATCTAGGCGTGCCACAAAAGAGTGACTGAGTTATCTTGCTTTACAGTTTGTGGGTTGGTAGGCACTCCAGAGTGTGGAAGCTGTTAAGTTCAAAAATCTTTGGGCGGTTGTGTGAAGAGAAGTCCCAGATGCAGAAAGTTATCATAAAAATTGATTTAATAAAGAGATGATGAACAGCATTTCAAAATGAATCACACTAATAACTACACAATATATATACAAATATATCCCATGGGAGAGAGAAATCCCATGAGACAGAGATCCAGTGCCCCCCCCCCCACCGGGCAGCAGATCCATACATACCTGCCCGGCAGAAGGCACCCAGAGATCTGCTGATGTTCTCACAATGTCTCAGCTTTGCCAGGTTTGGGGTCAGCCCCCCTTCCTCTGGCTAGCATCTCTTCCAGTCCATTGATTGGACAAGACCTCGTCCTTTAGGTGTTGGTCAACCCAAACCCCCTCTCGCTTAAACAGTGCTCAGGACTTCAATCAACCCCCTCACATTCCTGAGCACGTCCTCCTTATCTGCTCCAATCTTCAGGCTGCGTAACTGTTTGTGGGCTCCTGATGTTTTCAGGATTCCTTCCACAATCACTCAATACATTTCATAATTCTAATTAATACATTTGTGTAGTACATACAGTGTCATCCATTCAATATTTGATAATCCATACAGAGTTAATTTGTCTTGACCCTCCAATGTAAACTCTCTAGCTCTCACTAGGAGCACTAAAAATCATTATTTTCTAACAAAGCACACATCTCCTTTTATGAATAAAATGATTTCATCCACATGAAGGTTACAAGAGCCCCCCATCTGGAATCAAACCAAGGTTGGGGTTTAAAACACCCAACAGCCATGCTAGGTTAACCCTCGAGTAGATTGGGTAATGCAACAGTGAGTGAAGGACATTTAGACTGTCTAGAGTAGAAGGAGCAGCTTCTCTAACACCAAGTGTTCTGTATTCAAACAGTCTACAGCCATGCTAGCAGCTCTGTGATGCTGTACTTGTGACGAGCTTTGAGCTAAATGCTGAGTCGGCATGGCTGACCATGTTCACCATCTTACTTTAGCGTGTTAACGTAAGTGAATTAGCACTAAACACTATGCAGCTGAAACTGATGGGAATGCTAGTAGTGTTGGGGTATTTGATCATAAACCAAGTAGGGGTGGATTGGAACGTTGACCTGATGATAGAGAAAAAGAAATGTTGGCTCTGTGTTGACCTGCAAGACCGCTGGTCAAAGGTGCTAAAAGGCTTTCCTTCTCATCTCATTAAGCATAAAAGGTACACTGGACCAGTCTTACAGAGGAACGGAGATAATGTTCCACAGATGCGGCAGCAACATTTAAAGTGTAACGAGCAGATAATGAGCACAAGGACAAACTTGATGCTGTGTGATGATGATGCAATGTGCTCATTGTCTACATCAGGGGTATTCAACTAAAATCCTTTAAGGTCCATAATAGATACATTATCTTCTCTTATTTCAAGTAAAATAAAGGCTTGATTTAAACAGAAAGCTTTTGAAAAATGTGACTATATAAATTACATTAATTAATAAAGTCCTTCATTTTAGAACGAATTTAACTGAATTGTCATGCAGCTTCAAATTCAGTTTACAGGTGTCAAGTGATGTTAATCAAAAGAGCCAAGATATTATATTGTCATTTGAAAAGAGAAATGTGTTTTTCTGGGTCTTAATCTCAGATGTGAGTCAGTCTGTTTGCTCTAAAGATGTGAGCTTTGTCTCGTGGTGTCTTGACATCGCTGCTTTTAATATCGCTGAACATGATATACTGCTTTTGAACTGGTTGAGGGAATAATAAACATACGTCTGTCCATTCCTGGTTAAAGGCTCTTTAAGAAGTCCACATTTCTCTTTTGGAGCACCAAGTGAAATAACTTCTGACTCACGTACTTTTCCAACTATCAGGTCTCTCCTGTCGCTCCCGTGTGTGTGAACAGCTCACTCGAGGGCGGGGCTTAACGCGATACACATGTGATTGGTTGAGTAGGACCAAGTGACAGGATTTACAATGCCTGTGATTGGTCAGAGTGTTTCCTGGACCGCTGAACGAGAGACGTAGAGGCAGGAAAAGCTGCACCGGTGAAATAGAAGCGATCCATCAACAGTTAATAATTCGGTAATAATAATAATAATAATAATAATAATAATAGGTTTTCGGTCCAGGGTCCGGAGACAACGGCGTCTGGGTCCGGACCACCAGTTAGTGACCACTGGTCTACATGTTACAAATTTAAAAAAAAAAAAAAAAAAAAGTCCAGTGGGATTCTCACTGAACCGCATTTGTCTTTTCCATCCTACTTCCTCTTGCTATTAAATTGGTTTATCAAGTGTTATGTGATTCATAGTGAACTCTGAGGATATTCAAGCAACTGTTTTTATTACACATATTTCACACCCATATACAATTAGTTGATACCCTAAGCATCCGAGCGCTTCCCAGTCAGACTAACGTCCACGTCCGACTGTAGTTTGGTAGAGAGGAGTTTGTCGTTTAGAACGACGCTGGAACCAGACGCTTGTTCTCCAAGGTCAGAACCAGTCCAAGGTCTCTAGGCGAATGGTAGCGATCACGCACAGCTGGCCTCAGATCCTGAAAAACAGCTGTGTCATAATATTTATCAAATATACAATTACCATCACAGGACACATGCTGGTCTCTCAAAGGCTGCCACTATTTATATCATCTTGGTTATGGACTGGTTTGATATTACTGTGCAATTATAGCTTGATATATAATCATGTCTTGTTTTTTTATATTGGTGAGGGGTTAAAAAGTAAAATTATAAGCCTATGTATGACTGTAAATTGCCCGTGAGTGTATGCAAATCAACAAAGTTCATTAGTATGGCGAGTTATTTCTTCATTGGCATAGCTGCATCCTTTGTGCCTATGAAATTAAACATTACAAAAGTATATTACAGCTGGGCTCTGCATCACTGTAAAATTTGAGTTATAAGCCGCTACTCAACTTTGACCCGTGTGGCTTGAATATAGGAGCAGTTCATTTGTGAGTTTTTCCCAATTCTAAAAATAGCACCAGTTGCAGAGACATACGGTACAAAATTCACATGAAGTATTCCCAAATCCCCTTTACGAGTGATCTCACTGTAAAACAGGGTCCTCTCAGCAGCAGCAGCCAAACTCCGATGTCCTCCCCGGGCCGCCTCCCACCCCACTCGGCTCTCCCACCACCTCCGCAACGCAAGAATCTGTGGCTGCACCGTTTGAGCTCAAGTAAACACTAAAAATTCAGCACAAAAATAAAAAGAGACAAAACCACACGAAGGTAGTGGGACCAGCCCGGGCTCTACTAGGGCAGCAACAACTTCTAAACTGCGGCTTGTTTGTGATTAAATATGACTTGATTTATTTAGTAGATGCGGCTTATAAAAGGGTGCGCCTTATAACATTACATTTAGCTGAGGCTTTTATCCAAAGTGACTTACATGATATACAGTAGACCGTAATGGCTCATTGAGTTCCATGACCTTATAGTTTCCATTTGCACTTGACACTGATACTAGCAAGCGTTGCTGCGTCCACACAGTACCACTGCATAAAGGCTAATAGACACAGTTGTCCGGCTAAGACCAATCCTATCTATACGAGTCAGTGTTGCTTTGAACAGAAATATAATTTGGATTTTAGTTCGTATGCACAGAGAAACACATCACTGAGGGCAAACAATAAGCACAAAACTGCTATACCTCTAGAAAACAAATTAAAGTGAAAAGTGGTTAAAACATTGGCTGGATTGAAGTTCCACACAAGTCAAATGGTCTTGTTTCTAGAGAGCCCAAAACTTAGAAAACAAAAACAGCTGAAAGCGACATAAACTTCCCTCAAGACCCAATTTTCTTGTACACACATCCAACACTTTAAAAAGGAAACAACTGAATACATGAGTGGAACAATGGCAGGACACAAGGTTAACCTGTGAGACAGCGCTCTCCACTATCATTTAAAAAAACAAAAACACCAAATGAGTGATGAACAGGGTTCACCCAAAATATCCAACCACTTAACACCCACTAGTATCCTGGTTGTGAGAAATGTAGTTATGTCAGTCATGTGTTGCACGTGTCATATCCTGGTTTTGAGAAACCTGGTTCCTTGTGTTCCATGAAATCATATCCCAAATAAGAAACGCTGGGATAATAATGAGCATTTAAATGCAGGCTGGATAGACCACCACTTCAAAAACACTAGCATTATTACATTGACATCCATCAGCATGTAATATTTAGGAATGGAGCCCCGGGTGTATGGAATAACCAGCTCTGTTTGGGCATCAAGGGATAGTTGGGATTATTGGATGTGGGGTTGTATCCTAGATTGTACAGAAGTGGATGTAGTCATGACGTCACCCGTTGGTTCTTGGACTGCCGTTTTAAAGCCTTGAGTTCTGCATTTTGTCTGTCTCTATCTTGGCATTTCTTTGAACCAGTGAACAGAGGTGACAATATTTAGAATGAAAGGAGTGACGCTGTATACATCTCTGGTGTGGCAGAGACCTGTCAATCACTTTAGCCCCTACCCTAAAGCATAACCTGCTTTATTGTCTATTTGACTCTAAATGGGACCATCATTTACTAAATTAACTTCATGCTGTATTGAAGAAGACAGACATTGTCTCATATTTCCATATAATCAGAATTCTTTTTGTAACCAGAGTTGCCGCCCCCTGCTGGCCAGTAGAGAGGATGCTTGTTTAAGACACTTCTGCATTGGCTTCACTCTTCAGAAATGGAGGTGGCCTCCTGGGTTGTATGGGGTACAACAGACAAACTGGTTTTAACCTACAGTGGATGGCTGTGAGAAAGCCCCAGTTTAGAGCAACTGACAGGACTGACAGTACAGGAGCAAAGCGGCGTTTTGTACTACAAATGTCTGAAGAGTGAAAATTTAGGAGTGAATTTAGGAGCAATTTACAAATATTTATTCCGCAAGCGTCTGAAGCTGCTCCGTGCTCTAGCGATGACATCACGTGCTCGGAGCTGCGCCACACACACACACACACACACTCATTGCCGTTTTTCGGGAAACGGCCGGCCGAATCGCTTAGAAAAGTAATTTCACACAATTCCCGATGAGGCCGCACGTTTTTAAGTATTTTGTACACGTGTGCTGGCAACGCTGAGGTACGGTCAAAGTTTGAGGAAGGAGACTAACAAGAAAAAAAATGAAGACAGCAGGAGTACATGCAGTGGGCTTGCTGCTGCAAGTCACCGCCACACCGAATAAATAAAAACTACTCACCGTGAGAGTCTGCCCACCAGCCAGGATGCAGGAGGAAGGGATGTGGAAGGAGGTCTCCAGAGTCTGGGTACGTCCTTCGTACCACCCAACCACCAAGCGGCCGATCCTAGAAACGCAGAACAAGAAAATAAAGTCAAGGAGCAAATCAAATGTTTGGCGTCATAACTTAATTGGGGGGGGAAAAAAATACTAAATTCTATGAATTGGTATGGGGCTGGATCTTCAGACTTTTAATCCGATGCATGTCATTCCTATTTTTTGGGAGTTGGTACAGTTATGTTTGGGCTTTTGTCACTGTCAGTTCTATGTAGTTATGGTCTATAGTTCTGGTCAGGCCAAACTAGTTAAGCAGGTTACAGTCTTCTGCCTAATTATTAAAAATGAGAAATTCAATGTCTGAGTGCCTCAGATCTTTCTCATCAACACACTTTGGTTGTATAAACAATACGCATGCACAATAAACATGCAGACACCATTTCTCACAAACAAGTGTGGAGAACTTTATGAGAGGAATGACAAATATCAAGTACAGTTTCACAATCGGGCTTAATGAGTGATGACTTGAATGACCTACATCATTTACGGCCATTGGGGAGGGGGAATGTTCCACTACAATCAAGATTCATGAAACAGAATCAGGCGTACAAGCAACTTAACAAATCTGACGAAAAGAATATGGATGCATTCTTAGAAGTAGAACTGACATTGAACTGTTTGCGGTGGTACAAAAAAAAGGCGCTCTTTGTTAGCACGTCAGTGGAAAAGTAGGATCAAGAAAGTGAGATCACAGCGGACACAACTCTCGAGGACAGATGGCTGGCTGGTTAGCGCGGTAGCTTGTCCTTCGGTGACGCAATGGGAATCGAGGCAGAGGACCGTTGGTCGATGTCGACCTCTGCCCCGCTCACTGCGGCGTGCTCTGCCGAGCGGCCGGGCATTTTATCGGCGGGCGAGTTCCCAGACGCTCCGTCGTGTTTGCGCTTTTTCCCTCCGAGTTTGTAAGTTCGAGGTACAGCCGTGTGCTGGGAAGAGCTGGGTGACAGCTGCAATCTGAGAAGATTACATTTGAATAAAAAAAAAAAAGTTAAAAAAACGTTAAAACCAAACTGAGATCCAGGTATCGTGTGGAATTACAACCAGATGACAGCCAAACCTCTGCTCCTCCACCTCCAGCATCTTCCTGTAGGCATTTATCTCCATGTCCAGAGCTAGCTTGACATCGAGCAGGCTCTCATAGTCATCCAGCTGGGTGAACATCTGGCTTCTCATAGTCAGGAGCTCCTGCTCCTTCTGACTGAGTCTCTGTTGCCAAACCTCCCGCTCCCCGTCCAGAGTCCTCTCCAGCTCTTGGAAGCGGCTCTCCAGGACCCGTTTCTGACCGATGAGAAGAATGAAGACAAAAGGTGAGCATGCTTAAAAAGCAGAAACCGCTTGGAGCAAATTACTTTCAACAAAAAAAAAGGTTTTCAAAGAACAAGAGCCAAACAAGAGTTAAGGCAACACAAATATATTAAATGATACACAGGTGACTAATACTAAAGCAAATGATGCAGCAACTCATTGAATAGGGCTTGTACATTTCCAAATAGTGCTGTTAATTAGTTTTTTATCCATGTGTAAAGGAATATTGATACCTTATCAGACCATTTGAAGCCATCTGTTCGTTTAGCTCATCACAAAGACATAAATGCTCTCATTTATGGACAGTGATGGGAGAATGTGATCACCTGTACGGAGACCGACCCATGCGTACGAACATTCAGGAGAATGTGGACGTTTATGCCATAGTCAGTCAGCACAGCGCACACAGAACTGTACACGGATATCTGATGAGTATCAGAGCTCACTGGAGCAGAGGAGTAACTATGGTGAGTCCCTCCAGATCATCAGTCCTAATCATGACGCTATAAGAAAACAAATAAAGTGTTCACTAATCCAACTTCCTTTTAAAAATAAAAAAATGTTATCCAGAATGGTAGATACCACCGATTGTCACAGTAATTTTGGAAGCAATCAGTCTGATTGCTGTAAACAAATACGGTTACACTGTTTGGACTGAATAGAAACAAGTGGTGAGCAACACTGGTTCACTCCCAATTCCGTGATTCCCCATAAAGGCCCACTGACCAGCAGCTCATTTCTATGCGTGGGTGTATAGAGGATCCAGACGCACACATTTACAGGTTCATAAAAATGGAAACTCGACTAGCAGGCGTACGTAAGGTTTTATAAATCTGAATACATTTTGCCGTACGTACATTTACTCCTTTGCATGTACGCAAACATTTAGTGTGGATCCTTCGCACCGTTTTAGAAATTAACTCCAGATTAGTTTTTAGAAGTTGAATTAATGCCAGGATATAACTTTTAAAGTTTCATTTAGTCTGTCCCTGTGGACTGAAGCGGTTCAGTTTCCGAGCACCAGAGTCCCTTTAGAAAACCTCTTATTTTAGCATAGCAGGGGTCTGATCATCTGGTCCAGTTAGTCCTGGAACAACACAAAGCTGCTTCATCTCAAATCCATTGGAGGCCCAATTAGAAAAGTTGCCTGACAGTCCAAATGTTCAGAATGTTAAAGATAGCCCATTTAACAGATACGCTCATGCATTATGGCCTCACTTACATCTTTCTGGTACTGCTGGAGCTGAGAGCTGAGGCTCTCCACTCGGAGCTTGGTGGTTTCCAGTTCGTCTTTGGCAGCTGATGCAACACTGCTGTTCTCCAACGCGGACTTCTGGGCATTCTGCAACTGTATCGCAGAGAAAAAAAAAGAAAGAAAATGAGCCATACATATGGAAACCAAGTTGTGCATGAGTACCTTTGAATTGAAGGTCCTGGCCAGCTCCTCCTTGTAGAGGTGCAGTTGATCTTCGTGGTCCTGGCGGAGTTTCTTGATGGTCTCGGCCAGTTTACTCTCAAACTCCATCCGCCGTCCCGATTCCAGCTCCACCAGACTACTCCTATGACGGCAGTGGCTCTCCAGGAGCTCCTTCAAAACAGAAATAAAGCCACAGAGTTGTGCCAGAGGCCATGCAGGGAAGAAATACAGTAAGACAGGAATTGGTGCAACTCTAAACGGTGCTGAATGTTAGTCATTTAGAGTCAAGGTGGCCAGCTTCAGGGCATCGGGAGTGTTTTTACCAGCTCACTGATGTTCCTCTGGAGTCCCAGCTGTTCTTTCAGTGTCTGCACCTGGTTCTCCAAGTCCACCCTCTTCAGGATCTCTGAGCTCAGCTGGTCCTTGGTGTCTGCCAGTGCTCCCTCTACCTAGTGACACCCACCCAGACAGTTCAATCATCTGAATATATTAGCTTAATCTCTGTTAGTCATGGCTTTAACAGAAATAAATAAAATCAGGTCTCAGTTACAAATATTAGTGTCAAAGCGTGGAGCATTTTGGTGGATCTTCATCCTGCAAACAGGTACTCAACAGATCTTTTTATTTTTTCCCCCCCCCTCTTCAGGATACACAATGACAGGCGAGTGCTAGTCAAGAGGGGAGCAGACTTCATCACAAGACTGGTTTGTTTATTTTTGCACTTTGTAAAAAAGAAAATGAATAGAAACAGAGCCAGGCGAACAGTTGCCTCCTGCTTGGTGGTGTAGGTTAACCAGATGGATCAGAAAAATGTGAAAAAAAAAGAGACATGTGTTGCTCCGAGAATACAAACGCAATAGGCTACAGAACGGCACACCCAATTAACCAGAGTTGCAATAAATGTTGCAACAATAATCTATACCCTATGCCAAAGGAGATAAGAAATGAAGCACCTCTCCTTAGCTTTTAGAGTTTGAATAACTCTCGTCATGGCTGCCCCTCAGATAGGTCTGGGTCATTTCTCCTAGTTAGGAACTTTCCGAAGAGAAAAAAAAAGTATTCGATGCATTCATAATATTTCTTTACGGAAAGTCTCATATGCCACAACACTTTCTAACCACACATGCACACCACGCTGTCCCTTAGCCCTGTGTTTCACCCAGCATGTGTAAATCCGGCCTTTGCTCATACTTTCTCCAGTTGTCCGTTCTGGTCGGTGAAGTTCTCGGTGAGCCTCTGGTTCTCAGACCGCAGCTTGGTGAACGCAGCATCCTTGGCGCTCAGGATGGCCTCTGCTTTCCTCCACTGGGCCAACGCCGTCGCCAGGTCACCATCCTTCTTCTGGCTCCTGAGAGGGAAGAGCATCAGGTCAATTATGAGCATCACAGAAGACAACCGATAGTACTCTGGAATCACTCTCCACTCATACTTCTAGGGCTCTTCTCTGTTCAAGTTAAGGATGCCCTAAGCCTTATTCTGTTATAAACCTAATGTCATCAAACAACTCAACCTAGACATACACCTTCACAGCATTCCCTTCTGAACGGAACTAGGACCCTTCCATCCGTGGGGTCTCGGTTGCAGTCTTTGCGAATCCATTAGTTTCCACGTGAGCCAAAGAAAAGAAAGGAGGCAACTCAAAGTTCAAAACGAGGAATAAAACATGCACCTGCTGTGAGTGAAGTGGGGAAGTGCAGATTCCAAACCAAACTCATGAGGGAATGCTCCGTTCGCAAAAATGAAAGGCTTCGATTAAATGTGGAAAGAGAAGTTTAGGTCCCAGTCCACGAATAAACCCACTGAGTGCAGTGACCCGCTGTACTAGTGCTACTACCGAGACACCTGCCGCAGGGAATAATAGACTCCTCGGAGTATTACACGCCAAACTACGCGGTGTCTTGGTCTGATCCACAGGTTCATGCGTCCCAATTGCATTAATTGAGCGGAGTGTGGAATAAAAGCTTCCCCGGCCCTGCGTGCTGGTGTGTGGCCGTGTCGTCACGCTACTACCTGGCTTGTAGCCTCCTGTGCTCCTCGCAAATGTTTCCATAGTCCATCTGCAAACGGGCCCTCTCTCCGGCCAGGCCGTCGAGGGACTTGCGGACGTCGGCCAACTCCTCCTCGTACAGCCGCCGTACGTAGTCCATCTCCCGGCTTTTCGACTCATCCATCTCCTCCCGCTGAAACAATATGGAGGACCGTTCATTCTCCAGCTCTTGGACCCGCTGGATGTAGTTGGCGAGGCGATCGTTGAGGCGTCGGAGCTCAGCCTTCTCCTGGATGGGGTACATGCGGGTCGGGCTGGTGCTGGATTCCGGCACGCCAGCGGCTGCCCTGCCGCTGCGGCTGGTGGAGCGGCCTCTGGAGGCGGCATTAGGGGTCGAGGTGGCAGAGGCCATGCTGGAAGGCTTCCCAATAGGTGGTGGATGCAGTGACGTACTGAAAGTCTCCTGTAAAGGTCACCGCAGCACATGGATTAATAAGGGAATCCTTTTCCTGCGTTTACCTCGTCCACAGCTGAAAGTAATCACATTGGACGAGTTGACGCTCTGACAGTGGAGTGTAAAGAGCGCGAAGTAATACTATTACGCAATACATTTCCGGGGGAGATTTTCAAAATAATACGGGATTGACGTGTGTGTGTGTGTGTGTGTGTGTGTGTGTGTGTGTGTGTGTGTGTGTGTGTGTGTGTGTGTGTGTGTGTGTGTGTGTGTGTGTACCAACAACAACTATCAAAGTAACAATTCATACTGTATTGAAGAAGAATATAAAGTTGATACTCGTTTCTAAAACAACCTTAGTGTAACTAACATAGCCTATTATTGTCAACATGGGCTTTACGTCGACATCCAGGATGGTTACCATCTTACTACATTCAACATCAATTTACTGTACATAAAACATACAATTTTATGCTTTAAAAAAACTATATAAAATAAATGCATGTGCGTTATACTGGATTACCTTTAAAGAAAACAATTTAATTATATTTCACATATAAAGGATACATTGAGTGGTACAATGATGTATTGTCGTTTGGATCTGTACTGTTGCCTGTAAGTATAAATAGTGTCGTTAAAAAGATTTAACCACTCAATTTAACATAAAAATTTGATAAAATATACACAGCACATGAGAAAAAAAGACAAAGATAGAACTGAGGAGTTAAAAACGGTAAGCCTGTATAAAAGTAATAAAATACAATTGTTTTTTGGATTAAGGGATTTATAACATAACTAGTGATAGAAAAAACACATTATCCACTGAGAAGGAAGATATATATATATATATATATATATATATATATATAATACATCAAGTGTTCATGTTCATTTCTGAATAGATTGATTTGCAATATGACAAAGTAAACAGTATACCTGAGCGTAGTTCAAAATCTTGGAACATGTAACATAATTGGTAAATGGGAACCACTGAATTTGTGTGGAAAAAATCTCAAACGAACAATGTATCATTCACAGTAAATGTTTTTTTTTTTTTTTTTTCCCAGACCGACCTTAACTTTGGAGGCAAAACTGGACAGCTTCCGTTATTTTCTTTAGCGGTCCTCTTTCTAGCTTGACTTAAGTGGGATTCCTGCAGGACATCAGCTGACAGAGATGACTAGGCAAAAGTGTGCAGCTGATATCACTCATCACAAGACGGCCATTGTTTTTCTTAATTTTTAAATGCAATATTCTTGACCCCATGTGTTAAATATAAAACGACACAAACCCGTACCTTCATACACTTCCAGCTATTCTTCACCTCATAATAAAAGCCTTGAGGTGATACACACACCCTGATTCAACCTATAGTTCAGCCAAACAGAGCACCCTACCATCGAGGGGGATCAAATTATCTGTGTGTGTGTGTGTGTGTGTGTGTGTGTGTGTGTGTGTGTGTGTGTGTGTGTGTGTGTGTGTGTGTGTGTGTGTGTGTGTGTGTGTGTGTGTGTGTGTGTGTGTGTGTGTATAACACTCAGCTGAATGATGGACTCTGACAGAAACCAAGCAACTTATGTGAAACCGGTCCACTTGGGATGTTGGAAGGCCAGAACTCTGACTTCCATTTCAGCCCTCAGCTTTCTGCATTTCATTTTGTACGTAAACCTTGTTGTCAGAGGAGCCACTGTAAAACGGTGGATGAACACATTTCATTTCCTTTGATATCTTCGTTATTTTTTAAGCTTAGTCTTCCTCCTTGCAGTATGAGTACATTTAAGATAAGATAAAATAATCCTTTATTAGTCCCACAGTGGGGAAATTACAGGATTACAGCAGCATTGCTCAAAAAAACAGTAATATAAATAAACAGTAAACAGTAATAAACATAATAAAATAAAAAACAGTAGAAGAATATTGAATATACAGAAGATTTGTTTTAATGAAGGATAGCCGCTAAAACAAATTGAGCTAATTTAGTGATAAACCTTTTATATGAATTCTTACATTTAAATGTACCCTATTATTTTTGCTGCATTGCTCTTTTCTCCCTGCAGTATTAGTAGACTTTGCTAACAAAGATTTGCTAATTCTGTAATATTCACATTTTCAAATACATTTTCACAATAAAAGACCCCCTTTGTTTTGTTCTTCAAAAACTGCTGGTGTAACAGTTATTAACCTCCCAGGTGTCTCTGCTGTCGTTGTTAGCATTGCTCCAGCTGACTATGACAGAGTGACCGGGATCCGGCTGTGGCTCGGTGGGCAGCTTGTTACAGAATGTGGTAGACTGCCACCCTGCAGGACACATATATTCCTTCTAAAGGGCAGGTTCATTGTAAATAGAGAATGTATGAACATTCCTTCGAAGCCTGTTTCACTTTTTCCATTATTTCAGGCTTCTCTTTTGGGATGTATTTTCATAAAAGAGACAATACAGCAGCAACATAAAGAGCACCTGTGAGGGCTACAGCAGGCTGCATCTATCAGAGCGAACAACCCGTTCTCACTCCCAACATGCGTATACCGGTGCTTAGAGCCCCATGGTGTCCTATACCGATGCACAGGCACCCTTACACAGTGGTTCTCAAACTTGTTCTGTCACTACCGCCCCAACAAAATTGTATCAAAATGGTCCATGCTGAATGTTTATTGTACAACTGTGTTCCCTTCTGTGTTCCATGCTGTGTTCCCTTCTGTGTCCTCTGCTGTGTTCCCTTCTGTGTTCCATGCTGTGTTCCCTTCTGTGTTCCATGTTGTGTTCCCTTCTGTGTCCTCTGCTGTGTTCCCTTCTGTGTTCCATGCTGTGTTCCCTTCTGTGTTCCATGCTGTGTTCCCTTCTGTGTTCCATGCTGTGTTCCCTTCTGTGTTCACTTCTGTGTTCTCTGCTGTGTTCCCTTCTGTGTTCCCTTCTGTGTTCTCTGCTGTGTTCCTGGTGTAGTGCCCTGAAACATGTTATTTCATATGTATTGCTGATATAATAGAAATGTTTCCATTTCTAATAATTTAATTTGATTAATAATCTTTAAGACTAGATCTTATTATAAGGGCTCAGATGATAAAGCAGGGCCCAGCCAAAGGCCCTCATCATGTCAATATTTGCTTTAGTATGCCATAAGTCAAAACAAGAAATACAATGTTGAACAGGAGGGGCCCACTTTGGGCAGTTAATTCATTCGTGGTTGCCATAACCTCACCAGCGAATAGCGATGATCACACAAATTGTGATATAGAAATATTCTATATATATGTTAACAAAGACGCTACTATTGTGTTGACTGAGGACAACAGCGACTATAGGTTTAGTGATCAACTTTTTAAGAAACGTGTGATTCGAGAGCAGCTGAACGTGCACAACACTGACTGTAAAGTGATGGAGAGGACCGCTCCCTCACATCTCTTCTGCTCCTCCACACCACATGGGACAGGGGTTGGTCATCAGGCTAGGCTGCGCAACAATGCGTCAAGCTATTGGAGACAGACTAGGGTGCCGCCGGAAATGAGTTGAATATCCCTTCAGAATTAAAGCATGTTTTTAAATCACCATTGGAAGTTGAGATGCACAGAAACAAAAATGTAATCACATGTGCTTATTACAGATGCTATGTCAGTAGACAAGACAATTACAAAAAAAAGAAGAATGTTCAGGGACATCGGCCTCCACATTAATGTGACATAGTATAGTAGCAGCATAGTAGTGGTTCGATCCCCGGCTCCGCTAGTCCACGTCGTTGTGTCCTTTAGCAAGACAATTAACCCTCATTGCTCACCGTTGCTGTGTTGGATAAGTTACGCCCCTGAGATCTTCTCTGTTTGGATAGGTTTTTGTATCAGCAGGAGAATGGAACACGACAACGGGGGTGATTCACAGTGGTGAAGTATGTTCCCTCGTCAAAGAAGCGTTTCCTTCCCCCCGGGTTATTAAGGGGAAGTGTAGTTTATGTCAGGTTGAACACATATCGACTGGTAAAACCTTTTTCAACACAACACCTCGCCAGGAGGTTTTCTGTATTCCTGCACAAGCATTTTTGCATCAAAGTGTTTTTACATCTCAAATGACATGGAAAGGAAAAGAATAAACTAGGGATGCAGGTATCGGTGGTCGATACTGCGTTAAATACTCGTACTCGCATCGGTTTCAATGGCCGATACCAAGAACCGATACTCACTCAACAGTATTTCACTACAACAAACTGGTCGCGCTTTGTGGAGAAGCAACCCTTGCGCGGAGCCGGAGACACTCTTCTCTGTCTCAACTGTCTCAACAGTCTCAACTTCTGAGCAGCCAATCACGCTATCCAAGTTGTTTTGCCGTCCAATCAGATGGCCAGTTTGTCTCAACAGCAGAATCTGGAGCCGCCATCTTGGATCCTCGCTACGCAGCGCTCACTTCTTTCAATAGACAGGAGAAAAGTGAGACGCGAGTACAATACAAGACTTTATCGATATTGTGCTTATTAACCGGTGTTGCATACGTGTGTATGACATATTAGTGCTCATATTAGTGCTCTTGTTAGTGGCTGACAGCCCCGGAGTTACTTGTAATCAGTCCGTCCCAACGCGACGCAAATGTTTCGCGCGACCAGATTACATGTAAAGTCTATGCACAGACGCGTGTGGTTGCGACAGACGCAAATTTACGCCGGCGGCACGTTAGACGCGAGAGTTGAAATTTTCCATATTTAATACATCTATAATTGAGAAGCTCTGCGCGTCATCACCGCCGTCCTGCCGGTTTGAATCAAACTGTTGCTGATCCACCAGAAGTAGCGCTGGCAGCGGCCTCATTCAGACGCTGTTGTGCGGCTACGGATGATATTGTAGCCGAGTGTCTGTTGTGTGTCTATATTTGTAATTCTAATAAAATGAAAACACGCTGCAGGGTAACTTGAACCACTTTTTTTTATCTCCTTCACACACGTATATCCCACAATTCCACTCTTTTCCTTTCCGTTTCTCCCTCCACAATAAAAGCACCGGAAACATAACTTGGAACACAGCTTCCTATATAATTGCTCGATACCTAATATTATCGCTGACATTATGAACCCGGACACGGGGCGTTTTATGGTCCGACATTAGAGGGACTTCCACGAGAAGTTTAAAGCTTGGGATAGCCTGTTAATTTTGTACTATAGGCTTGACATAATCTGCAGAGGATAAAATAAAATCTGCCTCCAAATTAATTGCACTTTCATGGAGACCAAATCTAAGAAGTATCGGTATCGGTACTCGGTATCGGCAAGTACACAAATAAAAATATCGGTATCGTATCGGTTTGTAAAAAATGGTATCGTTGCATCCCTAGAATAAACCCAAGGACGTAGCCTACACTGAAAAAATTTTGGAGTGCCATTTACTTAAAAAAAGCTCGGTAACAATTTCCACACAGAAATTGTAAGTATATTTTACTCAGACAATTCTCAAGTAAAGTTTACTTACTACTATGAATTGTCTTTTATCCAAAATGTTCAAGTAATTTTTACTCAGGCCACCTTTACATCTAATTAAAAAACATAGTTTAATATTTCATGGTAACTAGCGTTTCTTTACTGTTTCTATTGAAAAATATAAAATACTATTTATATAATAAGTCATCCATCTACCACTACTCTATACCACTATTCAAATATAGATGTATTACATTTATTAATCAGAGCTAAATAAAACAGTAAGGCTTTCACAAAACATGAAACAAAAGCTGCCTTTAAACTATAGCAGCTTTATTTGTCAACACTTGGAGAGAGGTAACTGTTTACAGACATGCACCAATACAATTTATAGTCTGGAGAGATATCTTCAGGACATCAAGCAACATTAAGAAAGAGCTTCTGAAACATTTTAAATGTGTATTTCAACTTTGGTGGGCAAGTCAAGTTCATTGCAAAGATAAAGCAGAAGGCAAGCCGTTTCCACATTTTAACAGTCATAGAGAACTTCTTTTCCCTCTGTGTCCATTGGACACAGAGGCCTTCCTGTGCTGCATTTCCATGAAGGACAAAGATCTCCAAGAGATGATGAGCATAGTCCTCTTGATGGCATCTTCGCTGACATCCTGTCGAAAACATTTGAATCAGAGGTCAACAGATGACAGATATGTTTAATTAAGTTCCTGATATTCACTTGGTTGAAATGATCAATGCAGTCTACAGAGACAATAATGCAACAGAAATAAGATGCTCACAGCAAGACATTGGTTACATGCTGGGTAAATAGTTAGGTACCTACGGATTGATTTACTTTTACATAGACAAGTTTATTATGAGTTCCTCTCCAGACTCTTCAAGTAACTCCACCAGCATTATGATGACGTCTCTTCTGCTCGCAACACGTTGCTGTTAAACAGACAGAAGTGAATTTAGCTTGTCTGAATTGACATTGTAGGATATCAGGAGGAATGGCAATGTTTTAACTGGCATATGGACTTGTACATGAATATATATATATATATATATATATATATATATACACACACATATATATATATATATTAGAACACATTTCTGTAAAGCAGGGCTCATGTTACCAAACAATTATCATTATTATTTACTAATGTCAATTTACTGTCTCAAAATAGAACAATGGTGGGGAAACCAACACAAATATCGAATGTGTTCAAATATGTCATTGGGTATCTATTCTCTGTGTATATGAGCCTAACATAATTTGACAACAATTATCTATTTTTTAAACTTTATCAAGCTGATTGAATCCAGCATCGGACTCATTTTAGTCCCTGCGACCCGTCGTTGTCCAGAATATCATCAAGAGTTTGTTAGTGGTTTGCTCCAAATGAACTGTCCTCATTCTTCTGAACTCCTTCAATCTGAAACAAAAGATGAACAACAACATGATCAAGATGATCCACCTTGCTAAGACAATTAATACAGTAGTCCTGCCAGTAAAATGTACTATTGAGCAACAACACAAACTACAGCCTCCAACATGTTAATATATTTAAACCAATACTTCTGTTAAACAGCTGCAGCAAAAGATATAACGTTAAGACACTCATGAAGATTTTAGCGTTACAGTTAATGTGACCTTCTCTGTTTTGACCTGTGTGTGTTGGTGATGAGCATGAGAGGGTTCTCTGCAAGAAGTGACACGCGCAGAGAACTTAGGTTAGCTCTCTTCGCAAAGTGGACCAAAAAAATTTCCTCAACACGTTTCCACAACGCGTAGCGGTGGAGCCTCGTCTGTAAAGCGGCCCAATAACGAGCCCACAGCCTCACTAGCTAACCTAAACTAACCTTCACGTTGCTGTTAGCGTTCAGCGTTCAGTGCTCAAACACTGACTTTCACTCACGAGTAAATAAGATGAAAGTTAATTAAACATATAACTTACCACAGTTGCTCTCGGCCATGCATGTTCTCTGGACATGTTCTCTGTTCCAAGTTCTTCTGTTACGTGTTTGGCTGAAGAAATTATTCTGTGACGTCACCCCCTGAGCATGCGTGAGGTTGCCAGGTTCACTTATTACCCCAAGTAAATGTTACTTGTTTTGTCAGGTTGTACAGTCAATTCAGTAGTTTAGTAAATATTACTTGGTGTGAATGATTAAATTTACTCATCAAAATAGGGATTGATATTTACAAACAAAAACAAAGTAACACATTAAATAAAATGTGACCTTTTAAAGTAAAAGGACTGAAATAATATTTTATTGTAGAATTTACACGTATCTTCAAAGTAATAATTACAAGGCCAAAAAGTCATTTTTTTCAGTGTAGGATAGCTGTCTCACTCGGCTAACCTGCTGAGTATAGAACCCCCTCAATCAGCAGTGTGTATGACCCGAGGCTGACCTGTGACATAAACCTGTCCACTCTGTACCCACATTACAGTAACCTCAGGAAGAGCAACAGATCCCCGGATGGACAGAAGTACAATAGAGAAAGAACAGGTTTAATGAATAAAAACAGAAAGCAAGACAACAGGAAAACAGGAAACGTTAAAGATGAAAACATAAAGGAAAAATGGAAATAAGTTCAGTGAGAAAGCAACCAATCCAGATTCAAATACATTAACAAATGAACAAATAAGAGTCACGTCAAAAAAAAAAAAATTAGCGCACGTTCGTTTGCATGTGTTTTATTTTGAAAGGGATGAGCGGAAGCTTTCTTAAAATGTGTGTGCCTTGACTTGTGTGCCCCGAGTTGTGTGTCAGGCAGGCTGACGGGTTGTCCGCCGCCCGGAGCCTGGAGACACTTTACCGGAGACGCGCTGAATCTCCTGCGACACCGCGAAGGTCTCTCTATCACTTTTCGGACGCGTCTGTGTGTTTGTCTCGGGGCGTGGACGCCGGGGGACCGGGGATAGGTGGTGAGCCGCACTGTTTGTGGAAAAGAACTGATGCATCTCCATACGAGCGCATAGGTAGCGCAGGACCTCCATCTCCACCTCCTCCCTTCAGAAGGTAAGGTGTTTATTTATTTCTCTCCCTCACGAGCCCTCCCGTCAGGCTGGAAGCGCCACCGTCACGGCGGCTCCTGGTTGCCGCACTCAGCCCGCCGGGGCTCGGCGCTGCGGTTTTGCATGATTCCGCGACCAGCACTGGTGTGTGCAACGCGTCGCTTTGCGCTTAGAAACTTAGAAAGTCGCTGTGATCTCTGCACGCGCTTCATGGTTTACTGGACGCAGGTGTATACCTCTGCCTGCAATAACTCCATAGAATAGTCCTATAATATTCCTAAGGGCGTGCTGTGAGACACCGGCGGCCGCAATGATTTTGACTTCACCAAATGGCTGGGACTATTCAATTGGTTTCATTATTGATCCCATCAATTAATCATTAATAATGTAATCTAAAAGGCTGAAAATAATGAGAAACGTTAAACACAAACATTCCAAATGGATGTTTTCACAATCACATGAAACAGAATTTCTTTGAAATGCATGAGTGCACAGGTTATCCCTGTGGTTATGCTTTGTGGTAGGTCATTCATTGTAAATGATTCATTGGCGATGCTGTCAATTCTATTCCATAAGGGTGAAAATAAAGTAGCAACTTTATTATGACATCATGTTGAGGACACATCATGGAGAGCGGGGGTAATAGTTCACCTTGCATGCAGTTGGATCCTTCGGAGAGGTGGGGTTAGATTGGATCAAATCCATTTGGTCCGGTGGACCGATGTGCTCGGTCTGCCAGATCGGCTCGGGGCCCGCCTTTACAGGTGATGTCACACGTTATAATTGGCTGTATGTTGGACAGACTAAACCATAGGTGTCAAACTCAAGGCCCGCGACGTCGTTTTATGTACATCGACCATAGACTACATCTCCCACAATGCATGTCGATTTTGTGACCAGCGAATGAATGTCATTCTACCGCGAGAAAGCAGTGTTTACATATTGGCTTAAAGTGATTAAGTTAAAAAAAGATAGACAAATTATCCAAAATGTCCAAGATGCAGAGGTAAGGACATTTATTTAAAGAAGATGGGAAAACAAATACATGTTTGTTGCTTCAAGGAGAAAAAACGGTAACCTAAGTCTTCTGTGTTGAGGCAGTGTCGGTGATGAAGGAGTACAATTCACGTCGCCATTTTGACACCAAACATGGAGCCAACTACGCTAAATTTAGCCTCCAAGAAAAGTATAAAATTGTTTAAGAATAGAAAGACAGACTGCAATCGCAGCAGAATATATTCACAAAAGCTAGAGCCAAAAACGTTGCTGCTGTGAAAGCTACCTTCATTGTGGCTGAAGAAACCGCCCGAGCTCCCTAGCGGTGATGCTAAAGCTATGTGAGCCGACCAGTTGTTGGACCAGTTGATTTCCTTTTCAACTGTGACAAAAAATCTTTGAGCAAAGTTGATGTAATAATGTGCGTTGGATCTTTGTCTTTGTTATTATAATTGTTTTTTATTTAAGTTTGATCTTTGATAAAGTAATGTGGTTTTCTTAACCCTAAATGAAATATGTTGTAATAACAGAAACATTTGCTTTTATATAATATTACATTTATATAAATGTAATATGAATGCATGTACAATATTTTAACACTTGAATAAACAATAATTAAATGCAAAGACAGTTATTTAACAATATGTTAGGGAGTAATTTATAGAGTGTTACAGTTACAACCGTCCCTTCGATGCTGATGTGGCCCGGGGGGAAATGAGTTGGACACTCTGCTCTAGAGGAACTTGTGTCAGAGAGAAGAGCTGTGTAGCCTCTGTTTCGCCCAGTGGTGCTCACACTAGCAACATCAGTCACCTCAGCACAAAACATGTTGGAAGACGGAGAGTGCAATTATGGCATTTGCCCGAGGCACTGCATATGACAGGAAAAGCAAGAGCAACATTATGAACGCAATCCCCCTCTGAAGGACCCCTCTACAGACAGTTGAGCAGGTCGTCAGATCGATCATTAAAACACTGGATTCGAGGTAATGTCTTATCTTGCAGGGGTGTAAATACTTAAGTCAAACTGATATACAACATTATACCAACACCACAGATGTACAGTCCTCCACTTTCTTTTAACAGATCTGTGGTCAGTTTATATTACTTATCCAAATCAGCACGGTAGACCCCATAGGGGGTCTGAACCCCTAAAAACTGAGCTCTAGTAATGTTCAGGTGATCATATAAACCCATAATCAATATCAGACCCACTTGATGTCAATATACAGAGATTCAGCAAAGTCTGAACTTCACAGTAATAGCATATAATATGTGAATAAAGAAACACAATTCCACTATTAACATAAAATATAAATAGGTCTAAAAGCCACCCCAAAGTGGCTTGAGAATGCACCTCTGAGTTTTGAAACATTTTTAGCTACATGCTACCACACTAAGCTCAACGGTTTTGGAATCCTTAGATCCTGCATAGTTTGCCAAAATCGGTCATTCCGCTGTCAAGCAAAGCACCGCAAAGATACGCACAAGAATGCAATTTTTGTCCAGCAAAAAAAATGAAAATTGACTTAATTATGGCTGAAGTATGAATATTCCGGCCTTTCCTGGTACGTGTCGGTAGGCCTGACTACGTAAAAACCGGATGTTGTGTCCTGAGACGCCTTTAAGGGAGATGCAAGAAGTTATGGGGCTTTCAGTGGCAGCCAGGTTGCCTCAATTTCTCGAAAACGTCACACAGATACTCCTACTACATAGAGCTACGGCATAGGGAATATCATTAAGATAATACAAATTTACGTTGAAATTTATTTTTCTCTTTTTTCTCTTCTTTTCTTTTTCATAAACTAATATAGTAACACATATATTAGCGTATTATCTATCTTCACAAGGGTTTTCTGTATAATCACTATTTAGTGTCGGCTGCAACACAGTCGCAATTTTCGCCCAAAACAGGGTCGTGCTGATAAGGGTTATACAACTATCTCAAAATATTTTGTAACATATTTGTTGTATTTATTTTGCGGAATTGTTGCATTCTGCAGTTGTTCCATGAATTCGGATTTCTTCCTATATTGTTTAATTTTGTGGGACCAAGCCAACCCTAACCCAGATTTCATATGGTCATGGAAAACCTGGAAAAATCATGGAATTTTAAAATGGTTTCCAAAAGGTTTAAATCACAAACGGTTTGGAAAAGTCATGGAAATGTGTTATATTCATATCTTCATGTTGTTCATTTACGCTGAGTTTGAAATAATTAATATGCTTTTAAAAGAAAGACCCTCAAAATATAAGCAGGCATACACTGAGTATATCTATATATGTTTATTATTTTAATCAAACTATTGTCTCTCATTCATTTGTGTCATTTAAGGAATACTGTATGCTTTGGAATCCTCATTGTTAGTTTAAATACTACATTTTATCACTTTTTCATGGATATACCCAGATTTCACTAAATGTTTGGTCATGGAAATTTGGTTTAAAGTCCTGGAAAAGTCCTGGACAAAATGTGTATGAACCCTGCTAACCCTAATAAAGCCTTTAGTTTAAACATATGATGATATTCAAATGTTTGCTTTTCAGTATCCAATTTAGTCCTGACTATATATAACGGCCCAGTCATGCAACAAAAATAAATACAGTGCTAGATTGTGAAACTGGAAAATACCCCAAAAAACGAATTGATATAAAGATTGTATTGCTTGTTTTTAAATCCTGCAACGATTAGGCTCCTGCTTGAGATCCTCCAACACGACCCTACTAATGGTTCCAGAGTCTTGACTGACTATGCTCTGGAACTCAAACTCTGTATCCTCTTTTACATCTCTTATTAACCCTTTATAGGGCACTCATTGAAATACTTTGAGGAAAATTACCATATGTGGTTATTTGCACGATAAAGGGCTACAACTCACTTTTATTTTGTATCTTGTTTTATATTTTCTGTTTGTGGTCTAATGTAGTGCAGAAACATTTTAACGCGATGTGTTCACGTCCTGCACGCAGGTTGGGGCTCACCTAGCTGTGGAGAGAATCCTGATGAAGATGGAGTCATTTATCTTCTGGAGGGCTGTCTTCATCTTCTTCACGCTTCCCTCTGTCCAGGTACTAAAAATGGATGTATAGATGAATAGAAGAATGAAAAAGAAAGATGGCTGGCTGGCTGGCTGGCTGGCTGGCTGGCTGGCTGGCTGGCTGGCTGGCTGGCTGGCTGGCTGGCTGGCTGGCTGGCTGGCTGGCTGGCTGGCTGGCTGGCTGGCTGGCTGGCTGGCTGCACTAGATTTGCCTCTATGCACTGACTGTATGACATATTGGAAACACCTTCCTGGTTGTACTTCAAACAGAAACTCTTATTATATTTTGGTATATTTTATTGTAGATCTTTGATTTTATGACCTGGCTCACATGGCGTATGATCACATTCTTTGCTGAATCAAATGAATATGGACCCAATTAGAGAAACCATGTCAGGGTTCACACACTGCACACCCAGCCTCTGGCTTCTCACTGCGGCTGCTGTCAGCTCCGTGGCCTAATTTGATCTCACCGGTCCGAATCAAATGGTTTACACAGGTCAAAAGGCTGCTGGGCAGTGTGGGGAGCTTGCCGGAGTCTCTGTGCATGTATATGTGCTGGGGTGAATGTCACCTCTTTATATGAAGCAACACTGAGCGCAGGATGTTCTCTGGCAAATATAGCAGCTACTTAATCCCTGACAACAGGCTGCTGTGGACCTGGTGTTTTGCATGATCGACCCAGCAAAGACATCTTTATTTGGACGGCGTCTGTTTATAAAGGCACTGAACCCTCTGGAGCTGAAATATTTCCTACGTCTATTTTCAGGGCTGGGACTTGCTATTGTGGTGAGCTGTGAATTTAAGTTTGGAGGTTTTGGACAGGATGTTCCCTGCTCATGAACTGTACACAGCCACCTGGAATTTGGGCTTTTAAAAAAAGTTGATTCACCACCTGAAAGAAATTATGGTGTAAAAGTCTAACTTTTGGAGTGTTACAACAGAAAATATTGACCCATAGTGATAAAACCCTTATTTAAAGTAATCAGTAGCCATTAGCAGCACTTACAGTAATACATAAATGCACATACATATACAAATAAACTTATACAAAACCAGGTGAGAGTAAATATAGTTGAATAGAAGGTGACAAAAATTGAATAATTAACTTAAAAAGCACACATTGAGCGCAGACCTTCGTCAAGGTTCCCCCTGGCCCTTGCTACACCCTTCGTAATCCTGCTGACATTAATACAGAAAAAGGCAAATTGGCAGGATTACGTGAAAAGCCACCGTGTGTCAAATTTTTAAATGTATCACTTTGGCACCATCTGCGTCACAAAAAAAGGCTCCCACACTTCCGATTAACGGCACTATTCCCAGATATAATGCTTTGAATGTAAAGACAGTGTGCATCAAAAGGATAAAAATAGAGCTTTTTCATCCAGGATACAATCCAGTGTTTTTGTTCCCCTCTATAGCTCTCTGTAGCTATTATAGTGAAAGAAAAAGTAGGGGCATTGCGCTGGTATATGTATTAACTGTCCTTTTGTTCCAAAAGTCGTGAAGAAAGCAATATAATAAAGCCTTGGAGTGCCAAAGTGGATGAACCAGAAAAAGTAACTGCCAGTCAGGGAGAGGCAGGGATCATTTCATTAGTCAATGCTACACCTGGCATTCAGTAGTTTTAGAATTTGAGAGCGGTGGAGAAATCTGAGAACCTTTCAACGACTTTTCAATGAGCACTTAAATAAAGATAGGAAAAAAGGGCCATACTTTTCAATACCAGTATCTGTGTGATCCACTTCAGTACATAAACATTACAAACACAAATCCTTCTGCAGGGCATTACAAGTCTGCTAAAATCTACAAAAATATGTTTTTTAGCTAGTGGCTCTCAGACAGGGGGCTTATGGTAATCAGGGTTAAATACAACATTTCATAAGGAACAGTAATTCCACATTATTCCTCATGCATCAACATGTATGATCAGCTGGGCTGCACGGTGGTGTAGTGGCTAGCATTGTCATCTCAAAGAGGTGCCCGTGTTCGATTCCCAGGCGTTCATTCTGTGTGGAATTTGTATGTTCTCCCCGTGGCAGCGTGAGTCTAAAGACATGCAGCTTAGGTTAATTGGAGGTTTGTGAATGTGAGCGTGAATGGTTATTGTCTCTACATGTGCCCTGCGATAAACTGCCGACTTGGCCAGGGTGAACCCTGCCTTCACCCGATGACAGCTGGGATCGGCTCAACGGGGCCCCACAACCCATTATCCAAACCTAATAAGCGGTTTGGATAATGGAATGTATGATTTTGAAGTATTATGAACTATTCTCAGATGGATAGCGCTGTTTGTTGTATCTAGAGAGTGTGTGTATGTGTGCTGTCCAGGGTGCTGAAACGCAGCGGCGGAGATCGATCGACAGACAACAAAGCCAGGTATTAGGTCTATGTGTCGTCATTGGCTACAGTATATGCATTTATTCATTTGTTTATAGGTCACATATGAGAAAAAACATTTCTGGGCTGTAATTTATTTGAGGTGGTTATTGCACATTTTATAGCCGTTTTCATTTCAACAGCTTCTGTTCTCACTGTCATCTTCCCTCCCACAACCGTTTTAATACACAGGCTTACGGGGGCCCATGCCAGTGGCTCCACTAATAAAGACACAACGGTAGCTGGCTTTTTACTCCCACAAAGACTTTTTGTCAGCTGTGTGTTTGACTGAGATCTGTTTCTCCCCGGGTGAAAGGCAATTGACGCTTGTAAAGAGCTTGTAAAGAGTATGTGTGAGGGAGGGATTGCTACAGCTGGTCTGCAGTGAGCCGGCCTGTGCCTTTTGGTGATGCAATTTATATAACTTGTAGCCTATAATGCACCTCCACCGAAGCTTCAAAGCAACAAAATGCTATTCGGAGCAGCCCTACATTTTTCTCATACGAATTAGACTTCGGTCTGTTAGTTAGTTAGTTAGTTGAAGCTCTTCTACTTGTACTTGGTTCACTCTGCATCGCGGTGCATTTCCACACCTCCACTGTTCCGGTTGCTAAACTGATGTAAATAATGGACACAACTGCAGCTCTTTCTCTGTCCTTGTGTTTTAACCTTTATCTGCCTGTTCATTTCCACACCAACCTCCTTACATCATCCATGTCCAGCTGTACATGTCCGACCCTTCAGAGGCATATGTAGGGATTAGCAGAAAGAAACACACACACACACACACACACACACACAGGCCTCTGACCTTACTCAACCCTCTCTGCTGCCTGCCAAGTCTTATCGCACACCTGTGGATGAGCTCATATCTGAGAAAAAGGCACAAGTTGTGCGCATATCTGTGCGCATGGGATTCCTCCATAATTTAATATTACATTTAGCTGACGCTTTTATCCAAAGCAACTTACATGCTATACAGTAGACTGTAGACACAGCAACGGTGAGCAATTAGGGTTAAGTGTCTTGCTCAAGGACACAACAACACAGACTGGCTGAGCTGGGGTTTGAACCACCGATCCTCTGATTGAATGTCAGACCTGCTAACCAGTGAGCCACAGTCACCCCCTAACATGAAAATGGAAATGCTGCTGCAGCTGTGTCCGCATGCTGTCAGGGCTGCTCCAGTGCTAGCTTTAGTTTTGTGTTTCAGAAAATCTTTATTCTTTTGGCAATAATGATCGCAGCCCACTTCTGAACAGTCTCTGCAAAGGCCAGAGGACATTTGGCAAGATGATCTTATGTTCAGAACAGGCTGACAGCCAGGACCACATGTCACCCCACCCCACTACTCTATTTGTTGGCATCATGTCCTTGGGGAACAGGATGATCGTTGGTCAAGGAGTGTGTCTCATTACAAACAATAATGAATGTCTCTCCAGTTCTTGCTTGCCCGGCTTTGAGCATCAGACTATTTAGGTCCGTCCATTCGATCTGCCCCTGTGGTTCACTTTGGTCGTCATGCCCTCTGTGTGTATACCACCACACGCAGATGCTGACACAGCATAGATGAAGCCGCATGGTATTCTGTGCTGGCACTGGACCAGGTACCCGGACTCTTTGTGGCATGGCAAACTTGTATCAACAAATTACACGTTCCACACGAAGTGTAGGACTCTGGACCATTTTTATTCTCAATTCTCTCCCACCATGCAGCAAGTCAGATCACCGCCACCATCTTCATCATTACAGAATACTAACAATTTGCTTATATTGGTAGCAAGAGCCACACGTTAGCAGAATGCAGAGTGTTTGAGTGTCGTCTCTGTGATTCAAAACCCTGCCTTGAAAATAAAATGGGAGAAAAGAGAGAAACTCTTTAACTTGACAGTAAATGACAGCAAAACGTGTAAATAACACTTACATTACCTGACTATGTCTCCAGACCCACAGATAAGTACGATGGAGCTCCTTCACCAGCTAATCATAGTATCTGATTACAGTAAAGTAAATAATGCACATTCTGGAGGCTGAAGCAGATCATTTCAGGTGCAGTAGTCCCTAAAACATTGAAATTTGAAATTTGAAAAATGAGCATTGGACGAAAATAAATTATAACGTTACCCTGATGTGTTCAACTGTTATCTTGTAAAGTGGAGTTGTTGTGAGAAGCGTATTATATGATTAATACATACTTTATTATAACAGCTCACACAGTCTCTCCTGGAGTGCATTCATAATGTCGCATTATATTGTTCACTCTAAAAACTGTGAAAGAGTAGTGGAATTAAAAGTCTTTCAATCAAATTAAAGAACACTTTTCAAACATGGTGGCATACTCTCTGTCTGTCCCTGACCTCTGTGATCATTTCTACACACAATGGCAACAGCAAACCGCATTGCTCGCAGACTTACCTCATAGGTTCTTGGCATCACAGACAAGGCTGTTTTTGTACGAGGGTGAAAGGAAATGCTTGGAGATTTTGTCCGGTTGTTGTTTGTGAGTACGGGTGAAGAGGAAGCTGGTGCTGGTGAGGGATTCTGGCTGGGTGGGTTGAGACGGGAAAAGGCTGAGCTGGTACTGTCGAGTGATTGTGCTTGAACAGCTGTAAGGCTGAAGGATGACAGGAAGAGGCTGGCACCAGTAGGCCTGGCCAACAGGAAACAGACAAATAGGCTGAGGTGGAGGAGTGAGGCTCTCACTTTGTCACTACTCTTACTATTTTAGTATTTCACTCTCTCCTCTATCACTCCCCTATCCCTCAGGTCTCGGCTCCCCTCCTGCTTTGTGCGATAATGCCAACAAACAAGCTTTGTCTTGAGGCATTTCCCCACCTTTGGTATTTTTAGTTACAAAAAAAGGTGACAAAAAAGGTCAATGAAAACCGAGCTCTAAAGCTCTAAATCTTGCAGCACGTCTGGAAAAACACCCGGACAATAAAAATCAATCAGGCGTGACTCTGATTCCACATCAGCTTGTGATAATCCACGTGGCCAGCCAAGCGTGCACCGTAACCCTCCACCACCATCATCTCATCTACACCCAATCACGCGACTTTTGTCCACTGTACAAAAACATTCCTTCACTTCTCAATCTCAAGTCAGTGCGATGCACCTGACCAGCACCAACCACTGACAGGCCTCGGGGACTTGATTACACCTGCACACCATTCTGTCCTCGCAGAGGAGCTCTGAAGGATTATTTATGCTGAACCATGAAAAGACAAAACACAGATTTTCACTCCAATTTATGTATTTCTTTCACAAATGTAAGCATGTTTAGGTATTTGTTTGCTAAAATAGGAAAAGCAAAGTTACGAGCAGCTGTGAGCAGGTCCTCGCTCCCCATCTTGGGGGCGGCGGCGGCGAATCGCCTGCACATGCATCACGTCACTCTGCGTGAAGCGTAGACCACGTCAGGCAAATTGCATGTCAATCTGATGCCGTTTGGCTGGTTTCCTTTCACCACTAGGTGGCGCTATGACAAGGTGAACATACACATGCATAATGTTTCTCTGCGTGAAGTGTAGACCACGTCACGTAAATTGCATTTGCCACATCAAGGCCGTTCGACGAAAGCGCGCAATTAGCACAACTTTGCATCATGAGGCGACTGTGGCTCAGTGGTTAGCAAGTCAGTCTTTCAATCAGAGGGTCGGTGGTTCAAACCCCGGAGGTCGGTGGTTCAAACCCCGGCTCAGCCAGTCCTAGTCGTTGTGTCCTTGAGCAAGACACTTAACCCTCATTGCTGGCTGTGTCTACTGTATACTGTATATCATGTAAGTCGCTTTGGATAAAAAGCATCAGCTAAATGTAATGAGGGTCTTGAGATCCTTCTTGAACAGAATTGAAGTCGATTGGATAAATATTCTAGGAGGAGTTCATATTTGTCATATTCTTTTGATTATGTGCAGTGTAAACTCTTTCCATCTACTTAGCTTCTCGGTTAAACAGTCAAGTTGGAGTACAAGTACACGTTAAGAGCAACCCCCATAGCTGCTGGTGTACCAGGAATCCCCTGGTATGAAAGGCTAACGAGAACAACACTGTGTGTGATCCCACCTGCTGAGACACTGAGCCTTGGACAACTTTGAGCGAGGCTCATGAGCCTTGAATGCATTTTATTGTATTGTTGTTGGAGATCTTTCATTCCCCTCTAGTGTTAAAAAAGAAAGAATAAAAATCCTAGCTCCTGTGCTCTGGTTGATTTTTCAGTGAACTTTAACAAATTTAGTTCATTAGATCCTCACTAGCAATAGAAGAAGAAGAAGAAAGAAGAAACCCCTTTATTAGTCCCACACTTAGTCCCACAGTGGGGAAATTTATCCTCTGCATTTGACCCATCCTTTTTTTTTTTTTAAGGAGCAGTGGGCAGCCTCGTGAAGCACCCGGGGAGCAACTGGGGGTTAAGTGTCTTGCTCAGGGACACAACGACGTGGACTGGCTGAGGCGGGGTTTGAACCCCGGTCCTCTGGTTGAAAGACTGACTTGCTAACCACTGAGCCACAGTCGCCCCAATAGCACCAAAGCCAGGAACAAGCTTCCAGTGTCAATCACCCCGCCCCCTGGACCTCCACACTTTCAGAAGTAGCTCTGTTCAAAGGAAACCCAAACCCAGACGAGGAACGATTTAGATAATATGATTTTGTCCATGTGGCCTGCTGAGCAGAGCCAAACCGCCGCTGTTATTAGCATTGTCATTATTTATTCACAGCTTGATTCATGTTTATTATTCCGTTGTGGATCCATTATGGCTGGAACCTTTTCACGTCTTTCTAGTGGATTGGAGTTCTAGAGTTTGTTATTATTTGAGCCCTTCTCATCACCTCCTCCCCCCCTCCCCATCCCCCGTTCTCTCTTTCCTTCCTGGCTGGTAACAAGAGCTGGTTCATGTGTAGATTTATTCAGTTTTATTTCCCATTAACTTAACTGTAATGTCCCCTGACTGCTCTCTGCTCCGCTGCCTCGGGTTTACACCACCTGCTGGTAATTGCAGTGTTGCAGATACAAGTTTGAATCACCGGTATGCATGAACGTCATTAAGTAAGATAGAGAAGTATATAAAGGTTGGGGCAATATGACCATACAGTATATACCATGAGTCAGACTGTGATTTGGACACACCATTTATACATATATAGCCATTATAAAATATTGGATTTTATTAGACCATTTGATTCGCAGGATGGCTACTTTACATTACATTTCATTTAGCTGACGCTTTTATCCAAAGCGACTTACAATAAGTGCATTCTACGGTTACATACAAGAATCAGAACAACAAGAATCAAGAAGGTACAATTTCGTCCAAAAGTTCAACTACAAAGTGCTATCAGTAAGAGCCACTTCTACACTGTATATTATGATGTGAATTTGTACCTATGTAATTGTACCAATAGCAATGATATGTACATTTTTTGTTATGTATTAATTCTCAAATTCCCCCCAAATTGTAAGGCTTTTAGTTTTCTTTAAGATCCAATTTATAACGTTTTGTTCCTTTTGGAGAGAAGACTACCTCTCTCAGAGTGACCTGTTTATCTCTGGCTCTCACACACACACACACATGCACAGATCCACATTCAGCTCAGGTTCAGTGTCAGCTCTGGTATTTCAGCTAAAGGTGAGGAGTGAAAAGATCACCGTAGGTTTCCACACCCCGCAAACTGCAGACTCACCCCTCACAGTTACTGCATGCATGCTACGTGTGTGTGTGTGTGTGTGTGTGTGTGCAGATAGAGGCTGAAAAGCTCTTTCATACACACGGACAGTGTGGCCATTCACTCTAAGCCGTCAGCTGTGTTTCTCCTCTGCTCTGGTGCTCTGCCAATCAGCTGGCTTCGATCTCTCTTTAACTACTTATTCCTACCCTCTCTCTTTCCTTAAATTTTTCTGGAACTCTATTCTCCCCTCTATTGCTGACTTTACCCTGAGCTATGTTTGTTGTCTGTGAGGAGCAGCCAAAGCTCTCCAGCCCAACGATGGGTGCCATTCAGACGGTATGTGGATGCCGTCACTGTTCGAACAGTTTGAAATTGGCATTTTGGCTGTTTTCATCTTGTTTTTTTGGGAAACAGAAGTCACACAAGAGGGTGGAGCTAAGAACAACCAAATGCTGAATTACAATTGTTTGGCTATCACAATGTTACAATTAACCTTCATGAGCTGAAAACACAGTGTGAAAGTATTACAGTTCCAAGACTAAAGCACGAACAACTCCCAGACCGGACAACACTTTGGTAGCCACCTGTCAATCACAAGGCAGCCCCGCCCTAAAGCATTACGGTCTGTTTAACTCTAAATGACCATCATTTAATAAATGAACATCATGCTGTATTGAAGTAGACTTGAAACTAGAGGTTGAGACATAAACTCATGTTTACAATGTTTACTAAGAGATTAAATCAAGTGAGAAGGAGAGTCATTTTCTCATTGACTTTAGAGGAGTCGCAGGAATGCAGGTTTAAGGAACTTCTGCATTGGCTTCACTTTTCAGTACAAACCCACACCCCTTTGGAGCCACATGTCGTTACAGCATGCTGTCGTTGGAGAGCGTCTCCTAACAGCCATCCAGCTCTGAAGCTAAAGGGCTGTTATTGATGTCATCAATTCAAAAGTGTATGTGGATTTGTGGAATGTTTTATGATTAAACAATGTTACTGTTGTTACCGTCTGACCGCATTTACAATTTTTAAATGGTTTTAGTTATTTCCCTTGATTCACACTGATTAAAAAATACATTTGAGGGGGGACACGTGATGGCGGCATAAGAGACAGACGTGTTTTCGGGAGCTCCGCGGGCGCCCCAACATTTTGCAATATTCCGTTAGATATTGACCTCTTTTGCAAATGCTGACGCTGTATTATGACTTTGGAACACTTTTGGACTAAACAACACGAAACGATGCCCTCCAGTAGGCGAAAGAACGTCAGATTGGATCAACAGGCTATGGACACCTCGGCCACACTTTTAGCTCAACATGGCGAACAAGACGTCGAGAACAGTAGCAACCCGTCTGGGCCTGAACTGGAGCCCGGGCTTGCTAGAGCTTTTGAGGAAATGACGAAAAAGATCATGTTGCAAATCAGTGAAAAGCTGGATCCTTTGACGAGGACAGTCGCGTCGCACACAACCGAGCTGACACGAGCTAGTGAGCGCCTGGACGAGGCGGAGGCCAGAATACTACAGCTGGAAACGGCTACCGAGCCTCTCGCTGCTAAAACACAGGCCCTAGAGGAGAAAGTCAAGGCCTTCGCTGACCATATTGACGATTTGGAAAACAGGGGACGGCGAAAGAATATATGTATCTTTAATATCTCTGAAGACACAGAAGGAGAAGATGCTCTAGCGTTTTTTGAACGCTGGCTGCCAACTTTCCTCGGCATGGATATGAAGGGTGGCCGTGTCAAGCTTGAGCGTGCACATCGCTCCCTCGCACCCAAACCCGGGGATGGCCAGCGGCCGCGCCCGGTCATTGTGAGATTCCACTCGTTTCCAGATAAGCAGAGAGTGATGGCAGCAGTACGACGGAAAGCGGCGGAAGGCGACATTACTATGTGCGGTAAACGAATTTTTTTCTACAATGACCTCTCTGCTGCAGTGCTGAGGAAACGAAAAGAGTTCGCGGAGGCTAAAAAGCATCTCAGAGGAATTGGCGCACAATACTCCATGCTCTACCCAGCGAAGCTACAGGTGTCGTTCAACGGGATAAAGAAAACCTTCCTTTTGCCGGCTGATGTTTTGTCTTTTGTGTCCAGTGCTGCAAACCAAGGCTGAGGAACGTTTATTTACTGTGACACGGTGGGTTATATCATGTGTGTGTTGTTCACACATCCATCTTATGAAGACTGTAGTCAGTCCTGTTGTGTTTAAGATTTCATTAATATAGCCCGCTTGCATGTGTTTTATATTACTAATATTGTTTGAGAAAGCGATCTGCATTAAGATTTACTTACATATTTACTCGCGGGCGCTTGTTTTTGTCCCCGTCGCGTTCTGTATCGGCTCTGGCAAGTGTTTATGCACCTCTTCAGGGCGCATTCTAAAAAGGTGGCCCCCATAAAATCTGGGGGAAGTCTCCCCTCAAAAGAACTTTTGTGTTATAGTTTTCTACTGAACTTTATAATTTTGCATTTTTTCATTTTCTTCTACTATTGTCTTTTGCTGTTCTCTTCCCCCCTCATGTTTGGTGAGGTTTGGATGGTGGTTATGCTCAGCTCTGATCTGGTTATTTTTTGTATTTTACGATGCATCATTAGGTTATCAAAAATTGCTTTATTGTGCTAGGTTTAATTGTATTATATACTAATAACCTTGATAATGTCAAATAATAATGTCAAATTTTGTTCATGGAATGTGAGGGGTTTGCGAGGCAGGGTTAAACAGAGAAAGGTATTTGCTTTATTAAAAAAGGAGAAAGTTGACGTGGCGCTGCTTCAGGAATCGCATCTTAATGATGGTGAGCATCTTAGGTTGAAATATGGTTGGGTTAGCCAGGTTTACTTTTCCTCTTTCACCACCAGCAGTAGGGGTGTTGTAATACTTATAAGTAAGAGAATACCATTTCATTTAAAGACGTGTGTCAAGGACACGCGTGGAAGATATGTTATAATTAAGGGAATCTTGCAGGGAGAAGAAACTACTGTGATGAATCTCTACTGCCCTCCTAATTACTCTCCTGATCTTTTAACAAAAGCATTTTTAGAATTCACAGAAATATCGTCATCTGTAGCTTTGGTGGGGGGTGACTTTAATTGCTTGCTCAATCCCCTAATTGATAAGCATCCCCCGCGTAGTTCTGCTTTGACAAACCAGGCCAGTGCCTTATCTGCGTTATGTGATGAGATGAGCTTTCTCGATGTGTGGCGAACTTTACACCCATCTGACAAACAATTTACATTTTACTCCCCTCCGCATAAATGCCACACTCGTATAGATTATTTATTTGTCCCGAAGTCCCTCATACAATATGTCTCGTCTTGCGAAATCGGGGTCATTGTTGTTAGTGATCATGCTATGGTTTGTCTAAAGTTGACTGTTGGACATTTTGCAGGAAGTAGGAGATGGAGACTTGATTCACGCCTTCTAAGAGATGAGAAATTTGTATCTTATATGACCAGTGAATTTAAAATCTTTATGGATATAAACTCACAGGCTACTGAAGACCCCTCTCTACTTTGGGAGACTTCTAAAGCATATATCAGAGGTTTAGTGATTGGCTACTCTGCCTCTAAGAGACGAAGGCAATCAGAGCTCCAGTCAAAGCTTGAGAAAGATTTAAAGGATATTGAAAAAATGTTAACTTCATCACCTGACCCATTATTATTACAAAATAAATGCGCTTTGCAAGCCGCATTAGACACTTTGCTAACTCAACGGGCTAAGAGTTCTATTCTCTTTTCTAGACAGCGACTATACGAATTTGGTGATAAACCCAGCAAGTATCTATCTTGCTTGACTAAAGTCGAATCAGATCCTCAAATAATTACCTCAATAATTGATACTGCTGGTACTCGTTATTTTGATAATGAAAACATAAATAATGTTTTCAGAGACTTTTACTCGCAACTTTATAAATCGGATCTTCCCCCAGGAGCCTCTGTGGATATGGAACATTTTCTGTCTCAAATAATTCTTCCTACTATTTCTGAAACTCAGAAGGTTGAATTAAATGCACCTATCACTAAAGATGAAGCCCTGTTTGCACTTAAAACATTACAATCAGGGAAGGCGCCCGGGCCAGATGGCTTGACTGGTGATTTTTATAAAGAGTTCCATCACGTGTTATTGGACCCTTTTTTGAATATGCTAGAGCATTCTTTTACATCCGGCCTTCTACCTCAATCTTTGAGAGAGGCAGACATCACTGTTATCCTTAAGAAGGGCAAGAACGCAGATCACTGTTCTAATTACAGGCCTATCGCTTTGTTAAATCAGGATCTTAAGTTACTTTCTAAGATACTAGCGCTCAGACTCGAAAAAGTTTTGCCTGTCATAATTAAGGAAGACCAGACGGGGTTTATCAAAGGAAGAAGTTCTAGCCACAATGTAAGAAGACTCTTAAATGTTATTAATATATGTCAAACCCAGAATATCGAAAGTCTAATCATCTCACTTGATGCAGAGAAGGCCTTCGACCGTGTTGAATGGCCTTATTTGCATCATATTTTACATAAGTTTAATTTTGGGGAGACATTTATAAGGTGGATTGATTTGCTGTATAATAACCCTTTAGCTTCAGTTATCACTAACGGCTGTAGGTCTAACAGTTTCTCACTTTACCGCTCGACTCGGCAAGGCTGTCCTCTTAGCCCCTCCCTCTTTGCCCTGGCGATTGAGCCCCTGGCCGCGGCCGTCAGGCAAGATTTATTAATAAAAGGAATTAGCGCCGGCGACACTCAACATAAAATTTCTCTATACGCGGATGATATTCTATTATATATATCAGAACCAGCTTCAACTATCTCTCGTTTCATCAAACTAATCCACCAATTTGGAACATTTTCGGGTTACAAAATAAACTTCTCGAAATCTCTTGCGATGCCACTGGGGGCTCTCAGAGGGAGGACTACTTCCCTTGTGCCTTTTCCATTTCGCTGGTCTCCGTCTGGTTTTGTGTACCTCGGTATTCATATCACTCCTATGTTTCACCAGATGTTTAAGGCTAATTACACTCCTCTCCTAGATGTCATAAAAAAAGATTTACATAGGTGGTGCTCTCTTCCCTTATCTTTGCTTGGTAGGGTGTCTCTTATTAAGATGAAGGTTCTTCCTAAATTACTATACCCCTTACAGATGATCCCCTTACTGCTTTCAAACAAAGTACTGAAGCTACTTAACAGCTGGTTGAGTGAATTTATTTGGAATAAGAGAAAACCCAGGCTTAAATTTTCTAAGTTACAGTTACCTACGTCAAAAGGGGGGGTGGATGTGCCTAACTTCAGATTGTATCAACTGGCATCACATTTGAGGTTTGTAGCTGAATGGGTAAAGGAGGATCCCACCTCTGTTTGGTTATGTCTAGAACAGTTTCACACTCACTGCTCATTGCTCGGTCTTTTATCCTGTAAGAATATAAAGTCTGTAAGGACTTTGTGCAATAACAACCCTATAGTTGTTAACACTGTTAAAGCATGGTTTGCAGTGCGTAAGCTGGAGGGGAGGTCTTTGCTGACTCCTTTGCTTTCCCCAGTGCAAGGAAACCCTGACTTTGAACCAGGCATGACAGATACAGGTTATGATATCTGGACACGCCAAGGAGCCAAAATGATGTGTGATTTGTTTGTGGGACCCTCCTTATCCTCATTTGGACAAATTCAGGCTAAATATAACCTCCCTGGCTCTCATTTTTTTAGATATCTCCAAGTGCGGGATTTTATATTTAAAAAAACTACATTTGCTTCTGAAGCCTCTTTATCTCTAATAGAAAAATTACTACTTAAATGTCCAGTTAAGAAGGTGATCACTTCTTTTTATAATGTGCTTAACCAGACATCTGTCATACTGGCAGTCTCAGACGCAGCACTAACGTGGCAATCTGAGCTGGGTGTAACTATTGGTAAGGAGAAATGGGATGTCATCTGTAATCAAACGAAACGGATATCTGTCTGTAATCGCGCCAGGTTGTTACAATTTAAAATTATTCACAGATTGCAAATATCTCCTAGCAAAAGACATAACATGTATCCTCATACCTCTCCTGATTGCCTTAAATGCAAAACTGCGTTGGGAACATATACTCATTGTGTTTGGTACTGTCCTAAAATTCAGTCATACTGGCAAGGTATTCTGGAAGATATGAGCGCTATTTTTGGAACTGTTTTGACCTGTGATCCTGTTTCGCTGATCTTGGGATATAGAGACACTAAAATCAGTCCTGGTTCAGGCAGACTATATGATATTCTCACCTATGCTGCACGCAAGAACATTTTCCTGTCGTGGATTAGCGACAAACCTCCTTCTAAAACATCTTGGCATAGACTCATCATGGAGCTCTTTCCTTTGGAATACCTAACCTGCCTTCTTCATTCCACAAAAGGACGGTTCTTAAATATTTGGACTCCCTATCTTCGTTTTACCAACTCTACTGTTGCATCTATATTGAATGGCGTTGCTCTAGATTAATCTTTTTGTTTTTGTATTGTATCCTGTGTCCTGTATATTGTCCAGATCTATATTGTGCTGAGCTCTGTTCTGTTTTTCTGTTCTTGTTTGTTAAACTTAAATTTGTTTAAAAGAAAATAAAGAAAAAAAAAAACACTTAAAAAAAAAAAAAAAAAAAAATACATTTGATTATCTTATCTGCATACTACTCCAGTGATGACATCTTTCCATGTCATGACCAGTTTATGTTTTAAGTAAAGTACATAGGTTAAAGTATTGATTCTCAAGTTCAGGGAAAAGCTATGTAAAGAAATAATCTGTGTAAAAGCATTCCCTTTGAAGTGTCAGTATTTCTTCTCCTAGTGAGGAGGATGTGTCTTAAGTCAGAAAACTGCTCTGTGTTCACTCAAAGCATGTCAGGTTACACGTTGGACCCAAAAGCAAACTGCACGCAGACAGGGGAGAAGGTGCAAATAAACAGTGCTTTTATTATAGTTCGTATGCACAGATCAGTGGCACCCGGAAATACTCAGCCGTTCGCTGGGAGTGGCTCTCGGTCCGGTGCTCGTGATGCGTGGGGCTACCGCTGCTTCGGTGACTCCTTGTGTCGGGCTTGTGATGAGTAAGCTCCTGCTGCTTCGGTGGCTTCTCGTGTCGGGCTCGTGAAACGTACGCTCCCGCTGTCTCGGTGGCTTCCCGTGTCAGGCTCGTGAGGCGTAAGCTGCCGTGGCTTCGGCGGCTTCTCGTGATAGGCACGTGAAGTGTCGGTCTAGGTTCGGGTGACGGGTCTTGACTTGGCATAGCAGTACACGCTTAGCAGTGCAATCTTCCGACGCTGGACCTCCGGGAGGAGGTCACCTTTAACTGTGCCATGACGACATGATGCTCTGCAGCTGCGAGCGCACTCCTCCCAGCGGTCCAGCATTAGCCTGATTAGACAGAGGGAGAAAGGAGAGAGACACATTCTGGTTGCAGCCCGGGTTCCTGTGGCACCCCCTTGTGGTGGTGTCCTGTACCACCACAAAGCACTCAGCATTCTTGTGACCTGCCGTGTCAGTCAGGTTTGGTTATAGCTTAAAGTAGGGCTGCACAATTAATCCAATTTCAATCGAGAGCAGACGTCACGGTGGCGTGTGAAAGGTAAATCAAATGTCAGGAGCAGAGGGCGAGGAGCTGGTCCCTCCAAAAGGATCATCATCCGTTGTTAACCAAGAACAAATCATGTGCACAGAGTGCGTTAGAGTTGTGTCTGCGCCGCATAGCACTACAACTCACTTGTTAAACCACCTGAAAAATCACCACAGGCCACAGTACGACGAATGTATTAAGGCTAAAGCAGGGGTGGGCAAACTTTTTGGCTCAGGGGCCACATTGACTTTTAAAATTAGACAGACGGGCCGGGCCAGTATCAGATGGATAGAGAGTGTTTGTGTGAACCAATATACATTATAAATAAAAGCCAATAACTAAAAAGTAAAGAGAACTTACATTACTTACTAACAAATATAACTTAAATGACTCAGCTTTTTTGTTTAACTTGCTGGCTAAGTCTTCGTCAATTAGTTATACACGCCGAGTCACTGTCCTGCGTGATAAACTACATTTTTCGAATTTGTTTTTGCTCTCTGGACACAAGAGACCTGTTGCAGAGGGGCTCCATGCAGGAAGCTGGCAGGAGGCTGGCAGGCAGAACCTTATATGTCACATGAGCGCGCAGGGCGGCGCAGTCCCGTGGGTCTGATGTGCGTTCGTTATGCCGTATAAAACGGACCATGTCTCCGTGGCGCGCTGGCCTGTGGGGGAGGGGTGGAGGTGAGCAGCGCAGACAGCAGCAGCTGGACTCGCAGCCTGATGCGCTGCAGAAAGCACGGCACGTAAAGACCGCTGTAACGCTTCTCCGTTCCCGACTTGAGTTAAGAAACATCGATGCTGGTCTTTTGCCGTCATCGTGCTTCGGAAAAACGCCCAACGGGCCGGATCCGGCCTGCGGGCCGTAGTTTGCCCACCCTTGGTCTAGACTCTAGAATTTGCTGCGGGCCAATAAAAACTGACCCGCGGGCCGCAGTTGGCCCGCGGGCCGTAGTTTGGACACCCCTGGGCTAAAGCTAACGTTAGCTCACTGAATCTCCGTCCATGTCCAACGTCACCCAGAAAACCATAACACCGACCCTGCATAGCGCGACAGCCTCCCAAAGACACTGTAATAACGGATGCAATCGCATTTCATTTGGCCAAAGACGTGTCCAATAAATACTGTGAGCAATGAAGGCTTCAGAAAATGATCAAGACACTGGACAAAAGATACGTGATCCCCTCGCACAATTATGTCTCCAAACAGGCATTATTACCTGCAGTGGATGAAAGACGTCGGGGGAAATACAAAGGGGTCAAGCAGAACCATGGAGCCGTACATGATCCTGACAATTCAAAGTGGAAGCAGTGTTCTTGTTCATTTAAACACGAAAGCACAATAAAAAGATGTTGTCCCGAAAATTAATGAATAATCGTGATCCCGCACTTCTTCTGCACCCGCTCGGATCTGAGTTCTATGTCTGTCGCTCTCTGGGGTTCTCACATCGTCAAGTATCTTCTAATTATCTGGAGACAAGCTGTGATACATTACGCTTACAGTGCACGAGATGTGGAATCGACACCTCACGCATACATTTCATTTAGCTGACGCTTTTATCCAAAGCGACTTACATGCTATACAGTAGACCGTAGACACAGCAACGGTGAGCAATTAGGGTTAAGTGTCTTGCTCAAGGACACATCGACATGGACTACCGGAGCCGGGATCGAACCACCGAGCCTCTGATTGAAAGACAGACCTGCTAAGCACTGAGCCACAGTCGCCCATGTAAAGTGACAGCCTTTCAAACATGCTCACAAATATTGTGGACCAACACATACAAATGCAGGGACGTGATATACAAATAATTCAGTTAGAAGCTTTGAACTCAAGTTTAAAATCATATTCAGAAATCCTAAAGGTCTGTGGTCATCCGAGACGCCGGGATGTCCGGAACAGAGGTGTATATTGTGTGATGAGGAGCCTCAAAACGCTATAGGCAGGTGTGTGCAAGTGGTTTCCTGCCTCTTACCAACAATGAACTTTGGTTTCTGTGACCGTGATAGACCTGTCCTTTCATGAGTTCATGAGTTTTGTGCACTGATATCCAAACACACATTTCTTACTATTTCACCACATTTACACCTAATTTACATTGAGTGTTTTACCGAGGTAAACTTGCTGTGTTCTTCAATGGTGTTTTGTGGCTTTGAGGAGAGCTTTTTTATTGTATTCATCTGTGTTTGTAAATTATAATAATTGTGAAAATAATTCCCGTTAACTGTCAGCTGTAACTTCCTGCCCTTTGTACCCATATATTTCTCAATCAAAGAATCTTTATTTTATTGAAGCCGGCATTGGGGTCCTTCTTGTTTGTGCTGCTTCAATAGCCACAACCGGAGATGTATTTCCATTGGTTAGCCTATTGTGGTCATTTTTATTCTAAAATATAGTTGTGTAGTTAATCAAGTTATTTGTTCAGTTGCCTTTGCAATAGATTCATTGATTGCCAAAATGTCCTGGACACCAGTGACAAACAATGTTCAGTCAGATTTCTCACCAGCAACCATGTAATTATAGAAAACACTGTAAACACAGCCTGTAAACTCCAGTGGTGAACTGTCGAAGATCAAAATAGATTGTGTATATTTAGACATGATGAGATCAAAGCCTTTCATCCCAGCCTCTATAATAAGACATGATTATGTTACTGTATAGCCTTGTATGCTGAATTAAATAAAGGAGAAAATCATCTCTCATGTTGATGGAAAGAGAAAATCCACCATTTTCTTTTATAGGAGAGAGATGCAGAAACCAATTCTTCAAAGGTTAAAGTGAGTAGTTGTATATTTTATACATGATGCATTTAATATATTTTGCTTTCATGACGTTAGGTACTCGCATAGGACAGATTTTAAAAAAAGAATAGTCAAACTAAAGAGGCAGCCTTATCCTGACTTATAGTATCTGAATTATGTAGCTCCAAAAATTCAGGATCCTACTTTTCCCAAAATGCAACAGAGCATCTTTTTGTTTGAGTCTCCCTGCCCGTCTCTTTCAAACTCCATGCGTCAGTTTGTAGCAGAGCCTTTCTGTTATATATCTGCACTCTCCAAGCTCAAGATGACAACCCAGATGACATCCTATGACATCATCAGGGTTGGTTCCTTAGACCTTAGGGGTTAGGGTTAGAGTATCAGGCCTGTGACTCACCACCCACATCTCTGACGCTTTATTCAACGATTCAGATTGGTCTGGTGTTGTGTTAAATGAGATTCAAGCTTTATTGTGAGATTAAGAATTAGGAATGATAATATCTGGGCATTAATGTCAATTCCCATTTCTTTACAACCCCCTATTTTACCATTGGGTCTCTAAATCATGGCATTCAAAGACAACTTTAAAAAAAAGTTAATTAAATGGCCACAAAAATGGAGACAAACATGGATAAGGATGACACAGCTCTACAGATCCTTGTAAACTGACTTACAGACAAAGCAACTATTGAATCAGCATTTTTCTTTGGTTAACGCCATTTCGGTGGCAATAGAAAATGTCCCTTATAAGGCCACATTGTGAACAACAAATCCGTGTGGAAATCGGCTGGAGAGCTAGTATTGATTGCTGTTAGGTAGTGGACAGCACAGTCCTGTTCGGCTAAATAACTTAGTTAATACAGGGTTCATACGATCATGGAAAACCTGGAAAAGTCATGGAATTTTAAAATGGTTATTTCCAGGCCTGGAAAAGTCCTTGAAAAAAATAAAATCCCAAAGGTTTTGTAAAAGTCATGGAAATGTGTTATATTCATATGTTAATGTCGTTCATTTACATCAGGAGGGACACGCTGGAGGGATTATATCTCCCAGCTGGCCTGAACGCCTCGGGATCCCCCAGAATGAGCTGGTAGATGTTGCGGGTGAGAGAGAAGCCTGGGTCAGCCTGCTGGACCTGCTGCCACCAAGCGGATGAAAATGCATGGATGGATGCTTGGAATCCTCATTGTTAGTTTAAATACTACATTTTATCACTTTTTCATGGATACACCCAGATTCCACTAAATGTTTGGTTGTGTAAATTTGGTTTAAAGTCCTGGAAAAGTCATGGACAAAACAAAAAAAATAATACATTTACAAACACCAGTATGCAAACGGTAATAAAGGCTTTGCTGAAGTACATGGGATTTATAGTTTTATATTTTTTTACCGTGGTATTGAGAATCATGGAATTTCATTGGTTTCAACTACATATTTCTGTTATCGTGACATCTCTTGATGGTAATAGATGCCACTATAAATCAAATCAAATGGGCTGCTGTCTAATTTTAAACTAGCACTGATACGTTGGCGTCAATCTCTACTGACTGGTTCGGACACATCAAATGAACTCCCCCTACCACACATAACATTTCAGAACCCCTGCCTCCGTCTTTGTGGTCAGCGACTGCAGCTGAACGACATTCCATCCATCTTGATGTGAACAAACTCAACGCTGTTGTGTGGGTCTGGGGGGAGGGGGGTATTATTATCCCAGTATTAGCTCCATTGAAGTAAGCCAGTGATCCAGTGTGAACCAGCCGCTGCAGGGAGCTGGCAGGGTTACAGCTGTCCTGACACTGTCCATCCACTGGTGTGTAAACTCAATTAGGGGAGCTGCTCCACGCTGCGCTGCATGGCCACAGCTCGGTAACTTCACAGCAAGGCGACCCGACTTACTGCCGCTGTGTGTGTGGCCTTGTATGGACACAGTCCTCTATTGGGATGACAAAGCATGCCCCTTTCAGACAGGACTTTGTATTTTCAGCTTCGACCCACTCATACTGAGCTTGATTAGAGCTGTGATGCAGAACAAACAGCCATCAGAGTACATTCTCCAACATAAAGTGCAAGTAATCTGCTATTGAAATAATAAGGGTAGAGATATTGTTCTCTGTATACTGCACCAAAGAGAGTTGCAAAAGATAAAAAGCCACAGTTTGAATGTAAACAGGTTAAAAAGTACTATACATTGTAATAAAAATGTTTCGAAAATATGTGACTTGATTTCACAAGACAAACACTCGGTCAAATGGTTCAAAAGAAAGCATTTTCATGTGGTTCGTAAATAGGTTAACACGGTACGTTGTAAATATGTTTAAAAGGGACATATTCTATTTCGAAGAGTCTTTGAGGTAAGAGGAAGTAGAATTCCAGCATAAAGGTGATACTGGTCGTTCATTGGTTGCGGTGGTCGATCACAGGAAAGTGAGTGTTGTTTACGTTGGGCCTTGGCTGACCTGCTTCAGTCGCGGTGTGAGCTTCTGAAGTCTATGACATTTGGTGCACTTTTGTGCACATGTGTACATTAGTTGGTGCCTTAGATTGTTTACTCAACAGTCCTACACAGTTATTCACATGTGTGTGTGCTAGCAGCGTGGCCAACTGAGTGTTTTATTAGCATTTATTAGCAACGTGGATAGACTCTCGCTAACTGTATCGCTAACGCAGCTTATGCTGTTTGCCAATCATTTATCGTTTCCGACATGAAGACTCAGGTCTCATCAGTTTGTGCTGCAAACTAGCAAAGTCAGTATGCAGGAATGGAGCTCACCGGAGTGAGCAGTAGCACCATGCACTACCATGCTAGGCTACACCTAGCACATTAAGATGAGGAGTGCACCAGACCGAGTATTGGAGTACATTTTTGGATGATATAAGGACTGGATTTTTTTCCTTCCATGTAGAGGGAAGGGGGTTTCTTAATGGCCAGTACGCACGTGAGGAATGAGAACAAAATGTGAACTGACCCTTTAAAGTGCACCAGCATCAGAAACACAAGCAGCCCAGTTACAGGTCTTGCTGTAGTGCTCACTAGCCCCAACTTGAAGTTACACTTTGAGCACACATTATAAAATATTGTATTCATTAATTTCCAACTCAATGTGAGTGTTCTGACGGAAAACAGCCCTGCATTAAAACAATGTAAGTGTTGGTGAGACTCAATAGGACATTTGTGCAAGCAGCTTATTATTTACTTTTATTTGTGGGGCGACTGTGGCTCAGTGGTTAGCAAGTCGGACTTTCAATCAGAAGGTCGGTGGTTCGATCCCCGGCTCCGGCAGTCTGCGTCGTTGTGTCCTTGAGCAAGACACTTAACCCTCATTGCTCACCGTTGCTGTGTCTACGGTCTACTGTATAGCATGTAAGTCGCTTTGGATAAAAGCGTCAGCTAAATGAAATGTAATGTAATGTAATGTTATTTATACATCTGGTTATTGGAGTTATGTATTTTAATTTGGGTGGGAGTGAGTGAGAGAGAGAGAGAGAGAGAGCATTAGCACACTCTGTTCAGTGGAACAGGTGGATGCTCTCCCTTTCAATGTGCTTTGAGGAATGTGTCGACAGACAGACATCTTCTGAATGAGTTCAAAGCAGCCTGCTACACCTACCATGTTCATCTATTCACATAGTTGATCACATATGTGATCAATGGACGATGACGACAACCTCTATTGGCTAGAATAATTGTGACGGGAGCAAAGGAGTCAGGTGACGTTGTGTTTAAGAAACAGTTTATGCGTAGAGAGAAGGTGATCCAGTCTGTGAGGGTTAAGTTCTGTCTAATCGTCCAGTGTCTGAGGACTCTCTCGCAGACATTTTAAGCCCTTAATAAAGAATTTCCGTAAGTTTGCGTTTCTGCAGACTTTTTCTCAGAGAATTACCCACAATTCATAGCAATGGAACTTTAAACATTGGGTCACCTGTGGAAGCCTGGGTGTAAAACAAAAGGTAAACAAATAGGACGGCCCACAGGGGTTCAGCTTGGCATATTAAAGTTACTCAGAAACATGAAGGATTAAAGATAGTACATTAATCACATGCAAGCAGAGATTTAGCTACACAGCTGTTTTATTCAACACACGTTTACTTTCATCTTGTTTTTGAAGCTGACAAAAACAACTAAAAAGATTATTTGACAATGACCTCTAATCTTGTAAGGCAAGAGCCTGGAAGATGTTCAAATCAGGGATATAACAATTATAAAATGAATACCCACAACCATACACAATATGGTATGGCGTTGTCATAAAGGGATATGTTGCAAAGTGCTGTCCCATTTGTATTTACACTATTTCAAGCCTTTGCAGTCTCTCACTCACAACCTTCTACATCAGACACCAGTTAAGTCCCTAAGGGTTAGGGTTAAAGACTTGAGGGGGAACATTGGGATTGGTCCAGGCTCTTGGTTTTTGGCAGTCGCCATCTTGATTTTCTTGGACTTAAGTACAACCAAACTGACTAGTAGGGCAGATAACAGCACTTTTTCACTGAAATTGTGCAAATTGTGATACAAGCACCAAATTTGGCATGGTGGTTCCCAAGGGTCTACTTAGAAAATCTGCCTGACGTGCCATTCAAAAATCCAAGATGGCGGCCATTTTTCAAGATGGACGCCAAATGCGTCTGCCGAAAATGGTTTTGCTCATAGAAATGCATGCACTAAATGGATTTGAATGATCTTGGTGTCGATTTCTAGGTTTTCTTGCATGCTGATTATAATTTTTCTACTTTCAAAAAACACAAGTGAATAACTTCACACTTTTTGGCTATTTAGATCAGTATCTTTCTGCATTTTTGCTTGCCTGATGAGTGTTTTGCTATTCTTTACTATGTGCATGATGGTCATTTCTAAATGTATAGAACAGTATTTATATTTAGTGCAAAGGGTGTAGGGTGTATTAGTAGAGGTAGGATCTTTGTTTCATCAGTCAGCCACATTCTTCTGATGGACTCCTGGCACTGGTCCTCAGTACTTACCTAACTCTCATCTATGGCTCCAAGAAGTTGCTAGTGCACGGCACGGCACTGTGTGTGAGGGAGTATGCCATGCTCCAGATGCAAAGTGCATGAAGTCAACAAACCAGACCTGATTGATCCATGAAGCCATTTTTTTTAAAGGAGTGATTGTCGGCACTACCATGGCACACTGGTGACAATTACATTACATTTCATTTAGCTGACGCTTTTATCCAAAGCGACTTACATGCTATACAGTAGACCGTAGACACAGCAACGGTGAGCAATTAGGGGTTAAGTGTCTTGCTCAAGGACACAACGACGCAGACTGCCGGAGCCGGGGATCGAACCACCGACCCTCTGATTGAAAGACTGACTTGCTAACCACTGAGCCACAGTCGCCCCAATTACTGCTGTGAAACTCGTATGTGCATATAAGGCTATTTCTGGTGTGAAAGACGCAACCATCAGCACCAAACACCATGAACAGACCTTAAGTGCCCAGCCATCTTTCCTTAGAGGGTGGAGGCACTGTTCAGAGTGATAAAAGAGATGGGCAACCCTTTCCAAGAAGAGTCTGCTGATTTGCTTGTTCTGGACACAAAGAACATTGCAGATCCAGCACTAGCTGAGAGAGACAAGGAGAAGTTCCAGTCATTTATGGAGGCCTTGGAGAATGAAGAAGAATGCACATTCTATCAGCCAATCAAGAAGAACAAGGCTTCTTTATTTAAGCACGAGCAGGCAGCCAGCAGCTCCAAGGAGAAAGTGCTTAAAGATGACTGTCACTTGTTCTCCCGGCTCTTCATCTCCTGCCAAAACAGACAGTGTGACTTGCAAGAATTCTTCAAGAATGAGAACCAGTCAGCACCTGCATCCCTCAGTGACAACGGCAGGCTTCGTATGTGCCAGAAGTCACAGCTAACTGAAATTTTTCAGGCATTGGTGACATTGCCTGACAGCGAACCAGAGGGTGACACCATCATCATTGATGGATCATCCATCCATCCATCCATCCATTTTCCTCCGCTTATCCGGGGTCGGGTCGCGGAGGCAGCAGGTCAAGCAGGCTGACCCAGACTTCTCTCTCACCCGCAACATCTACCAGCTCATTCTGGGGGATCCCGAGGCGTTCCCAGGCCAGCTGGGAGATATAATCCCTCCAGCGTGTCCTGGGTCTTCCCCGGGGCCTCCTACCAGCTGGACGTGCCTGGAAAACCTCTAAAGGGAGGCGTCCTGGAGGCATCCTAATTAGATGCCCGAACCACCTCAGCTGACTCCTTTCGACACGAAGGAGTAGCGGCTCAACTTCAAGCTCCCTCCTGATGTCCGAGCTCCTTACCCTATCTCTAAGGCTGAGCCCGGCCACTCTACGGAGGAAACTCATTTCGGCCGCTTGTATCCGCGACCTCGTTCTTTCGGACACGATCCAAAGCTCGTGACCATAGGTGAGGGTTGGGACGTAGACCGACCAGTAAATTGAGAGCTTCGCCTTCCGGCTCAGCTCCTTCTTCACCAAGACGGCCCGGTGCAACGCCTGCTTTACTGCTGCAGCCGCACCGATACGCCTGTCGATCTCCCGCTCCATTTTACCCTCACTCGTGAACAAGACCCCGAGATACTTGAACTCCTTCGCTTGTGGTAGGCACTCTGTCCCCACCCGGAGGGAGCAATCCACCGGTTTCCGGCAGAGCACCATGGCCTCAGATTTCGTGGTGCTGACTCTCATCCCCGCCGCTTCACACTCGGCTGCAAAACGCCCCAGTGAATGCTGGAGGTCATGGTCCGAGGAGGCAAACAGGACCACATCATCTGCAAACAGCAGAGAGGCTATCCTGAGATCCCCGAACCTGACATTCTCCGCCCCACGGCTGCGCCTAGATATCCTGTCCATGAAAGTCACGAACAGGACCGGTGATAAAGGGCAGCCCTGGCGGAGGCCAACACCCACCGGGAACGTATCTGACTTACTGCCGAGGATACGAACACAGCTCCTACTGCAGGCGTACAGAGACCGGATGGCCCATTGCAACGGGTCCGGCACACCATACTCCCGCAGCACCCCCCACAAAAAGCCCAGAGGGACCCGGTCGAAAGCCTTCTCCAAGTCCACAAAGCACATGTAGACTGGTTGGGCAAACTCCCAGGACCCCTCCAGTATCCTTGCAAGGGTAAAGAGCTGGTCCACTGTTCCACGACCAGGACGAAACCCGCACTGTTCTTCTTGAATCCGAGGTTCGACAAACGGTCGGAGCCTCCGTTCCAGCACCCTGGCATAAGCTTTTCCCGGGAGGCTGAGTAGTGTGATACCCCGATAATTCGAGCACACTCTCCGGTCCCCCTTCTTGAAGATGGGAACCACCACCCCGGTCTGCCAGTCCATGGGCACTGTGCCCGACCCCCATGCGACATTGAAGAGGCGTGTCAGCCAAGACAGCCCAACAAAGTCCAGCGCCTTCAGCATCTCAGGGCGGATTTCATCCACCCCCGGCGCCTTGCCACCAAGGAGCTTTTTGACTACCTTAGTGGCCTCTGCCAGGGATATGGGTTCATCCAACCCCAAGTCTTCAGGCGCTGCCCCCTGTTCAGGGGACATGTTGACCGGGTTTAGGAGTTCCTCAAAGTGCTCCTTCCACCGCCCGACGATATCCTCTGTCTGGGTCAGCAGCAACCCTCCCCCGCTGATAACAGCCTGGGGAAGGCCCTGCTTTCCCTTCCTGAGTCGTCGGATGGTTTGCCAGAACCTCCTTGAGGCCAACCGAAAGTCCTTCTCCATGGCCTCCCCGAACTCCTCCCATGCCCGAGTTTTAGCATCCGTGACTACCGCAGCTGCAGTCCTTCTGGCCTGCCTGTACCTGTCAGCTGCTTCAGGAGACCCCTGGGCCAACCAAGCCCGAAAGGCCTCCTTCTTCAGCTTGACGGCTTCCCTCACCCCCGGTGTCCACCACCGGGTTCTCGGGTTGCCGCCACGACAGGCACCGATGACCTTCCGACCACAGCTCCTAGCGGCCGCGTCCACAATAGAGGCTTTGAACATGATCCACTCGGATTCCATGTCCCCAACCTCCCTCGGGATGTGTGAGAAGTCCTTCCGGAGGTGGGAGTTGAAGACCTCCCGGACAGGATCCTCCGCCAGACGTTCCCAGTTCACCCTCACTACACGTTTGGGCTTGCCAGGTCTTTCTGGCCGACTCCCCCGCCATCTGATCCAACTCACCACCAGGTGGTGATCAGTTGACAGCTCTGCTCCTCTCTTCACCCGAGTGTCCAAAACATACGGCCGCAGATCAGATGATACGATTACGAAGTCGATCATTGATCTCCGGCCTAAGGTGCTCTGGTACCAGGTACACTTATGAGCCACCTTATGTTCAAACATGGTGTTTGTTATGGACAAACTGTGGCTAGCACAGAAGTCCAACAACGAAACACCACTCGCGTTCAGATCAGGCAAGCCGTTCCTCCCAATCACTCCCCGCCAGGTTTCTCTGTCGTCGCCCACATGAGCGTTGAAGTCTCCCAGGAGAACTATGGAGTCGGCAGGCGGCGCCCTTTCCAGGACCCCTCCCACCAACTCCAAGAAGGCCGGATACTCCGAAATGCTGTTTGGTGCATAAGCACAAACAACAGTCAGAGCCTTACTCCCCGCAACCCGTAGGCGCAGGGAGGCGACCCTCTCGTTCTCCGGGGAAAACTCCAACACGGCGGCGCTCAGCCGGGGACTCGTGAGTATCCCCACTCCCGCCCGGCGCCTCTCACCCTGGGCGACTCCAGAAATGATTGATGAAATTGATGGATCAGCGCTCATCAATTCCCTACCTCCACGCAGCCCAAAGACATTCAATGACCAAAAGTGGAATCCTTTGGCACCAAATTCAAACGAGTCGATGTCATCTTTGATGTGTACAAGAAGTCTAGTCTGAAATCTGAAACCAGGTCAAAAAGAGGTCAGGGGAACAGAAGAAGAGTGACTGGAACCAGCAGGACCCCAACAAACTGGAGAAGCTTTCTGCGGGATGACAACAACAAAACTGAGCTCTTCCACTTTCTCGCAGAGAAAATATGTCAGGCTGGAACCACAAGTATGGTCATCGTGACAAAAGGAGAAGATGTCATTAGCAACAAAAACAAATCCTTAGATGCTGTGGCCCCATGCTGTCATGAAGAAGCTGATACCCGTATTTTTGTGCATGGAAGAGATGCAACTGCAGAGGGTAGCAAGTCACTTGTCATCAAAGCCAATGACACTGACGTGCTCGTCATAGCAGTGTCTAAGCTGCCATCCCTGCAGAGGCTTGGTCTTCAAAAAATGTGGATTACCTTTGGGCAGGGAGCCAATGCTCGATGGATACCAGTCCATGAGGTAGTTTCTGCAATAGGACCTGAGAAAGCCAGTGGGATCCTGTATTTCCATGCATTCACGGGCTGTGACGTGGTCTCATCTTTCCATGGGAAGGGAAAGAAATCTGCATGGCTGACTTGGGAAGTCTGTGATGAGGTTTCTGAAACCTTTACAAAACTCAGCAACTGTCCAACAGAGGTTTCTGAAGATGACCTGCAGAAGCTGGAGAACTTTGTTGTCGTCATGTATGACAGATCAAGTGCAGCCACCGGTGTTGACGAGGCAAGGCTGAATCTCTTTGCCCGTAAGCAGAGGTCCTATGATGCGATCCCACCAACCAGTGCAGCCCTCATGGAACACGCAAAACGCGCTGCTTACCAGGCTGGTATCATATGGGGTCAAGCAACAGTAACCAATCCAGAAGTCGTCAGTCCTGCCGACTGGGGATGGAATCAGAAGGGAGACATATGGCAGATCTGTTGGACAACGCTTCCACCTATTGCAGCCAGCTGTCAGGAACTGACCCAGTGTTCCTGCAAGAAAGGCTGCAACCGGAGATGCAAATGCTTTCGTTCAGGGCTCGCCTGCACTGCACTCTGCAGCTGTGTATGTCAGCTGTAGTGATACATATACAGTGGTGAACGTTGGTGCCAGTGTTTGGACCACTGTAATACTTTGCTTTGGAAGGACGATTTTTACAGTATTAAGGGTTTTTATTATTATTTTCGAATTTTGTTTCCGTCCGGAATAACAGGATCCAAAATGCTAAGTACCTTAATGCAAAATGTGTATATTGAATGTTTATATTGTGTAAATAAAGTATTAGGAGTATTATTTGATGTGTTATGTTGTTATTTTTTTATAAAGTGTTCTACCATTTACAGTATTATAATGCTAGTGAAAGTATACAAAATTATAATCAGCATGCAAGAAAACATAGAAATCAACACCAAGATCATTCAAATCCATCAAGTACATGCATATCTATTGGCAAAACCATTTTCGGCAGACACATTCGGCGTCCATCTTGAAAAATGGCCGCCATCTTGGATTTTTGATTGGCACGTCAGGCAGATTTGTAAAGTAGACCCTTGGGAACCACCATGCCAAATTTGGTGCTTGTATCACAATTTGCACACATTTTCTATTATCTGCCCCACTAGACCGAAATATTACTTTTGAATTTTCTGAGCTGATAACAGACTATGAAAGGTTTAAGATGAGAACACCTCGGTTGCGACCTGTACTTGTGGTCATATAAGAGAGAGGGAGATGGAGTAAGTGAAGAGGTTAGTAAAGGGTGGAAGTGAGCCAGCCTCACACTCCTCAGGGAAACACATACCAGTGGCACTTCTGCTGTGTCTGTCTCTAAGTGGCTCTAAAAGCATGCAGGAGACGCCACTTCTGCTAATCCTAATGGTAGATCATCTGTCTCGTACACAATTCAAGTGGCCTGGGCTCTCACATACACACTCACACAATCTCTCTCTTTGGGGAGTCCTCTAATGCCAGATGCCAGTTATTCCTATTCTGTCTCCGGCGTGCAGTTCGGTCACAGTCCCCTTCCTGCCTTTGGGTTATGCTGATCATCCAAAAATCCAGTGTGAGATGTGCACGCTTCCCAACCTTTGAGTACAAATCACAGTGAAATGAATACAAAATATTCAAGCAGAGCACAATTTATGAAGAATCAGCAGAGGGTTTCGGTCATTGCAGCGCAGCTTTTGTCTCCTGTGAGTAGAGAAGGTGGGGGGTCTGTACCCTTAAATTTAAATTTGTACATAGTTAATAAGATACTACCTTATTTGCATGAACTTGTAATGCAAAAAATATGTCTTAATGTAAATAATCAACTGGGAAAGTTGCATGGTGTCATCACAGCATTCATGTGGGATGTGTGTGTGTGTGTGTGTGTGTGTGTTGTTAGTGTGCAGAGGGTCAGCCCCAGAGAGCAGTGTTCCTGCCAGAGTTCGCCCTCTCCCCTAAGGGCAGCTTCATGGAGGATGCTACAGAAGATCAGCTCCTAACCTACAAGTATGACGACCAGGTCAGTCCCACTCTCTTTAATGTGGCTGGGCCAGGATGAGTTAGCGAAGGCTGATTCTAATATTGCTACTTGAACGTGTTTCTTCACCTACCTTTCTCGGAGTTTCACAAACTACCCAGTGTTACTCTTTGTAACATCAGAATTTGCGGAATTAAGTCCAATACGATTTTTTTTTTAATCTCTGAAATCCAAATCAGTTAAATATTTTCAGTTTTCAGAGTTTTTGGATTGATATCATGAGTCTGAGCTCACCACTGGTCGACAACATGTTGCCAAAAGTTCCCTTTTGCTTTGTAACAATTCACCCTCAGACTTACATTAAGGGGAAATGCACAACGCAAAATTAAAAGGAAATGGGCGGATCAGCTGTTAATAATAGCTGCCACAATAATTGCTGCTACTGGTGTATGTAGCACCTTTAACATGACCTACGCTTGGCCAAACATAGAAAAAAGAACGATCATAACGCCAAACAGTCAGTTGCAAGTATCAAAGTATATTAATAACTTAAATTCAATGCAACAAAACGACACATGCCATACAAACAATTGAGCACAATTCAAACCCCAACAATCCCGAAGTCCAAAAAGAAAGTTCACTGAGCAAATAAATCCCCCCCCCAAAGTCGGCAAGCAAAGCTCCGCGACGGGCGGAAACGTGACGAGTCGCCGCATTCACCTGCCCCGCGCTACCTCACCGCAGTCTCCTTAGCAGCTGGCCCAGTGATCCGGCTCCAGCGCAGTCTCTCGTTTGTAATCCACGTATTCCTATTCGGTTACCAGATTCCCGTACGAAGCAATCGCCAGGTTACGCCGTCCTGAGGCCTCTAATCGCGCTGACCGCTTCGCCGTCCGTGCGCTCCTCCGACGTCGGACTCCTCACAAACAAAACAACCCCTCGCGTCACTTCCCCCCAGTCACATTTTATACACAAACGTCAGATAAAAGTAATAATAACAATAACAGAAGATACAATTTAAACCGGTGTTCCCTCAGGCTGCCGATAATAACTTAACAGTACGGCAGTTAAAGTGTAAAGGAAAATAAACAAACAGGTTTTCACCTTCACCTGTGCCATAAACAGAGACAGACATATGCGATCATTACAGCTTTGCTAAGGGTTTTATCTCCGTATTAGATTCTTTATATTGTAGGTTTAATGTGCTGCCTTGTGGCTGTGAACGTCCCAGTTTTAAGTATATATAAGTATAAGCCTGATCACGTTAGCTCTTTATGACCATTATGACATAATTTAACCCTGATTCAGCTTGGTAGGCTCACTCCACACATCTCAAAATAAGCCTCGCTTTTCTGAGCATCCGCTATAAATCATCAATTGATTAAATTAAGTCGATGTCTGCAGCTTGTGTTGTGTTGTTTAGTCTTCTGGCGGTCCATTTGGATTACGGAATGTCCCTTAAAGCTTTTAAAGGAACATTAACATCATGTTGAGTTGATTCAGGTCATTGTGTAAACAAATACACAGATATGCATGTCCTAAAAATACGGCACACACCTTATGTAGGTGTTTATTGCCGGCGGCAGCAGCAGATGGTGACGCCTCAGTGCAGCGCAGTGGATTAGACGCTACAGGTTGGTCAAGTAATAGGTTGGCTCTCCGATCTTCAGCTTCTTTTATGAGACTCTGACGTCGCCGAATTCACAAATGCTTTTTTTTTTTCAACATGGACCTATCTGTAGCCAATCAGAAGTCACCCTCACTTTCAATCAATCACATCACTGCCGTTCTGCCGTTGCTGAAGCAGCTCTCGAAGCAGCCGTCATTCAGAGGGTGTTTGATGGTCCGATGTTTGACGGACTTCCACAACAAGTATAAAGCAGAACTAGTGGTTAGTTCAATATATATTTAAACTATGTGTGGTTCATTTGCGTCATTCACTTAATTTGCGCCGTAAAGGGGGCGTGCCTTATCTCCTTGACTTATCTCTGTAAAAACAGTTACCATTTCGCCATCTAGAAAGAAAGAAGACATAAATTATCCTTTGTGCATTGGAATGTATTTGTGAATCTTTCTGTGTGCATTTGTAATTATTGAGACAGATCTGACCCCATACAGTTGAAGTGTCAGCAGTGCTGCTTCCTGTGTTTATGCCACCGGGATGGTAAATATCACTCTCTCACTTTTCTTTGTTGTTCACTGACGGTCCTGCATTCTGCTTCATGCACACGTAGAACAGCAGACAGGTGGCACGACAACTGGCACTCCGTAGAGAAAACAATATACAGTTTTCATTCCTTCATATTTTTTGACATTTAGACACTTTTTTGCCGCTGATACCAATTGCAGACCATTGATGATTTATATTGTCAGATACAGAATTATTTATTGTTTCGTTATAGTAGCTGGTATACTATTCATTTTCACCACCTCCCAAAAATCATTTCAACCTATAGTAGCAGTGGAATGGCTCTTACTGATAGCACTTTGTAGTTGAACTTTTTGACGAAATTGCACCTTCTTGATTCTTGTTGTTCTGATTCTTGTTTGTAACCGTGGAATGCACTTATTGTAAATCGCTTTGGATAAAAGCGTCAGCTAAATGAAATGTAAATGTAATGTAATGTAACCGCTCAGAAGTCAGTGTAAACCATCAAATATTCTAAATATTATCCTTTTTCGTCATTGTTATCCATACAATTGTATAACACACAATTAAAATCATTAACAAATAAAATAGCAAATATTGTATTTCTAATAAATATTGTGTAGTGATGTATGATGTATTATAATCTGCTTAGAGCTAGGAAGTTAACAGCTCATTATTCCCCTTAAAATGTCTCGTCAAATCTGCAGAACACATTATGTTACCTTCATAATTTACCTTCATATTTTACCTTTGCCCAATACTCATTTTCCGTGAACAGAGCCTGAACGCATCATAATGTAACTTGTAGCTGACAGGGAAAAAGACAAGCACAGAATAGCCCTTTCCACCCTGACAGCAAAAGAAGGAGGAGCCAAGGAGGAGATGAATGAGCCACACCTGTGAGCTGGGGGGGAACAATCAACTAACCAAACCAGCATGGAGCGAGAGTTGTTAAAGGAGAATATACGTACTTAAAGACAAGGAATGCCTACTTCTCACCATGGGCAGCCCTCCTCCTGCTCTTGGGCAGGTGGTCTGAACAGTTGGGAAGCATTTTCTATCAATTAGATACGAAGCCAAAAGGTTCAGAAATAGACTTCTTTCTCAGTATGATGTTGGGAGGTTGGCAGGCTTGGTGGCATTTTGTTTTCCTTATGTTGTCATGGTTGTGTAAATGTCTTGACATGGTTAATATGATAACATATTTTCAAATTACTGTCAATCTTTGCTGCCTCTAGTGCCCTGTAATTGGTAGCTTCTTCCTAGCTAAGGTTTATATAAACCTGGTGCTAGTGCCTGAACTTGGGGGTTCAGTGTCTCAGGGACACTTGGACAGTAAGAGCAGGTAGGCGTTGGGTTGGCTACACTTGTTCAATATCTCCTTTACTATGGCCTCCATGTAAAATTATTACACACATTGTAATACATGGTAAATAAATATACATTGAGTTTTAAAACTGACTAGAATTTACTATTTCTATCTTCCGGTGAATGCTTACATTCTCATACCTGTTTGCTCAGCTTGCTGGGAAAACTGAGTTTTAAAGTACTGTAAGTAGGTGTGGACTCTCTTGTAAAAGTCCTGTGAGCTTTGATGATGAGGTAATGTTCTACCCTCTGTTTGAAAAAAAAAAAAAAAAGGCTTCAAAAATTCCAAATAGGTCTGAGAGCATTTATCTTCTTTATATGCAACACTGAAAATTAAACCTCTATGTTGTGTCAAAGGGAATTGGTTTTAGACTCACTGTTAGATACCAGGTATTTGCCACACACACACACACCACACACACGCACACACACACACACACACACACACACACACACACACACACCACACACACACAGAGCACCCATTCTCTTCATAACTTCATTAATATGGGAATTTGTTTTCAATAAAGCAGAGCAGTAATTGGAGTGCCATTAATAAGGACACACACCAACATTGATCGGGTTAAGAACTTGAGAGTACATTGTGTTTTGGACAAATATACAAATAATCCCTAATGAAAGTTGTTAGATAGATTGTACTTGGGATGAGTTGCCCGGAGTCCTTTGGCCATCTGCAGTGGTCAGTATTGTTGTTTCTGCTGTCTGCCAAAACCTTGCACCAAGGGCTTCAGGATGGCGTTGTGCTTCTGTGAGCTGTATCTGCACAGAGCCCTGCGCATTAGCCAATCATTATTATATAGTGCTTTTGAATTCAGAAAGGAATGAACTCTATAAATATCTGTCTTTCACTGCTTTGCTTTTCAGAGGGGATGGACTCTTTTGAAACATTCAGGAGGGCTCTGCTTGTCTGTCTGCTTCATGAGGCCCAGGTTATCAAAGTGTCTGTCATTGGAGTGTAATGGCTTTGCTTACAAGGATTTAGTTGCATACAGGAGATCTCTCGGTACATCCATTTGTCAAAGACACTGAGACGGTGACAAATCAGGATGCTGTTAGAATCCTGTAGTCATCTGAATAACCAGGATACCTGTCCTTCCATTTGTTCATCAGATGCACAAGGCATTGATTCACTGCAACACATTTTGAATATGGTATAATGCATGTCAAAAATACACTGGTTGGGGGCTAACGTGGGGCTAACAACATGTAGATATAGCACAATTTGATGTCAGTCACTGTTTTGTTGCTACCCGTTTGAAGCCTTGAGTTTGTCATTTTGTCCTTCATCTGTTTTGAACAAGCGGGTGGAACTGTGGATAAGCGAGGTCCCTTGGTGACGTTGGGTTAGGAAAAGCTAAGTTACCAGCGTACGCTAGTTAATATGTTCATGCACTCTCAACACCAGGTTTGTTGTGTGTTGGCAAGTTATGTTAGTCAAAAACTCACCGGGAAAAAAAGATTAATACTTTTAGTCCTATTTAGAACATGGGGTAGTGGTGCTCGAGCCTCCTGTGGCCAAAACAAGCTATGGTAGCTCAGAAGAGACAAACCAAACACTGGCTCTAGACAGGGTCTCTACATGCTTGGAAAGGGTGTGGGGGGGGGGGGGGGGGGGGTATTGATGCCACTCAATCCTGCACAGTGTAGCTTTGAACTTATATAATATACAGAATACTTCAAGGGTTTCAGGGCATTTAAATAGTTTAATAAGCAATGTTGCATATTTCATATGGTACAGTATTACGTTTTAAGTAATTCAATATTGTATACGAGAATGTTTATGTTTAGGCCAACTGTAGTGACTTGGGCTTAGGTTTTTATTTTTATTAGGGCATTACAATATGTACACATACCCTTGCATCGACACAGGAAAACAAAACCTTAACAGGGAGAAACCTTCAGGAGAGCAACAGAGGAGCATCCCTCTATCATGATGGACAGAAGCAATAGATGTCATGTGTACAGAATCAACGTAACAGAGTTACAGCACATTCAATGCATGTGACATAAATTATTCATGAATAGGAGGCATGATGAAATAGTTACGACTACCAATAATAATAGCAGCAGTGAATGTAGTAGAATAGTAATGATAAAAGAAGCAGTAATGGTATCGACAATAGTAATAGCAATGCAACTAATAATAATAATAATGACAGTAGCAGTGGCTGTCAGGCAGGACCACAGTCCAGATAAAACCATGATCCATGGAAAAAGATGGTAATACAATTTTACCATATTGAACATACGGTAAATTCTCAACTAAAAGCCAGAATTCGAATAAATGTAGATTCTCAAATCATTTAAAAAGTATTATTTCAATGGCGTATTCAGCTACTAGCATACAATTGCTCACATGCTGTACTAAATTAACAAATAAAGTAGCTAATAAAAAACACTTGACACTTGAGGAAGGACTGCAGTGATTCTTAATGTACAATTACACCGCGTACTGTGAACAAAATGTCCTGCAGATGTCTCACACAAAAAGTCTGCATTAAAGTGAAAGTGCCTCTTGAGCTACTTAAGGGCTTTTCATGTGAAACACTTTTCAGGAAGTCTTGAATTTCATTGAAAGCAAAGTTAAAATGGCTGAAATAATCTGTGAGAACTGCATGTAGAGAGCAGCTAGTGTAATGAAATGTAATTATGCCAAATGTATAGTGACAACATAATGCACTAAGCTGTGATAACACCTAATTGAAAATATTTTCAGTAGACACAAATGTCAGACATTTTCTCATCAATTCCTTAAATACGCGCGCTGGCAGGAGGCGGAGGTGATGGCTCACGTCTGAAGTCTTTTACAGGAGTTCTTTTTTGACTGTAGCAGTGTAGGAGCACTAAGCCAAATTTCTTGTATGTGCAAACGTATTTGGCAATAAAATGTTTCTGATTGAGCTACAAGGGTGTTACATTTCATTTATCTGAGGCTTTTATCCAAAGCAACTTACGTAGACCGTAGACACAGCAACGGTGAGCGATTAGGGTTAAGTGTCTTGCTCAAGGACACAACGACATGGACTAGCGGAGACGGGGATCGAACCACCGATCCTCTGATTGAAAGTCGGACCTGCTAACCACTGATCAACAGTCGCCCCTTTTCAAAGGCTTGGTACTGTTGCAGGCTACCGTTCAAACAACACAATCAACGAATCAGTGAAAGGGCAATCGTTTACTCTGGAGGCAGGAAAGATGCTCTCCGACAGCATGAGTGAGTAACGCTGGCCACTGCTGACTCTCTACGAAGGTTGTTAACAGACGATTCTTGTTCCCCTGACAATGTCATGTTCTGATATAAACAGCTGCCCCCTGCTGACGTTTTTCCTTCAGCGTGTACTGTAAGAATGCAACCCCATATACGACTGGTGTGCTCTGTAGCTCAATGTTATTGGATACAGAAAAGCTTGAAGCAGGTGTCAATGCATGCTGAATGCGTCAGATCCAACTGGAGGTGGTCTGGCTCACATGGTTACCTGATATGGGAAGGTATACAACATGGTCACCTCACTCCAATTCCTGCTTTCTCAATCTAGTGCTAGCAAGCTTCTGCACTGGCTGAAATAGGAACCAGGAAAAGTGTTGCTCTCTCTAATGCCCCAAACCCCCTGGGTTCCCTAAAGCTGCATGTTCTCTGTGGCAATTTAGTAGTTTGATTATTTGCAATTTAGTTAATCTCTAAAGCACTCAAATGTTACAGTTGCTTGAATTGGATCCTGTCAACATGCTCAGAGTTATTATTCTTAAACAGGGCATATTCTTCAATAAAAATAAATCGGTGTGTTACAGAATTATCAAGGAGGAAGGTGGGAAGTGGCTGAATTTTGGCCCACTGGTCCTTTATTCCTTGGACCCTTTGGTTTAAGTCAGCCTTACCATTCTCTGATTGTCATCTTAACCCTCTGGGGTCTTTGGCCTTTTTCTTAATTTTACATAATTTCTTAAATTCACCTTTTTAAAGCACTTGAATATGAGATATTTGTTGTCTTGGCTGTGTGCTTCGGGTCGTTGTTCTGTTGGAAGATGAACCGTCGCCCCAGTCTGAGGTCCAGAGCTCTGGAGCAGGTCTTCATCCAGGATGTCCCGCTGAAAAACATCCCCACAGCATGATGCTGTCACCACCATGCTTCACTGTAGGGATGCTGTTGGCCAGGCAATGAGCAGGGCCCGGTTTCCTCCAGACATGACGCTTGGCATTCAGGCCAAAGAGTTCAATCTTTGTTTCATCAGACCAGAGCATTTAGTTTCTCATGGTCTGAGAGTCCTTCAGGTGCCTTTTGGAAAACTCCAGGCAGGCTGTCATGTGCAGACAATTCCTTGGACTTCATGGTTTGTGCTCTGACATGCACCGTCCCCTGTGGGACCTGATATAGACAGGTGTGTGCCTTTCTAAATCATGTCCATTCAACTGAATACAGCAGGGTGGACTCCAATCAAGTTGTAGAAACATCTCAAGGATGATCAGTGGAAATAGGATGCACCTGAGCTTAATGTTGAGTGTCATGGCAAAGGCTGTGAATACTTATGTACATGTTATATTATTGTTCTTTTTTTTTAAATAGATTTGCAAAAATTCCCCAAAAACGTTTTCCACTTTGTCATTATGGGGTGTTGTGTGTAGAATTTTGAGGGAAAACATTAATTTAATCCAGTTTGGAATAAGGCTGTAACCTAACAAAATGTGGAAAAAGTGAAGCGCTGTGAATACTTTCCGGATGCACTGTATGTTGGAAAATGTAACCCTTCATTGACACTTCTCTTCAATTAGTTACTAATATTGAATTAATAAAAGAGAATGGAAGTAAATTCATCGTTTTTTTTAATTATACATATGTACAAATATGCAGTGTTTTTAAAATGGCAGACAGTCACAGGGAAAATGTATGTATCCAGATGGATCTTTGGATAAAAGCGTCAGCTAAATGAAATGTACATGCATATACATGCACACATACATACTGTTGCCCCCCTGTCATTTCCCTCTGGTGATTGCTACAATGTCAAAAATGGAATCTGGACCGAAAGTGGACTAGACTCTGTAACACAGTTGTTAACAAGACTGACTGACTGAACATGGCCCGCTAAACTGACCCACCGGTAGACATTTCGTACTCTGAACCATCTGAGAGGCCGTCGTTGGAAACATTTGAGAAAAGGGCAGGCAAAGTAAAAAAAAAACTATTTTCCATCGATAAAAGCATTCAGTGCAGTACTTTGCCCTTCTTTCAAGGAAGACGTTCTTATAGAACTGATTTTATTGCAACATATGTTAACCTCCATCCCGTGGTTGTTTTGAAGCTCCTCACAGAGTGGGAAATTGACAAGCACCACCTGGAGACAATCCTGCATGAAGGTCATTGACTTTCTTGCTGAAGATGATGTTAAACACTCTGCTGTTGAAGAAACCGTTTACTCTTTATTTCACATTTACATTTTAAAAGAGAGAGAGAGGAAAAGAAAAGAGAGGAGCTGGCACGACCAGGTGACCGGCGCTAAACCGAGAGCCCACGGGACACCTACAAGTCGAGGGTCGAGCCGCGTCTCAGACCACCAGGCAACCGCACGGGGCTCGCGCACCAGTCACCTGCCTCGATGGGAAGAAACACCTGCTTCTTTAATTGTTGAGTTGGACTATTCCGCCACACACACACCCCAAAAACTATAGCACTCTTAAAGAAATAAGGCACCAAACACAACGAGGACCAGCCGTCACACACGGCTCAGTGCTCACAAAGTGAACAATCTTATTTCTTAAAGCTGATGGTGTACCAAAATCCCCAAAAACATACAATTATTTCCAACCCCTGGCAAGGGATTCATACTTATAAATCCCTCTCATAGCCTGTAGACAAACTGCACTGCCTGGCAGGGAGCCAGGGGCTCTCTCTCTAATTGATCTCACCAAATATGTGTAAACATGCAAGTGTATATTTATATATCAGTGGTGTAGCCGTGGTGGATGTAGCTCAAACTTACCTCAGGGGCTGTCGGGGCGGGTCGTTGTGAAGCTCGGTCTCGGGCTCAGGTGGGTCGACGTGGTGACTTGATTTAGACTGCGATTCAATTGATATTCATTTTATCAAAAGATAGAAAAAAGTCGTACAAGTTACAAAAGCAACTTCAAAAGTATTGAGAATGAAAACTGAGAAGACGGGAGATGAGAGGCTCTACTGAAAGTACGGAGAAATGAATGAACTCAACTACACCTACGTATGCTACGACTTCACCTTTCACGCCTAAACGCAACTCTGAACTACTGTATATAGACACACACACACACACTTTATGCACAATAGCTGGAGTGTCATCATGATATCTATATGTACTCACACAAATAGTAAGAGTAAGTCTCTCCTGGATTTCTGAAAAACACTCACGTTTCTCAAGACCCATCCAACAGGCAGCATGCACATAACTAGACAATTTCGCAAGAAATTTTGATTTTATATATATATATATATATATATATATATATATATATATATTACCGGTAGTGAGATGTGTTGTTGAGGTTATTGAGGAGTCATTTCTATGTGTGATGGACTTGAGAGCAGCTATTGCTTCATAGACATAGACAGGTGATCATGGTTACCATCGCTTTCTGACTTGCTGACAAAAAAGTAAAAGTTTGTTGGATTCCACAACACGTTTGTACAAGCAAGCACACGATTTCCTACGTTTTGTACTAAAAATGATGCCTGAAGAGTGAGAATTGTGGAGTGAATGGCAATTTAAAAAATATGCTATGCTAGCTATCAAGAAATGCCCAATTAGGAAAATAGACTTCATCCTTTTGTTAACGGTTCAATGATTTCTCTACGTTAAAGTATAGCGAGTCACTATGGGCACAAAGATGATTCAAGTGAATGGGACAATATCAATATCTTGGGCGTTTTTCGCACGTTTTGATGTATTTTGACGCATGTGCTGGCCACGCGACGAGATAAGTTTGAGGAAGAAGCTCTATGAGCCGTTGCTAGCATCGCCACACTAATAAATATGTATGCAGTATTACAAACACTACAGAATCCAACAGGCTGGATTGAAACTTAAGTGTGTGTAGTTATAATATCATCATCATAAATCAGCCTGCCAACCGCAGAACAGCATTTATGAGAAACCCGTAGCAAGCAGGCAAAACACACCCACCCCCACCCTCATCCTCACACACACACACACACACACACACACACACACACACACACACACACACATCGGCTGCAGGGTATTTCGTCTCCCAATGTGTCCCCTCAACAATAAGCATTAAAGCTTAGGCCACAGTGTATCTTTTAACTGCCATTAGAAAGCCAGTTCCAACACAACCATTCAATAGTCCGTCTTTGTGCCTCAGCTGATTGTGGTCACGTCTATTCATGCCAAGCGAACCTCCCACCAAGCTGCCTTGTCATATCTTATGAGCAATAAAGCATACTCAAACATTTATAAAGGCCCGCTAAACTGACCCACCGGTAGACATTTCTTACTCTGAACCATCTGAGAGGCCGTCGTTGGAAACATTTGAGAAAAGGGCAGGCAAAGTAAAAAAAAAAGTTTTATAATAATGCGTAATATTAAGTATTGTGTTTAGATTGTTTTATGCATAACAGTACAACAGCAATTCATCCCATGAGAGCACATTAAACATCACATGTGGGTGTGACATATGCACAGGAGAACAGGCCCATAATACACAGTTAGTAGTCAGCCCGACGAGAGAGTTTAATGTGAGAGGTCACTGATTAAAAGGGAACATCGGTCATAGATAGTCACCGTGGCCTTGTTCTGTTCTAGTATTAGCCGGTAGAAACTAGGCTTTAGGTGCCAAAGAAACCAGGGCCGGGAGGTCTCAGACAAAACAACAGTTAGTGGAAGACGTCAGTGATAGCAGCCACATTCTTTAAAGTCACCGGCTTGAACTAGTATACATGAGAAGAGTGAGTGACGAGGAATATGAAATTAGGGGGTGGACGGGGGCTGAACCTGAAATGTATAAATAATGTGTCTGTTTGTTTGTTTGGGAGTTGGGAAAGACAGATGTCCAATGAGGATGTTGTCTATATACCGGTAAACTGTGTGTTACAAATAACATGACATGTTGACAAATGGCCGAAACAATTTGTTCAACATGAAGACATCGTGGACTTAATTGGTCAACATGTCAGTCTAGGTGAGGAACAGAGTATCAGTCCACTTGAGGCTTTTCATTGTTGGAAGACATGCAAGTTTATGTGAATATCTCATCAACGTGAGGCCCTTTTTTTTTCCATCTGTAGCATTTCAATTAAACAAGGTTTCAACATCTTAAAGATGATTAACTTCCTTATCTAGTCCCAAAAAGGAAAAAAAGACAAAGCCACAAACTCTTGAGACATGTTGTTAAGCCATGGCACGACAGGTCTATAGGAAAAGAGCCATAAATGGTAACCCTGCTGAAGCTCCGGATGACAGTCGGGTCAAACCTGCTGCAGTTCCTATGTGCAAGTTAGCCAGATGCAAGATGTGTGAGCGTGATTAGATCTTCACGAGGCCCTGGGAATCCTGGGAACTCAAGAACAGATGAAGCAGATGTTTTTGGAAGATTCTGTAATGTTAAAGTTTAATTTTGTTACGTGTGTTTTAATTTTTTTATGACATAGTGATGCTCAGGTTTGGGAATAAAATGTGTCTTCTAGAGACCGTTATCCACCTTGCAAGGTAGTACAATATATTGAGGAAGCACTCTTGATGTATAATCAATGCTTGGCAAGTTTGGTGTGTAACAAGAATGGTTGAAAACTCTTGTTTTTCCTTGAATGCATCTGTATTAAAAATTATGTTAAATGTTTATTTATTATCTGTAAACCCATGTGGTTTTTGACTGAGAGTGAAAAGTGTAAAAGATCAGTGAGAACGAGGCTTGTCAAACTGAGGTGTCAAAAAATGAGAAGTATGGGGGAGCAGAAAAGTTGTAAGGTTAGAAATAGAACTAAAAGTCTGGAGATACAGTATATATATATATTATATATATATATTAAAGTTAAACAGATTCATCTCTAATATCTATTTATGTTCCTGTTAAAACATCTCCATCAAACAACTGTAGTTATACAAGTTTCTCACAAAAAACAACATTTTAAATGATTACATTTAAACACATTAAGACAACATTATGATTTACTTTCGTCCAATACTCATTTTTACAGAATGGAGCTTCAACACACCACAATGTGTGAGATGTGTCATTATCAGACCGCAACTAGAAGGCACCTATACCTATCTCCAGATTGCATATTTTAACTATATCTAGGCCGATGATGATCAGCAGTACAACTTTTTGTTCATTTAATATCCAAAAGGCTCCCTCACTGCTGATTTCCGACTCTTTTTGCCGGATATATGGCTAGAGAGTTGGTTCCCCTTGAGACGTTGACAACAATGCTTCAGGTGAGTGGCACGACACTCTCAAACAAACAAAATAAACAAGCATGTGTTGCGTGATGCACACAGGAGATCTCAACGCATACACAAACAACAATTCTCAATGCAGGAATCAGGACACCATAGATTACTTCCTCAGTTCTTATGGTTATGAACTTGTGATTTGTATAGCTCCAGTTATGGTCAAATCTGTTCATCCTGACATCCCTAATTGCAATATAAATATTTTGTATAATAAAAGATAGATACTTGGCATTATTCTATTGATACCCCACCCCTAATATATTCTAATATTGCAGAGGTTAAGTTTGAATACCCCTGCAGTTATATTATTGAAGCAGGGAGTGTCACGATTTGGGACAAAAGCGCTGAAGGTGTAAAGTAAAGTAAAAAAACAAGTAAGCGCAGATGTTCCCAAAACAAAACAGGCTTTAAAAAAAACAGGAGTCTAACAAGGCAAACACAGTGCGAACCATCCACTGGGGCAGGAGACAAACAGTGTTTACCTACACGGGGAAGGTGCAGGTGATTAGACACGGCAGGAAACCATCAGGAACAGGGCAGCCAATCACAGGCAGCGCAGGGACACGAAGGACACACAAGACAAGGACTTCAAAATAAAACAGGAAACAAGAAAAAACTAAACTACAATAGGGAGAGTTCATATAAAGTTAAGGTGACTTTATACACGAATTGAGGCTGAATTCAAGTTTTGGAGTTGTACACTGGAGATCATATTTGAATCATTTTTTCTTCTATCCATTAATTCTTTCACCAACCGATACAATGTTTTCCATCAGAGTTAAATAAGTATTCAGTTGTGCACCAGCAACCACCCACCCTCCACTCCCCCAATACGCACGCACAGGAAGGTATTTTCAGATTTCTGTGGATGTGCTGGAGATTTTAGTTGTGCTGTCATAGCAACCAGCCATGAGCAGAGTGAGTGGTGACGAGGTGTCTGATGCTGTGCGGCACCTGCCTGCTTAGGATCTCTCTGCGACACACATCGACAGCAGGTTGCATTTGACGAAGGCCTATTAACACTGCTCCTTCAACACTGATAGCATTTCATTAGGCCTCAGTTTGATGAATGCTGTTCACTCTCATATTAACAGGAGGGTTATTGATCCTCAGGGCAACCTTCACTTACTTTTCTCATAGTCCTTCGCCCTTAATGGCATTGTCTTTAGAGTATGTGTGTTAGAAGATCTCAGACATGCTATGTGGGATGGATTAAGATCAATATGTTAAACCCATGATAGGGTGTCCCCAACTAAGAATTTACATGATCTGAGTTCATGTCTTGCCTGAATTGATAGTCAATTTAATTTTTTTCTCCCATTGATCCTCCCATGTTTAGACTTTTTGTATCTATGGTAAAATAGCAAATGGACTTTACTTGTACAGTGCTTTTCATACCATTTCATTCATACCCATTCATCCACCGCAGGATCAGCCTGGGTTAAGTGTCTTGCCCGAGGACACGTCAGCATGGACTAGCGGTGCCAGGGGTCGAACCGCCGCTCGTCTGATTTAAGGACGACCCTGCTCTACCACTTAGCCAAAGTCACCCCCCCATCTATAGTAAAATTGTAAAACTAACAACATTGTTGGCTGAGATGCATGTTACTTTCATTTAGCTATTAGTTCAGCTACATCATCCCACTAAAGCCGACTTACCATTTTCTGGTCTTGAGACCAGGACCTCTCAGTGAAAGGAAAAGAAAGGAAGGAAAAGTTAAATACATCAATCTGTTGGACTTAAAAATTAATGCTTATGAATGCTGTTGACAGCTAAAAAGTTAAACCCCACCACGCATGCTTAACTACGAGTGGCCTGGGTTTCAAGATGGGTCTGGTGAGATGCTGGCATCCCTGCAGATCCCAAGCATGGAGCACAGTTCGCCCTGGTAGACAGGGAGCAACCCTGTCCCTTCCCACGGGGGACCCACAGGGAAAGAAGGTGCTGGGACACACAAGTCCGCCCCAGGAAGAGGCGAGGCCCGGGTGGGAGTTGCTGTAAAGCTCAGTCAAGGTGCGACTAGGGTTGCAGAGACTTCGTCCCGTGTCTCCCTCGGTACACGCGGCTGTACTGAGGCTCCGTCCGCAGGAGACGGTTGTCAGGCGTCATGCGAGCGTCAGAGTTCGAGGTCTGGGGGGCTTCCGGTAAGGAGGGGACAGCGTGCGGTTGGGGATGCTGCTCGCGGAGCTTCTTGAGCGGTGCACCCTATGGTAGCCGGTGGGTTAAGGGAGTTTCTTTTGGTCTTTTGTTTATTTTTTGGTTTTTCTTTTATTCATTTGTGTTGCCCGTCATGGAGCTGTGGACCCCTCCTGCCCGTCAAACCAGCTGACACTGTTGACACCAATTGTTGCTGCTCTCCCAATAAACGGAAATAGTTGCCCAAGAACTCTGGCTCTGGTTTGTGTTTACCTTTACGGTATTTGAACCGGGTCTCTGCAGCAACAGGGTGCTACATTTGTATGTAGAGTAGGGGTAATTTACCATTTTGCAGGTCCTGTTGACACACGTGTTTTACCCTGCAAGAGGGAATGATTCTCACTCACATATACACAAGTTCTTTAACCCTCTATAGACGACGCCCGCTCTAGAGCTGAATAGGATGTTTACGTTTTGTTTAAATTCATATCTTCGCGATAAAACGGCACAGAAATAAGGTTAAAATAAGGTTCATAAGGACATTGTACGGGATTCACACAGCGAGATCTGAGTGGACAACATGCAGCTTCACTGCAGCAGCCTCCCAGTCACCAGATCACCACCGCCGGCTACAACGCCAGCCGCTCCATCACATCCATCCACCATATAATACAAATTTTGATTTGAAAACAAAAAGTTGTAATGCCATTTCTCAGTCCCATTTTTATCATTTTGGTGAAAGGTGTGCCAGACATCACTTCTACTCAAAAAACGATAATATAAAATTTGCTTTTAGACAGTTATTTACACGTGTCTACCATTGTAGTCATATATTTCACTGCTTTTGTCAATGGTGCCTCATTATATAGAGAGCGCTGAGATTCTGCCATTTTTGAAATACAACACATGAGTATGTATCATATGCAAGTGCCTTAAAAAGATGAATTAAAAGAAATATGTAAAATCAAGCAAATTACCTCAGACTTTAGAGTGTTAAGTAAGTTTAGGCTCATAAGCCAAGAACATCACATTGCCGCCATTAACATTCAGAGATCAATGACGTTACATAGAAGGAAGTCACTGTTTGTTTTTACTGTGAAATAGTTCAGGTGTGAATGGAAGGTGGAAGGACTTCAAACACCGGAAGTAGGGAAAGCTACTAGAGTGTAGGACTGTTTACCAGAGGAGGACCCCGCCCCTGTGAAATGTACAACTTGCAGGAAACATATTCACAAGTACAACGGTATTTTTATACACTCATTCCTGTAATAGGGAATGATTCACAACGCCCACCTTCACTTCAGCGCCGCATCAAACTGTATTTCCTAAACTCTGCGGTTGTCTTTTGCTAACTCCTCATGAATTCTGGCTAGAAATTCGTCTGATTTGAAAATCATAATGTGTTCAGTATAAGTCATGTATTGTGTTTATCTCACCTCTATACATCACACATCCGCACATCGCAATGTCAATGCTGTAGCCCTACTACAAGTTCACTAGAGTGACATGACATTACATGACATTACTTTCTTCAACAAACCATCTTTGGAGACACCAGCCTGTAGAAAGCAAACGCTCCCATTTTTCTTCAAAGAAAAACCTTTCATAAAGATAGTCACAAACAAAGCAAAAAAGACAGCGCCCAGCTGTAATGGAAATGTTTTAAACTTTTAGAGATAGGCGTCATTTATAACCTCGCCAGTGACGTGGCTCGAGGCACATTTCGCCACCTCGTTAACTCTGTTTGGCTCAGGTTCAGTGTTTGTGCATCAGCAGCCTCACGCTGTTCCTGGCGTACTCTGTATCCCTCATGCAACATTCATGGCTGCACTTCTTCAAAGGACGGAAGCTGCATAGCAACAATGTGACTGACTCTCAGTGTTTGCACTGTGCAATCAATCCCATATACAGAACTCAATGTGTGCTGTTGATGTCATCGCAGCCCTCACATTCACCCTTCCTCTCTCTTTAGCCCGGCTCTTTCATTTCTCTCAACGTTATCCGTATGTGCTTCGTAGTAGCCATGAGAGTGTCCAATGGCAGCTCTGCTGCGTGGAGGAGAGTACAGGGGAGGCTGTAAGAAGAGGTTATAAATGTGGTAATAGGTCAATTTATATAGCACACAGAGCCTCCACTTTCCCCCCCTCATGGGTGAAACTTGTAGACAATTGGAATTTTGTTCAATATAAAGATTCCAGTGTTTTCCCAATTTTGTAAAAAGAATTATGAAAGAAATTAAACTTCCAAATTAAATTATTTATTTCATGGTAGCTGTATTGTACTGCACAAAATACATGTTTGAGGTCTCTCTACTTCTAGCAATGATTGTGCTGTTTTTATCGAGCTGCAGGACTTTTTAAATTGGAGTAAAACTACAGAGTAAAATATAAAGGAAGGAAAAAACGCCCAGAAATCGCTTGGGGTTCAGAAGCTTAATGGTTGAAATTAGTAACCGCATGCGCGTTTATGTATCTCTGCGCGTGTTTAATTCAGTTTATTTTGTATAGAACAAAATAACAAAAACAAATTTGCTTCGGAGGGCTTTACAATCTGTATCCCATCTCATAGTATGTAGCAGCCTCATTAGTATGTGTCAAATTCCTTCTTGCAAAAATCATTTCACTTTATATTAAAAGACCCTTTGAGCAGACAAGAGAGCCGAACACACCTCGCCAGACCTCGCAATGGCTTCCAGTTTTCTAAAGAAAATGTGACTGCTTGTTTCTAAATCTTAAAATGTCTTAACCCCATAAAATGTGCCTAACCTGCTTGTACAATATGAAGCAGTCAGACCTCTTAGTTCCTCTGTAAAACATTTGCTAGAGTAAAAACAAAGATCCAAGAATCTTTTTTTGTATTTCTATGCCCCACACTGTGTGGCCCTTAAATTTCTGCTGATATTACATTATATGACATCTCCCTTTTTTTGTCTATATGTTTTAAAGGAAACATAACTGCTGCCATGATTATGTCCACAAGACAAAATACCTTTCCTTTACAGAGAATGGGGTTCACATCCCGAGTCCTGGATGTGGTCCGGTTTTAACTGATAAAACGCTTTGCTTAAGTTCTGGTTAAAGGACCGGCATTTCGGGGGATCAATTAGCAGAAATGGATACTCTAATAACTTTTCATCAGTGTGTAATCATGTAAACTGAGAATCATTGTGTTTTTGTTAGCTTCGAATGAGCCATTCATATCTGCATAGGGAGCTGATTCAGATTCATGGAGTCCATCGTGTTGCACCGCCATGTTTCTACAGAAGCCCTGATTGGACAAACCAAACACTGGCTCTCGAGAGGGCGTTTTTACATTACCTTAAGGCCACCGTAGTCCTCTGACTCGCTTGTGACCTCGGTACAGCCTAAAATAGTGTTATTATGGTCACGTCTGAGCGAACAAGAGGCTCTCACTAATCTTGAAAAGGTAATCTTGCGGAGGAGTGGGTGGCACCGACTAGACTCAAGAAACCTACACACTGGGATTAGATATTGGAAAATATAAGCACAATTTCTCATTGTTGACTTTTTCAGTAGTTTTCACAAACCTCCATAGTACTTTGATGTACATAATGATAAAACTGTAGGGACCACAAATCATGATTTAAAAAAAGCAGATATGTTTATTAAGAAAAACACCTAATACAGTGCAGTTTTGTTGTTGGGAACGTCATTTTTAAGACTTAAACCACTGCAAATGTGCCTCCATATTAAGCTCTAAAGTATGTTTTAGCAATATAATGTCAAAGCAGCAGTTTGGATAAGACTGAGCTGATAAATGGTAGAGAAGTGGATTATTCTTCAGGAGGTTTGATATGTTGGCAGTGATGTTTCAATGCATTTTGAATTTCTTTTTTTTCCTTTTCTTGACTTGATTCTGGGTCTTCTGTGAATCCAAGCTGACTCTCAGCAGCCCTCCCTACTTATTAGAGCCGCACCTTTCAAGTCTCGAGGACTTTTCAGTTCATAGGAAAAACCCTACGCCCTCCTACAGCATCATGGCTGTGAAGAAATGTAAGGTGACAGTTTCTAAACTCCAGTTGGTATTTCTGCTTCTGGATCCATTGGTTATTCCCTAAGCACGCTTTCCTGACAAAGAGCAGACGTCAGAAGTGGCCCATTGAGCAGCAGAGGGATCAGCTGTGACATCTGGTTTTAACACTTTCCCCTGTGGTTGTCTTGGCGTTGAGCCTGCATCGGCTTATTAAGCTGCTGAAAGAGAAACAGAGCTGCTGCTCTACTTGCCAGCTATGGAACACACACAAACACACAAAAACACTAATGTCTGCAGCTGGGGGCTTCTCTACCAGCCACTGTGTGGAACCTCTGGAATACACAGTGAGCTATGGCAGAGGGAAACATGTATTATCCTATTCTCAGTCAACCACAAGGCCTGTTTATATGATGGTGGTGTACCATTTGAAGAAACATGTGCACATTATGTCAGATCTTTTCTCCGCGCCCATTAATCACACAGAGTGTTATTGTAGCATTAAGTAATTAATATTATGTGCCTGAAGGTGATGGAGGCTGTGGCCAGAAGTCACAGGCTGTTGGTGTGGAATGATGGATACAAGGAGCACTGTAAACAAGGTAAATCATATCAACTGAAACATCTGTATGCATATCAGTTAAATCCCTTTTAGTTTCCAACTCTGCAATAAGCTGTAGACCAGATGTTTCACAGATGACATTGGATGAGGCCTTCGTGTTAGCAGATATCTGCTGAAGCCCCTGAGACTAACACTGGCTGACTAGAGAAATATCAACAGAAGCCGGTGATACTTTTTATGCACACAACACAAATAGTGTGTCCTGTCTTTTTTGGGCATTTGGTATTTGTGACAAGGATTCGTGCTCCGGGTGCAATCTCGGACCGCGTCGTACAGATCACAGGAGAGGATGGCAGGTTTACAGGTTTTATTGACATGCAACAATAATGCTCTCGCCGCTCGCTGGCTCGGCTCTCCCCCCGGCTGCCGTCACGGCCGGGCTTAAATACACATACACGCACACATACACACCCACATACACCCAGCCACAGGTGCGGCTCATTCACTCTGATTCCCCGCACCTGTTCCCTGAGCCGTCCTCCGGTCTCCCCCTCTGCAGCCGCGCTAAACCGCGCCCCTGCCCCACATACCCCCACCGCCCGTCTTAGGTCGGGGAGCCACCGGCCTAACCAACTTCCCCCCCCGCCCCCTGGGAGCGGGAGAGGAAGTCAGCCACGACCATCTGCGTCCCCGGCCTATGGACATCCTTGAAATGAAAGGGCTGCATAGCCAGATACCACTGGGTGATCCGGGCGTTTGTATCCTTCATGCGGTGGAGCCACTGGAGCGGAGCGTGGTCCGAACAGAGGGTGAACTGGCGCCCCAGGAGGTAGTACTGCAGGGAGTCGACCGCCCAGCGGATGGCCAGGCACTCCTTCTCCACCGTACTGTACCTGGCCTCCCGCTCGGAAAGCTTCCGGCTTATGTACAGCACCGGGCGGTCGGCTCCCCCCACCTGCTGGGACAAAACGGCCCCCAGCCCTCTGTCCGACGCGTCGGTCTGCAAAGTAAAGGGGAGAGAGAAGTTAGGAGTATGTAACAACGGCTCCCCACAGAGGGCTTGCTTGACCGCCTCAAATGCCAGCTGGCACTGCTCCGTCCACTGGACCGGATCTGAGGCACCTTTCCGGGTCAGGTCAGTTAAGGGGCTGGTCAGTTCTGCGAAACCAGGGATGAACCGCCGGTAGTAACCCGCCAGCCCCAAGAACCGCCTCACCTCCTTTTTGGTCTTGGGCGGCGGGCAGGCGGCAATGGCCGCCGTCTTGTCCAACTGGGGACGCACCTGCCCTCCGCCCAAGTGGTACCCCAAATACCGTACCTCCCTCCATCCAATTGCACACTTCCCCGGGTTGGCCGTGAGCCCGGCCTCCCGCAGGGACTCGAGCACCGCGCCCACCCGCCGCAAATGCTCCGCCCACGTGGTACTATGGATGATGACGTCATCCAGGTAGGCGGCAGCATACGCAGCGTGCGGACGCAGCACCCGGTCAATGAGCCGCTGGAATGTGGCCGGCGCCCCGAACAACCCAAAGGGAAGCGTGTTAAACTGGAACAAGCCGTACGGAGTGGCGAAGGACGATTTCTCCTTGGACTCTGGCGACAGGGGAATCTGCCAGTAGCCCTTGGTCAAATCCAGTGTGGTGAAGAATTTAGCAGTGCCCAGCCGGTCCAGGAGCTCGTCGACCCGGGGCATCGGGTAGGCGTCGAACCGTGACACCGCATTCACCTTACGGTAGTCCACACAGAACCGTATAGACCCATCCTTCTTGACCACAAAAACGATGGGGCTACACCAGGCGCTGGTGGACTCTTCTATTACCCCCATCTCCAGCATGGCCGCCAACTCCCGCTGAACCACCTTTTTTTTGTGTTCAGGGAGCCGGTAGGGGCGTGACCGCACGGTCACCCCTGGGGGGGTCTCGATCCGGTGAACTATGAGCTCGGTGCGACCGGGCCGGAGTGAGAACACGTCTGCAAACCGCTTCTGCAGCTCGGCAACGTCTGTCTGCTGGGCCGCGGAGAGATGGGCTTCGCAATGGAGCGAGGCGGGATCGCCCGATTTTGGCACCTCAGGCCCCAGCTCCTCTCTCTCCGAGACCGCGGACACCAGCGAGACAAACTCCGCCTCCCTCCATGCTTTCAGGAGGTTCAGGTGGTATATCTGCGTGCTCCCGCCCCTGTCCGACCGCGCCACCTCATAGTCGACCTCCCCGACCCGCCGTGTGACCACAAAGGGCCCTTGCCACTTGGCGAGGAGTTTCGAGCTGGAAGAAGGAAGTAATACAAGTACCTTCTCTCCCGGTGCGAATTGTCTCAGCCTGGCCCCTCTGTCGTACAGGCGTTTCTGACGTTCCTGGGCCTGGCGCAAATTTTCTCGTGATAGCCGACCCAAGGCGTGAAGCTTTGCGCGCAGGTCCAGGACGTACTGAACCTAATTTTTGCTGGTGCTCGGCCCCTCCTCCCAGCTTTCTTTAATCAGGTCGAGCACCCCTCGTGGCTTCCTGCCGAACAGCAGTTCGAAGGGAGAAAATCCCGTGGAGGCCTGGGGTACCTCCCGCACTGCAAACAAGAGAGAGTCCAGCCACTTATCCCAATTACGTTCATCTTCACTTATGAATTTACGGATCATGTTCTTCAAAGTCTTATTCAACCGCTCTACCAGCCCATCGGTCTGGGGATGGTAGACGCTGGTCCGAATAGACTTGACGCCCAGTAACCCGTAAAGCCCTCTCAGTGTACGTGACATGAACGAGGTGCCCTGGTCAGTCAGAATCTCTTTCGGGATTCCGACTCGGGAGATGACCTGAAACAGCGCCTGCGCCACACTCTTTGCAGAGATGCTGCGCAGCGGCACCGCTTCCGGATATCGCGTTGCGTAGTCCACCAGGACCAACACAAAGCGATATCCGCGTGCGCTCCGGTGAAATGGCCCGATGAGGTCCATGCCGATTCTTTCAAACGGGACCTCCATTAATGGCAGAGGGCGCAATGGCGCCCTCGGAATGGCCGGGGGATTTACCAATTGGCACTCCGGGCAGGACGCGCACCAACGGCGCACATCCGCCCAGATGCCCGGCCAATAAAATCGGGTCATTATCCGGTGCAATGCCATCGGGTTATAGTGATCCGCCTGGAAAACTATTTCCCGGCGGCTCTTTGGCACCAGCAATTGGGTGTCCTCCTGGCCGGTCTGGGTGTCACGGCTCACCCGGTTAAACCGGTCTCTAATTAAACAAAAGTGCGGATATGTCGGCGCTGCGTCAGGGCGCACCAGCTGACCATCAATTCGCATCACCTGGTCAAAGGCCGCGCGCAGGGTCTCGTCCCGAGACTGCTCAAGTGGAAAATCTTCCATGGAGTGGAACTCCGGGGCCGGCGGAGTCTCCACGGGAGGCTCAGCCGGTTCCCCCTCCCCGTCTGCAGTGTCGGACGGACCCGTGTCGCCACTGAGCACCGCACACATATCGCACTTCCCTGTCTGTCGTGACCGCACCCCCACTGCTTGCCCCATTAGCTTATCAAAACCCGCCCAATCCGTTCCCAGAATTAGGGTGGGGCGAAAGGCGGGAGCTAACCGCAACCTTTACTCTATGCTTTTTCCCCGCATAGCGAATTTCCACTGGGACCACGGGGTATTCGTGTATATCCCCATGCACACACCTTATCCGCACCCGTGTAGCCTCCACCAATGCCCCGGTTCGAACCAGGCTCTGGTGGATCATAGACTGCGTGCAGCCCGAATCCACCATCGCCTGGTGTGTACCCCCCTGGATACTCACCGGAACGCGGTACGTCGCTCCCAGGCCTGGGGAGGGCGCTGGACGGCAACTGGTGTCGGCTTTGCTGGCTCCGGCTCGGTCCGGCTTGGCCACGGCAGTCGGAGGGCTGGCGCGGGCTGGCGCGGAGCCGACGGCAGCGGTCTCCTCCGCGGGGCTTGCGTCGGCTTAATCGGCGCCGCCGGGTGCCCGTCGCCTCCCTCCTCGGTCGGCTGTCCGGTGCGGCGATCTTCCGCTGTCTGGCGGAGTGCCCCTGCCCCACAGTATTTGCTGGAAAACATGAATGCTTTTGGTATTGTTTAGTGTGTGTGTGTGTGTGTGTGTGTGTGTGTGTGTGTGTGTTTAAACAAACTCCAGGATAGTAGAAGAAGAGGTCCTCGCTGGTTCTCAATCTGGCTGCGTTTCCACACAGCAGGCTTGGGGTACTGATTGACTGAGTTTGTGTGTGTGGTCGTGTCAAGTTGTTGTTCCTCAAGGAATTTAAATGGATTTATTCTTGTCAAAATACAAGCGCACACTCACACACACACAGTTTCCGATTCACCAACTGAGAATAGAAGCTTCTTTGTGAAACTTTACAGCCCTGACAAGATCCCTAAAAATAGGGGTGTTTTTAAAATGTGTGACATTTTGCATAGGTACACTCATCTGCTTCGCCGCTTCATTTCAGGGACAAAGGGGGCATAAATTGCCTGCCAGGAAGCCCACAAAGAGATCTGCCATGAGCAGATATACAGCACACTGAAACGCCTCTCATTTAAATCGTGTCCTGCAAATATATTTTCCAAAAAGTCCATCTCCTACAGTCATTTGCTGTCTCTAGTTTTTTCTCTTTTTGGCGCTTCTCTAAAAACAGTGTCAGCAATTATTTCAAAGAGATGAGGTCATTCCTCCCGTTTTCAATCAAACTGAAATCCACAAGATTTTGTGTATGTATTTAACCCTCCTGTTATGTTTTGGGTCAAATTGACCCATTTCAAAGTTTGAAGATCTCGGAAAAAGTTTTTCTTTATCAAACTTCTTCTGCTTGCCTTAATTAGTGTAATTAACGTAAAAAAAAAAAAAAAAGATTCATCGTGTATTTGCATAAGATGTGCATTGTAAAACAGTAAAGTGGAATACAGCACAAAAAACAGCAATATTGCTCAGCCTACATTAGGGTTAAAACAAATATGATACCTGCAGTAAATATCACGATACCCGATTTTTACGATACAATACCAGAATTCGATACAATACGACAAATACGATACGATACTGGGATATTTATCTATAATAGTAATAAATAAAACATCTGTATGATTCACTTTTTTAACACTTGTTTAACCGAAACATGGCAAAACCAACAGGACTACTTTTCCTTAAACCAAACCACACCCCCTGGATATTCATACATAGATAAGCCACGCCACTCCACCATGGTGGTGGAATAGCCACAATTTTTGCAGAAGCCATCACTACCAGTGGAATAACCATCCCGGCTCCCTCCTCATTTGAACACCTTGTTTTTAAACTGTCTGGTCCCAAACCCCTGGTTACTGCAGTCATGTACCGCCCCCCAAAACCTAACTCTGCTTTCCCATAACCATCTCTCCATCCATTCTACTACTCGGTCTGTACCTCTGGCATTACCATCAGCAATCTAACCAGCATTGACCTCACCATCTCTGACCACCTGTCTATCACCCTGGACATAGACATCCCCACCCCCCATGTTAAGCAGAGTCGCACCATAACATTTCCGAACATCAAGTCCATCAACCTCCCCTCGCTCTCCTCCTTGGCTGCTATTGTCTCTGCCTATTCCCCTATTTCGACTGCCTCCCCCACTGCCCTGGTTTTTTTTCTCTAGTTTATTTGTCAGGGACAATGCAGCGCACATTATTACATACATAATTTATCATAGACAAAGCCATAACAATATGTGTAGATGTGTTGCATAAAAGGTTTCTAGCCAATAGGCTAATTTGCAACCCCAGTCCCTGGTCAGACCTTTCTAAATACATAATCCACACAAAAAAATAAATAAATAAATAAAATAAAATAAAAAATAAAAATACATAATATAAATTACTCAATCATATAACAAATAAATAAGTACAGACATTAACATTTTACATAATCACGACCACATTACACAAAAGATCACATCACTTAAGAGCCCAGCATAGATGCATTACAACCAGAATTTCTCAGTGGCTACATATTTGATTGTCTTTCAGCCAATGTTAATGTTAATCACTATAATGATGCACTCTCCTCCTGTCTTGACCTCATCGCCCCCAACAAATCCAAACTTGTCTCCTTCACCCACTCCGCCCCCTGGTGCACTGACCAGCTTTGCCACCTCAAAGTGCAGGGCCGTCAACTGGAACGTCTTGCTAAAAAAACTGGACTCACTGATCACCTTGATGCCTTCAAACTCCACCAACTACAAAATGAAGATGCCCTCAACATCGCTCGCTCCTCTCACTACTCCTCCATCATCCAAACTTGGCTCCAACAACCCTAAAACGCTTTTCTCCACCATCAACAAACTCCTCAAACCCATGGAGACCATCTCCACCTCCTTCACCACCAGTAAATGTAACTCATGTATATTCTTCTTCAATGATAAAATCACCGCAATACATAACCAGCTGGCTGCCCCCTCCACTACCACCACCCCCAGCCCTCAACATGACCCTCCCCTACTTCCAAGCTACTCACTCTCATCCTTCAGTTCAATCACAATGGACCTTTCCTCCATAGTCTCCAGCATGAAGACCTCCACCTGTGCCCTTGACAACTCTCCTCTTGACAGCCAGGTTTCCTCAGGGACTAGCGGGGATGTGGGTGTTAGTCAAGGCCCGCCTCCCCTCACTCTCCCCTCTCATCACAAACATCAACTCCTCACTGTCCTCTGGTCTCATTCCCCCCACCCACTCAAGCTTGCTGCTGTCACCCCTGTGCTAAAAACACCTGGTCTTGACCCTGACATCCCCAACAACTACCGACCCATCTCCAACCTCCCCTACCTGTCCAAAGTCCTTGAGAGAGTTGTTGCATCACAACTCAAGTCCCACCTCAATCTCCACAATCTCTACGAACCCTTCCAATTCGGCTCACTCTGGATCAGTGGTGAGCAGGGTTGTCCTTCAATCAGAGGATCGGAGGTTTGATCCCTGGCTCCGCTAGCCAATGTCGAGGTGTCCTTGGCACATTTGCCATCGTAGCTGTGCCTACTGTGTGTGAATGTTAGTTAGTCTTGATGGGCAGGTGGTTCCTCACATCAGTGTATGAATGGTTGTAAATTGGTGAATGATGTCATGTAGTGTTGAAGTGTTTTGAGCGGTTGGAAGACTAGAAAAGGTCTCTACAAGTACAGGTCCATTGACCCGGGACCATCATTGCTTTACCTGAGAAACATAACAGGAGGGTTACCCACCGACATCAGTGTGAGCTTTATGTTCACTGCTTTAACTTGTTGTAAGATAGCCCCCTCTGACAGGGAACTAAAGCTGTTGTTCATTCTCTCTTCAGAAGCACCAGGCTAAAAATGTGATTTTACCTTACAGACGCGATCAGTGGGTTGGTGGCCACTGACCTAAGGCAATAAGGATTACTTATTCAACAAACTTTCAACTATGAATGTATGATGTATAGTGTCAATTTAGAAATAAAAGCGACAAAACAATTTTAAATTCCCTCCTTCCAGACATGGAAATATTAATGTTGCAAAATAAGACAATCAGGCAATCTTAGGTGATGATATAATCAGAGGATGATTTTATTGATTTTATTATAACTTTTATCTAGTAACCAAGCAGTAATGCTGCCCAACAAATTAACTCGTAAGTAAATTTATTCATACTATTTTTTTCACAATAGTGCCTGTCATATCTGTAGTTTGTGGAAGCAAAAAAAAAGGAGATACAATTTCAAATTATTTCCTCCCAACAGGCTTGTTAGCTTTTACACCCAAACCAACCCAGCACTTTCCCTCTGGATCTGAGCTCTCCTATAGCTGTCCTGCTTATTCCCATGTCCCTGTTGTACAAAGAGACAAGAGGATGGAAGAGACCAGGGTAGAACAAAAGCCCTAGTTTATGGCACTCATTCATTTGGTTTTAATCTTGCAGTTAAGTGCAAGTATTTGTTTTACCCCTTGAAAAACCACAACAACCAAGACCATCAGTATGCCTACATTTTATTCAGCTTTCACACATGCCAATGGCTTACAGTATATAGTGCCTAACACAACATCTTGTCACTTTTTGTCACAGGTGTGTAGGATCCGGCAACATCTGGCAGTGAGGTTGCCGATCGTAACCAGTTGAAACGTATCTTGTGTGTCTCAGTGTGTAGGAGAGCTATGGTGGCCGACACAAAAATGTGATTGACCCAATCCAGAACCAGTTGTCGTGAGATTAGCATAGGTCATTTGGGGAATGGCAGAGCCAGTGAGTGGTGAAGCAAGAGACAGCAGCTGCGAATGATCGTAAGTGAACAAGTCAGCAGTGGGACAGCAGACAGGTAGTTTAGCGGTGAGGAAATGATGCAGCTCCTCAAAACCAACAGAGCGTTACCGGGTTTTTTTCTGGCCATGAAGACCAAAACAACGCTGTCCCCCCAGTGTTTTCTAAACACGGCCGGGAATCTGAAGCTGGGTGGTTTGTCCTTTCTGGGTTTCTGTGGAAACATGGTAGCCAGCTCTGTGAAGAGGAACCGTTCTTTTTGTAGATATAAACAGCTCATTCCAGGATAGTGAAAGCACAACGTTTGTCTTTTAATATTCCCAGGAACTTAAAGTAAAGCTGCAAACTTGCTCTACCTCAACTCCATTGATGTAGACAGAGGTCTGCGTCTTTGCCTCCCCAAAAAGAAAACTTTGTCAACAATCATTTCCGCCAACCACCGTGGAAATAACCACTATTTCTGCTTTATACTTGTTGTGGAAATCCCGAAAACGTTGGAACATCAAACGGCGTCGTGTCTGGGTTTCATAATATTATCCGTAGGCACACACAGCTTGGTGGATTTTACGACTTTTCCAGGAACTGCGTCTGAACGACGTCCATGTCTTTGACCAGCACTGTGTCGCGAATGTTGTCCAGTGTGTCGCGCAACAGCTGTGTGAGCACCGGCGCTACGAGTGACAGGAAGTCCAGACGTTTGATTTCATTTTTTATCTTCCTACTAATCACGCTAGCCCAGCTTTGTCCAAACTACAAACTGTCTAGTCTGACAGAACTGATAAAAAAACTTGGGTTTTATAGTTTCATGGTGGTGCACGCAAACAACAGTTGGTGCAGTGTAGTGCTGTTGTGTCTCTACAGAGACCCAAACCAAAAACTGTTCTTACCGACTGGATCCGTCAACCCTCACTCTAGTTCATGCTGCACGTACTGGGTGGATGAATACACTCAAGACGTTGGTCAAGAAATAGTTCCGACGTGCAACAGCTAAAACCCACACATTTTAATTTTTACATTTCTACTTGAATAAATGTGAAACAATGTTTTAACCAGTGAGCTTGGAAGGTTGGTAGATGTATTTTCAGATATTTTCGACTAAAATTTGGTTTGATGGTAGACAAATTAAGAAAAATAGGTCAATTATAAGCACAGTCCTTATAATATTAGTGTTAGTTTATAGAGCCTATATCAAATAATATGTCCTTCCTTTTAGTAAGAGATATGTGGAAATAGTGACCTAATGTGACATTTGGGCTTTTTTGGTCCTAAATGTTGCACAATTTCCCAAAATGTAGAACTATTTCTTATTTTACTGCTAGGTTACTTCTCTGTTGATATGTTGGATTGGAAATGCATTGGATTGATATGTGGATTTTGTACCCTGCCTTCGCCCAATGACAGCTGGGATCGGCTCCAGCGCCTCGCGACCCTAAAACAGGATGAGCGGTTTGGATAGTGGATGGATGGATGATATGTGGATTTGTGGAAAAGACACAGTTGTTAGAGAGCCAATGAAACCAGAACTTGCAGATCAATTACGTGATCATCTGAAAATCCGGGGGACTGTGGCTCAGTGGTTAGCAAGTCAGTCTTTCAATCAGAAGGTCGGTGGTTCAAACCCCGACTCAGCCAGTCCATGTCGTTGTGTCCTTGAGCAAGACACTTAACCCTAATTGCTCACCGTTGCTGTGTCTACTGAATATCATATAAGTTGCGTTGGATAAAAGCGTCAGCTAAATGTAATGTAAAAAATCCAGACCTTAACCAAGGCCAGTGAGACTCACTTCATCTCTCTATGTATAAGGTCATAGTTAAGTAAGTTGCTGCTTTTATATTTATAAACATTTTGGGCACAGATTTTATCAATGTGAACTAAACCCAGTTCAGGTGATAAAAGTAACACTGGTAGCAACACATGTACTTTCTCAAGTCTCTTACACAAGGCTACATGTAATACCAGAATCATATATCAAGTTTAAAGCCTCCTCTGTGTCGGTTCTCCTCTTTTCTCCTCAGTTCCCTCTTCACCCCGGGTCAAGGCACCAGTCACTTAGCCTCCCAGCCAGTTGAACACTGATTGAATTAAACAGGGCAATGAATGCAAAACGCTCCTCTCTTTCCTCTCCATCTCTTTCTGTCATGGCATGGACGAGGGCATCTCTGTCGTTACCACAGTAACACCCACATCCCCGCTAGTCCCTGAGGAAACCTGGCTGTCAAGAGGAGAGTTGTGATGCGATTGGATACTTTACACACACACACGGGCACTAGGGCTGGGCGGTATGGCCAAAAATTCATATCACGGTATTTTGTAAGATTCTGGCCAGCGAGCTGTGAACAGCTGTTTGTGTGTCGTGACTTCCAGTCTGTCTCTTCCGGGTTTTTTTCACCTGCCTTCCCCTGGGTCCTAAGTCCCTCCATGTTCCGCTTCTTTGCAATAAATAGTTTTCTAAACTACGTCGGACTTTTCAAACCCTCCAGCCAGCAGACACATCTCCTCTCTGGGCAACACGTTGTGTTGGTGCGTCTCTGCTCTCTCTTGTTCCTCCTGCATCGCTCTTTTCCGTTTTTTAATGTAGCGACGGAGTTCCTTCTTTCTGTGATAGTGGGCGGGCTGTACCCAGCAGAGGTGGGACAAAGTCATTGTTATGCAAGTCACAAGTAAGTCTCAAGTCTTTGCCCTCGAGTCCCAAGTCAAGTCGAGTCAAAGATGAGGCAAGTCCCGAGTCGAGTCACAAGTCAAAGCCAACAAGTCTCAAGTCGAGTCCAAAGTCCTACCATTTTAGTTTCGAGTCATTTCAAGTCCTCTTACCACAGAAATAAAATGTATACAAATCATGTATGTCTGTAAGATTTGTATTTATTTAAACCTCTGTGGCAGGGTTCCTCGCTACCGTGGGTGCGACGCAGCTCTTCGCAGAGTGACGACACGAGGGCGTAGCGTTTGTGGCGCTTTGGCATTCTTTATTTACATATACAAGCATATACACACACCTATGCTTCTCCCATCCATCTCCCCCGACTGCGTGGCTCTGGGAGCTTATCTAGCTCCCTCCCCCGCCCACGCAATCCCACGATCATGTGGATCAGCTGTGCCGCCTCACGCGCCGCACAGCTGATCCCCATGATCGCCTCTCCCTCTCTCTGTGCTGCAGGTGCGCTAACCACGCCCCTCACCCCACATACCCCCACCGCCCGACTTAGGCCGGGGAGCCACCGGTCTAACCAACTCCCCCCCCTCTCCCTCCCACTGGGAGCGGGAGCGGGAGTCGACCCCGACCATCTGCACCCCCGACCTATGGACCACCATGGAATTAACTTGCGTTTCCGCCAGATGCCAACGGGTGGCCCGGGCGTTGGCATCCTCCATCCGTGGGGGTCCGGGCGCGGGACGAGGCCCGACCCGAGGGTGATAGAGCGCCCGGGAGGCTCCCTCCCGGGCCCAAACGGCTCTCACCCTCCGACCGCCGCGCCACCTGCAACACAAGAGAAAGAGAGAGTTAGGGAAGAGGGACCCAACCTGGTCCCCAATGTGTCCCGGCCCACTGGCCCCATACACGGGCCCGAGCCGCTGGCTTGGCCCTCCGTCTCCGGCCCCACCGGGTCCCGGCCCCCTGGCCTGTCAGCCGGTCCTGCTCGGCCCTCCGGAGCCGGCCCCGGAGTGTCTCGACCTCCCGGCACAGCCGGTCCTTCTCCGCCTCCTCTTCCCGGCTTACGAGGACCGGCCGGCCCCAGTCTCTCCTCCACACCGGCGGGCCCGGTGACGTTACCCAGGGTGCCGCCTCTGGGTTCAGCGGGGTGGCCCACGGTTGGCCGCCCTGCCTCCCCTGGTCTGCCTGCCACCCCGGACAGGACCACTGCAGGTGGCCCCGTCCCCCGCAGCTCCAGCACCGCCTGGCGCACTGGCGTTGCAGGTGTCCCCGGCGGCCGCACGTCCAGCACGCCCGCCTTGCCGTCCCTGGGGACACCCAGCGTTCCGCCTGGGCGAGGCCGCCGTTTCCCGGACCCGGTGTTGGTTCCCCCGGGCTCCCGTCGGCCTGCCACCGCCCCGGCTGCCTACGCCGCTTCGGAGCCCGCTGCGCCGTCGTCGGCGTCGTCGGCGCCGCCGCGCCCACTGACGTCTGCGCCGCCGCCTCCCTCGTTGGAGCCGCCGCGCCCGCTGACGTCTGCGCCGCCTCCTCCCTCGTTGGAGCCGCCGCGCCCGCTGACGTCTGCGCCGCCTCCTCCCTCGTTGGAGCCGCCGCGCCCGCTGACGTCTGCGCCGCCGCCTCCGCCGTCGTTGGAGCCGCCGCGCCCGCTGACGTCTGCGCCGCCGCCTCCGCCGTCGTTGGAGCCGCCGCGCCCGCTGACGTCTGCGCCGCCTCCTCCCTCGTTGGAGCCGCCGCGCCCGCTGACGTCTGCGCCGCCGCCTCCGCCGTCGTTGGAGCCGCCGCGCCCGCTGACGTCTGCGCCGCCGCCTCCGCCGTCGTTGGAGCCGCCGCGCCCGCTGACGTCTGCGCCGCCGCCTCCGCCGTCGTTGGAGCCGCCGCGCCCGCTGACGCCTGCGCCGCCGCCTCCGTCGGAGCCGTTGACGTCTGCGCCGCCCGGGTCTTCTGGCGGCGGGCGTCCGTCTGGGTCGCCCCGACCCTCTGGCGCCTTACGTCCGTCTGGGTTGCCGCTTGGCTTCCCGGCCCAGGCCTCTTCCCGCCCGCCGGGTCCAGCTCACCAGACACCTTCAGCCAGCTGTCCAGCGTCTCAAGGAGGAGCTGCTCCCTCGCTGCCTGCTCCTCCAACTGCTTGACCAGCGTCTGCACCGTGCTGGCGTACTCCTCAATCTGAGCCTGCAGCTGGCCCCGCTCGTCCTCCAGCTGCCGCGCGCTGTCGGCCAGCTTCCGTCCCTCCGGTGCCGTCGGGACCCGCACTGCCTGTGCCACGAGCCGGACCACCGGCGCCCCTTCGCCCGACATGGCGGCATACAGCCGCTCAATCTCCGCGTTGCCGTCATCAGGCTCCTCCAGCCGCTGCGTCCTCCCCACCGGCATCCCCCGTTGGGCGCCACTGTGGCAGGGTTCCTCGCTACCGTGGGTGCGACGCAGCTCTTCGCAGAGTGACGACACGAGGGCGTAGCGTTTGTGGCGCTTTGGCATTCTTTATTTACATATACAAGCATATACACACACCTATGCTTCTCCCATCCATCTCCCCCGACTGCGTGGCTCTGGGAGCTTATCTAGCTCCCTCCCCCGCCCACGCAATCCCACGATCATGTGGATCAGCTGTGCCGCCTCACGCGCCGCACAGCTGATCCCCATGATCGCCTCTCCCTCTCTCTGTGCTGCAGGTGCGCTAACCACGCCCCTCACCCCACAACCTCTTTTTATACAATGACATTAATCAAATACAGTAAACATTTTCACAAAAAATGCTTGTATTTCAACAGCATATTGCACTAGAACAATGCACAGCAACTTCAGTCCTGTATTGTATTGACCTCATATTGCAAAACAGTTTAACTTTCAAATAGACATGGGTCCTTTTAGCCTGAACTTTTTTTAAACATGTCATCAATACAATCCTCACTCCTCAAAATGATCACTTCTGAAAAACTGGACCAACCTGATAATATAACTGGAATGACTCCATAGAGACTTGAGTGAGCTGTGTGGACAGGTGATGAGCAGAGAGTGAGTGAGTGAGCTGTGTGGACAGGTGATGAGCAGAGAGTGAGTGAGTGAGCTGTGTGGACAGGTGATGAGCAGAGAGTGAGTGAGCTGTGTGGACAGGTGATGAGCAGAGAGAGAGTGAGTGAGCTGTGTGGACAGGTGATGAGCAGAGAGTGAGTGAGCTGTGTGGACAGGTGATGAGCAGAGAGTGAGTGAGTGAGCTGTGTGGACAGGTGATGAGCAGAGAGAGAGTGAGTGAGCTGTGTGGACAGGTGATGAGCAGAGAGTGAGTGAGTGAGCTGTGTGGACAGGTGATGAGCAGAGAGAGAGTGAGTGAGCTGTGTGGACAGGTGATGAGCAGAGAGTGAGTGAGCTGTGTGGACAGTTGATGAGCAGAGAGTGAGTGAGTGAGCTGTGTGGACAGGTGATGAGCAGAGAGTGAGTGAGCTGTGTGGACAGGTGATGAGCAGAGAGTGAGTGAGTGAGCTGTGTGGACAGGTGATGAGCAGAGAGAGAGTGAGTGAGCTGTGTGGACAGGTGATGAGCAGAGAGTGAGTGAGCTGTGTGGACAGGTGATGAGCAGAGAGTGAGTGTGTGAGCGCATGCGTGCTGTGGACAGGTGGAGGGAGGCCCCTATACTGCATTGCATTTGCAAAAGATCAAATTGGCCAAAAGTCTGTCAGTCATTTGTGCACGATGGGGACGCAGAATGATACCACCATGGCTGATTCTTCATACCTGTAACAGAGAAAATACTCTTTACTCATATCAATGTTGTTGTGTTAATATTCATTGTCTATTGTACACTACGGTATACGATAATACATTTCAGTTTCAGTGTATGCAATATTAAGAACATTTTCACTGCTTCAAAAGTCATAAGAAAGCCCTTTCTCTCAAGCAACTGAAGTCATATGCTTTATAGCAGTGGTTTTCAAAGTGGGGACAGGGACCCCTGGGTGCCGCGAGGAGGTGCTAGGGGGGCCATGGCAAGTTGGCATGAAAAGTATAGCAAAACAAAATAATTGAATAAATTAAATAACTAAAGTAAACCAAAAACAAGCTAAACAATATTCCCATTAGTTAAGAACTGCACTATAATAATCTATTGCATCTCTGAACATTACTACTATAATCGTTATTATTTTATTTTATTACATGGCTTGGTTGAATTCCAATGTAGAATGCGGTCTGTTATTTCTTGATAACAGACCCTGCGCCCGTATAGCGAGGCGGTAGTTATAGCGAATACAACCCCTGATATGAAAAGGGAAGGCTAATGGTGGATCTACTGTGACTGTGTTATGGTACTTTAAAACGGACGTTGACATGATGTTGGCGAGGTTTTCCATCTGAGTGTGCTACACTCATGTACCTCATATAATCAGGGTTAAAAAATCCCTATTTTTGTAAGCATGAACCAGCAAGGGAGACGTGCGTTTACTCTCTCGTTGATACAGTAAATATGCAGCAGCTAGCTAGTAAGTTACGGTACATCCGATAAGGTGCTTAGCATTCGTTCAAAACTTACCTTTCTTTGTGCAACTTCAGGTGTCGAACAAAGTTGGACGTTGTGGCAGCTCCGTCTGTAATCTTCGACCCGCATGTTTTGCAAATTGCAACTCTTTTTTGTCGATTAGCTCGTAATTTTTATAGCCAAACGAAACTATCTTCGGTATCATTTTGCCAACTGGCGCGTTGTTGCTTGTGCTTCATTGGTTGTCTTGCAACGTGCCTGCTTAGATACTGTCAAATCAAAACAACGTGGGACTACAGTGATTGGATGTCGTGCAGGCAGCGCGCGTGCTCTCTGCATGCATACAGGTGGTGCACATTTTTTTCACAGATGCAGATAAACTGAGAGCGGCGTGGCCGTGTGAACATTTTCTTCCCCAGTTTTAATGGGAAGTAGCAAGTCTTCTCGAGTCAAAAGGCGCAAGTCCAAGTGAAGTCACGAGTCATTGATGTTAAAGTCCAAGTCGAGTTGCAAGTCTTTGTACATTTTGTCGAGTCGAGTCTGAAGTCATCAAATTCATGACTCGAGTCTGACTCGATTCCAAGTCACATGACTCGAGTCCACACCTCTGGTACCCAGCATGCAGTTCGGCGGAGTAAATTTAAAAAAATTACAATTATTAGTGTTACAAATTGTTTATGTGTCACAAACTGTTGTTTTGTGGTGTTGTGCCCTGTTAAAGAGCGTTAGTTGCGGGTTATTAATTGTTGTTATAAAGTTAAAACCATGACTCTAACTCAATGCACATAACACACATAACTCCGACCGCTTCGCCAGTGACTACGGCTGGACACCGGTGTGCCGGTATGTGAAAAAGTCATACCGTACGTAAATTTGACACCGGTATACCGGTTGAAACGGTATACCGCCCAGCCCTAACGGGCACGCACACAAATATCTACTTTACCCACGCATTCTTTTACAGGGAGGAGGGAGGAGAGGCGGTCAAATGAATTAGCATGCCGTTTGTGACAAAAAGGCCCCGTGCGTAGTTTTTACGCTGCATTACGTCCTCTGGGAAAAGGCACTTAGGCCTTTTGTGCTCTATAAAGCTCCAAGTCCAACCGCTTTGTCTCAATACAACACGCTGTTCTCAAATTGCTGTTCAAACTGCTTCATTTGCACAAAAACACATGATTCAAATCTGAATAATATGTAAAAAGCTGTTTGAATAAGAGAGTCAAAGAGCTGAAGAAAAGGAAAAGAGGCCTGTGTATTTAGGGAAGTTTCAGTTTGGTCAGAGACGATCAACACAGGACATATCACACAAACCTGCCTTTTTTTTTTAAATAACCAAGCTACTATCAATCACAACGCAGTCTTTTGAACTATCTCATACAACCTAAAGGTCATTCTTAAGAGGTGATGATGAGGGAAGCACAGGCACTGCTCATTCACGTTCCCCATCCAGATCTTTCCGGCACTGATCCATCATAATTCATCTCTAATATCACTATGTATTGCTGTGAAAACATCTCCTTCAAACAACTGTAGTTATACAAGTTTCCCACCAGGCATTTGAACACATCACGATAACATTATAATTATTCTTTCGTCCAATACTAATTTTTTAAACAGCTGGTGTTGTCAACAGTACTAACATTACTTTCTCTCCTGTTGATTTAACACAGATGTGTTGTGCACATGTATCATTATCAGATACCTGTGCACAGAGTGACTAGAAAGCATCCATGCCGATCTTCACATTGCATATTTTAACTTTATCCAGGCCGATGATGATCAGCAGTAAAACATTTTTTCACACAATGATGCTTAAACTATGTAATTAATCCTCGGTTTATATGATTCCCTGGTCAGTTTATATTCAAAATGCAACATAACTTCTTCAGTTCTCATGGTTTTGAAACTAGGCCATTTATAACTTATCATCCTGAGAAATTCACAATTAGAGCTCCTTCATTATCACAGAACTATCCTCAGAGGGAAGCGTGTGAACTCAAACAACATATTTAAAGCATAGAACACTTTGGCCTCCACCTGTTCTCGTGAAGATGTCGTTAGAAAATGCCGCTAATGTAAATAGTTTGCCCCAAAAGCAGAATGCAGGTCAGAAACAGCTCAAACTGCTGGGAGATGATGCCTTTCCACTAGGACACATGCTGATGCAAGCTCGATCACATTGATTATGTTTTTCTTTACCTCTGCCATCTAATTGCTCCAACTTTGTGTTTGGCCCAGAAATCACTGATATGTATAGCATTTTACTGGATTACGTATTTACAATGCAGGGCAGCGTTGTTGAATGTTAAGCTGCACTGCGGTGAACTTTACCAAAGTGCGATAGTATAGTCTCTGTCTGGTCTCCTCCGAGTTTGGAGAAAATTGTACTCAAAGCTGCTGTCTTCTTTCTGCTTTGTGTCATCTGCCCTCTACTGACGGCTAACACATGAGTCACACCATCGTACTGGAAACATCCCTCTCAGTTTGTCACTTTCTTGTTTCACAGGGTCTCATGCGGGTGGTTGAGGACTAATTGAGTCCCCGCTGAATCCCCAAGTGACTTTGATGCTCTCTCATACATGCACAAATACATACAAATACATCTAATCCATATGCAAGGAGAGCAGAGGCTGTAATTGAAGAGGGCATTCAACCCCATAGGGAGTCCATGGTGATAAGAATAGCCCTTAACTGAATGTCACACTGACTGCTGTGTGTGCATTACATGTTGTGGGGACATAAATCTGTTTACTCAGTCACATTGTGGAGCCTTCCTCTTGAGGACAAAATGCACGTCCCTGGGATGTAATTTCCTACGTTTTAGGGTGAGGACCTTGTTTAAGGTTAGGGTAGGCTGAGGGTTAGAATAGTAGCAGTCAGGGTTAGGCGAACACAATTGTGTGGATGTGTATTACTCATGTTACGTGTCAAAGAACTACAACACCATGATAACATTTGCTGGATGCTTTTTTTAGATATACAAGCCATGGACCACAGCTGCTTCCCCTCTTGTCCTTCAGGAACACTCAAAGGTGCCTTTAGCTGCTTTTAATAAACTCTTCATTCAGCTAGACCAGCAGCACACACACACACTTGCTTACTGTACTTCTTAAGTAGTGAAGTACTTATTAGTACTACTAGTACTTACAAAGTCAGACTGGCACAAATCCAAGTCATTTTGTGAACCTGCAGACTTTTGGAAGCTTGGGGACAAACCATCCACTTAAAAAGTGATAAACTTTTTTTGGGGTTTCACGATGGTGCCGCCTATTTTTGAATTACCTGTGCTGAAAGCACCGTTAAAGGTACATGTAAATATGTTTCTGAAAACATTTGAGGTGAGAAAGCTCTGGTTGTTTCAGCCACCTACTCATTTTTTTATTTATATAAAACCAAGTTCTATTTATCTATCTATCACTTCCTTTTTTGTTCTCCAGGCTATTCTTTTATTTTTCTCTTTCTTGACCTGGCTCCAGTATCAGCCGTGAACTCTATGCAAATTTCTGCCTGTGGACATTTAAACACATGGTCTTATCTGGATGCCATAACAGTATTTCATTGTGGTATAAAATATAAGTTATAACAATAACTAGGCCTATCTTCTAGCTGGTGGTCTCGTTTGCTTATCCGGGTCATATAGAGGCAACAGTATTACACTGAGACTGGTTTCACAACCAGTTGAAACTCCTGGTAGTAACTTTAAATGAATGCCATGTTGGAGGAGAAGATGACGATTTGAGTATTTGGTCTTGGGGTGTTTATTGTTGTGGAGATGATTGAATGAATGAACGACTGGGGAACGACTGGGGAGCGACTGTGGCTCAGTGGTTAGCAAGTCTGTCTTTTAATTAGAGAGTCGGCGGTTCGATCCCAGGCTCCAGTAGTCCATGTTGTTGTGTCCTTGAGCAAAACACTTAACCCTAATTGCTCAATGTTGCTGTGTCTATGGTCTACTGTATATCATGTAAGTCACTTTGGATATGAAGTGAACACCAGTGTTTCCCCTAGGTTTACAGCTTCAAGGAGGGGGGGGGGAGAAACATGGTGTTAATTTATTTTAATTAACACCACAAAGTGTGCAGTTTTTGTCACTGCAGTGGATTTTTCTTGGCTTTTCAAAGAACATTTCCAGCGCCTCTCGATATGGTGGGGGGAGGGGGGGGCAGCACTCGGAGCAGGAGAGCGACTTGTCCCATCTTCACTACCTTGGGAGCGTTTATAAAACGGAGATATATCTGTTTTCTTTCCACGCGACATATTATTCGCCGCTCTCTGCCGGCTGATGGGAGTGCTCTCTGCACACCTGTGTGCGCGCACGTGTCTGTGTGCATCGCATCGGGGCGGAACTCCGCCGTGCGCGTTACCGAGAGAAAAGTAGAGTTGTAAACGCGCGACCACGTAGAGACAGAAATGACATGCTGTCGGGTAGATACAATCAATAACATAAGAACATTTATTTTGTTTAATAAAAGAACAAGGTGTTGACCTGTTTATAGGAAAGGGAACCTTAAATTACTTCTGTTGTGATCTGACGCTATAGAGAAAATTACAGGGGGGCGCCCCGCCCCCTATTATAGGGAAACACTGAACACAAATTCAAACAAGTAGAGGGCCTTAGATACTTGCATAAAGAAAATATACAGTGACCACTCATTTTACTCTACACACACACACAAGAAAGTGTTTGTATTGGGGGGCGGGGGGGGGGGGGGGGGGGGGGGGGTTTCGCACAAGACGCGTGACTGGATAGCATTCAATCACCCTCATCCATTTTCAACCGACTTGGCCTATTTCTTCTCTCAATGAGACAATTTGTCAATAAGAAAAAACCTTGTCATAAAGGATTCAAAGTAACGAAAGACAAGTTTTAATTTGTACTGCACTACACCTTTAAGCAGATTGATAACTATGCATTTGGCATAATGCACAGAGTTGTTTGAAAAAAATTGCATATTGAGCAATCCAACATAGGACTTTCCTTGAGAGCTGCATGATGTTCTGTGTGGCTGTATCTTGTACGTATAAATCAAGCTGGTTTTATCTTCGGTGAAGACATATTGCAACTCCTGCTTTGTGGTTCAAAATCTAGGCCAATAAGGACTCAACCTGTCTCATCACATGTTACTTACAGAGCTTTATGGTGATTCAAAGGAAGCTTTAACATCGTCAATGAGGCTTTTGTAATTTCTTCAGGTGTTGTGGGTGGAAAAGTGCCAAAGAAGAAATCCCATGTGTGTCTCTCACTTGCATCAGTGCAGCAGGGTAGGTGAGCGCACTGTCACCCGGTGGGTGAACGCTGTGTGCTTTGTGAGCAGCAGGAAGTGAAAGCAAACACCGTTGATTCTGGATTTAGTTTCTTTTATGACACGATGCAGTGAGGAGGCCTGTCTGTCCTCTCTGTAGATGTGTCCCCTGAACACATGCAAGACCTTCTGGGTTGAAGGTGTACAGCTGGAACTGCTTTGAGTATTTCACAAGATCGGTTTAGCTGTCACAGCTGACGGCACGTGAAAGAAGTCCAGTGTGGTTGTTGTGGAGCGCACACACCGAGGCTGCCCCAGAACGCGTCTGTAAGCAGTCAAGACACTCCTGCGTTCCCAGCTGAGATGGATGATATAATGCTGCACTGTGTCTTTCGGTTAATATAACGACATTCATTTTTCAGGATTCTTCCTGTCGAATATTTCTGTCCAGCGTTAAGATATATGGACCTTTTCATTGCAGTTCTGTTGCTGCGGCAACAGCTTGAGTCCAAGTTTACATCACGTCAGCATTAACAAACATTGCAACATTGAATACAAAGGGGCCCATTTCTAATGTTTATGTTAAGTTTGAAAAGGTCTATATGTATGAATATATATAGAGTATAGTGTATCTGCTATAGGCCTACATTACTGTCAATCCCACAGCTAGTGGGTGATTGTGCTGCGTGGTGAAATGAGTCTGGCTACAGGCCTTATTCCCACCACTGCTGGCAGACTGTACCCGGCTCCATTGTCATTAGGGCTGGGCAGTATACCGGTGTCAAAATTACGTACGCCATGAATTTTTCACATACCGGCACACTGGTGCCCAGCCGTAACACTTGTTGTTACTGGTGCAGCGGTCGGAGCTACTTACGTGCATTGAGTTAGAGTCATGGTTTTAACTTTAGAACAATTAATAACCCGCAACTAACACTCTTTAACAGGGTAAAACAACACAACACAACAGTTTGTGACACATAAACAACTTGTAACAATAATAATTGTACATTTATTAAATTTACACCGCCGAACTGCATGCTGGGTGCAGCCCGCCCACTATCACAACAAGAAGAAACTCCGTTGGCCAGCTAGCGGTGAACAACGAGCGGTGAACAGCTGTTCAGGTGGCCACCGGTCCTTTTCGGTGTCAATAAATGAATGTGTTTACTTGAAAAAAAAATTCTGTGATATACCGTGAAACCGCCAGAATCTTACAAAATACCGTGATATGAATTTTTGGCCATACCGCCCAGCCCTAATTGTCATGTCTGAAGACGCAAACATGTTTTTTATTCATGCTCTATACATAGTATTGTTAGTTCTGTCATCCCTGCAGCCTCTTAGTGTTTTTACAAATGAAGCACTGTAGCTATGTGTTAGCAAGCTACTCAGGATCGTACCGCTCATCATCTGTGTCAGGACCCCGGGTGTGGAGTCGAACCCGGGTCGCTGGAGGGAAGCCCACGAGTTACCTCGAATGCAGAGTATGGAATCGTATCTCGGTTTTATTCAGGAGTCAGAGGGGTACACACAGAGGAAATCATCCAACAATGTCACTCGTGAAACAAAGGGAATAATCCGACCGAAGGAAAAAACAGTCCAACAGGAAAGAAGCATCCAACAGGGAAAAAGTAATCCAGCAGGGAAAAAGTAATCCAGCAGGGAAAAAGTAATCCCGCAGGGAAAAAGTAATCCAACAGGGAAAAAGTAATCCAACAGGGAAAAAACAACAGTCCCAGTCACAAACGTTTTAACATAGAGCGCTGGCGCCAGGGAGACAGTCTTTACTCACCCAGGCCAGGATTGACACACCATGGAGGATCGGAAGGCTTACTGAAGCCAAAAAGGCACGGCCGAGAACCGCGACCTGGCAAACAAACAAGCAAGCAAGCAAGCAAACAGAATGCTACGTGAGGGCAGCAAGCATAGTATCTGTGATCAAACGTCGCCGTGACGAGTCCAGTCTGCTGCCAGGTATTTATGTCCTGGCCACACCTGGTCTGATTGGGGCTGATTGTGAATGACTCCCAGGTGTGAATCTGAAAAGCCGGGCCCCAACCCTCAGTCAGTCCGCAATAGAGTCCTTCCACCTCTAGAGACCGCCAGAGGCCCATGACCGGAGTCCCGAGTCGTGACAGGACCCCCCCCTTACGGACGTCTCCCGACGGCCTTAGGGCGATCAGGGTGGTCTCGATGAAAATCCCTGATGAGGGAAGACCCCACCACGTCCCGTGTAGGAACCCAAGAGCGTTCCTCCGGACCGTAGCCCTCCCAGTCCACCAGGTACTGCATACCCCGCCCCACCCGGCGGGAGTCCAACAACCGGCGCACGATGAAGGCCGGTTGACCACCAGAGACGAGGGGAGCCGGCGGAGCCCTGCTCGCCAGAGCCAGCGGAGACGACCGGACCGGCCGCAGCAAGGACACATGGAATGATGGGTTGATCCGCAGGGCGCGTGGAAGCTGGAGCCGGTACGTCACCGGGTTGACCCTCCGAACGACCTTGAATGGACCAATCCATCGGGGCGCCAGCTTGCGGGTCACCCCCCGCAAGGGGATATCCCGCGCCGTCAACCAGACCCTCTGCCCCGGACGAAAAGACGGAGCGGGTCGCCGACGCCGTTTGACTGGGGATGGAAGCCGGACGACAGGCTGGCCGTCGCCCCGATGGTCTTGCAGAACGCCTTCCACACTCTGGATGAGAACTGCGGACCCCAGTCGGACACGATATCCTGCGGGAGACCAAACACTCGAAACACATGAGTAAACACAAGCTCCGCGGTCTCCAAAGCGGATGGCAACTTTGGCAGAGGAACAAAGCGGCACGCTTTTGAAAACCTGTCCACAATCACCAGGATCACCGTGTTCCCGTCTGACACCGGGAGCCCGGTCACGAAGTCCATTGAGATGTGTGACCACGGGCGGTGCGGAACGGGGAGTGGGTGCAGCAACCCCTGCGGTCGTAGACGGGGATCCTTGCTGCGTGCGCATACCGCGCAGGCCCCAACGAAAGCTGCCACATCCCCTGCCATGCCAGGCCACCAGAACCGCCTCTGCAGGAACTCCAAAGTCCGGCGACCTCCTGGATGCGCCGTGAGTCGAGAGGCGTGCCCCCACTGGAGGACCGAAGACCGAGCCGCCTGAGGAACGAACAGGAGCCCGGGCCGCTCTGGGCCAGGATTGGGTTCGTCCCGTAGCGCCCGCCGGACCTTCGCCTCGATTCCCCAGCGGATGGAAGCCACGATCCGGGATGGAGGAATGATCGGCCTTCGCTCCTTCCCTGGACTGGCCGAGGAAAACAGCCGGGACAGGGCATCGGGCTTAGTGTTTTTTGACCCTGGACGGTAGGACAGGGAGAAGTCGAACCGACTAAAAAACAGAGACCAGCGAGACTGCCGGGGGTTTAGGTGCTTGGCGACCTGGAGATAATCCAAGTTCCGGTGGTCCGTCCACACCAGGAACGGATGTTGAGCACCCTCCAGCCAGTGTCGCCACTCCTCGAGCACCATCTTGACGGCCAGCAGCTCCCGGTCCCCCACATCGTACCGGGATTCTGCGGGACTCAGCCGACGGGAGAAGAAGGCGCATGGATGTTCCTTGCCGTCTCGACCCTTCTGCGACAGCACAGCCCCGACCCCAACCTCGGAGGCGTCCACCTCCACGACGAAAGGCACTGCCGGGTCCGGAAGAACGAGGATGGGAGCCGACGAGAACCTCTCCTTCAGCTCACAGAAAGCCCTCTCCGCCTCGGGAGTCCAGACGAAGGGCCCTCGACCTGCTCTCGTCAGGAAGTAGATTGGCGCCGCAACGGAGCTGAACCCCCGAATGAACCTCCTATAAAAATTAGCAAAGCCCAAAAACCGCTGCACGCCCTTTACGGATGTAGGTGACTCCCACTCCCTCACCGCCTTGGTCTTACTAGGGTCCATCTTGATCTGGCCCTCCCTGAGGATGTACCCCAGGAAGGCGACTTCAGACTGGTGAAACTCGCACTTCTGGGGCTTCACGAAAAGATGGTTCTTTAGAAGCCTCTGGAGCACGCGTCGCACATGGAGACGATGGTCCTGCAGTGATCTGGAGAAAACCAGGATATCGTCCAGATATACAAAAACGAACTGGTTAATCATATCACGCAGACAGTCATTGATAAGCGCTTGGAAGACAGCGGGAGCATTAGTCAGGCCAAACGGCATCACCTGGTACTCGTAGTGACCCGTCGGGGTGTTGAAGGCCGTCTTCCACTCGTCCCCCTCGCGGATGCGGATCAGGTGGTACGCGTTGCGCAGATCCAACTTGGTGAAGATGCGAGCCCCCTGCAGGAGATCAAAGGCTGTGGACATTAGAGGCAGAGGATAGCGATTACGAACCGTGATCTTGTTTAGGCTTCGATAATCAATGCAGGGCCGTAGTGAGCCATCCTTCTTGCCCACAAAGAAGAACCCTGCTCCCGCTGGGGACGTAGATGGCCGGATAAACCCGGACGCTAACGCGTCTCGGATGTACTCCTCCATGGCCCCCCTCTCCGGACGGGACAGGGAAAAAATTCGCCCCTTAGTTGGAATGGCCCCAGATTGCAGCTCAATGGCGCAATCATATGACCGGTGAGGAGGGAGTGAGGCGGCCCTGCTTTTACTAAACACCTCCCGTAGGTCTAGATACTCAGCCGGAACCAATGCTAGATCCGCGGGATCTGGCGGCTCCGGCAGGCGAACGGTCAAATCTGCGAAAAGGCAGGTGGCATGACATGTTGGGCCCCACTCGAGAATGTGACCCGTCACCCAGTCTAGATGAGGGTTGTGGCGATTGAGCCATGGAAACCCCAGAACTACCGGGAACTGCGGTGAACGGATCAGACTCAAGATGATCTCCTCCTGGTGATCTCCCAGTTTTAACCTGACCGGCGAGGTGGTTCGAGTCACGCTGCCCTCTCCCAACGCTTGACCATCCAGGCCCGTTATGGGGAGTGGTGTCTCCAGCGGAACCAGCGGAATCTTAAGTCGTTGTGCCAGGCCACGGTCTATGAAGTTCCCCGCTGCTCCGGAGTCGACCAAAGCCCGGCATGAATGCTTATTCCTCCCCCAGAAGATGGAAATCGGGAGGTACACCGCCTGATCCGACGACGAGGATGAACATGTTGCGCCCGTCACAACCCTCCTCTGGCTGGGCGGACGCTCCCGTTTCCCGGGAGCTCGGAACAGGTTGCTACGCGGTGCCCAGCCTTGCCGCAGTACAGGCAGAGACCCTCACGCATCCGCCGCTGCTTCTCCCGAGCAGGCAGCCGAACCCCTCCAAGCTGCATGGACTCCGGACCGTCGCCAGACCTCCCTGATTCTGCTAGGAGTAGCCAGGAAGCCCCCTGGTCCCCGCGCCGCTCCCTCATCCGGTTATCCAGCCTAGTAGCATGAGCGATCAGAAGCTCCAGCTCCTCGGGGCACCCGATCGACGCTAATCTGTCTTTCAGGACGTCAGTGAGGCCATGATGGAAGGCAGTCACCAGCGCCTTATTGTTCCAACCACTCTCCTCTGCCAGGGTACGGAACTCAATGGCATAATCCGACACCAGACGCCCGCCTTGTCGAATCGTCATCAGCTGCTTGGCCGTGTCTGGACCGGTGGTGGATTGGTCAAAAACCCGTAGCATCTCCTCCCGGAAGCCCTGGAAAGAGGAACAAGCCGGACCCTGCTTCGCCCAGACCGCAGTAGCCCACTGCAAGGCCTTGCCCGTGAGAAGAGTAATGACGTAGGCTATGCGACAGCGATCCGAGGAGAAGGACCGGGATTGGAGCTCGAAGAAACCCCTGCAACCCCCTCTGCCGCCCTCATAACGGGCCGGTTGTGAACACCGGGGTTCTACCGGAGCTTGAGCAGCTGACGCCTCCGGAGACGGCTGTGCTGGGCCCCTCTGGTCCAGTTCTTGTATGTACCGGTCGTGGCGCCGTAGCTCCTCCCGCTGAGCCTCCAACACTGCCTGCTGGCGAATATTCTCCTCCTGGTGGCGGGTCTCTGTTTCTTTATGGTGAAGCAGAGCCTGCTCGTGCTGATCCAGCAGAGCACTACTGGACTGGAGACTGAGCGAGATGGCCTGGAGCATCTGCTTCATCCTCTCCCATTGCTGAGAAGCCTGCTCTGCCGGGTTCATGTTGACGGCGACGTTCTGTCAGGACCCCGGGTGTGGAGTCGAACCCGGGTCGCTGGAGGGAAAGCCCACGAGTTACCTCGTGAGCCAATGAGAACCCGAATGCAGAGTATGGAATCGTATCTCGGTTTTATTCAGGAGTCAGAGGGGTACACACAGAGGAAATCATCCAACAATGTCACTCGTGAAACAAAGGGAATAATCCGACCGAAGGAAAAAATAGTCCAACAGGAAAGAAGCATCCAACAGGGAAAAAGTAATCCAGCAGGGAAAAAGTAATCCCGCAGGGAAAAAGTAATCCCGCAGGGAAAAAGTAATCCAACAGGGAAAAAGTAATCCAACAGGGAAAAAACAACAGTCCCAGTCACAAACGTTTTAACATAGAGCACTGGCGCCAGGGAGACAGTCTTTACTCACCCAGGCCAGGAAGGCACGGCCGAGAACCGCGACCAAGCAAGCAAGCAAGCAAGCAAGCAAGCAAGCAAGCAAGCAAGCAAGCAAGCAAGCAAGCAAGCAAGCAAGCAAGCAAGCAAGCAAGCAAGCAAAATGCTACGTGAGGGCAGCAAGCACAGTATCTGTGATCAAACGTCGCCGTGACGAGTCCAGTCTGCTGCCAGGTATTTATGTCCTGGCCACACCTGGTCTGATTGGGGCTGATTGTGAATGACTCCCAGGTGTGAATCTGAAAAGCCGGGCCCCAACCCTCAGTCAGTCCGCAATAGAGTCCTTCCACCTCTAGAGACCGCCAGAGGCCCATGACCGGAGTCCCGAGTCGTGACAATCTGATTGAAGGACGACCCTGCTCACCACAGTCCCACTGAGTCGCAACCATGCCTATTCCTGCCTGTATCCACCTTTGTTTTGGTCCTACAGCTTATAACAACTTAGTTGTGGTTCTTTACCCTGTGCATCCCACCACACGGCAGCTTTTAGGCATTTTCTGCTGCTTGCTAGCAACGAAAGTGACAATAGCAAGCAAAACAAAGTCAATGCAAAGCGACGAATTCTTTTCCTCCCCAGTGGGAACATGACTTAATTGAGGAAGGAGTTATTTTGTTATGTTTCGTCCGAACCAATCCGTGATGCACAGTACCCCTAGCTGTGGTACCCGTTATTAGAGTAGCTAACATTCTTCATATTGATCAAAGAAACAAATTTGAAGACATATGAATTATAAAAAATATCTAAACATAGTCCAATGTTGCAGTCTCAGAAAGGTGACAGGAAGTACAAGTTACCCTATTATTTTATGTTGCATCATAATTCCTGTACGTCATTGGAAATCATAAAAGTTGTGTATTTTACTTGATTGTCTTGGTAAAGGAGGCTGGGCTCATCTACTGTCTAGTATGTATTATCTATGACTCCACTTCTTTGTTTTATCTTCTGTAGAACAGTTTAATTCCGATACAAAACAGCAACTATGGTTTTTACAAAAACGCAGATGATACGGCTTTTGTTGGCTAATTATGATAATCCAGTTCATGCTTATTTTGGAGGCTAAAAAATGATGTCTGTAAACATATTGTGGCAACAGAAGTATGACATTAATCACTAAAGGTAGCAAATCCAACCTGAACAAACTGACTTTAAAGATAAAAAATGTGTTCGGTTGAGAAACCTAGCGGGTAATAATAAGAGTGTAAAAAAGAAGTTGCCAGTGTTTCGGTTCAGCAAATGACGCGTAAGTAAGTACCTGTCAGCAGGTAACACGGTCACTCGTTAAACTGAAACACCTGTTGCTCTGAAGCGGTCCTGATTCCTAAGTGGGGTAGATAAAACACATGACTTATATGAAATGTATTACTGCCTGTCTCATAGCAATACAACACACTTAAAGCATTAGTTCAAGACTTCGGGGTACAAAAAGCATTGTGGAGCAGAGCAGCAGCATGGACACTTCATTAGTGACACAGAACTGGGTCACAGTAGTCTTTTAACCCAGGAGCTGCGTATCCCCTCTACTTTCCCTGCAACAAATCCACCTGATCCGGCCGCTCCACTACCTTTTCCAGAAACCATGGTTACATGCTGTTGTGTTTACCACTGGACACTCTGAACCCCTGCACTGGCTCCGACACAACCACCTATTGAGTGTTTTTGCAGAAGTAGTTTGGTTGGGTCAGCTAGCAGAGCCTCCTGCCAACCACACACACACACACACGCACACACTCACACACACACACAGAGGCGCACATTCATCCATCAGTTAAGACAGTTAATTTGGTTTCTGCTTCACTGCGATTTACTTGATAAATTGTTGACACCTGTTAACGTCATGCTCAGAGGTTTTACCATTTTAATTCTGCTGACCTTTCTCAAGATTTTACAGGTATGGTTTCCAATGGTTCTATATTATGCACTTTTTTAGTGAAGCGCTTGATTTGAATGAATACATCAGGACCTAGTAAAGCAATAACAGAGTGGGGCACTAACTTTCCACTGCTCTGTATAAATTAACAAAACGTTATATTATTTGCTAGCTTAATGTTACTCATGATGGCTTGGAAGAGATGCTCTAATCTCTCCTCTTTAGAAGAACTCAATTTAATAGAGCAGTGTGGTCAAATAATAAAAGATAACACACACGGACAGCAGCACAGTGAGGAAATAACTTTTTTTAAACAGAAAAGGTCCTGTTGGTCCAATCTGCCGGTTCAGAACAGTTTCCTTACTGAACTGGTGCATAGAGAGAAAGAAATGTCATTATTTGTATTAATTCATCACAGAAAATACTGGATCACAGTTTAAATTGGAGTTTGACGTTTTGGTGAAACAGAAGAACGGTTTGAATTGAATCGTTCTCAAATTTAAAATAGCTTTAAAGTTTGTGCAACATGATTTAAAGTTCAGCCATGATTTGATCGGGTTATCCATGTAAGGTTGCATCCATGTTGATGCAACCTGTCCTAATAATGTGGCTTTGAGTATGCTGACTGACGAAATAGGCAACTGTGTACTATCATGTTTACCACATCAACTTTATAAGGTCATCATTATATGTTAAAGTCGTGGTTACAGCTCATTCTTTTGCCCCAAGTTTCCACAATAATAATAATAATAATAAACACATGCTGCTTTGAGTAGAACTTTGAATGCACGACATACACTGTAGTCCTTTCTTGAAGTCCATTCAACGGTTAACTAAATCCATTTTTAACTGTTCTGAACTTTTAATCATATCATAAGATCAGAATGTATGCAGTCACCTCATTTAAGAGTAGACTTAAGACTTTTCTCTTTGACAGTGCTTATAGTTAGGGCTGGCTCAGGTCGGCCCTGGTCCAGCCCCTAGATATGCTGCTATAGGCCTAGACTGCTGGGGGACATTTTAGGATACAATGAACTCCTCTCTCCTCCTCTTCTCTTTCTCTCTCTCCTATTTTCTCTCGCTCCCCCTCATCTCTGCCTCCTTCTGCTGGCCTGGATTGTGGTTGTCTGGGTCGTGGTCCATGCCTACTACTCATTACATGAATAATTTCTGTCATAATCATTGAATGTGCTGTAACTCTGTTACGTTGATTCTGTACACATGACATCTATTGCTTCTGTCCATCCGGGGAGAGGGATCCTCCTCTGTTGCTCTCCTGAAGGTTTCTTCCCCTTGTTTTTTTCCCTGTAAAAGGGTTTTCACTATATTTTGGGGGAGTTTTTCCTGATCCGATGTGAGGTCCCGGGACAAGGATGTCGTATGTGTACAGATTGTAAAGCCCTCAGAGACAAATATGTATTTGTGATTTTAGGCTATACAAAATAAACTGAATTGAATTGAATTATTTTACCACTCAATGTTGAAGAAGAAATTTGGAGTTGTTTAATGTGCCATCTCTAGATTAAAGGTTAAAAGCCTAAAATATTGGAACCTCTTAAGTATGGCTTATCATTCTACTCTCTTGCCCTTCATCACCTCACTTCTGACCACTCTAAGATAACAAAGCAAACAAAAATGTTTCCTCACTTAATATTTAGTTACAAATATTTGAGGTAGCTAGTTTCCTGGATAAAGCTTGAATTACGAGGCAAACAGCTTTGCATGTTGTCAGCCAAATTAATGAGAGTTACTTCGGCCCATCAGCTTAAGAGATATGGTATCCAATATCTTTCCACAGGGTTGATTACTGATGCAATTACAAGCAGACAACGGTGACACAAGTGGCTGTAATTATTTAGGCGGGAACAAATGAGGTGGTCAGGAGACATAATATAAAGAGCAACAAAGTCTGTGTGGGTTCACCTGGGAGAGCCCTGTTTGTGCCCTGTGTCGGTGCAGTTTGCCCGTCTGAAGCATTAAAATGGTAGCAGTAAAATAAAAACAAGAAGGATAACCTTAAGGCTGGTAGCACTTGTTTCATCTGCTATTCTGCACTTTTTCCATATAACTACTACCTGAAAGTCTGAAGACAGAATGTACAGTATAATGTGGTATCTAATGGCCTATTTATTTTTCTTACAGTATATTTAAGTTTTTGTATGGGAAGATGTCTTTTATTTCTCATGATGTTGATATATGTCTTGAAATTCCATTGTTTGGCAAGATATGGAAATTCATTCTAAGTAGCATAATGATAATTGTCCGTAGCGATTTAGGCAGTACACTACATTGCTGAATGGTCAGAAATTAAGAAAATGTTAAGTTCAAAACCTTTGGATTCAATTAGTTATAATTAAAAAGTATTCAATAAAAAGATGAAGATGAACAGAATATAGCTTCCGGCCGAGGGTGTCTCGCTTCAGGCAGTCCACAGTCTACTTTTCAGTCGTGCTGTAAACAGTTGCTGTCTGTGCGATTCACGAGAAGGAACATTGCACCCTGTAACAGCATTTAGTACTCTCAATCGCTGAGCTTAAGGCCTCTCCCATCATGCAAAATAACATAACAATAACATAGCATGCTAATGGCTAAACCGCTTCACTGGGGTGGAGTCCTACTCAGGTAAACAGTCCCACCTCCTGGTAGCTTTCTTACTTCCGGTGTTTGAAGTCCTCCTTCCGCCTTCCTGTGCTACAACAAACTAGTCCTTTTCAAAGCATGCTTGTTACAACCTCTCACCACGTGCAAACTCCATTTGTCTATGCCCTCCATCTTAAATTGTTTCCATTCACACATGAACCATTTCACAGTAACATAAAACCCACAGTGTCTTTCTTCTATGCTACAATACACATCTTCCCAATCTTAATTAATATTCCATATTCATTATTATTATTATCCTTCATACGTATTGTAATTTAAACATATACCTTTATATACCTGAGCAAGTCAAAATAAACTATTACAACTCTATAAAAATAACGAAAGGATTTGTGGCTGGAAGTCACGAGAGTAGTTCAAGAGAAGGTTGCCCTGATGGATGGTAGCTTTAGACTCGACATTATCCCACATTACATTGGCTTACATCAGCCTTATACATCCTCCTAACAATACATAATCATTCACAAGCTGCTCCATCTGTCCGTGCACTGTATTTCTAATTTATCCAAAGTTTATTTTCCTTAAAGTCAGTTTCTCAGAAGTAGACCTTTGGCACAATTTTTTTTTTAACCCTATGGTAATTGTTGATGGTAAATTTACTCAATTGAGACAACACATTCTTTGGTGCGTGTTGCATTATCCGTGGAGCCATGCAGGTAGTGTCCACATGTACCAGGATGCATTGCAAGCAGGCCACTGGATGCAGACTTTACTTGACCTTTGGCGCTGACACATTCGGCATGCTAGTGATGAAGAAGAATCATTATGCAGTGTTTAATGGACAACTCACTAAAAATAGAGTCCTCTGTAAAAGCACTTTCAGTGGCGGTGTGAGGTCAAAAGAGGTGGTTAGGAGTACGACTACCGATGGTTCCCAGACGGACAAAACATGAATTTCCTTCAGATGACTTCAATGAATTAATATCTTTGCTTGGGGAGTATAATGACAAATACAAGGTGTACCTATGGGAAAAACTGATATTTATTTCCTCCTGTGAATGTCCTCCAGGCAGTTCTCTTCACCCTATCGGAGTTATAGTACTTACATTTTAAATAGATATATGGGGCGACTGTGGCTCAGTGGTTAGCAAGTCGGTCTTTCAATCAGAGGGTTGGTGGTTCGATCCCCGGCTCCGGCAATCTGTATCGTTGTGTCCTTGAGCAAGACACTTAACCCTAATTGTTCACCGTTGCTGTGTCTACTGTATATCATGTAAGTTGCTTTGGATAAAAGCGTCAGCTAAATGTAATGTAATATCCAAATGTTTTTCATCTGCCAGAGAGACTTCAGCTAATGCAAAGTTTTTCTCATTTGATCTTTTTTTCCCAGTAGTCGTACTCTCCTAAAAATAACCACACGATCACTCAGTACTGACTAAATGTACGTGATGCTTTCATGTATGAGTGCATTTATTTTTAGTGTGGTAGTCCTCCCAGAGAATTGAACCGCCACGCTTGTGTGCTTGGCAGGTATTCATCCGGATTCATAAATACATAAATAACAAGAAGGGCACTGAGAGAGCCGCTGACCTCCTCCAAAGCCATTTCCACGAATAAAAAACAATTTGTGTATCCGCCCCGTGATTCGGATCTGCATCAAAGTTTTATGACTTCTTCCTTGGCCCATGCCTAACCCTTCCACCAAGTTTCATGTTTGTTTTTTTTGTAATCCTGTCAACAAAGACGGAACAAAAGAACAAATCATTAGAAAGATGAATACAATAAGAATGTATTCAAATCTTTTTTATTACCTTTTTAAAAAGACATAAATATGATATTTTCATAATTCTATTGAGTTAATGGTTCTTAAATTGAGTCTCTGGTAGGATTTTCATGTAACATGAACTTCAATAGTGATATGATTCAAACTCTGCGTGTGAGCTATGTGCGAGGAGAGGAAACCGACTCAGCTGGCACATTCAATACCAATCGGAACTAGTTAGTGGGACACTTTTGCTTTCTTTCAGCATCGGCATGTTAATGTGAGTTGTCAGTGGGTTTAACTTCACCACTAATTGAAGGACAGTTGTGTAGATGGGCCGGGGCAGGCTGTACCTGGTGTGTGCGTATGTGTGTAGTGACAGGGGAATACTGGTCAACATGCCCGACAAGACCAATTAACTGCCTTCCACTTGACCCTACAAAATCCTTCTGTCAGGGTGAGACCTCCTCCACAGCTCTGCATGGCCCAGAGGCCGCAGCTCCACAACCCATAGCTGATCACAAACACAACTCATCTTAGACTGAGCGACTTTTGTCAATGCAGATTGAGATGCTGGAATATTGCTGTTGCTTCTGCACACCGAAAAGACAAAATAGATTCCTGCTGAAACAATTCATATTATTCTTTTTTGAACAGCCCCCTATATGGTAATTGTTGATGGTAAATTTACTCAATTGAGACAACACATTCTTTGGTGTGTGTTGCATTATTCGTGGAGCCATGCAGGTAGTGTCCACATGTACCAGGATGCATTGCAAGCAGGCCACTGGATGCAGAACCACAGATTTTTCAGCTTTCTGGGTCAATATAACTGAGGAATGTATTGCTTCAATCGACTACATTTACCATCAGTACTGATTGGACAGACACATAAAAGGTGGCACATGATCCCTTTCAAGCAACTGAAACTAGTTTGTTATGGTTAGGTCAAGATCGTGGGCACATGGTTAAAAGAAACCAGCGTTGTAGGAGTCAAAGTGAGACACCATTCCAAACAACTTCCTGTGTAAGTTGGCATTCAGCAAGACATTTACTAAAGCTTGTGTTCTTAACTTGACTTGTGATGTAGCAGCATTTCAACTTTCCCAAACCTCACACGGTCTCTTCAGCCTCCTGCCCTCCGGTAGGAGATACCGGAGCCTCCGGGCTCGCACCACCAGGCTGTCCAACAGCTTCATCCACCAAGCTGTCAGGAAGCTGAACTTTCTCCCCACCCTCCCACTCCGTCCTCTTTAGACACACATGTCTAAATGCTGCTAAACTCTGTCTGACTGCTGCTAACATACATAGTCATTCACAGTTCCTAATTTATGTTATTTATGTTGTTATAAATGCTTATATGTTTCTCTCTTTTTCTTAATTTTTTAAAAACCTTTTTGCACTTTATTATTATTCACTTTATGTTGGACAGAAGAGAAACGTACTTTCAATCTTTTGTATGTTTGCACATATATAAAAATTGACAATAAAGCTGACTTTGACTTTGACTTTACTCGGCACACTTATTTTTGATCTATGATTTGAGTTTGATGCAAATGATTTATAGAAATTAAAAATGATCAGTTATTATGGAGGTTACAACTAAACCAAAAATATTTACCATGTTTTTATTTCTCTGTCCCTTCCTCAGTTTAGCTGTCCAACTCTCTGCTCACAGTAGAATGCTCCATAATAAGGAGTGATTGCTTCCTCTCAAAGACTATTTTGGTCCGCTGTTATTTTTACCCTCCTCTCTTCCCCCCTTTTCCCTCTTTCCCATTTTCCTCTGGTAAAATGTAATTTGCACTGACTGCAGGGTCCATGTTAGCCAGTAATGGCCAAAAAAGACATGCAGCTCACATGAAGTGACAGAATGTGCTGGGATTTCCATCAGCAGGAAACAATCTTTTTTCTGTATGTATTTAAGTCAGTGCTGTTTATTCCAGCCTATCAATGTTGGTAAGAAAATACAATATGGCATAAATCTTTCCAAATACACATTTTAAGGGAAGGCAGTCACACACAAATCAGATAGGTTTATGCAATTTTAAACTGTCTTTACAGCAGTTAAGATAATTTATCACTAAGAGGCCCATCCATGTATTTCATCACAAATTCCTCAAGCATAAGGCAGCCTCCAACGTCCCAAAAACATATAAAAAAAAAAATCTAGAACCACACTGGGAGAGCGCAGAAGTGTAAAATAATGTATGTATCCAATGTGTGATTCAGTTTCGGTGAAATTTAATGGGTTCTTCTTTGGCCCATGCTGCAGCATCCCATCAAGTTTCACCAAAATATGGCTCGCAGTTTCTCAGAACCAAAACCACTCAAAAAATAGCCTCCTTGATGCAGGTAATTATCAAAAACTAAAAAGGGCCTCTTTTAATTAACTGCGATCAGTGTTATGGGTGAGTGGTGTAGAGGACCCAAACGCACGCACGTTGACACAGCTGTTTCAATTCAACCAATAACTTTATTTCTTGGGATAGACAGGAAAAAACGGAGAAGTAAACAAACAAACAAACAAAACAATGACCTGAATTGTCTAACAAAACAAAGTCTCTCTCTTTCCTTGCTGGAGTCAGGAGGGCAACTCAACCGAGCTCTTTTCTTCGAACGCGGTGTTCCAACTTGCATGTAGGAATCAGACTGGGAACCGGAACGAACTGACACACGACAGGGGAAGCCGTGGAGCTTAAGAGAGCTGGGCTAAACGAGGGAGGTGTGGTAGTGGGCGGCAACCGGGGGTGAAAGCTGTAGGCAGACACAAAACAAAACAGCACATGGCCCACAATAACAAAATAGACAGGAGGGTAACAAACAGGGAAGCACACACAATGAGCAGCCAGGGATCCTAACAGTACCCAAACAGATTGTCCAATACGGTAGGCCGGGGCTGGAACACAACGTCGATACGCCACACTCCTGTTCTGCTCTGCTGTGCGACGCAGAGCAACCCGGGTCTCGCTCCACATGCACCTACAACGATGGGCATTGCTCTGGACTGATGGTATAGCAACCTCGACCTCCTGGCTAGGGAACAGGGGAGGCTGATAGCCCAAGGAGGCCTCAAAAGGGGATAGTCCGGTGGCAGTAGAAGTGTGGGAATTGTGGACGTACTCGACCCACGGGTGGTGACGGCTCCATGACGAGGAATTGGTGGTGGTCACGCACCGGAGAATGGCCTCGAGCTCCTGGTTCATCTTCTCCGTCTGGCCATTAGTTTGTGGGTGAAATCCTGAGGAGAGGCTCGCCGTGCCGCCGAGGGTGTGACAAAAAGCCTTTCATAGCTGGGATGAAAACTGCGGTCCGAAACTATGTCTGCCAGAATGCCATGAAGCCTAACAACATGTTGGACTAGCAAATCGGCAGTCTCACGGGCTGATGGAAGCTTGGGCAGGGGAATGAAGTGAGCAGCCTTTGAAAACTGGTCCACCACTGTCAGAATGACAATGTTGCCGTCAGATGGGGGGAAGCTGGTGATGAAATCCACCGCGATGTGGTACCATGGACATTGGGTTACAGGGAGTGGTATGTGCGGGCGCACATAGTGCAGGCCAGCACATACGAACGGGTGTCCTCCTCGAGAGACGACCACCAAAAAGTACGGCGGAGCCAGCCTATAGATGCTGGGGTGGCCAGAGAGACGGGACTTGTGGGCACACTGCAGGACTCAGGAACGGACAGCCAAAAGAACAAACAGGCAATTTGGGGGGCCCCCTTCGGGGTCTGGTTCGATGTCCTGGGCCTCAAGTACCAACGTCTCAATCTCCCAGGTAACGGCACCAAGGACGCACAAGGCGGGTAGGATGATGTCGGGAGTCAAGTCTCCCTCCGGGGCAAACTGACGGTATAGTGCGTCCAGCTTGGTGCTCTTGTGCCCCGGCCGAAAGGTGATGGTGAAGTTGAAACGGTTGAAGAACAAAGCCCAGCAGGCCTGGTGGGAATTGAGGCGTCTAGCTGTATGGATATATGCCAGGTTCCGGTGGTCGGCCCATACGACAAAGGGGAGTACCAATCCCTCGAGCTAGTGCCTCCACTCCTCCAAGGCTAACTTGACAGCCAACAGCTCACAGTTGCCTATGTCGTACTTTCTCTCCGACGGGGCAAGTCTACGGGAAAAGAAAGCACAAGGATGGAGCTTTGAGTCGGAAACTGACCGCTGGGAAAGTACGGCTCCGACTCCGGTGTCCGAGGCGTCCACGTCAACGACAAACTGGCGAGTCTTGTCTGGGTGGACCAGGATTGGGGCAGAGACAAACCACTCCTTGAGGGCATGAAACGCCCTGTCGGCCTCAGGGGTCCATGAAAAACGCACTTTGGAGGAGGTGAGTTGTGTCAGTGGTTCAGCCGCTCGGCTGTAGTCCCGGATGAACCGATGAAACTGCTGGAGCTTCTTTCTTGAGGCGGGTACCAGCCATTCCGTTACAGCCCTGACCTTCTTGGGGTCCTTTCAAACCTGACCCTCCTCAATGAAGACGCCCAGGTACTGCACAGAGGTAACGTGGAATTCACACTTCTCAGCCTTAACAAAGAGCTGCTTTTCCTACAGTCGTTGCCAGGTAGGGATTCAAAAACAGAGGAGATAAGTGGTAACGGATACTTATTTTTGATAGTATTTTGATTCAAACCTCTGTAATCGATGCAGGGACGGAGGCTCTTGTCCTTCTTGGAGTCAAAGAAGAAACCTGCTCCAACAGGTGAAGAAGAGGGGCGTATGATCCCGGCGGAGACAGAGTCTGTTAAATACTTCTCCATTGACTCGCGTTCAGGCCGGAAGGGATTATATAGCCGGCTCGTGGGAAGTGGGGCGCCCGGAAGCAGGTCAATGGCACAATCATAGGGACGATGAGAGGGAAGTGAAAGGGCCCACTCCTTGCTGAATACCTCTCCCAAATACATATATTCCAAGGGCACTGCGGCGAGGCTCGAACCGGTGTCTGGTCTACAGGAGGGAGGAGCTTGACGGTGTACCACAGATCTGAGGCAGCGGAAGTGACAGGTGGAGCTCTAGCTGATAATTCTACCCTCAGCCCAATCGATCTGAGGATTATGGTCCCTGAGCCATGGGAGTCCCAGGACCAAGGGTGTTTGAGGGGACTTGGCTGAGTCCAGTGAGTTATTTCGGCCAGTTCACTGCCATCCAGTGCGCTCACCAGCAGAGCGCGGTTCTAACGACACCATAAGGATTCCTTGGCTCTCAATAAACTCTGTGTCCAGAAAGTTCTGTTCAGCCCCAGAATCAATGAGTGCAGAGGTTACCAAGGTAATAACTTGATTGGGAGACAAGGGGGTGAAAGAGGAAAGCGAAGGAGAAGAAGATGAAGTTAAAGGGGCGACTTTGTGTCAGTGGTTAGCAGGTCTGACTTTCAATCACAGGGTTGGTGGTTCAAACCCCGGCTCAGCCAGTCAGTGTTGTTGTGTCCTTGAGCAAGACACTTAACCCTAATTGCTCACCGTTGCTGTGTGTAATGTAATGGAGATGTAGTTATGGGAGGGGGATTAGTGAATGAGGAGCATATGTCATCTATCTTTTTTGTAAAGTAGTCGACAAAGTGGCTTGGTAGAAGGGTGGAGTGGGACGGGGGGGTCAAGGAGGTTGGAAAAAATAAAGAGTTTTTGGGGGTTAGAAAAAGAGGATTAAATTCTGGATTGGTAGAACAGGCTTTTGGCTGCAGAGATAGAGGCAGAGAAGGAGGAAAGAAGAGAGTGATAGGCGTGCAGGTTGTCAGCATGTTTGGATTTTCGCCATTTCCTTTCCGATACTCGCATAGTGGCTCTCTCGGCACGCACCGAGTCAGACAACCACGGAGCCAGAGAGGAATTGTGGACCTTACGTGTTGTAAGAGGACAGATTACAGAGAGAATCAAGAGAAGAAGACAGAGAGAAGAGGGCTGACAGAACAGACGAGGCCAGAGAGGAGGGAGAGAAGGAGAGAAGGTGCGAATGTTGCGACGGACAGGTGCAGAGTCTGAGAGGTTATTGTGAGATTGTGGTTATGATGGCTGTGAACTCCAGTCTCCTGAAAGTCACATTCAATCAGTGGTGGGCCGTCAGGGCCAGCTAAGCCTTCTGTGCTGGCCTAAACAGAATCACAAAGTTATAGATATTGTATAATTTAAAAAAAAATCACAAATACACTAAATTAATTATAATTATTTTTCCCTATTAGTTTATTTTCTCATTGCACAGCTCCTGTCTTCGTCTGTTGCTCTTCTTGCTGTTAGGACTCGTGACGGGGACCCACAAGCAAACCTCCGGACAGCAGGTCAGAAAGAACAAAAGATATATTTATTGTCTCTTCACACGCAAAAACACAAAAACTCAGGCCCGCAGGCAACACTCAATCAAAACATAAATCCTGGGAAGATAAATCCAAACGTAAAGTCTCAGGCCTTCTGGCAAAAAACGGAAATCCCAGGTTTCGTTTGTTGAACACAAACGCTCCGGCCGTTGGGCAAAACTCAAACAAAAAGCAAACCACAGTTCCTCCTGGGCCAGGCCGTGGCCCCGGTGAGGTCTCGTGTCTCGTGTCTCGTGTCTCGTGTCTCGTGCTGAGTGGATCATAGACAATCTCCCGACGCCGAACCTCCGGGAAGAAGCCACCTTTATGCTGCGCCGTGATGACTTGATCTGTCGCAGCTGACCTCCTCCTTCCAGCTGTACCGCGTCGCCTTGATTAGGACCACACACATACAGCCTCTGGTCCCCGCCAGCGTTACAATGGCACCCCCTGCTGGTGGTGCCCAGGATCCCCACACTTGCAGTGCAGCTTGTTTTAAGGAGAGCTCTTATCCAATCAGATTTCACCTCTTTGTCTCTATGGAATCAGAGGTGCCGGAGGCCATCTAGGTAGACTTTGCAGATTAAAGTACATGGGGCCGTTATCCTTGATTGTCATAGACTTCAACAAAATCAAAGTCTGCTGGGTGTATTCTTTGCTGGCCAAGGACACCGAGGTAGCCTGGAAGTACGTCAGCATTATAACATGCGTTGTGATTGGTCAGTGGACCAGCGTGACTTTAGTCAGCAGAAAAATACCTAGCGGCTAGCAGAGGAGTAAGAACAGTTCGGGCTGAAACATAAGAGAAGTTATGACATATGATGTTTTTTTCACACTCAATGGCTGAAGGAGAAGGACTTGGTGGTAGATTTACTAACAAATCAGACATTTTCAGCCCCTAAAACGCATGGAAACTTGGGCTGTCCTCACTGGCGTTCATGGCCATGGAGAAGGACCTGAAGCGTACCAATAAACTGTACAACCGCGTTTGTTGTGGTGATGGACTTTTTCTTTATTAAGTGAGTAGCGTCTGGTGAGTGAAATGCTCTTTGTGTTTTTACATCTGCAGTCGTATGTAATCATAAACAAGCCACAGCGGTTTATAAGCCGCTATTGCGGCCGTTACCACTGCTGCTACCGCTAAGCCGGCGAGTCTAGCTGCACCATGCCGGTACGCTATGCGGCCGCCGTGCCGGTACGTCTGATATATATATACAATATCAGACGGCACATAAGGCTCAGGGAGAAAATGCACAGTCCGCCACAGCATTCAATACACATCCACCTCCTTAAACTCCATGCCCTTACTTTCACCCTTGTTATATAAAGGCCACACTATTTCCTGGATTATGTGCAGAATCATCCAATTGAACTTTTTTTTTCTAGGGATACAACCTGACCCAAAACCCGTGATGTGGAAAGGTTCTTTGTATAGTTGGTTTGATTTTGCTCGTCACTCTATAGCAGCACTGAAAAGCAATAAACATGGTTTATGTCAACTAACTGGCTTCTGACAGTCTTGCTAATGTGCTCATGACAGATTGCGGTGTGTAGCTAAATTGCTTCTCCCGCCGACTGTGCTGGTTACGATAGATAGTTCATATTTCCCCCATTCTTATTCTGCTTTTCATTATTAGGTGGTGAGTGATAACAAAGGGATACAATACCTGCCATGGGGCCGTGACTCAGAAATTGTGATGCAGTGACAGACGAGTTTTGCTCATCAACACGAAAAAGTAAATATTCTCCGACCAAAGAGCTCTTCTATTAGGCTGAATTTATCTATTCAATCATTTCAAGATAAATACAGTTGCATTGCTTGTTAAAACAAACCAGTCTGATCAAAGGGGTCATTACAGCAGTTTGTTGTTCCTCCTGTCTTTGCAAGTGAAGCGGTTGATGGGGAAAAAGCTGTTGTTTATGTTTTATACTAAATGCCAATGCACTGCACAGGCAATGTATTTTCCCCCACTGGCTGCCTGTTTATGACTACAGCCATGATGTATGCAGACCCATGTAGTGTAAACATACAGACTAATGCTCGAATTCCAACGGGTTGGTTCACGTTAGCTGGCAACATATGCAGCCTGTAATCTGCTCTGATCAGTGCTGCATAGTTGATGACCATGTCAGATGCAGACACTCTGGTAATGTGTCAGGCATTACCCAAACTACCGCCCTGATGACTGCTAATACTGCTCCTGGTTGTCTCATCCGTCAATGTTCTTCCAAAAGCCCTGGAAAATACACTGCAGTGACAAACCGTGTGACAAAACGTGCGACAAAAAAAAGTGTGCAGGTTGTCATTAAAATAAATATACACCATGTTCCCTTTAGTCAGTATGTCTCAAACTGGGGCGGTATTACAGGTGGCTGCAGCAAGAGGAAATGCAGAATTTTTTGTGGGATAAAGTATTTAATTAAATTTCAGCATTCCTGAAACTGAACAATGAGACATTTTAGTAGCTTTGTTCGCTGTGAGCCTGGCCACTCTACGGAGGAAACTCATTGTATCCGAGAACGTGTTCTTTCGATCACGACCCAAATCAGAGAATGCATTGCACAAAAAACTACAAGGTGATGTTTTTATTGTGGGCTGTGGATCAAATCTACCTATAACTACTACTAATTACAGATTATTGAATGCCTGAAATGAATGAAGCTGAAAGGAGTGGGTAGTAATTCAATTGGAGACAGGAACAATGGATTGATTGTAGTGGAATTGTATAAATTTGTTCTCCTGGTGGTGCTTTGACTGCTCTGCTTTCCCATTGGCCTGGGCTGCTGCCAGAGATGGGGAATGGACTCGAGACCAGACAGTGTACACAGTAGTTGGAAGAGCAGTGGCTGAAAGGTAACTGAGGAAGAGGCCCTGACAGCAGCACTGACTGTAATGCTCACAGTGTTTGTATCAAAAGTAACTGAACAAACATTATTTAAGTAGAAAAGTGCACTCAATAGAGTGGAGAGCTCTGTGTCTGTAATGACCACTACTGTAATATTTGATTAATGAATACAACCCACAATTGCTCCCAGCAGATCAAACTAATTTTTCCCTTGCAGGTCTCATACAACAGATACGCCCTCATTTCAATCCGGCTCCTTGCAGTTTAACCCTAGGTTACTGTGTAGTGCGTCACGTTGACTGTTTAATGCTTCCCCTGAAAAGAAACGGTTAGTATTTCGGTGTGTTTAGTTGTATTAGCTGTATTAGCTCTATTAGCTGTAGGCTTTGTTAGCCAAACGCACCAAAAGACTCTGATCGGCTGCTAACTAGCTGTTCTACTACAGTCATGACACGCCACACTCTGTTGTCGTTTGGTTTTGTTTATCATTTGCCTTATTGATAGTAATACTTACGGACATACAGACATACATGCATACATATATTGATACCATTTTCACCCATTGGTTTGTGGACAGCTGTTTTGAAGCCTTGAGTTTGGCGATTTGACCGTGGCAATCTCTGCTTTTTACAACCAGTGAACAGAAGTGACCAGATTTAGAATGAGTGAACTAGTGATGCTGAATACGGTTCTGGTAGTGGTAGCGATCTGTCAATCACAAAGTAGACCCGCCTTAAAGCATCTCCTGCTTTATAGTCTGTTTGACTCTAAATGACCATCATTTACTAAATGAACACCATGCTATATTGAAGAAGACTTGAAACTAGAGATTGAGACAGAAACTCATGTTTACAATGTTTACTGAGGGAATACATCAAGAGAGAAGTAGAGTTATTTTCTCATAGACTTCTATACAACCAGAGGAGTCGCCCCTGGTGGACAGTAGAGAGAATGCAAGTTTAAACCTTCAGGGTCTTAGGCCTTTTTCTCGATTTTACATAATGCATTCAATTCACCTTTTTAAAGCACTTGCATATGATATATATACCCATGTGTTACATCAGAATTTGCAGAACAATCTCAGCTCTCTATATGAGGCACCATTGTCCTAAGGCACAAGTGTAAAGAGATAATAGGTCCCTAAAGCTGAAATTCTTCAAATCTCTTGTGAAAACATACCTTTAATCATGTGGATGAACTCTTTTGGTTCTTGAAATTGGCTGTTGAAGGTAAAAAAAACGAACAGGTTCTTAGAGCAGGGAAACTCACAAAGTGACGAATGGGCTACTCACGGGTTGTGATGCCAAGTTGGCAAACAGAAGGACTGACAGCGTCGAGGGGGGGAGGGTGACCGGGGTATTTCTGTCGGCAGGAGATAATTACGGGAATGAATGGAGAGAGGTGCGGCCGTGGACGGAACTAGAGAGGAAGACACAAGGTTAGACCAGAATCCTCACATCTATTCCTTGGTGTCAGGTAGGTCTTTCAATCAGGACTTAATTTTGAGTGAACTAATATTTTAATTGACATGTGCACAGGATGAGGAATGTGAATACTCTTTGGTGATAATCCCCCCAAAAAGAAACTGGTGGTGCCACTGGTGGTGGTGTGATTAAGAGAACGGTGACGATCTGGATGTGATGAGGAATGTACTTCTGATGAGCTCAACCTGGGCAGTGAATATGTACAGATTGTCCTCTGAGGCAAATTTGTGATTTTGGGCTGTACAAAATAAATGTAATTTAAATTGAATAGAAGTGTTGTTAGGCAAGTGTCAGAAATGCCATGAGAAGATATTTAGCCTTAAAGGCTGGATCTTGTCCAAAGCCCCTTCCCCAGTTCCCTGTTGGTATTAAAGCCTTTAATAACATCTTGTCCAACAGCTCAGAGATACTTCTTCTGTCAGCAAGGCCAGCCCGGTCTGCATAGGTCTGGATTTGTATGTGAAGTGGAGACAAACTAATGAAGATCATACATTTTAAAGTTTATATTCTTCTTTGGTTTGGGCACAATAAATAACTTATTTTCAGTTTGCCAGTGCATACATAAAGTATAAAAAAGTGTGTACTGTATGTTGATCAATGCTGATCAAGAATGTCAGCATTGGTGTTACACAGGCCTCACTACTTCCTGTGTTGGCTTTGAATGTTGGCGCTGGACATAAATCGCAAGATGATGAATGGTATTTTTTTTTAAAGTTGGAATATATCTGTGTACTTAAAGCTCTGTCAGTAATGACCCTAAAGCTATGCTCATGTTCTCATAGACTTCTATAAAGTCTGATTTCTTTTCTGAAGTTGAAGGCCTCGTTTTGGCTTACATTTTCATAAACGGAGGTTGCCGCCTGGCAGGACATGATGAGGCATGCTGTGATGATTCACTCTTCATTCACGACACACACACATTCAAAGTCAAGCGATCAATGCTAATTTTCTCAGGCAGGTACAATGAGATTGTTTGCTGCTTAGAAGCTGAAATTAGAGACAATTTCAAAGTAGGAGATGTGTCAGCAGCAGAGTGTGTGGTACTTTTTACAGTAGCTACAGAAATGGAAAGGTGGTTGTAGCTTTGTGATACAGATCATAGCTGAGGGGGGGTTTAAGGGCTGCACTGTATTTTGTGTGTGCACAAGAAAAAGTATTTTTTGAGGATTGAAATGAGGAATGACATTTAAGACTTGGTGAAAATTAGTCGCAGGGCGAGTGTGATGGAAGGGATAGGAAGAGGTAGAGTCTGCTGCACAACACTGTTTGTAGTCAAACCATTAGAACATCTACACATACAGAGATGCTGAATAAACTGAAGTGAATTCAGAAATATAAATGTTAAGAGGGATGTGGCATAAATTGTACGTAATTGATTCCCATGTCGACGGCAAGACACTTAACCCCAAATTGCTCTTGTATCTGTGCCTACGGTGAGTAAATGTGTGTATGAATGTTAGTTACTCCTGATGGGCAGGTGGAACCTTAGCCTCTGCCATCAATGTATCAATGGGTGTGAATGGGTGAATGATGTCATGTAGTGTTAAAGTGCTTTGAGTGTTCGGAAGACTAGAAAAGCGCTCTTCAAGTACAGGTCCATTTACCACTGATGGAGAGGTACTTTATTCTCTAAATATAACTCCATTTTGCTACACAAAAAAAACATAAAAACTATATTATATGAGGAGGGTGGAGGATGAGTTACGGAGTCTTGCAGCCACAGCCAGAGGAAAGAAACACATTTCAACAGTAGTACAGCTATCGGTACAATAATAGATTCATGTCATACTCACCACTCTGCTGTCTTTGTTTGCTGTTTTTTTTTCTTTTTTACAGAAATACTGTTATATCTTACTAACTGATTGAAATTGGTTATATCTTAATTTTCTTTTATTCAGTTAAGTTATTGTCATTGAAATGTCCGCAAAGATGTTTCACAGCAAAAGCCTTCCAGCAGCTCAAACATCTGCAGGTTGTTCGGCAAGTGTTTAATTTTATGAATGCTAGCTTAAAGAAATACTTAACCCACAAAATATCCAGTTGATTATTAATTACTCATTCGGTAACTTGAATTCTTGAAGAAAACGTACCAGGGTTTTTATTATGGAATATATGTTTGGAAGTTGTGGTGCCTTTAATGGTCCAAGTGCAGACATTGAGTGGTTTCTTGTGCTTACAAAATCAGAGATTGGGTAGAAATGGAAAAAAGCTGATGTTTTGAAACAAGAATGGCATTTGTTAGAGTGGCTTAGAAATGGTATATCTGAAATCTTAATGCCTTTACAAACTCTGTGTTCTATATCTAAAAATCACAATAAATGTATGTTGCCTGATTAATTATGGTGTATTCGTTTAAATACAAATTGAAGCTGATTTGCCCGAGAGTAAAATGAAAAGTGTGGAGCTTCAAGTGCTCCTTTTTAGGATTTAGCAGGTAGGAGAAGAGGAGAGAGGAGCTCATTGTATCTTAAGATGTCCCCCAGCAGTCTAGGCCTATGGCAGCATATCTAGGGGCTGGACCAGGGCTGACCTGAGCCAGCCCTAACTATAAGCACTATCAAAGAGAAAAATCTTAAGTTTACTCTTAAATGAGGTGACTGTGTCTGCCCCCCAGACTGAAAGTGGAAGCTGGTTCCACAGAAAAGGAGCTTGATAACTGAAGGCTCTGGCCCCCATCCTACTTTTTCAGACTCTAGGAACCACAAGTAGCCCCGCATTCTTTTGCACAGCCCTCAACTTACTCATTGTTTACACAATGTTTCACTGACTACTGGCTATTTGGCCCTTTGCACAACCCCCCCTGACTACTGGCTATGTTGGCCCTTTGCACAACCCCCCCTCTCCTCTTAATAATGTGTGTTTTAACTTTTATTTTTATTGATAATCCTTTTTAATAGTTTAACAGTATGTGTATATTATGTTTGTATGATGTCTGGAGCTACCTGGAACTGAAGAGACCTAAGAGACTTAGCAGAGCAGCCTGATAATACAGAGTTACAGTAATCCAGTCTTGAAGTAACAAATGCGTGGATCAACGTTTCTCCATCCCTTCGAGACAAGATGTGCCTGATCCTTGAAATGTTGCATAGGCGAAAAAAGGCGGTCCTTGAGATCTGTTTCACGTGGGAACTGAAGGACAAGTCTTGATCAAAGACAACTCCTAGATTCTTTATGGGGGTGCTAGATGCTAGAGCAATGCCATCAAGAGAAACAATATCATTCGATAATTGATTTCTGAGGTGTTCTGGGCCAATCAAAATAACTTCAGTCTTGTCCGAGTTCAACATCAGGAAGTTGCAGGTTATCCAGGTTTTTATGTCTTTAAGAGACGCTTGAAGTTTAGCCACCTGGTTGGTTTCATCTGGCTTGATCGATATATATATAGCTGGGTATCATCGGCGGCATAACAATGAAAGCTTATCAAGTGTTTCCTGATAATATTGCTTAAAGGAAGCATATATAACGTCAATAAAATTGGTCCAAGCACAGAACCTTGTGGAACTCCATGACGAATGCCGGTGTTTATCGAGGCTTCATTGTTTTCATATATAATCTGAGATCGATCTGATAAATACAATTTAAACCAGCTTAGTGCGGCACCTTTAATACCAATCACCTGGTCTAGTTTCTGTAATAAGATGTCATGGTCAATGGTGTAGAACGCAGCACTAAGGTCTAACAGGACCAGAACAGTTACAAGTCCCCTATCTGATGCAACTAGAAGGTCATTCGTAATTGTCACCAGTGCTGTCTCCGTGATATGATGCTTTCTAAATCCGAACTGAAAGTCCTCAAATAAACTATTGTTATGTAAAAAGTCACACAACTGATTTGCAACTACTTTCTCCAGGATCTTAGACAGGAAGGGCAGGTTAGAGATAGGTCTGAAGTTAGATGATCAATCTCGGAATACAGACCAGGTGCCCGGTACACTACAGCAAACAAAGTCGGCTGTACTGTTTTCCAGGTTGGGTGTGCAAGACTCAAAACAAGGCTTTCAACTGAGTTGCAATTCAATACAGGCTTAACCAGGAGAGGGTAGGTTGGTATGGGGTCTATCTGAATTTTGTGAATTGCCTTTACGCTCTCATTTCTAAACCCAACAAACACTTAAGTACACGGAAACGTTCACAAAAGTCTTGTGCCTCTCATGGTTCCGTTATTTTCACAATAGGAGTTACGGTTTTCTGTCAAATTCAGTAGTTTTGTCAGGACCGGAGTAGGGCTGGACCCAAAAGCGAGCACACGACAGAGGGGTAGTGATACAACAACAGTGTTTATTTGGGGAATCACAGGCACGGGGAGGGGGGAAAACGTGCAATACTCAGACGCGGGGGCGGCGGCTCCGTGGCCGGCCGTGGAGTCCTCGGGTCTGGGGTCGGCTCGGCCGATGGTCGTGCGGTGACTCGTGAAGAGGCTCGTGGTGAAGCTCGTGAGGTGGCCAGCAATGTGGCTCGTGCAGCGGCTCGTGCCGTGGTTCTCCGTGAGGCGTGCGGGCGGCGCTGGGCAGAAAACACAGGATGCAGGCAGCGTGACGGATCGTCGCTCATAGCACAGACGCTGGGCTGCATAGACAATTTCCCCACACTGGAGTCCCCGAGGAGGTCGGCTCTTATTCTCCGCCTGATTGGCAAACGAGCTGCAGGCGCGTTCAGCGGGAGTGCTCCAGCTGGCTGTTCAGTCTCTGCCTGCACAAAAAACACAAACATGCTCGTTACCCGGGTTACCACTGCTCCACCTGGCGGTGGCAGCCCATGGTCCCCACAAGTTTGACAGGTTGTTTTCATTAAATCCACAGTCCAGTCTCCCTCAAATTGTCAGTCTGCAGCTCAGTGACACAGGTGCTTCAAATGAGCTAATCGGGGCAGTTTCACACACACACTTAGTTATTTAACCTACATTGAGTCAAGTCAAAGTCAAAGTCAGCTTTAATGTCAATTTTTTACATGTGCAAACATAAAAAAGATCGAAAGTACGTTTCTCTTCTGTCCAACATAAAGTGAATAGTGAATAATAATAATAATAAAGTGCAAATAGGTTTAAAAAAAAAAAAAAGTCAAAAACAAATTAAGAAAAAGAGAGAAACATATAAGCAGTTATAACAACATAAATAACATAAATTTGGAACTGTGAATGACTATGTATGTTAGCAGCAGTCAGACAGAGTTCAGCAGCATTTAGACATGTGTGTCTAAAGAGGACGGAGTGGGAGGGTGGGGAGAGAGTTCAGCTTCCTGACAGCCTGGTGGATGAAGCTGTTGGACAGCCTGGTGGTGCTAGCCCGGAAGCTCCGGTATCTCCTACCGGAGGGCAGGAGGCTGAAGAGACCGTGTGAGGGGTGGCAGGAGTCGCTCACAATCATCGTCACTTTGCGAGTGAGGCGGGTGTCATATATGTCCTGCAGGGAGGGGAGGGGGGGAGTGAGGCACCAATGATCCGTCCAGCTGCATTCACTATGCGCTGCAGGGCTGCTGGTCAGGATGCTCTCAATGGTGCCACGGTAGAAGGTGCACATGATGGATGGGGGGCTTCCTGCTTTCCTCAGCTTGCGGAGGAAGTAGAGCCGCCTCTGTGCCTTCTTTGCCAGCGATCACGTGTTGGCTGTCCAGGAGAGGTCCTCGCTGATGTCCACCCTCAGGAATTTGGTGCTGCTGACTCGCTCAATGTCCGCACCGTTGATGGTCAGTGGTGGGTGATGAGTGTGGCCTTTCCGGAAGTCAACAACAATCTCCTTGGTCTTGCTGTTGTTGAGCAGGAGGTTGTTGTCTCCTGACAGACTATACTTATACTATATACTTGTTATAGATACATAGAGATACATACAAGTCTTAAGATCTCGTCTGCTCTTTGTTTATATGGCAAACAGGGGATCTACAGGTGCAGTGTTTTGAGATAGGTGTTTCTCAGCATTAACTCCATGTTAAACTCCCTTTGAAGTCATCACTATGGAAACGTTTGATGTTACCAGCACACAGATGTTCGGCTTAGTGCAGTTTGACAGACACACAGACACTGATACACGCACACACATACGCAATTGACTTATGTCTCTCTGTCTTTCTGTCTGTCTGTCTCTCCCCTCGGTCTCTCTCTCTCCCCCTCTCTCTCTTCTGTCTCTCTCTCTCTGTCCCCCCCCCCCCCCCCCTCTAGTCTGTCTATCTGTTTGTCTCTACCCTCGGTTTCTCTCTCTCCCCTGTCTCTCTCTCCTGCTCTCTCTGTCTCCCCCTCTCTGTAAAGCCTCCTGTCTGTCTACCAGTCTGTCTTTCTGTCTTCCCTTTCAAAATAAAAGCCCCATGAATTAGCTGCATCTTAACTCAAAGCTCAAATGAGGATTTTTGTATTAAATACTTAATGCTCGTACTAATACTTTGACTACTGCTGCTAATATGTCGACTATTACCACTACTGCTAATACTATTACTACTACTACTATAAATATTACTACTTACTACTACAGCTAATACTACGAATACTACTACTACTTCTACTCAGACTATTAGTCCAACTACTACGTTTACTCATACTACCGTTATTACAACTACTCTCCATCTCTATCTGTCTCTATCTGTCACCCTTTTGGGCTTCAACAGCGACGTCTTACGGCAGTAGTCGCCACACATCAAAATGTCTTGCGAAATTTTCTAGTTTAGATATTCTATTCCTGTCTGACCCTGATCTCATCAATTATTTTCATAGTTTGAAGTACCGTTAGAAATAATGACCGAAGGTTCTTGTCCTATTTAAAAGTAACCAAGCGTGAGATGGGGTGGCCCCTTAAGGAAGGGGAGTACAGTGGAAACAAAGCAGGACCAGAGACAAAGGCTACACCTTAACTTACAAGTTGTAAAGCTCCAGCAGTGGAAAGGGCCTCCTATCTGCAAAATGATCCAGGGAAAGTTTAGTAATTTATTTTTTGGTTAATTCTCTTCGGCCATCGATATGCAGTTAAATCCTATAATAAAACATATACTTTTATTTGCATTGCTCTAGAACATTTTCAACTACTGCATGACTACATGATCATCAACAGCACAACGTGTTTCAATTTCTAGATCACCGAAAAAAGAAGAAAACAAATGGTGGATTAAAAATATCTTATGACCACATGGTTTGGATCAAAACTGGAGAAGGACTTAGTAGAAAGATCAAGGTGATTTTTCCACTTCTTGGCTGCCTAAAGTAACCATTTGACACTTCATCACTGTACAGCTTCTCTCCAGAGCCAATACATCTTTTACAGGTTATTATTTGTCCTGTTGCTATACATGATGTCATTGACGAGTCTCATGACGGGACCAACATATTGGCTGTGCTCTGTAAACACAGCTCTCCCAAGCTTGATAAACAGCCGAGGCTTGTGTATAAAAGGTCCGGTGTGATGCTGATCAGGACTTCAGCAGTACGTTTTTTTCATTTTTCATTCTGAGGCCAGGTCTCCTAGTGCGAGGGCTCCACTGCAATCAGCCAGGGAATGAGCTTAATCGTTTATAATGAGTCCAGAGTCCAACCTCTTTATGAATGAGAGAAGCAGTCTAGCAGATCTTTGTTTTAAATCTCCACTGCAAGTTCACACATGTGAATCATGGATTAATTATGCAGTTTAACGTTAACACACAGTGTAGAATAAAGTTTTACTGACGATTGATGTCTACCAATATTCAGTAAAATTGATCTCTGATAATGTTACATTGAAAACAACCAATCTGTGTTTAAATCAACCGCAGAGCTAGTATTATTAGCAGCACTGCTAACGGACAAACAAAGGTTTGTGTCAGGATCTGGTTCTGGACCCAATAGCAAAACCCTCGGAACACGGCAAAGTATAACAAGAAGGTGTATTTATTGTCTCTTACGCACTACAAAACTCAAACTCTCAGGCCTTCAGGCAAAACTCAAAACATAAACGGAAAGTCTCTCACAAACAAAACTTAAATCCTCAGGCCTTTGGCAATACTCCCGTATGGCGGTGTCTCGTGTCCAGCTCGTGAACCGGAATCTGCCGCTGCTTCAGCGGCGTCTCGAGTGTTGTGTCTGGGGCTGAGCATAACAGCCCTCACAAGTGCAATCTCCCGACAATGGCTTCTGGAGCGCGGTCTGCTTTTAAAGGCGGCTTGATGACGAGATGCACCGCAGCTGCGACGACGATCTGCCCGGCTGTTCCGCATCCTCCTGATTGAGAGAGGGAGAGAGGAGGAGAGGGAGAGAGAAACAGAGACATCCTCGTTGTGGCCAGTGTTCCTGCGGCACCCTCTGGTGGTGCCGCCGAGTTCCTCACAGTTTGTTCAGTTACATTTTGATGCGTTAAGGCGTTAAGTATTGGGCGAAGGTAAATTATGACTTTATCATGAGTGTGTTCCCATATATTCTCGTAAAATGTAGTTGTTGATGAACAAGAATAAATCCAGGAAATGTTTTCACAGCAACATAAATGGATACTAGAAATTAATTAATATTGGTTTACTCTAGCTCTAAGAGGCTTATAATACAATATTATAACTACAATCACTAGATTTATTTTATTTAATAAAAATACAATCTTTGAGTTATGTGTTTTTATGAAAATAAACTAGAGATGGCTATATCAAAGTAAAAGGATAACATTTTGAATTTGGGATGTTTACAAAATAAAAAGAGAAGAGGGTTAGCTTGGCTGGAGCAGCAGTATAGACACATAGAACAGACAGAAGCATGGCAGTGTTCAAATTGTATCTGCTGAAATATTTTCATAGGACACACAAAATAAGACAATTATGTTAGTTATCTGAAGATTGAAAAATATTTTTAAAAGAAGGAGCTTGTGAGAGAAGTTCCAACCTGGCCCACATTCACACTTCTGCACTTCTGCATTGTCAGTGATCTACCAAAGCACAGGTGAACCACACTCAATACTGTGCCTGAACACACGTTACGTCACACAGATGGACTGTTGCCATGCCTCCTGTAGTAGACCATCAAACAAGCACTTTGTTTTAAGTGTACTTGGGCACTTTACCCCCCATTCCACCCCAGCAATGGTTTTAGCCAAAATTGCGGATGCTTTTTCTCTCACATTAAATCCTGATTATCTCCTCATTCACAAGGTCTATTTGAAAAATTAAAAAAGCTATACAATACAGAAGACCCTTGTGAAGATAGGTAATAAGGCCATATATGTGTTAGTGGTATATTGGTTTATGATAATACACATACAAATAAAAAAAAAAAAAAAAAAAAGATTTTAAAAGTAAATTTTTATTACCTTACACATCGATACGAACACTTTTTACTATAAAATAGCTCAATGTTGTAGGAGTATATGTGCGAAGCTTTGCTTTGATTGAGTGAAGTTAAGTATTTTTAATAATTATTTAGTTCAGAAAAATGTCGAGAACTCATGTTAACTCCGCTCAAGCATGAAAGTTCCCACAGTCCTCGGTGGTCCCTGAACGGGGCTCGTTTCACTGCAGCATGGTGCTCCTTGGCTTTAGCTGTCAGTAGGGAGCAGGAAGGCCTGGAATATTCATATTTCAGCCATAAGTAAGTCAATTTTCATATTTTTTGCTAGCCACAAATTACATTCTTGTGCATATCTTTGAGAGTGGAAAATGAGCTTCCTGCTCATTTTCACTTTGAAAGGCAATGATCGTATTTTGTTTCGAGGTCTTGTTATCTAAACAAATCCAATAGTAAACATCAAATCAACATTGTTTTTCTTCTTGATGTTACATTAACACATTCTCACCTCAATGTGTGAAACAGCTTGGTCAGTGCTTGTAAGCTTCAAACTATGGCGCCATAGGTACCACCCTCTGGTGTCAGCTGTGGACTGGTCAGAGACGCCAAAGGTCTCTTGGAAAAATGTCCTATTCGAACCTACCCTTCTGCCTATTCTGTGTGTTCCGATAGTCGCTCTGAGTGTGTAACAAGGATGCTTGTCCTTGTTATACACTCAGAGTGACGTAAGTCAGTCTAGCATACATTAAACATACTCCATCACTCGTAGACTATCCTGCATTCAACACTCACATACACATAAGAAGCAGGCAGGGTTTTTTTCTAATCCCATCAGACACACTCCCATATCAGGACACAAACTGAGATTTATGCTGCTGGCTGTTTTCACTCTGGTTGAGCTTCCTCTACTGAACAAAATGATGCAAGTCTGTTACTAGCTCAGAAACTCTGCCTGAGATCAAGTGTGGAGCAACCTAATAGGATTTGCACTTGTACATGTTTTATGATTCTCAGACAAAGAGGAAAAACGATGATGTCATTTGTGATTTTTGGAGGTGAAATTAATAAATAATTGAACCCATAAATAAAGGGATGACTGAATGAATAATTAAATGGCTGATAGATTGCTGACCCAACAGTGGTAGACAACAACATGGATGCATCCTCAACAAGTCTAGGACAACTTGTTTGAATCCACATTCTATCCATTTAAATCTATATATGACTATAACAAGCTTTCACTGTACCAATCTGTAGCCCTTTATATTAAGTTAATAACATCAGCAGCAACAGCAGTGGTAGCTAAGTGATTGAACCGATATCAACCCTTTTGTTGTTTAATTAGTTAATTTAATTCCTATTCTATTTCCCTGTATTACTTCTATTTCACTATTTTTCATCTAATGTGGTCCAATGATGGTGATAAGGAAAGTTAAAGGGGTATTATTTATCTTGTATATTGCCTAGATTGTGTGGATCATAACCTTATTGGGTATTGCATTAGGGGGAGACATGCCATTCAAAAACCTTGGCATTTATATATTTAAATATACAATTATCAAAAATGTGTTATACAAATGAATATATTTTCTAAAAGTAAGTAATTATTAGAGAGGTCTCATGGTGATTATTAAGTAGTTTTTTCTCATACACTACATTTCTCTCCACTACAGCAGCCCTTCACCACACTTTTAAATTTCATACATTATCAGAATGTTTTTACAAAGGTCAGTTATATCATCCATAGCCTTTTTTTATTTGCCTGGGTTGTCTCTTGTCTAACACTTGTCAGATTATTTAATTTGAATAGTTTTTGGTCTTCCATTTCCAATATCCAAAATCGCTTATCCTATTCAGGGTCACGGGGCGCTGGAGCCGATCCCAGCTGTCATTGGGTGAAGGCAGGGTTCACCTGGACAGGTCACCAGTCTATAGCAGGACACACATAGAGACAGACAACCATTCAGCTCACATTCACACCTACGGGCATGAATTAGGTATTAGGTTTTGGTGTCTTATTAGAAAGTAGTACCAACAGATCTTGCACCCAGAGACTATCTCAGTGCCATGTTGAGTCCTAATCATGTTAATTGTGAAATATACTGTACATGTCTAGGTCACCTTGGTTGTCAGTTGACACTGATTGCTGATACTAAACTAAACAGAGCTAACACAATAGGCCAGGCAGGCCTCATGCCTATGTTATTACTGTTGGAGGTATGTGATGTCCGTTAGCTGGCTGAGCCTGACAACAAAAGGTGGTTTTAACCTATTAGCAGAGTGCTAACTTGTCTAATTCCCCTCTAGCGTATCAGCCTGTCTCTTTGGATGTAGCGGGGAAAAGGGAAGTGGGAGAATTCCGAGTTCCACCGCAGTACAACAGTACAATTCACACAAATTGATCCCATCTATGGGGGCACGACATAAGAAGGTTTTAGACTGGGAAGTGTTTCGCTCTGCCAGCTTCATGGTCAGCCAGCGATCCAGGCCTGGGAGGCAGAGTGAAATGGAACCTGTGGAGGCATGTCAGAAATGTTAATTCTGGTTGACCAGGCATAAATAACAGTGTCAGAGGAATTATAGTTAGTTCCTGTGCTTTGGCTTTCACTGACATGGCAAGGAAGGTTTTAGTGCAGGGCCTGTGCTACCACTTTTCCAGGAAAACAGGTTTTCTGTATTGTATGCATATGTGTTTTGACTATTGATCCAATGACACACGGGTCGAAGGGCACAATTTAAAGGCACTTTAGAAAGCTTGTTTCTTTGGTTCTCTGACTTATTTTCCAGAAATACTGAATTGTGCTTCACTTTTCCTCTTACTACACACACACACTCTCACTCACACACACACACACACACACACACACACACTTGCAGCCCCTATATGAGATTCCTTTTTCTTTGGCACTGTAGGGTCTGCGGTGACATCACTGACCCAAGGGAAGCCAATTTTCCTATTTTCTGTGACACTCAGCCAGGAAAACCTTCTCTTTTTCCATCTCTCCTTCTCTGCATCAAAGTCTCTCTCTCTCCGTCACTCACTCTGTCATCTGAGCTTTAAACACGGCAGATAAGAGAGGAGAAAGGTCGGGGGTGAGCTGCGTCATGGCTGTGGCAGCTTGGTGGGACTACTTGCCCCAAACAGATCTGAGTGTATCACAGGACTGTGAGGTTATGCTGCTGCTCAGTGGCCACGGAGGGTAAAGTGGTTCTCTTCAGTGTTTCTGAGTGAGACCTGTGGCCGGTGACACTGCTGGACTCGTTGTATCCTTGGAGAAAGCTGCCAATGGGACAACTATTTATATACATTAGCTGCACAAAGTACCAAGATGACTCCACACTGCTAAACATTTTTTTGATCCTTCAATGTTAAGATTGAAAATGTAAGACAGTTTGGCTTGATATGTCTCCAGTATAGTTAGTTTTAAGACATTTAAGCTTTTTTTAAACACATTTGTTTGGTTTTACAGTGTATACAGTAAACCCAAACAAAATCAAGTTAGTGAAATAATGTGTTGACCGTGCATAACACATCTGCTTCTGTTCACGGGGGTAATCACACACACTCACATTATAAATGTACATATATAGCAACATGGAATTAAATACAAAAATATATGGTGTGAGTAATGCAGGAAAATAATGCATACCCAGAAGAACCCGTGATGAGCACATCATTTTCAAAACAACATGACAATCTCATGAGATCGAGGCGTGACAACAAACACCACGTTTTGTTGAAAATCCTTATTTCCTGTGTAGTTGTAGTCTCAGGTTTATTCTAAAAACAGATCTTGTTTGGTTGATAATAATACAACTTATTTATACAACACATCAAAACGAGCAGAAATGTATTTCACAGGTATACATGAAAAGAACAAAGGATTGAATACAATGCAGATACATGCACATTTCCACATAAATATAAATATATATACTGTATATTTACAAACATATGAATAAATTCAAACGAGGTCCGTAAACTACAAGTAGCCTACAGTTCGCATTTAACAGGAAGTAACAGGTTTTTTTGGACTTCCTGTTCACTCTTTGAAGCTGCTACCGCCTGCTCTCTCTCGTCCACTTGTCAGACGATGCTTGGTGTTAAAGCATGTGAATATCGAACCTGATTGAAATGCGTGATCTTTGTATTGGGGTTTGTCCTTCTGTAGGCCTCCAGGATGACCCGCTCAGATGAAGACCGGTACATCGGCTGGGATGCCTGGGGCCCCTGGAGTGAGTGCTCTCGCACTTGCGGGGGAGGAGCCTCCTACTCTCTACGGCGCTGTCTCAATGGAGGGTAAAGCCTTATTTCACATCCAACAAGACACAATTTGAAAGCATTTTTTAAATATGGCAACCGTGTTGTGCAGACAATTGTATCGTGAAAAAAACTGAATCCAGCATGTGGTCCCTGTACAAAGCTGCTGCCCCTTGCTGGGGTTTATGAGACTGTTGAATGACTCAATCTATTACAGTCAGAGTTGCAAATCTGCTCAACCGATTACATGTTGAATGCCACAAATGATCTTGCTTGATTGTCGGGATATCTGTTAAGCACATGTTTCCTGTCTCTTCACCTCATCTAAAGAGGTATAGACCCCAAAACAAATAGACCAAAGTTTGAAAGCTAAAGGCACAATTCCAATTTATCAAAGCTGGCCTCTTATTAATGTGTGGCCATCATTCCTATCATAATTATATTGTTCTAACAAAATGAATTACTGAGATCAGGTTATGAACAAACTTCCAGGTTTGTCAAACTTATTTAGAGGAAACAAAGATAAATGGTAAAATTATTCATATTGGTTGTAAACATTGGTTGGTTGTAAGACTTTTCATACTACATGACTAAATCCCTGGTTTTGGTATTGGTATTATTGCAATTTGATAATTTGAAACTAATGTACAATATCAAGAGAGACCCCACTGAGGTTGCATATTAACCCTCTGAACCATAAGCCGTTTTGGGGTGGTTTTTGTTCCTGTAACATTTCTCTCTCTGTGGCCTTAGTTTTCACTGCAATATAAAAGTCCTGCTCCTCTATGGAAGCAGCACAATCATGGCTAGAAGTAGAGAGAACTCAAAAATGTTGAATTTCTTTGATAATTAATTTGACAAGAATTGGCAAACAATGGAATCAATATATCCAACATTTTGGGCAGTGTCCAAAAGTGTTACCAATATTGGGGGAAAAAAAGGCTCCAAATGCTATTTATATTGAGCTACTCACAGTTTTACAACTTCTACTTGCAGCCTTTTCTGTCCTCTCATCAATACTCGGCAACCTGCAGTTCATTGGATTCACGGGATTGTTGTCACGTGTTGTTCTCAGTCGAGTCAATTAATGGCTTTCCTAGGTGCACTGAGGAGTGGAGAATTTTATGTTTTTATACAGGATGTGGTGAGAGTATATGGTTTATTTGAGGCACAATTTTAAAAGATGAGTCTAGTTAATCACAACCCAAATTAATTTATTTGGATAATGGTGTATCATGGCCATTACAGAGTCGAGGGAGAAGGACTATATTCAGAGAACAAACTTCAGTTAAATGTTTAATGTAGAAACTTGGATATTAAAGTGACACATTTACAAGAAACAAAATCAAACAAAATGGCAACATTACAGCTATGAATTTATGAAAAAAACTACAATCTTTTATTTCAGCACAATCAACACTAAAGAAGATGTTACACACTGATACGTTTAACAGGCTGTGCCCACCTGTCACTGTGTCAGTCAAAGGGAAAACCCATAACATAAATGTTAAACCACAGATTATGGTAAATGGTAATGGACCTGTACTTTCACACTCATTGTCATCATTCACCAATCCACACCCATTCACACACTTATGGCAGTGATTAAGGTTCTACCTGCCCATCAGGAGTAACTAACAACACTACACCGTAGGCATAGCTACAGGAACAATTTGGGGTTAAGTGTCTTGCCCAAGGAAGGACACATCGACATGGGCTGGCGGAGCTGGGGATCGAACCGCCAACCATTGCAGTACCCCTTTTTACTAAAAGGCCTAAATACTCTGTTGTACGTAGTTTTCGCCATGGTTTCCATCTGTTATGATAACATCAAAGTAATTGCTGGGATCTGGGAACACAGTAACATCACTAAAAACAAGCTTCGCTGAAGAGAGGGGACAGAATGAGTTGGAAACTCAGACAGGGTCCAGACCACCTCTGTGGTCGGCGGAGCGGATGCCATAGGAAGTCAAGGAGACAGTGTCTGGGTCGGGTGTGTCCTGTATCTTCCTCACACTGATAAAAGCGTTGAGTGTGTGGGTTTTCAAATCGCTGCTGTTTTTAAAAGCCACATTCAGACTGTCTGCTCCCATTGTCAGCCTGTCTCTGCTCAGCTATGTGCTGTACAGTGTTGCTTGTTCAGGAAGTCATCACAGGCAATCTATTTCAGACTGTGCCCGTGGCATTATTCTATCGCCTCCTGGCAACACATTCGTCACCATTATATCTGACTGCAGCCTCACTTTCTCACCCATGCTGCTGTTGCTGTTGAAATTTCTCCCTTTAAGTGACAACATTTTCTACTATACACAAACAAATAGGAAATGCAGTAAATACACACAGCAATGTGTCTTGTAAATTGTCACCTTGTGGTTATGAGTGGAAATTGATAGTAGTGAAATAGAGATGGATAGGAGGTAAAACAACTTGCTTTACGTCATATTTATTACGTCATATTTATCTCCCACACCGTGAAGGCTGGTTCGTGAAGGCTGATCCGTGAAAATATTGTCTTAGATGAAACCGGTCCATGGTGCAAAAAAGGTTTGGAACCGCAGAGCTAAGGTCTTCACATTGTAATCCAGGTGCTCATTCCTCATTATCCATCATAGATACTGATGAAGATATAACTAGGTTTGTTTCGCTCAAAGCTTACTAGACTATGGTATTATCCTGAACAATAGTCAGGTGATTTAGTATAGCTCTCTACTAAACTTACAAGAAATAGATAATCAAGGCCTAAAGTTATGAAGCAGAGTGTAAAAATGCATCCCACAATGCAATTTGATTGCATCCAAAACCCAGGCTTTTGGTAAAAAAATATTAAGCCAAACATGAGATACCCTTAAGGGGTATGTTATTAGTTCCAACTTTGGAAAGCACCCTTCAGAGCGGAGCGAGATACTCAGTTTACCAACTCATTCTTGTAAGTTATTAAATAAACATCCTTAATAGCACAAACTTGATTGTGTAAGTTAAATAAACATCCTTAATGACACAAACTCATTTGTGTAAGTTAAATAAACATAATTGATTAAGTAGCTTTTAGTAGGTATTTGGTTTTCACAATACAAAGAATAGGCAAGTAAAATATTTATATTACCTTTTAAAGGAGCTGTTAACATTCTGAACATTAATATAGCTGCAAACCACTATTAGCTATGTAAACATTACTAGTCAATCTGAGCACAGAATGAAGTTACTCTCTGTGTGTGTGTGTGTGTGTGTGTGTGTGTGTGTGTGTGTGTGTGTGTGTGTGTGTGTGTGTGTGTGTGAGATCAGAGCTTGGCTGGCTCACGGCCACCGCTTTGCCCTGACTCTTATATGACAGTAACAGCTGATGGCAGCGTAGTGCCCACCCTCCGCTTCCCCCTCAGGTAAACACTGTTAGTTCTGTCAGCACTTTTAGCTGTTGTTTGCACTGTTAGTGCTGTTAGCACCATTGGCTATGAGCCACCAGCTTACCTTCTACAGAATGAGAGCTGTTGAGAGGAAATCAAAATGCTGCTAATCTTATATCTCACACCATCACATACATTTTCCTCCTTAAGGAATCACAGAAGGAATTCTATGCTGTTTTCCCGTGTGATATTCACGTTATTTGTAGAAGTATTGATTGATTGATTAGTTTGTTGACATAAGTAGAACAATAAATTAGTTATTTAAGGATTAAAATGTATCATGACGTCATATTTAAGAGGGTAGTGATGTCAAAACTAATAAATAAAATTGGATCCACTACTCAGCCTCAACATGTATATTATTATTGATTGTGCTTCTGAGAAGCCAACGTATGCCAGCCTGGTTATATCCCCAATACCAATGTCTCATCAGGGTCTCAGCATCTCATACCAACGCACAACACCCCCTTTAATATCTGTATGAGACACGTCAGGCTTTTAACTTACTCCAATGTAAACCCAGTCAAGGCTACATTAGATGCTCACAGCAACTGCTCCGGAATTCAGGAAGTCTGTGAAGTGAGGAGGAGTTGGTCGATGGTTACGCCAACCAACACAGGACGTTCACCCAGATGACCGTGGTTCAGGACTTGTGTGAAACCCAAAGTAAACAGTGACTTATTTTATGTAACATTAGAGCATTGCATAACATACATAGCTTAACTTACAGAGTAAGTAGTACCCTGTGGACCCACCAGGGACAGACATCGGGCTATGTAGTTATCCCCAGGGAATGAGAGGTTTGCCTCCCTGCGCCTACGGGTTGCAGGGAGTAAGGCTCTGACTGTTGTTTGTGCTTATACACCGAACAGCATTTCGGAGTGTCCAGCCTTCTTGGGGTCGGTGGGAGGGGTCCTGGAAAGGGCGCTGCCTGCTGACTCCATTGTTCTCCTGGGAGACTTCAACACTCACATGGGCAATGACAGAGAAACCTGGCGGGGGGTGATTGGGAGGAACAGCTTGCCCGATCTGAACCCGAGCGGTGTGTCGTTGTTGGACTTCTGTGCTAGCCACGGTTTGTCCATAACAAACACCATGTTTGAACATAAGGTGGCTCATAAGTGTACCTGGTACCAGAACACCTTAGGCCAGAGAATGTGGATGAAAGCCGCCCTCGCAAGGATACTGGAGGGGTCCTGGGAGTTTGCCCAACCAGTCTACATGTGCTTTGTAGACTTGTAAAATGCTTTCGACCGGGTCCCTCTGGGCTTTTTGTCGGAGGTGCTGCGGGAGTATGGTGTGCCGGACCCGTTGCAACGGGCCATCCGGTCTCTGTACACCTGCAGTAGGAGCTGTGTTCGTATTCTCGGTAGTAAGTCAGACACGTTGCCAGTGGGTGTTGGCCTCCACCAGGGCTGCCCTTTATCACCGGTCCAGTTCGTGACTTTCATGGACAGGATATCTAGGTGCAGTCGTGCACTCACTAGCTCTCACTAGGAGCACCATAAAGCATACTTTTCTTACAGCCGCTACACCTTAATGTCGAAAGAAGTCAGCTGAGGTGGTTCGGGCATCTAATTAGGATGCCTCCAGGACGCCTCCCTTTAGAGGTTTTCCAGGCACGTCCAACTGGTAGGAGGCCACAGGGAAGACCCAGAACACGCTGGAGGGATTATATCTCCCAGCTGGCCTGGGAACGCCTCGGGATCCCCCAGAATGAGCTGGTAGATGTTGCGGGTGAGAGAGAAGCCTGGGTCAGCCTGCTGCCACCGCGACCCGACCCCAAATAAGCGGATGAAAATGGATGGATGGATGGATATCTTGACACTGGAGACCACCAAACTCTGATTTACTGGGTTGGCTATCCTACGATAAGGGGCCAAGTTCTGGCTAACAATGCCCCTTAGTTGTTCTGAAATTTAGAAAGTTAAATATAAATTGTCAAAAAGTTTTTCACAATGTCTTGTTTTTCTATATGCAAGAAAACTTTCATGACCTGAAATGCCACTGTGAATGTTCCTTAAGCAGTTTCCTTTGAGTAAACTCTCGGTTTGGTCCAGTATGGTGCCTCATTGTTTGCATTGCCACTGATGAGATGGAGGCCTCTGCGCCTCTCCAGTCTTCCTCTGCTTTGGAGAATGTGGCGAGCAGTGGTTCAAAAGCATAGTTTATCAATGCCTGGCTTGTCAACTGAATTACAGCCAGCCAGTCTTTAGTGTATAAAGAAAACTTGTTACTGTAGATATGATTCTGGGTTCATTACTTTCATCTCTGAGTCTGTCTCCTGACAAGTCATATTATCTTTTCCTCACTTTTCAACTGGGCTTTAAAAGACACCCGACACTGGTTGCTGTCATCCCTTTTCATTGTGCCAGCTGTGCATTTCCTGGTGAAAGGCGATAGAAAGCTCTCACATTGCACTATCAAATGCATAACTCGCATATTCAGAATGCTTTTAATATTTATCATTGGTGAACAGTAAATTATTGTCCTTCCTTTTTCCTGAATCCGGTCTCCAGGAATGTAATGTTTCTTGGGCTTTATGTCACTACAAAAAAATGGCATTCAAAGAAAATGGTGTAAGAGGATGATGAGGTTTGTCCTGCATTATAATGAAAGACTGCAACAAACCAAAGTAATTTTGAACGTTCTAAACATTCTAGATACTCAACAAGACTCACTTCACCTGAAAAAACTTCCGGAATGAGACTGAATCGAACGGTCGCATAAAGAACACCTCCCGGTCGGTCGGAGTTTATTCCCCAATTTAAATACGTGTAACTTTTAAAATTTGTGCTCAATAATAATTGAAGGGGCAAAACACAAGAAGAGCAAGGGAAAGCCATATGGGAAAGTGGATAAAACTGATAAAACAGCGACTGAAGGGCCCATCGCGGACGAACGTCGAGAGTGTCATGGCGGACAAAACACCGTGCTAACGCTAGCTCCGGTGGAAGGTAACATCGCCGCCGTACGTGAAGACATAAAAAACATGGCCACGGTGATGAAGTCCGAATTGGGTAATTTTCGAAACAAAATAAGAGAAGATTTGAAAGAGGAGCTAGCTGACATACGAAAGGAAATTCAACAGAAGCTGGGCGAAGTGGTAGCCGACCTCAAGGCTACAGCTGACAGGGTGGGTGAAGCAGAGACGCGCATCGCCGACTTAGAAGAGTGGAACGTTGACTTTCAGGAGGTGCTGAGTAGCTCACTACAAACTCAGGAACGCTTACAGAGGAAACTTACGGACATGGAAGCACGCTCGAGGCGTAACAATCTGCGCATTTATGGCATCCCAGAGGGGACTGAGGGGGACGATATTCAGCAGTTTATTGAGAATGTCATTAAAAAAGAATTGGAGCCCCTCGCCGAAGCTGAACTTGGTATACAGAGAAGTCACAGAGCGCTCGGCCCCAGACCTCCCAGTGATGCGCAGCCCAGGTCAGTGATTGCATACTTCCAGGAGTTTAAAACGAAAGAACTGGTGTTGCACTCTGCATGGAAGAAGAAGGAGATCTATCACACTGACAGGAGAATCTACTTCGACCACGACTACCCCGTTGAAACTTTGGCAAAGAGGAAGGAGTATGCGCAAATAAGGAGAATTCTTCGTGAAAAAGGGATATGATTCCAAACACCACCTCCAGCCAAGCTACGAGTCTTCTTCGACGGTGGGCCGATAACCTACGGGAGCGCGGCAGATGCGGCGCGGGATTTAAAGACCAGGGGGATCTCTGTCGAGTTGGAGAAGTCGGCTGATGAGTCTGGGTTCCCGGAGAAGACACGGAGGAACTGGCAGCGAGCAGGGACTACAACCAGCCGACAGACCCGCCAAGAGTGGATTAAGGAGAGGCTGCGAGGTTTTCACCGGCCAAAATAAAGAGACAGGGGGAACAGGAGGTAACAGACTGACACACGACTTTTCATATTAAACGGCAAAGAATCGGGTAAGCAAGATTACTGCCCAGTTAAGGACATTTTTAAATGACATTTGTTTTAAGGGATGAAACTGTATGCCCTTGTTATGCTAGAGTAAAGACTATCTGTTGCTTCCCTTTCAACTTCATCCACCCCACTAAGGAATTTATTTTTCCTATACTGAATATGAGTTCATTTTATTATTTTTTTCTTTGAATTGTATTGGCTCACCCTTAGCTTATAAAGTGAATATAGTTGACAGAATATGGGTAAGAGATCTGGTAACACACAAAGTGCACTAAATACACTCACTAGGTAGGGGTATTATAGGTTGCACTGAAGGGGGGCCCTGGGGGCTAACTAGACTAATCCCCCCACAAAAAAAGTGGTTTTCTACTTCAAAATGGAGGTCTACTTGAGTTTTGTGATATGTTTGCTTGTTTTGTCTTGTATTCACTTGTTGAGTTAATTCTATGGTTCAAGAATAGTTCAAGTTTGGTCACCAATGGTACATAACTCTTGTGTTAACTGTGGGTTTAAATGCAATGTCAGGAATATAGGGTGATTACCCTAAATGTAAATGGTTTACACAATCCAATTAAGAGGGGTAAGGTAATTGCAAAGATGAAAAGGGAAAAGTTGCATATAATGTTTTGGCAGGAGACCCATCTCAACTACATGGAACATGAAAAGTTAAAAAAACTAGGGTTTAAGCATACCTTCCATTCGTCCTATAAGAAAGGGAAAATTTCTAACACGGTGAACTTCCGACTGGTTTCTAAAGTTTGTGACAATGAGGGTCGATATGTCTTTGTTAAAGGATATCTTGACCAGAAAGAAGTCACATTAGTCAATGTGTATATTCCACCTGGGCAGGACAATTCTTGTATTAGGGAAATTTTTGACCTGATAGCCTCTGAGGCCTCTGGTGTTCTAATATGTGGAGGAGATTGGAACATTCAATTACAACCTAAATATGACTCCTCTAATACACTTAAGAGGCTAACTCCTAATGCCAGGATAACAACAAAATTGTTGATGGAGCTAGGACTGATCGATGTATGGAGGGACTACCATCCAAAAGAAAAACAATTCACATTCTATTCAGCAAGTAAGGGTGTATACTCAAGAATTGACTATTTTTTTACTTACAACTCAGACAGACACAGACTTAAAGATTGTAGGATAGGGGCCAGAGACATATCTGACCACTCAGGTGTTTATTTAACTGTGCTGGACATAAAAAGAAAAACACGCTGTGGCGACTTAATACAAGCATCTTGAATGACAAGACATGCAAGGAATATGTGCAGAAGGAACTTAAAGATTATATGGACAATAACAATAATGGAGAAGTATCGCCAAGTGTTTTGTGGGACGCTGCAAAAGCAGTGATCAGAGGTAGGCTCATAGCATTGACTGCACACAGAAAAAAGGAAAGATATAAAAAGCTGTCTGATCTAGAAGAGAATCTTAAAGTCTTGGAGAGGGAACACATCGAAAGTTAGGAACCTTATATTCTAAATCAAATAAGAAATGTCAGAAAATAAATAAATAAACTATGTGAGGAAGAACTAGAGAAAAAAGCCAAATTTGCAAAGCAGAGATATTATGAGAATGGACCAAGGGACCTGAAGCTTCTGGGATGGAGATTAAGGAAACAACAAGCAGACAGCTCCATATATGAAATTAGGGACCCTGGAACTACATTACATTACATTTAGCTGACGCTTTTATCCAAAGCGACTTACATGATATACAGTATACATTAGACCAAAGACACAGCAACGGTGAGCAATTAGGGTTAAGTGTCTTGCTCAAGGACACAACGACATGGACTGGCTGAGGCGGGGTTTGAACCACCGACCCTTTGATTGAAAGACTGACTTGCTAAGCACTGAGCCACAGTCGCCCTAAAAAAGTATGCCATAAATTAGAGGATATTGAACATATTTTTGAAAATTACTATAGAGACTTGTATAAGGAACCAAATACAACTAGCCCACAGGAAATAAATTCATTTCTGGAGTCATTAGATCTACCGTCTATAGGTGAAGAACAGAATAAAGCCTTGATGGCAGAGATTACAATGGAGGAAATAGGGAAAGCAATTTCTAGATTAAAAGCTAATAAAGCGCCGGGTACAGACGGCTTCCCAGCCGAGTGGTACAAGGCCTTTAAGGACCAAATAGTACCTATGCTTTTTGATTGCTTTAACTATACACTTAAAAAAGGTGAACCACCAGGTACATGGAAGGAGGCAATCATTTCGGTTATTCCTAAAGAGGGGAAGGACAGAAAAGAATGTAGCTCATATAGGCCAATCTCTGTACTCAATATAGACTACAAGTTGTATGCGTCAATATTAGTAAAAAGGTTAGAGCATATAATAGTAGAACTAGTGGATCCAGACCAAACTGGTTTTGTACGTGAAAGACAGACACAAGATAATATTCGACGGGTGCTACACGTCATCGATCATGTGATTAAGGGGAATATTGGGGCCACAGTGATTAGTTTAGAGATGCGGAAAAGGCCTTCGATTCGGTTCGCTGGAGATATCTGCACTTGGCATTAAGAAGATTTGGCTTTAAGGATGATTTTATTAACTGTATCAGAAACCTATACTCCTCACCAAATGCCAGAATAAAGATTAATGGACACCTCTCTCAGGCTGTCAACTTGGAGAGAGGCTGCCCCCTCAGCCCCGCCCTCTTTGCTTTATTCATAGAGCCCCTGGCACAGTTAATCAGGGATGATGAGGTGATAAAAGGAGTCATGGTTAGAGGGTTAGAGCAGAAGATTTGTCTATATGCAGATGATGTTTTGCTCTTCATTACGACGTCAGAGGTCAGCATTCCTAGAGTGATGTCCTCGCTAAAAGATTTTGGAACCTACTCTGGATATAAATTAAACGTGCAAAAAACACAAACTCTAAGTTATAACTACACCCCTCAGATAGACATGCTAAATAAATTTCATTTCAAATGGACCTCAGACATTAAATATCTGGGAATTCAAATACCTAAAGACATTTACAAAATATATGATAGCAATTATGGCCCTATAAGTAGAAACATCAAGGCAGATATTGACAGGTGGTCCCAACTGCCGTTAGATATGCATAATAGAATTGAAACGATAAAAATGAATGTACTCCCCCGACTCTTGTATCTTTTTCAATCCTTACCAACTGTAGTACCACAGCAACAATTTAATGAATGGGATAAGTGGATATCTAGATTCATATGGGGGGGTAGAATACCAAGAATTCAATTCAAAACACTGCAACTTTCTAAATAAAAAGGGGGTAGATCATTACCATGTTTAACAGACTACTACAAGGCGGCACAATTAAGACCACTAGCATGTTGTTGTAACCCAATGTACATAGCAAAATGGAAAGATTTGGAAACTTCACAGCTAGAAATACCGTTACAATCCATACTAGGTAGCAAAATCTTGTATGAGCAGCACGTTAAAAGTTTAAATCAATGGACTAAAGTCCCTCTTAGAATCTGGTTTAAGGAATGTAGATCACCACTGTGGGGCGGGGGCGTGGTCAGCGCACCTGCGACAAGAGAGAGAGAGGAGGACGCTCGGAACAAGCCAATGAGCGCGGGGGTGTGTGTGCGTGGGTATTTAAGCCCGGCTGGGACAACAGCTGGGGTGGTGGTTGGGTTGCATGCAGTGTGTCAGGAGCAAGAGAGCGAGTGACAGCAAGAAACCTGTGCAACAAATAAAGCCTGTTACAACCGCAAAGATACGTGCCTGTGCTGTGTGTCGTGAGCCATGGATCCCCGGGTAGGAAGAACCTTCGCCACAACCACTATTTGAAAGACGGTCTAGACTGTTGAGATGGGTCGCTTTTGATCCGGGCTTTAAGCAGTTAAACACTGGCACAGAATTGGCATCACTTCTTACTGTTCAATTTCACCGAAGGGAGAACTGGATAGTTTTCAGAAAATTTCAGAGATGTATGGTTTAGAAAAAAATGATTTTTTTAGGTACTTACAAACCAGGACCTACTTTAATAAGGAGATTAAAACAAAGGAAAATGTGATGCCAATTTAATTGATATATTTATTGACATATATAAAACTATGGACAACAGGAAACTTATTTCAAAATTATACTCAAGTATTCAATCCAGTAGAAAACACTCAACAGATAAGGTTAGATTAAAATGGGAGAAAGAATCTGGACTGGTCATTTCAGAGGAGGACTGGTCAAATATGTGCTCTGTGCAGTCCACTTCCACCGGCTTGGGTCTCTGGAGGGAATTCTGCTGGCGGAATCTGATTAGATATTTCATAACCCCCAAATTAAAATGTGCACAAACAGGTGAGGCAGGAAGGGGTCTATGTTGGAGGAAATGTGGAGAACAGCTGGCAGATCATTTCCATATATTCTGGAGCTGCCCAGCCATTCAGCCATACTGGCAGGTGGTGATGCAAGTAATACAAACTGTTTTTGGGGATGGATTTGACTGTTCCTTTTCTACAGTTTATTTGGGCAATATCGCAGATGACCTACTGGTGCAAGACAAATATTTGCTAAAGATATTACTAGCAGCCAGCAAGAAAGCTGTAACACGAAAATGGATGCAGGCCGAGCCTCCAACAGAGACTGACTGGACAGATATTGTAACTGATGTTCAAAATATGGAGAGAATGACTTTCTCGCTGAATCTAAGGTTTGATAAATTATGTATTGGGAAAAATGGATTGTGTTTGTGACTTCACAGGATCATCACTGATCTGTCATTGGGTGAATTGACATCTATTTCCATCAGTGTACCATCAGTATAAATGTATAGGTGACCAACTATTTGTTCCATGTATGTATGTTTGTCTCATTGTTTCTTTAAAAAAATAAAGTATAAAAAAAAAAAAGACTCACCTCACTTTAGGCTTGATGGAGGCTGCAACAAACCTCAAGTATTTTGGTCTTCTTACTCAACAACTGATTCTTGCTCCTCCGTTATTTCTACCAATATGTTTCTGTTCCTGGTCTCTTGGAGGCCTGGCTAGCAGGCTCATGATTATGCAAGACTGTTGTCTGTCATATGCATATGAAAGTAAATTTATATCATCTTCAGTGTAAAAACTATCATGATTCATATTTCTTATTTTTAACTTACCTTGGCTGCTCTCTGATGTTCCGTCTCACCCAGTTTGTCTTTTGTGATGCGGAAATAAAATACTGTTACAAAATGTCACTGACTAATAATTATGTATATTCCTTTTTAGAAAATGTTGTTTCAACATACATTGATTTGCTTGAAACTCTAGCCTGCAAGTTGCTCTTTGAAGTCTTTTATCTCGCAAATCCCCAAAAAGGAAATTTCAAAACATGTCTGTAGCATAACAAGCTCATTGCTGCCCCCGAGTCTGGAAACCCACTGGGACTTGACGACTGGTTAGAACCACGATCCTAATGGATATTCTTGCCCTCAATGCCTTAAGGGGCAGCAATGGGCCCATTCCATACTATAAAACAAACTTCAATAAGGTACACTATTTATGCTTTATTTGAATTGTTTTTAAACCGTATTTCATTTTAGTTTTGCAAAACTGAACGAACTAACCAACACATTTTGCAGATGTATGCTCCGAATGGTAAACTACATCCTGGAGCTTTTCTATGGGGCTCTCTTGGGCTCCCACACAGTGGATGAGACCAATGTAGAGCCAACGCCTTGACAATGTATTGAACCTGCAGGGGCGGGACAGTCTTAACGGATTGCTAAAAGTGATTGATAAATGGTTGTAACATCCAGCTTCTGTCACTCCAAAGTTAATACGAGGGATTACAAATGCAGTCTTGATCAAACAAATAAAAAGATTAAGAAAAAACTTGAGACTATACCGAGTCAAAAGCAATTTCAGAACCATTAGATTTATTAACTGACTATTTGACAGAATAATACATTTGGGACATGATGGGGACTGGCCAGTACTTGAGCTAATCTGAAAAGGAAATTGGCGTGTCATACAAAAGCATCACTGTATTGTTGCAGTAGTTTACAGAGATAAATGAAACATGCTTCTACAGCATTTCTCTAACATTGTTCACATGTTTTCCTTTTTACATTATACTGTGTGACACAGTATGTGTGCCCTTTCTTGAAAAACAAGCCTGTGCAGCTGTCATATCAGTGTTCTGAGTTTAGTAGAAGACATTCCCGGACACACAAACATTTCATCTGTTGAGCAGTTGTTCATTACTATGGAGCCGTGGCTCGCTGTTGTCTGTGTGGTTTAACTGAAAGGCTGTAGTGTGGTTCCAGCTCTCTATCTGCCCCAAGATGACAGATTAGACCACAGTCACTTTGCACATGGATAAATGAGCTGCTAGCCATTTAGCCTAATGTTATTGTAAGGCAGCAGGAGAAATGTGCACTTTAATAGCAGTAAGCACACACTGAGAGATTAGTTGTTATTGTTGCTAACAAGGTGGAACGGATTTAACAGCGTGCTCTCACAGGGCAAAGGAACGTTGTGCTATGCCACATTTCACTCAGGGCTCAGGTTATTTCTGAAGGTGTGTGCGCATGTGTGTGTGTGTGTCTGTGTGTGTGTGTGTCTGTGTGCATTTTGAGCTCTGCCAGCTGGAGCTCAGTAAATTGTTGAGATGTTTGCTGGTTAGGGGATGTATGCTACAGGTGGAGCTTGCTCTACAGGTGTGTGTGCATATGCATTGGTATTTTACTGTTTATTTATATGTTACCATGTTTACTTTACATTTTAGGTATTTAACTGCAGGCAGGGGCGGACTGGCCATAGTTAATACCGGGGAAATACCTGGTAGGCCGGCGGGGTTAGGCTGGTCCAACACCGGCCCACATTCCATCACCAACCAGCCCTCCCTCTGACATCACTGGCCCAGTCTATATTCTATGCTTTACAGAACACGTTAAATTTACTCTAACAATCAGTGTGGCAAAGCACTGACTGAGTATTATACTACTTCCCGCAATCTGTAGTCCCGCTCAAGGTGTCTATCTTCTTTACTCGTCTCATCTCTTTCGTCAGTCCAACTTTGTTTTATTACATATTATTATTATTATTACATTACATTTCATTTAGCTGACGCTTTTATCCAAAGTGACTTACATGCATTACATTAGACCGTAGATGCAGCAACGGTGAGCAATTTTTAGGTGTTATTAAATGTCAATCACTCCAGCCTACTCAACACTCGCTTGCAGACAAGACATTTTTGAGCCGTTCTTGTGTTTTTGAGCCGTTTTTAAACACCCCTACACACACACGTAAATCCCACACCCAGCATGCAACACTACTGATACCACTGCTGTTCACACCCCATCTTATGTTCTGTTCTGTTCATTTCTACAATATAGTTCCGTGTTTCTGCTACCATTATATTAGGGGGTTTCTATATGCAGGTCAAGACAAACACCCTCTTGCAGCCTGTACTTTCAATTAAATGTGACACTGTGTTTCCCCTAGGTTTACAGCTTTTTTTGTGTGGGAGGGGGTGTGGGGGCGGTGGGAGGGGGGTCTCGAGGTCAGCTTTTGGCAAGAAGCCAAGAATCGGCGAATCGCGCATGTGCAATTTGTTAATAGCGTAAGGTAGACATTTAATTGAAAGTACAGGCTGCAAGAGGGTGTTTGTCTTGACCTGCATATAGAAACCCCCTAATATAATGGTAGCAGAAACACGGAACTATATTGTAGAAATGAACATGAAATTCTACCCTCTGATTCCAGTTTCTTTATTGTGTGGTCTTTCTCTGCTGAAATTCATTCCTTAATGCTCTGTAGTGATACTAGCATCTGATAATAGTGAAGCATTTTCATATAGCAAACTATATCTGTGTGTTACAATAGCCACTATAATTTTATTCCATGTGTTCATCCAGGTAAATTGGTGGATCCAAATGTTATAAAAAAAACATATTTGATGTAATTTCTTTGTAATTTTCCAAGTAGGCCACTGACTGGTCGATACGTGTGATGCATTGAGGGGGCAGCGCGCTGTGTATTGAGTGGGCCGGTTTGACAGTAACTCCTGGGCCACTTTTTCTCCCAGTCCGCCCCTGCTTGCAGGTTCTATCCTATTATATTGACATTAGGGCTGGGCGGTATGGCCAAAAATTCATATCACGGTATTTTGTAAGATTTTGGCGGTTTCACAGTGGGGCGACGGTGGCTCAGTGGTTAGCAAGTCGGTCTTTCAATCAGAGGGTCGGTGGTTCGATCCCCGGCTCCGGCAGTCTGTGTCGCTGTGTCCTTGAGTAAGACACTTAACCCTCATTGCTCACTGTTGCTGTGTCTACTGTATATCATGTAAGTCGCTTTGGATAAAAGCATCAGCTAAATGAAATATAATATGTAATATATCACAGTATTAACATAAATTTATTGACGCCGAAAAGGTCCTGCGGCCACCTGAACAGCTGTTCACCGCTCGCTGTTCACTGCACGCTGGCCAACTCCCTCACAACTGCCCAGCGTGAACAGCTGTTTGTGTGGCGTGACTTCCGGGTTTTTTTCACCTGCATTCCCCTGGGTCCTAAGTCCCTCCAGGTTCAGCTTCTTTGCAATACATCGTATTCTAAACTACGTTGGACTTTTCAAACCCTCCAGCCAGCAGACACAACTCCTCTCTGGGCAACACGTTGTGTTGGTGCATCTCTGCTCTCTCTTGTTCCTACTGCATCGCTCTTTTCTGTTTTTTAATGTAGCGACGGAGTTTCTTCTTTCTGTGATAGTGGGCGGGCTCTACCCAGCATGCAGTTCGGCGGAGTAAATTTAAAAGATGTACAATTTTTAGTGTTACAAATTGTTTATGTGTCACAAACTGTTGTTTTGTGGTGTTGTGCCCTGTTAAAGAGCGTTAGTTATTAATTGTTGTTATAAAATTAAAACCATGACTCTAACTCAATGCACGTAACACACATAACTCCGACCGCTTCACCAGTGACTACGGCTGGACACCGGTGTGCAGGTATGTGTAAAATTCATACCGTAGGTAAATTTGGCACCGGTATACCGGTTGAAACGGTAATTAATTGACATGTGAAAATATAATAAAAGAATTACAAATTTCACACTTTTATTTTGTTACGGGAAAATACATAGTTATAAAAATGGGTCTAGAAGTAACTCAAAGGGTCAGACCACTCTAAGTAGTCTCTATCCATAAAAGCAGTTGACACTGGCAATCTCCACTGCTTGCCATTATACGTCCACCCCCATACAAAGAGGAATATATTCTATTGACTATTTTTCCTGTTTCTTCACAGACCTCTCTGTCTAGAGTTATTGCCGTTATGTTAAATAACTCTGAGCGCTGTGGATTTTACTTCTAACAATAGTAAAAATGCAATATCTTTGTCTCTTTAACTGCAGAATAGTTACAGGAGGATTTTAGAAAGAACAGTTTGTCCAGCTTGAAAACATATATTTATTCGTAAAAATAATATCTGTGATACACAAGTCTGGCAAATACAGACGAGAAGAAGGTGCTCCATCATAGTCGACTGTGGCTCAGTGGTGAGCAGGGTTGTTCTTCCATCAGAGGATCGTCCGTTCGATCCCCGGCTCCGCTAGTCAATGTAGCTGTGTCCTTGAGCAAGACACTTAACCCTAATTGCTCACCGTTGCTGTGTCTACGGTCTACTGTGTAGCATGTAAGTTGCTTTGGATAAAAGCGTCAGCTAAATTAAATGTAATGTATGAATGTGTGTATGAATGTTAGTTACTCCTGATGGGCAGGTGGCACCTTAGCCACTGACATCAGTGTATGAATGGGTGTGAATTGGTGAATGATGTCATGTGAAGACTGGAAAAGCACTATACAAGTACAGGTCCATTTACCATTACCATCAGTGGAATTCATTATCATTAAAGCTTGTGATCAACAACTTAGTGCATGTGGGGTTGTATTTCCTTAAAGCACTTTATATCACTTTCTTTTACCTTCCATTACAGAAGCTGTGTTGGCAAAAACATCCGCTACAGAACGTGTAGCAACATGGTGAGTCTGAACTTCACTTTATTTTGTATGTTGTTAAAATTGTAGTTGTTACTAAATTACTTTGAGACTTTACATGACTTGAAAAATAAGTATTTAGTTTTCAGTTGTAGATTTTACATTCACACCTCTTTTGAAGGTGATATGTGAATGCCCTTCCATAAATGACAGAATTAGTAGTTTCACCAAGTGCCCCAAAACAATATATATGTTCAGGTGACACTCCAGCGGTCGTAGGAATTTTGACTCTGGTCTGTTAATATCAAAAGAGGTCGTCAGGTGACATTAAAGAGCCACAAAGTCTGCGTAGGGTGGAGTTTGGTTGTAGATGGATGGATCAACAGACTTCAACATGAGAGACCACTGGTCGATTCCCAAGCCAACATTGATTTATTTGAACCATGACAACGATTGTTCTGTAACAGTGAAGGACCGGTTCACAGAAAGTGTGTCTGTAAACAAGACAGACTTGATGTATTTGAGCCTGTCCTTAACCACATGGTTATCATTATAACGGCATTGATATAATTGTAACCACATGGATATCATTGTAACAACATGGTTATCATTGTAACCACATGGTTATCATTGTAACCACATGGTTATCATTGTAACAACATAGTTATCATTGTAACCACATGGTTATCATTGTAACCACATGGTTATCATTGTAACCACATGGTTATCATTGTAACCACATGGTTATCATTGTAACCACATGGTTATCATTGTAACCACATGGATATCAGTGTAACCACATGGATGTCATTGTAACATGGTTATCATTGTAACAACATGGTTATCATTGTAACAACATGGTTATCATTGTAACCACATGGATATCATTGTAACCACATGGATATCATTGTAACCACATGGTTATCATTGTAACCACATGGTTATCATTGTAACCACATGGATATCATTGTAACCACATGGATATCATTGTAACCACATGGTTATCATTGTAACCACATGGATATCATTGTAACCACATGGATATCATTGTAACCACATGGATATCATTGTAACCACATGGTTATCATTGTAACCACATGGATATCATTGTAACCACATGGCTATCATTGTAACCACATGGATATCATTGTAACCACATGGATATCATTGTAACCACATGGATATCATTGTAACAACATGGTTATCATTGTAACCACATGGATATCATTGTAACCACATGGTTATCATTGTAACCACATGGATATCATTGTAACCACATGGATATCATTGTAACCACATGGTTATCATTGTAACCACATGGTTATCATTGTAACCACATGGATATCATTGTAACCACATGGATATCATTGTAACCATTGTAACCACATGGATATCATTGTAACCACATGGATATCATTGTAACCACATGGATATCATTGTAACATGGTTATCATTGTAACCACACGGTTATCATTTTAACCATGACCCCTAATTTAAATAGAGTAGTCATTTCAATCCATAACAAAATGTTTCCTTTAACCTAAACAATGTAATGCTCCTAGTTGTCAGTCTACGCAAATGGAGACAGTTTTTCCATACAGCCAATCAAATATTCAAGCAGTAATATTCACATTATATAACAGGCAGATTGCTACACTCTCTAACGGCAAAACAGCAGCCTGCTACACAACCCAAGTTTGATGCTGCTGCTATGGTCCTTTCTCTTCAGTACCAGTAAAAACACATGTGCTACAGTGCAACTTTGTTTTTACGGAGTCTCTCGTTCCCCTGCTGAGCCTGCCAGCTGCTGTCAACCAAACACAGACACTGACATGCTGCTCCAGCTGCTTAGAGCAATAGGACCATTTCTGTTTTTTTTGTTCTCCCTTTTTAATAATAAAGTAAATACATTCAAAAAACAAAGTCTGATTTTAGTTGGACTTTAATTGAACTGTGTATTTTAGATTTTCTATTAGATATATGGAGTGACAGTTGTCATCAGAGATGTCATCAGCTTCCCAAAAGATTGGGAAGCTGATGACATCTCTTCAGTTCTCAGTAATGGAAATATCTACGTTAATCTATATCAATTTGATAATTCTGACCTCTAGTATTTGAAGTAAGGGCCTTGTGAAAATGAAGGTGTGTAGGTCAAACCTGTGCTTCAATATTCATGTCGGATACGTAAAATATGTAGGCAATATTTTATAGCTACTAGTTGTGAACAATAACTAGGCTTGTACTCAAAATGGTTGTGACCTGACCGTCACAAGAAAAAAAAGGTAACCAAAGATCTTAACTGAATTTGAGTCATTTCTAACTTTGGTTTCTTAATATCAAGGCACCCGGTGGGTGTTGGCCTCTGCCAGAGGCTGCCCTTTATCACCAGTCCTGTTCATGACTTTCGTGGACTTTCATACCGGAGCCTGGGATCGAGCCACCGACCCTCTGATTGAAAGACAGACTTGCTAACCACTGCTCCACAGCCGCCCCTCCCTACCTTTCAGACCTCCTCCCCCTTAATACCCCAACCCGTTGCCTCAGGTCTGCCGTTGTGAACACTCTGAAGATCATCAGGACCAAGCGCCTGACCTGGGGTGACAGGGCCTTCTCAGCTGCTGCACCCCCCCACCCCTGGAATGCCCTCCCCATCGTCAGGCTCCCACCCTATCATTATTTAAGCAAGCCCTAAAAACCCACCTCTCCAAGCTCGCATTCACCTGCTAACCCCTGCTCCCTACCCTTCACCTGATAACCCCTGCTCCCTACCCTTCACCTGATAACCCCTGACTTTATGACTTGAACGGTTCACCACTTTATTCCATCCATCCTAAAAAATATGAATGAATTGCGTTTTAGTGCTCTTGGTTCGTGTAAAATATTCTAATTCTAATTGTGGAAAATCTTACTGATCCAACAAGAGTTTAAACATTTAAACCTTTAAGCTTAACCCAGTTGGGATTGAACCAAAACATTATTTTTGCTGCAGTAAAACCCAAACCATGATCTGAAGGAGACAAAAACGCATCCTTGAGAAGAGAATGTAGAGTTGGTGATAACACAGTACTCTGTGGTTTCAACACAAGTGACACATTTCAATGTCACACATAGTATGAGCTATTGTTATTATTATACTGTAGCCTTTGGATCGTGCAGCTTTAAAGTTGCCTTGTACAGTGACCAAAACATATTGGCTCTCATGCAAGAATTAGCCAAGGCTTCATTTTTTACTAATGTATTATTGGGTCGTTCCTTTTACAAATTTACAATTCTCATTAATGCACACTCATTTATGCATAGGAAGCCTTCATCATGTTTACACTGGTCATTTACACAGTTATCTAAAGTTAGGAGCATTTACTGCATCTAAAGTGGCCCGCTTTACAAGCACATGAAAGATAAAGTTAAGATAAGAATTATAAAATGTTCTTGCGTAAGGTCCATTGAGTTTATCCTTGAGAGCTATTGAACATGTTGAATGCATTTCTTTCAATAAAATATTAGCAAAATTGATTTTTCAAATGGTCTGAAACCTAGATTCTTGTAATAGTTTGGTATTTTGGTAGTTAGCAAACATCTTTTTGTTGGTCAACAAGGTGGATATAACAGATAATTAAAATGTTATAATAGGAGACACATGACCTCTGAAATGGAATATGAGAGAAATATTGGTAAATAAAAAAAACAGTAACAGTAGTAGTAAAACATCCTTTGTGAGATGAAAATGAATTGTCGTCGTTGTTGTTCTTATCCTCAGGATTGCCCAGCAGAGTCAGGTGATTTTCGGGCCCAGCAATGTTCAGCCCACAATGACATCAAGTACCAGGGTGTCACCTATGAGTGGTTCCCATCACCGTATGACCCCTCAGCACCCTGTGCACTCCAATGCCAGACCAAAGGGAGAAGTCTCCCTGTTGAACTGGCTCCCAAGGTGCTGGATGGGACACGATGCCGGGCGGATGCATTTGACATGTGCATCAGTGGAGTGTGTCAGGTAATGGATTGTACTATAAGTCAGTCATCGTACAGTCCACCTGTCATATGACTTACCATCACCAACCTTACAAAACATGCAGTGCCAACATAACAAGTCATCCCAATTGAACAACAAAAGACGTTGTAGATCCATTCCTTCCAGAATGACAGCGTCTTCTGATCCAATACAGCTATGGTTTGGTGAGGTTAAACCCTTCAAAGTCTGCGCCTGCTTAGAAGCGGAATATGACGTTTTACACAATGTTTCAATTAATAGCTCCGCAAAAAAAAACGGCAGAGAAATATGGTTCAAATGTTGCAGGAGACTCAAAAGTCTCCACTTTCTCCTCCCGTTGCCTGTGAGATCATATCTCATACACACAGGAGCTCAGTGCCTGTGGAGTTTGTGTCGAGCTCCGCCTTTCACCGTGATTTGTCGATTTGTGTGTCCGTCAACATTTTGTGTGAAACTACCCAATCAGGAAATCCCTAAGGACCTACTTACTTTACGCTGCAAAAAGCGATGGTTTTCAGATAGATAGACAACACAGAGAATACACCTACCCACCTTAAAACCAGTGTTTTCTTGCAGCGTATTGCAAAGCAACACTGGCCACAGAGAGACAACAGATCAGCTCAGATCAGCTGTTCAGTTTTACTCTGCACGACACGACCATGCGCTGGTACATACATACATACATACTGTAACGTCACGGGAGGCTACGCCTCGTTCAGCGGGGTACACAAGCAGTGCCAGGAGACCAGGTTCAAACAAAACAAGGCTTTTATTACAGGCTGGGGAAAATTAATGAAAAATACAACCAAACTCTGTTCTCTAGGAAGCTTTTAAATGTTCACCGTTCCGGGGCCCGTATTCCCGTCGGAGAGTATATTCCATCGGTAAGTATCTTCCCAAGGTGAGTATCTCCTAGTCCTTGCATATTTCCAGGGACGTAGCCATGCCAGCCTCTTGTCTTCTCTGGAGCCCAGCTACGTGACTGGGTTTACTCCCAGCCCAACAACAACACCCAACACACCCAACACACCCAACACCCATGTCCCCGTGTGTCTCCTTTTAATCCTCCCGCTCATCAGCTCCTCATTCGGTTCAGCTGTGTGGGCAGCTTGGCCCTAGAGGGGTGTAGTTCCCGACCCCGCCAGCAGATGGAGCCATAGCTGCCTGAGTTTGCAGCCATCTCAGGGGGATGTAACGTCCCTCCAGGACCCAGCCTCTCGTGACACCACATATCCCTCTCCTCGGGACCGACGTCCTCGTCGGGGACAACGCCGCGAAGACGGCGTCCCGCCGAGAGAGGGCATCCGCATTGCCGTGGTGCTTGTGGACAACAGAAAAGTTACACGGTTGCCAGCTCAAACTACCTGGTCACTAATGTCTCCCGGCCCCACCGGGTCCCGGCCCCCTGGCCCGTCAGCCGGTCCTGCTCGGCCCTCCGGAGCCGGCCCCGGAGCGTGTGGATCTCCCGGCGCAGCCGGTCCTCCTCCGCCTCCTCCCGGCGGATGATGAGCCCCGGCTGACCCGTGGGCCTCTGCCGCCTCGGCGGCTGGCCTTGGCCTTGGCCCCCCCGTGCCCAGACCTTCCTCCCGGTTGGCGGGCATGGTGGCGTCCTCCAGGGCGCCTCCTCCGGGTTCAGGGCCTCCGCCCGCCCCCTACAGTACCGCTGGATGTGGCCCCTGAGTCCGCAGGTCCAACACCGTTTGAGGCACTGCCTCTGCCGATGTCCGCTTCGGCCGCACCCCCAGCACCTCCGCTCCGGTGCCTTCGGCGGTGTCCACCGCTCCGGCCGGCCCCATCCGTCGTTCCCTGGCTCCGTCGCTCTCTCCGCCGGGCCCTGGTCTGGCTCCTCCGGCGCCGACCGCCGCCGTCGGCGTCGCGTCCGCCCCTCCTCCACCTGCTCGGAGTCCGGGTCCGCCTTCGCTGCCGTCTGTGCCGCCGTCACCGTCATCGCCGGAGCCGCCGCCGTCTGTCTGCCGACCGTAGTCGGCCCCTGGCGGTCGCTCGGCAGCTCCGTCGTCCGCCCCCCTGTTGGGTGGGCCGCCGCCTCCGCCGTCATCGGAGCGGCCGCTCCCGCTGCCGTCTCCGTCGGCGCCGCCGCTGGGGCTGTCGTCGTCGTGCCCCACGACGTCTGCGCCGCCGCCTCTGCCGTCATCGTCGCTGCCGCGCCCGCTGACGTCTGCGCCGCCGCCTCTGCCGTCGTCGTCGCTGCCGCGCCCGCTGCCGTCTGCGCCGCCGCCTCTGCCGTCGTCGTCGCTGCCGCGCCCGCTGACGTCTGCGCCGCCGCCTCTGCCGTCGTCGTCGCTGCCGCGCCCGCTGACGTCTGCGCCGCCGCCTCTGCCGTCGTCGTAGCCGCCGCGCCCGCTGACGTCTGCACCGACGCCTCCACCGTCGCTGGAGTCCGCGTCGTCGGAGCCGTTGACGTCTGCGCCGCCCGGGTCTTCTGGCGGCGGGCGTCCGTCTGGGTCGCCCCGACCCTCTGGCGCCTCACGTCCGTCTGGGTCGCTGCTTCTGCCGATTCTGGAGCCGCCGCTTCCAGCTCACCAGACGCCTGCAGCCAGCTGTCCAGCGTCTCAAGGCGGAGCCGCTCCCTCGCTGCCTGCTCCTCCAGCTGCTTGACCAGCGTCTCCACCGTGCTGGCGTACCCCTCAATCTGCGCCTCCAGCTGGCCCCGCTCGTCCTCCAGCTGCCGCAGCCGTGCGCTGTCGGCCAGCTCCCGTCCCTCTGGTGCCGTCGGGACCCGCACCGCCTGTGCCACCAGCCGTGCTTCCGGCGCCGCTGGCCGCACACCTTCGCCGGTCCACGCCGCGTACAGCGCCTCTAGCGCCGCACCCCCGTCATCTGGCTCCTCCAGGCGCTGCGTCTTCCCCACTGGCATCCCCCGTTGGGCGCCACTGTGGCCGGGTTCGATGTTGTGGGCGCCACGCAGCTCGTCGCAGAGTGACTCCACGAAAGCGTAGCGTTTATGGCGCTTTGGCATCCTTTCCTCTCCCGTACCAGCTTATACCCACACCTATGCTTCTCCTCTTCCAGTTGGCGGGGAACTTACGGCCAACTTGGAAAACTGGGTGCTCAAACCGTCGGTCTCCTCCTCTGACATGCACTATTCACGCTTGGTGCCCGCATTCTCCACCATCTGTAACGTCACGGGAGGCTACGCCTCGTTCAGCGGGGTACACAAGCAGTGCCAGGAGACCAGGTTCAAACAAAACAAGGCTTTTATTACAGGCTGGGGAAAATTAATGAAAAATACAACCAAACTCTGTTCTCTAGGAAGCTTTTAAATGTTCACCGTTCCGGGGCCCGTATTCCCGTCGGAGAGTATATTCCATCGGTAAGTATCTTCCCAAGGTGAGTATCTCCTAGTCCTTGCATATTTCCAGGGACGTAGCCATGCCAGCCTCTTGTCTTCTCTGGAGCCCAGCTACGTGACTGGGTTTACTCCCAGCCCAACAACAACACCCAACACACCCAACACACCCAACACCCATGTCCCCGTGTGTCTCCTTTTAATCCTCCCGCTCATCAGCTCCTCATTCGGTTCAGCTGTGTGGGCAGCTTGGCCCTAGAGGGGTGTAGTTCCCGACCCCGCCAGCAGATGGAGCCATAGCTGCCTGAGTTTGCAGCCATCTCAGGGGGATGTAACGTCCCTCCAGGACCCAGCCTCTCGTGACACCACAATACATACATACATACATACATACATACATACATACATACATACGAATCAGCTTTATTGGCCATGTGTGTTTACACTCACATGGAATTTGACTCAGGTTACACGTAGCTCTTGATGTACATGTAAAAAATACATTAAAAAGAAAAAGTAGTCAGATTAGTGCAAGTAGTGCAGATGGAGGAGTCAGATTAATTGTTCATCAGAGTGACGGCCAGTAGAAAGAAGCTGTTCCTGTGTCTGGTGGTTTTTTGCATACAGTGCTCTGTTGCGCCCCCCAGAGGGGAGGAGTTGGAACAGCTTGTGTCCAGGGTCCAGGTGTGAGGAAGTGATCTTTCCAGCCCGCTTCCTGACTCTGGAGGTGTACAAGTCCAGGATGGAGGGCAGGCTGGAACCAATAGTTCTCTCTGCAGACCTGTCTATCCGCTGCAGTCTGCCTCTGTCCTGTTTTGTGGCTGATCCAAACCACACAGTGATGGAGGAGCAGAGGACAGACTGATAATGGAAGAACAGAGGACAGACTGATGATGGAAGAACAGAGGACAGACTGGATGATGGAGGAGCAGAGGACAGACTGGATGATGGAAGAACAGAGGACAGACTGATGATGGAAGAACAGAGGACAGACTGGATGATGGCGGAGCACAGGACAGACTGGATGATGGAAGAACAGAGGACAGACTGGATGATGGAAGAACAGAGGACAGACTGGATGATGGAGGAGCAGAGGACAGACTGGATGATGGAAGAACAGAGGACTCCACTGCAGACACAGTGCAGCTGTTCAACCTCCCGTCTGTACGCAGACTCATCACCATTCCTGATGAGGCCGATGGCCGTTGTTTCGTCTGAACTTCAGGAGTTTAACATAAGGGTCCCCTGAGGTGCAGTCGTTGGTGTAGAGAGAGAAGAGCAGTGGGGAGAGCACGCATCTCTGGGGGGCGCCAGTGCTTATAGTCCGGGTGCTGGATGTGATTTTTCCCAGCCTCACCTGCTGCGTCCTGTCTGTCAGGAAGTTTGTAATCCAGTGACAGGTGGGGGCCGGGACGGTGAGCTGGGAGAGTTTGGGTTGACGTACCTCTGGGATGATGGTGTTGAATGTAGAGCTGAAGTCCACAAACAGGACCCTTGCATATGTCCCTAGGTAGTTGAGGTGTTGCAGCATATGGTGCAGTCCCATGTTGACTGCATCATTCACCGACCTGTTTGCGTGGTAGGCAAACTGCAGGGGTTCTAGCAGGGGCCCTGTGATGTTCCCACAGGTGGGTCAACACCAGTCTCTCAAAGGATTTCATGACCACAGACGTCAGGGTGTCAGGTCTGTAGTCATTTAATCCTGTGATGGAGGATTTCTTGGGGACCGGGATGATCATGGAGCGCTTGAAGCAGGAGGGGACTTCACACAGCTCCAGTGATTGGTTGAAGATCTGCGTGAAGATGGGGGCCAGCTGGTCAGCACAGACTTTCAGGCAGGAGGGGCCTGGAGCCTTCCTGATCTTTTATCTGTGAAAAAGCTGACTCACATTCTCTTTGCAGATTCTCAGTGCCGGTGGGTTGTTGATTGGGAGAGATGAGAAGGAGGCAGCGACTGTGGCTCAGTGGTTAGCAAGTCTGTCTTTCGATCAGAGGGTCGGTGGTTCAAACCCCAGCTCAGCTAGTCCATCTCATTGTGTCCTTGAGCAAGACACTTAACCCTAATTGCTCACCGTTGCTGTGTCTACGGTCTACTGTATATCATGTAAGTCGCTTTGGATAAAAGCCTCAGCTAAATGTAATGTAGGTGTTTGTTTGATGATGTGGCAGTTGGGCAGGGTGGAAGTGGGCTTGTCGAACCTGCGATAGAAGGCATTCAGCTCGTCAGCCAGTTGGTGGTTGTCCTCCTTACCTCTACCTCTTTCCCAGGGTGTTCGGGCCTGAGCACCCATTTATAGTTCCGGGAGATACCAACTGGAGGAAGCGGGTAGGAGGAGGTCTGGGTTAATTGGCGTCAAGAGGGTTATATAAAGGGCTCACTTTGTTGGTGAAGGGAGTCGGGTGGTGACCAGTAAAGACTGGCCGTGACATTGTTTGTGAAATTTGATGGAAGAAAAATAAAATTAAACTTGTTCCTAATACTCTGACTCTGGATCGTTTCATTTGCCTCCATGGCCGCTCGGGCACCCTGACAAGTGGTGGCAGTGGTAAAGGCCTGTCAGCATATTGAAGGAAGCAATGACGAGAGAAAAAAAGAAGAGCCCAGAGAAGGGGTTACCAGAGACTCACCGACTGCAGCAGCCAGGACACTGTTAAGTTCAAACCTTGTGTGATCGCGTGAAGAGAAGTCCAGGATTCAATTAGTTATAATAAAAAAGTATTTAATAAAAAGGATGATGATGAACAGAATATAGTTCCCGGCCGGGCGTGTCTCTCTTCAGGAAGTCCACAGTCCACTTTCAGCCGCTCTGTAAACAGTCAGCATGCAAGATAACATAACAATAACATAGCATGCTGGGTCATTCTATCCCCTGGGCAGGCGACCTAGGTTTTCAAAAGTCCCTCAACAGGATTGCCAGGAGATTTGTTGGCCAAGCATGTATGTCTAGATTAAGAGTTTTTGTGCTTCATGTCGGGAATGTCAATTAACATCACAAAGGGGAGTAGCCCGGGCTCAGCTTCAGCCATTACCTATCATTGCTACCCCATTTGATAGAATTGGCATGGATGTAGTAGGGCCCCTTGAGAAAAGTTCATCAGGCAATAGGTACATCTTGGTCATTTGTGATTATGCTACTCGCTATCCAGAAGCCTTTCCCCTCAGATCGGTTAAGGCCAGACAGGTGGCCAATTGTCTGGTACAACTGTTTGCAAGGGTAGGGATACCGAAAGAAGTCCTTACAGATTGTGGTACTAACTTTTTGTCCAAGCTGCTACAGCAAGTGTATCAGCTCTTAGGAGTAAAAGGCATTAAGACCACCCCATATCATCCCCAGATTGACGGGCTGGTGTAAAGGTTTAATCAGACATTAAAAGCATGCCGCGGAAGTTTGTATAAAATGACAGTTCTTGCACAAGAACACATGAGAACGGCGCAAGCGAACCAGAAGACCTGGTACGACAACAAGGCCAGGGAGAGAATGTAAGCTGTTGGCCAAATGGCAGGGGCCTTATGAAATCGCTAAGCGACAGGGTAAGGTCACATATGAACTTTACATGCCTGACAGAGTGAAAAAACACCAGTGTTTTCATGTTAACCTGCTGAAGGAGTTTCAGGAGCTGGCAACACCAAACCAGCTGCCTGTCCAGCAGCAGCCACTGATCCGTGCCCTTGATGAGGAGGAGGAAGAGGGGGAGCAGTCGTTTCCCAGAGATATATTGGTAGCCAGTTCATTTGAGCTGTCTCAACTCCATCCGGGCCAGCAGGTAGAGTTCGAAGCATTAATCGACCCAGAGCTTTTCCAACAAAAGCCTAGCTTCACATCTCTGGTCCAGCATAAGGTCCACCTGAAGGAAAGCGCCATCCCTCGTAGGAAGTGGTATAGGATCCCTGAACGGCTGGTGCCAAAGCTCAAGAAGGAGATTGAGCTGATGCTACAGCTGGGGATAATTGAAACGTCGACCAGTGAGTGGGCAGCTTGCCCTGGCTCCGGAGACGAAGGAGCTGACAGCCTTCAAAACACCCTATGGTATGTTTCAATTCAAGGTGATGCCATTCGGTCTCCAGGGGGCACCAGCTACGTTTCAACGGCTTATGGACCAGGTGTTGAGTGAGGTTCCACAGTTTGCAGCGGCCTACTTGGACGATATCGTCATCTTCAGCCAAACGTGGGAGGAACATGTTTCGCACATTCGACAGATCCTCCACCTGATCAAGACGGCGGGGCTAACCATAAACCCACTCAAGTGTGCCTTTGCCCAGAAGCAAGTGGCGTACTTGGGTCACGTGGTTGGACAGGGCGTGGTCAAGCCTCAAATGGGAAAGGTGGAGGCCATTCATTCATATCCTGTGCCCACTACAAAGAAGAAGGTTCGTGCCTTTATGGGGCTCGTGGGGTGGTACAGCAAATTCATTCCCCACTGTACAGAGAGGAGCCGTACTCACCGACCTCACCAAGGCCTCAGCCCCAAACAAGGTCAGATGGAATCAAGGATGTGACCAGGCCTTCCAGGACCTCAAGGGGGCAATCACAACTGAGTCTGTTCTCCACAGTCCTGACTTTTCTAAGCCATTCATTCTGTCGAGCTCTGCATTGGCTTAATCGGATGAAGGATGCCAACACACGTCTCGCGGGGTGGTACCTGTCACTGCAGCCCTATGATTTCACAGTTGTGTACCGTCCAGGGAAAGCCAACCTGGTGGGGGACTGGCTTTCGAGAGTACATGAGTGAGGTACTGTACTCTCAGGAGAGGGAGGAGGAAGTGTAACAACGCACCGCCGTTAACAGACAGGGTGGCAGAATATTGGGTATATGTAGATGTGTATTGCAATAACTTACCTCTTCCCCAGGGTGTTCGGGCAAAAGACTTCCCCCCCCAGGCCCGAGCACCCATTTATAGTTCCGGGAGATACGAGAGATACCAACTGGAGGAAGCGGGTAGGTGGAGGTCTAGGTTAATTGGCGTCAGGGGGGTTATATAAAGGGCTCACTTTGTTGGTGAAGGGAGTCGGGTGGTGACCAGTAAAGACTGGCCGTGACATTGTTTGTGAAATTTGATGGAAGAAAAATAAAATGAAACTTCTAATGTAACTTCCTAATGCTCTGACTCTGGATCGTTTGTATTTGCTTCCATGGCCGTTCGGGCACCCTGGCAAAAGAGAGAGTAAAGAAAAAAAAGGGGAAAATTCAGGCTGAAGAAAAGGAGTAGAAGAGTAATGTCTTCTCTTCTTCCTCAACAACAGCTGAGATGATAGCATACCCACCATATTCATTAACATCATACCCTGCTTATGCAAATCCAGCTGTCAGCACACAGCACCAGCTCACAATGCAGGCCCTTCGCTAGAGAAGGCAGATAACATGTGAAACTGCATAATATCCTGTAATGATTTCTTAATACACAAGTCGGAGGAGGCTTAAACCTTACAGTTGTCCTACTGAAATATCAGGCTAAAACTGACAGGTATTTTCAAAAGTAAAAAAGTAGTTCTCACTAATTAACTTTTTTTGTGTCTTAGTATCAACATTACATATCAGTGCTTCAATGCATACTGTGTTGTTTGTGTAATACACTTGTGCGTGTGCTTCTGTGCGTGCATGCATTAAGGAATGGGAAGTTAATGATTAACAAACAATTACATTATTAATAGTTTTATCTTATTATTAGAAATGCTATAATTTATGTTTATATAATTATGTTTTTACACATTATACAATTTCTTATCAAAAGTTAAACCTGTACACAAGCGGTAATAATGATGTGATGGCTTAAAAAAAAATCTGGTTTTCCACCGGCTGCACAAACCTGTTGGCAAACAGTTGCTTTTTTATACATTTATTACAGTGTTCTTGATGTGCACATATGGTGTAAATATATATATATATATATATATTCAATAATTGTATCTCTTTTGATGCATTTTGAGCTTTTTGCAATTGCAGCCTTAACGTTAATTTGAGGGCAAATCAATGTCAATATCCGTAAGCACATATGAGATCCACTCAAACAGCCGCACATTCAAATTCTTTTGCGAGAGCTTTCACATTACTCCGCACAGGATATTTCTGCTTGCGAGAGTACAATTGCAGCCTGCTAGGAGAAGCACGACCTCAGTAAAAGGGTACTTCAGTATTTGTAAGCTGCTTGCTGTTTGGAAAGAAAAAACCTTTCACCATTGAAGCTTGCTTCCTCCAGGACAGAAAAGTTGACCCCCTTTTCTTTGTTTGGCAAGTTGCTTAGCCAACAAGTTGAACTTATTTGAATGTGCTGGAATCTGCCCGTAGAAATTCAGCAATACAATTACTGAATTACAAGCAGTAAATACAATTACTGCTTCTGGAGCATCATTGAACTAATAACACCAACAATCAGGCCAGAAAAATGCAAGTAATTGTTGGTTGTAATGGGAGATGGATGATGGATGTGTGCTCAAACAGCAGCTGCTGACTGTCTTGGCTTGCAGAGAGGGCTCTGGGCATCACATGGCTGTGATGGAGGCAGATGCTCAGGATGGAGTGCTGGGTAGCTGTGGTGCTGTAGCAGAACACTTGTCTGTGACGGAATGAGGCCAATCCCTCCTCCACTGCATGTATATGGATTAATAATACACCAAACAGCAGCATGAAATCCAGCTGTTTACGAAGAGAAGAGAAAATAAATACAATTCCACGGAGTAAAGGAGAAGAGAACAGTAGTGTCTAATAGTGTCTGTCAGTGTTTGTATGTGTCACTTTGTTTTGTGAGCCGTTCACAACAACTCCCATGACAAGCCTCAGCATATCTACATTGGTCTGTACGTGTGACCATGAGAGCAGTGGTAGATTAAATACAACTCAGGAATAGAGAATTCACGGTTCAGTTGCACATAAATCTGTACAACGAAGAAAATCCTAGTATATACTAAGCAGTATTAAACTGACATAATATACAACAGTATATGATAATGATATGATAATATCTGGGGTTTGGAGAAGTCTACTTTCTCTTCGATTCAGGGAGGAGAGCTCAACAAACTAGGGAGGATTCTGTTTTTTTACTTTCATTGCTGTTCAAATGTATCAGGATCAAAAAGAAGACAATATTGACGAGCAAGTCTTTATTTCATGTCATTATTCAGCGCTTGGTTAGTGGCCTTATGTTTTCACACAATGATGCTTGAGGTACCCCTCTCGCATCAGTTTACGATGGGTCAATATACGCTCAAGTGTCTTTTCAAAACACATTTTTGTCTTCAAATAAAGTTAGGTTCAGGAAATAGAATTACTTAGTTAGGCATCGGAAAATAATGTGGTTGACATTATTTGAACTGACTAATGATTGTTATTACAGAGTGTAACATTCACGTTCAACTCACGGGATTAGCGTGTCACAAATGACTAAATACTGACAAATAGGTCCACGTTGACTTTTAGTTTCACACAAGACACGATCAGTGGTCCGGTGAAAATCTTATGAGGACTGGCACTACTTCACTTGCTATGTCCGTCGAAAAATGACACAGGAAGTGACATTGGGGTTAAACCGTGGCTGAATGCGTTAGTGTGTGCGGGGCACTGACCGAGCACTCAGACCCTTTACTTATGTGAAAGTAAAAATACCATGGTCTAAAAATACATCTTCTTTGAAGGAGCAGTGTTAGGCTTCTAGTGGTAAGGTTGCAAACTGCAAATATAGCACTTCTTTCACCCCTGCCTTTTCAAGCTTAGCATTGAGCTATGGTTGCCTTCAGGTTGTATTTTATAACAACTAGGAGTACTGTTATTGATACTGTTCTTTTAATAGCTGTAGAAACCGTATTTAGTAAATAAAAATCTAATCCTGTATTTTTTAAACTATATGTATATATATATATATATATATATATATATATATATATATATATACATACATATATATATATACACATATATACATATATACACACACATATATACATATATATGTATACATACATATAGTTTAAAAAATACAGGATTAGATTTTTATTTACTAAATACGGTTTCTAGAGCAACAGTAATGTTCACAACAGCAAATTGAACTAAGTTACTTCATATATCGGTCATTCCTCCTGGCTGGTTTGTTCCAAGCAGCAGAGAAGTTATCAAGAACAAACTAAGCTAAACAGTTCAACTGTTGTTGACAGACAGCTTTTCCAGCTCCACCAATTTGGAAGAATCTCGGTTAGTCTGGCGAGATTGTGTTAAAACATATAGGAAGGACATCTGTAATGCCAGAACTGCTTACTACTCATCTGCCTGCTGATTAATGATTCTTTAAGGTGAATCACAAGAGTATAAGGCAAACTACTGAAAGGAAGCCCAAGAAAAATATGTTTTTGAAAACAGAAATGGAGGTGCTAGTGGGTGAGGTGGACCTCCAGCAGTGCCATGAAGCATTACGTGCGTGTCACCGCTACACAGCAATAAAACTGATTTGCGACCAAACTGATTGCGACAATCACTAACCCCGGAATATCATTTTCAAAATGGAAGTTTTATAAGTGTTTTTTTATAGGTGTTTTTTTTTATAGGCTAGTGGTATTACCATTAGTCATAAAGTATTGTACAATATTTGATTTTTACCCAATGATTACACTGGATTAAATGTAAGGGTTCACCAAAGATATTACATATATTCTGAGGGAAACATCAATATCGGTTAAAAATTGTATTGCAATCAATCCAAAAGAGTGGAGACATTTCACTGTTAACCAAGCCTGTGAGGCTTCTCATCTCTTCATGGGTTGATATATGACATTTGTCCTTCTGAGTGTTTATTTATAATGTGTGTGCAGGAGGTGGGCTGTGATCGGCAGCTAGCCAGTGGTGCCAGAGAGGATAACTGCGGCGTCTGTGGCGGGGATGGCTCCACATGCCGGCTGGTACGAGGACAGGCACTACCCCACCTTACACCAGAACAATGTAGGTCTGGCAATCTTGATCTGTGTCCAACTTACATACATGGGTTCATTCACTCTGGTTCCACTTCTAAGCTTCATGTTCACCAAGTTAATCCTTAATGCTTGACACACTGGACTTGTGAAATACCCTAACAGCCCCTTACCTTTTCCAGATGTCTCTTAAGGCCATGTTTGATTGTGTCAACGCTTTACTATGGTTGTTCAAGTCAAATTATTGGGCAAACAAAACGTTAGTAATTACCTACTTTCGCTTTCAACCCCATACTCTACCTGAGTGTGACATAAGAGTTTACCTTTGTGGGGGCGCACAATATATAGTCCAATAATTTAATTATGGGCCTATAAAATAACTCAACATAACTTTACTTAACACAGCAACTAAACACGGTGTTAACTGAACAATGTGATCTACCACAAAGGCTTGTTGGAGATGACTCAGGCCTGCATAGAATTTGTTAACGGCGATCGCTGCACAATTCATGCTGGTTAAGTTTGTGTCCGACTTGCTCTGAAATGCTCTAACCGACTGCAAGACCAAGGGCATAATGGGAAACGCCTGGTCACCTGATCAAAGAGCTGATTGGATAAATATATATTATATTATTATTACAAATTGTATGAACTTAGTCTGAATGAACTACAAGTAGTCTATTGCAGGATGTAACTATTTCTGTGAGATCCTGTATATTGTATTTGAAGGCTTCTGGAAAATGTCTTGACAGCAGCGTTTTGCCATCCGTCCCAGATGCTTCAGCCTGATCTTGTCCACTTTCTAGTCGAGGCGCAGTTCATCTCGAATTAGCCTCTTGACTTCAAATATAGTGGCTAAGCCAAACTAAATAACACACAAGGGGTAACCAAGATGGAAACCAACTATAACCTATTACAAAGCCATTTACTTCAAAAGGTCCCTCCTCAATACTATACCTCCTTGCTTAACCATAGAGGGAGGAAATATTCTAGTGTGAAAAGACACCAAGAGTAGCTAAGAGGGTGATTTTTTTATTTTATGGAAGGGACTTTGTGTGTGTGTGTGTATGTATATGTATATATATATATACATATACATATACATATATATACATATACATATATATATATATATTTATACACACACATATATACATACACAAATACATACACACATACACACACACACACACACACACACACACACACACACACACACACACACACACACACACACTATTATAGGTATATCATGCAGTTAAAGGAATTTATACATCTAATATCCCCAGAGGATTTCCTATACTTTTCAAATGAAAGCTGCAGTTTGAAGCAGCACACCCCAAAGGGTTCAGTCAGAGAATCATCAGTCTGTTGGTCAGGCAAGCAGGTACAGGTTGTAGGGTTCAAGTAGCAAGATCCAGAGGTTGGAAAGCATGAGCAATCTGGCAACTGACTGAGGAAAATGTGCTTGTACATGTACTGACTTTATGAGGGAAAGTAGAGCATTCCTATGTGTTGGTCTGTGCACAAATGGCAAATAAAAACCTTGAACCATGAAGTGAATGAGAGAGTAGACTGAGGCTGGTTAATGTATGGGAAATGGCAAGTCCAGAGAGTTCCAAAGAAATGCATGGGCCTGAGGAAAGTGGGAAGTAGCTGGGGGGGCAGACTGAGTAAAATTGAAATGACTCAAACAGACATTTACCTACATGGGGATAGCAAGAACTGTAATGGGTCAGCTTTAGCTTGTTGCATTTTTTCCTACCATTCTGATACCTGCAGGGTTGCAAGTGAAGTTGCAACGTTAAGCATTTTAATTAACATACATCTAGCAAAGCCATTTCCACCGTAAACGGCTTTGTTCACTGTGACCACAACACTTTGCACTGAATGAAACAACGGGAATACAAAACTTCAACGGAGGGGATCCTGGGCGGAGGGAGTCCTGGACAGAGGGGGTCCAGTGTTTGTAGAAGAGCAGTTTGCCTACCTCCAGAATGGTACAATGCTATATCAATATTTATTTCAGCATTCAAAACATCACCAGATAAACTTTCATGGCTTGAATACTTACTGTAAGATATTTGCTGAAAGTGAGCTGTGAAAATATAACACAGTGCAAGCAACATGAAGAATAATAGCCATTGTTGCCAAAATTGCCTACAATTTGTAGAATTAGTCAGGTGGTGCTTGTATTAGTTTTAAAATTACCAGATTTATCAAGTCCTTATAGGGAATGCTGAAACATCAGCCATCAGAAGGTGAGTAAGCAAAGTTAACTCCTAGTACTATCAACACCCAGTGCACGTTTAGTGTGGTTTCTCTTTTTAAGGCTAATTCCATTCAATGCAATTCTCTTTTTAATGCCCATAAATATTATGTCACAAATTTGACTCAGATAGCTTTATAATCTTTATGAAATAGATTATCCTCAGTCCTTGGACCCTTGCACCAGATAAGGAAAATATGATTTAAACCAGTTTAATCTGGTTCCTTGAATGCCAATTTAATGTTCCAGTCTCTCTAATAGGATGTGATGATCAATTGTGTCAAATGAAGTAATACATATTTTGTTTGATGTTATTAGGTCATTAGTCATTTTCAACAGATCCATCTCTTTGCTGATGATGCACTGTAAATCCTGACTGACAATCCTCAAAGAAGCGAAAGTCACACAACTGATAAGTTTCAAGGATCTTGGAGAAAAGGGGAAGGTTAGATGTCTATAATTGGCTAAAACCTCAAGATTGAGTTTTTTAAGAAGAGGTTTAATTACAGCTACTTTTACGGGCAATGTAAATTAAGACAGATTGTAAAGAGGTGCTAAATAAGTGAAGAACTTCTTTAAACCACCTAGTTGGGATGGGGTCTAAGAGACAGGTAGATGACTTGGGTGAAGAAATTGCAGAAGTCAATTGGTGAAGGTTGATGGGAGAAAAGCAAGTCTAGAACTCAGAAGATTATTTTTGTAAATTTGCAAAGATTGACTATGGATACCTACTGGTAAGCAAGGCACGGTAACCGAGATGGCATGCTAAGAGTGGCAAGCTGTATGCGGGCAAACTTGCATCGATTCTGGAACAAGAAGAAACTGATGAGCAACCAACCTGGATTTGCACACAAGAAGATTACTTGAAACTTTACTTTACTTTTCAAGCAACCCATTTCAAGAAACCGTCTGATGACTTCACGTGGCAGAACCGGAGGTTGTGCTTGCAGAGTTCAGTCTACTCAACTGGACCCATTGAGCACCATTCTTCCAGAATTCCCTCTCTTCGTGTTTTAATGATGAGGGTGTATAATGCTCTAATATATTCCCAAAATCCCCGGAAAGATGTGAAATTCCACACTCAGTTGTGCAGGTTCTGCCACCTCTGTGTCAATATTGTATTCTACTGAATGTTAAAATTAAATATTTCCAACCTTGTGTCTGCCTGCAGCTATGAAGACAGTGCTGGAGATGCCATCAGGAAGCCGCCTTCTCAGACTCAATGCCAAAGGACCTGATATGATAGGTGAGTTATAACAGTAAATTAAAAATAGAAAATAAATAATTTCATGTGTTTACTCCCCTCAGTTTTTTTTCTATATAATGATGTGTGTTTTGTAAACAAATGTAAATAAATGTCATAGTTTTAAAATATGTACTAATAAGATCTTAACAGAGAATAGTCAGATCACATAATTTTCCGTAGGACAACATAACTTTCTATATCCAATATTTGTTTGATAAATACAGGAGTTCAGTGAAGCCGCCATCAGGGAGCAGGGCTTTGCAGGTGAAGGGTAGGGAGTAGGGATTAGTAGGTGAATGCAAGTTTGAAGAGCTGGGTTTTTAGGGCTAATAATGATAGGGTGGGAGCTTGACGATGGGGAGGGGGGGTGCAGCAGCTGAGAAGGCCCTGTCACCCCAGGTCCGACGCTTGGTCCTGATGATCTTCAGAGTGTTCACAAAGGCGGACTTGAGGCAACGGGTTGGGGTATCAAGCGGGAGGAGGTCTGAAAGGTAGGGAGGGGCCAGATTGTTTAGGGCTTTGTAGGTGGTGAGCAACATTTTAAAGTCAAACCTATAGTTGACCGGGAGCCAATGGAGGTTGCGTAGGACCAGGGTGATATGTTCATAGCGCTGGGTGGAGGTGAGCAGACGGGCGGCAGAGTTCTGAACATATTGGAGTTTGTTGATAATTTTGTTGGGAGAGCCGTAGAGGATGCTATTGCAGTAATCAAGTCTGGAGGTTATGAGGGCATGGATGAGAATTGCGGTGGTGGCAGAGGATAGGGAGGGTCGGTGGCGTGCAATGTTCCTGAGGTGAAAAAAGGCAGTTTTGGTGATGTGGTTGGCATGGGGTAGGAAAGAGAGGGTGGGGTCAAGAATGATACCGAGGTTGCGGATCTGGTTGGAGGGGGTGACGATGGAGCCATCAATGTTCAGAGAGAAGGTCTGGGCTGAGCGGGTAAGGGAGTTTGGGCCGATGATGAGTAATTCAGATTTATTGCAGTTGAGTTTGAGAAAGTTCTGTTGCATCCATGATTTTATTTCAGTGAGACATGTGGTGAGAGTGGAGTGGGTGACTGAGGTGATGGTCTTGGAGGAGAAATAGAGTTGGGTGTTGTCAGCGTAGCAGTGGAAATTGAGACCATGATGATGGATAATTTGTCCAAGGGGAAGGATGTAAATGATGAAGAGGAGGGGACCAAGCACGGAACCTTGGGGTACAGCGTGGGTAACTGGGGAAGTGGAGGATTTACAGTTATTTATGCTAATTAATTGATGTTGGTCTGAAAGACAGGAGGTGAACCAGGAGGGGGCAGTGCCAGTTATACCAAGGGAGTACTGGAGACATGAGAGGAGGATGGAGTGGTTGATAGTGTCGAAGGCGGCTCTGAGGTCAAGAAGGATGAGGATGGTGAGGAAGCCAGAGTCAGCAGAAGTTGATGTTTGATGTTTGTGATGAGAAGGGAGAGTGAGGGGAGGCAGGCCTTGACTAAGGAAGAGGGGAGAGTGATTAAACTGAAGGATGAGAGTGAGTAGCTTGGAAGTAGGGGAGGGTCATGTTGAGGGCTGGGGGTGGTGGTAGTGGAGGGGACAGCGAGCTGGTTGTGTATTGCGGTGATTTTATCATTGAAGAAGGATATAAATTAGTTACATTTACTGGCGGTGAAGGAGGTGGAGATGGTGTCCATAGGCTTGAGGAGTTTGTTGATGGTGGAGAAAAGCGTTTTAGGGTTGTTGGAGCCAGATTGGATGATGGAGGAGTAGTGAGAGGAGCGAGCGGTGTTGAGGGCATCTTCATATTGTAGTTGGTGGAGTTTGAAGGCATCAAGGTGATCAGTGAGTCCAGTTTTTTTAGCAAGACGTTCCAAGTGACGGCCCTGCACTTTAAGGTGGCAAAGCTGGTCAGTGTACCAGGGGGCGGAGTGGGTGAAGGAGACAAGTTTGGATTTTTGGGGGCATTAGGATTCAAGGGGCTCTCAAAGTGCTCCTACTTGCTGATTGATGCCATGGCCTGATTTCTGATTTTGTTTAAGATTTTTAAGGACCAAATCTTGGGACATCTGGAATATGGTGGCTTTAGGATTACACTTTTCCTCTAGATTCAGCCAGTGTCAATGACTTGTAAAATCATAGCACTCCAACAGAATAGTAGATTACTTGTTTGGGTGTGTTGCTGCCAGTTTAGTGCGGTGTCAGCAGAAATCTGACCATCGTACAGGGCTGTGGTGAAGATGGAACTGAGCTTGAAGGTGCAGCTGTCGATATGCTTTAGTCCATCTTCATTTCAACCCCCACCAATGATTGTGAGCTTTGGGCAAAATAATAAGATCACAGATACAAGTGGACAACGTGAATTTCTTTGTCAGGGATGTTGGGCTTAGAGACATAGAGAGGAGGTCAGATGTCTGGAACGAGCTTGGAGTAGAACTGCTGCTTCTGTTCATCATAGTATTTTGGGTATCTGTGCATGTTGACACACAACATATAGTATGCTGAGTTGCTTTAGTAACATCACTCGGGGAGTTATTTTAACGCAAACCACAATCTTCAACCTAACTAGATAGTGTTGTTCCTTAAACCTAACTAAGTTGTTTCCTGTGAAGAATTAACTTTTTAAAAGAATGTAACCAGTTTCAATTGACACATGTTGCACAACTTCACAGTAAAATTGAAGACAAATTAGGAATTGCTGAAATGCAAGATAACTAACTGTTGTATGAGGCGCTGTTGTATGGAGACATCCAACTGGGAAAAAGACCCAAAAGAAAGTGGAGGTGTCACAGTTCAGCTTCCAGTTTCTCCCTTCCAGTTCATTCAGTACATCTGTTGGTCACACCTCGTCAACTCTATTACGCTCACCTGCTCACTCTGCTGCACTCACCTAATCAGCTCATCCTGTGCACCTGTTAGTCACACCCATCTCATCAGCTCATCACTCTCACCTGTTCACTCTGCTGTGCCCCCCTCAACCCCTCCAAGATCAACCTTTACAAATCTGGGAGATTATTTACACCTGCTGGTTGTATGTGATTTCCTGGACCTCCAATCTTATATTCTTATTTCTTTAATTGTATTTTATATTGATTTTGTCATCAGTTTCTTTTCTCTTTTTTCCTATCTAAATCTAGAGCTTTGTAGAGCTGTGGCAAGGACCTCACGAAGCAATGCATATTGCGATACACATACATACAACATTTGTTTATGAAAATGGAACAATAGAGCTGAAAATGCCTTGTGTACCATCTGGATAGTCTAATACGTACATCACGTATTAATAACTCAGCGGACAAATTGTATCAAAACTACTTCCAAAGGTATATACGCACTGACCACAATTAAGCACTCCTTTACATGTAGATAGCATAAACATCATATGAAATAAAATGCAAGTAAAGTTGTCTGTCCAGGTTCAGTTTTTAGTAACTATGCAATGTTACTGTATGTATGGCACTCAAGCTGTGGTGTCGTTGGACTGGTCGTTGGACACACACACACACACACACACACAGGGATTTAAGGCAATTTAAAGGACTTTTTAAATCCACTTAAAACAGGATTAAAAAATAAATATGCATCAATAGTAGTCACGAACATATTGTCTGCGACTACTATTTAAACTATCGCGATAGTAGATATTTTTGCACAGCCTTATCTATCCCCGTTTGTTTTGCTCTTGCAGAAGTATGGCATCTGCTTTGCCCTACTTTGACTGATGGGATCACTCCCCAACAAATTATAAGGGTTACTAGTACAAACAAACTTGAACCCAAAAGCATGACCACGAGACAGAGTTAAAAGGATAGTTCCGTTTACTGAGTATACTAGCAGGGTCAAAACCAAGAGATCAGTCACTAAGGCAAACAAATCCAAGGTCAAGGAAGGCTGGTTGGTTGGTTGGTTGGCTGGCTGGCTGGCTGGTTGGCTGGCTGGCTGGTTGGCTGCGAACAGGCAGATAAGATACAGACACTAGGGTAACGCTGGGGCGCTTGGCAGTAACACAATCAGGCTGAGAATAGGAGGACTGATGCGGTGATGTGCTGCCGGTGAGGTGGGGAGAGGACCAGGTGAGGGGATGAGAGCTGATGCTGTGGGAGGATCTGAAATGACAGGAGAGTTAGTAAACAGGCAGGTGGGATGAAAACAATCTAAAGTGTGGTGGAATGTGTTGCATTTAATGTGATAGAATTCCTATAAAGTGAGAAGGGTTTCCTTTTTTAACATTAAAAGTTATTGTATAGTAAAAAACGTCCATCTTGCTCTGTCTCTCTCAGTTATCGAAGCCGTCTCTCTTCAGGGGAGAGTGGAGGAGACCAGTCTGGTGTCTACAGGCTTCTATGTGATAGGAAACACCTCCTTGGACTTCCAGAGAGGGACGGACAGGCAGACACTCAGGACACATGGCCCACTCAATGCTGATTTCATGATCAAGGTGAAACAAAGAAAAGAGTACAAGCCTAAGACTTTTGGCTTCAGATGTACATATTTTATTCAAGATAGAATAGAATAAATAAACCAGTCTATTGCATAATATTAGACAATGCAGGGATTTTTCTAATTAAATGTTGAGGTTGTTGCCAGCGGTGCCACTGGTATCACAGATGAAGAGGTCTTTAAATAGAAATAGAACTGAATAGTCCTATTTGTAATGGCTATTGTTTCACAACCCCTCTCATATTGCAGTTTTAATGAATACAAGCATACCATCTTATGGGCACCGAATGACCCCAGGGGTGCAGAACCCCTAAAAACTGAGCTCTAGTCATGTTTTCAGTTGATCATATGAACCCATAATCAATATCAGACCCAATTGATGTCAATATACAAAAGATTCAGCATAGTCTGAACTTCACAGTCAAAAACATATAATATTTGAATAAAGAAACACAATTCAAGCATAAAGATTAACATAAACTATAAATATGACTCAAAGTGTTTTTTCTTGTGTTTTTTCTGTGAGTGAAAAGAAAATGTAAGAATATGAATTGGAATTCAAGCATGAGTCCATGTTGGGGTAGTGCTATTTGACGAATAACATTGTCGCAGAACTATTAATGAAAATTGACACTGCCGCTATCCCTATGTCTATCCCAAATAGCATAGGATCCACTGGCAGTTCTAGGCTTCAGACTGAGGTCTTTGTCGAATTTGAAATCTCTGCTAATAAAACTGATTCAAGAGACCTGCTTTTACTTACGATTCTTGCTTCTCTTGTTTTATTTATTTATTCATAGTTATTAACTTTGTGTTATTGTTTGTTGCACATTACTTTGCTATGGGTGTGTGTACATTGACCTCTTATAATGGATGGTACGTGCTGGATAAAGTGCAGAAATAAGCGTCATGTTGAATTGGGACTGGATCATATAATTCTGACTAACCTTGGACTGACGAAGCAGATGCTTTATGTGGTGTTGTATTCACAGAGAAGCATAAAGCAGATGGCAATAAAGTCATCTTTATTGTCTCCAATGGGAAAATGGTGGTAAACTCAGAATTGGTTGACAGCCTGATAAAACCTGTTGAAACTATTTAGTTTCAAGTGGTGAGGGCAGGTCAATTACACACTATCATAATAGTGATAAGCAACATTTAGATTTTCATTCATTAATATGTAAGCTTTTAGAAAACAATGTGGGTGAAATAATTGCTCTAAAAAAGGCTGTGACAAAATATTATTACCAACGATCTTGATGCACTGCCATTTATAATTGTGTAATATTATATATTGTGTAAAATATATCATATTTAACATTATAAATTATATTATGCTCTTTTCATAACATTTCAAAAATGTCTTTGTTGCTCTCCTCTACTTAAAGGAATGCATATTTGTATCAACAACCTTTCTATGAAAACATGATACAGCTGTTCTCAGGAGTGCCCTATTAACATGGTTCTTCTCAATTCTTCTTTGTGGGGATTCTCTACTTAACTGAGATTTAATTTACTCCCCTATTCTGTGCTCTAATCTTCTCAACCCTCCACTCCTTCTTCATAACTTTTCATTCTCCATATATGTTGTGCAGATGAAATATGGAGGCTCTAAGGATACAGTTGTCCAGTTTCTCTTCTACCAGCCAATCAGGTACCAGTGGAGAGAGACTGACTTTTTCCCCTGCTCGGTTACCTGTGGAGTAGGTGAGGGGACCATCAGTAATTGTAAACAGGTGTCTTTGTGTTTGTTCAATGATTTAACATTGTTTTTAGTTTTCATTGATCATCAGCTTTTTTATATTCAGCTTCATCTGTTGATATCTTCAACTTTTTTCAGCAACGTATACTTAAACAGTCTGTATCCGCTTTCATCCCCGAGGCTATCAGCTGAACTCTGCAGAGTGCACAGACATCAGATCCAACCAGACTCTGCCCGAGCATCATTGTAACAGCTATCCTGAAAACACCAAACCCACACCAAAACTCAAGGAGTGCAATATGGACCCCTGTCCAGAGAGGTAGGGATCAATATAGGTTGAGTTTTACATTGTGTTGTCGCCAAAAAAACAATTGTAATAAATAACGAACCTATTTCTTGAAAATGTGGTTGTCTACGCATTTTTTGCTTTGGAAGTTATTTAGTCTAGTATAAACAGAAAGAAAGTCTGCGTGGAGCGGTGGTTGAGTTGTATGGATCGGTCAAACAAACCGTGTGTCGACATGTGACGAGTTGGGAATGGGTGGTAAAATAATTGGCATAGAAAAAAAGGCATTCATTTGACAAGCTGAATGTTCATAAAGCTTGGAGAAGTAGCAATGGAGCAAGAGTAGGCTCGGATTTAAATACCCAACCAAATTATTTTCTTTTTCTTTTCGCAAGGTAGCGGTTCGATCCCTAGTCTCCCCATAGTTCGCAAGTTGAAGAGTCCTTGAGCCAGACACTGAACCCCCAGTTGCTCCCTGGCACTTCACTGCAGCACACTGCTGCTAATTGCAAAGGATAGGTTAAAATACAGAGTCCAATTTCATGTGTGTATATAAAATATGTAATATGATGATTGTAAATGTCCCCACTGTGGGACTAATAAGGGATTATTATTATTATTATTATTATTAAAGTAGCCTGCACTACTACCTCAAAATGTTGCTAAATCTAGCAAGAACGTCGCCAATGATGAGAGAGATATCTCGGCTAAATAGCAGAAATGTTAAATCAGCAGTGCAAAGCCTTTTCTCTTCATATCCTTGTACCCCTTTGTTGTAACCTTGAAGGCCAAACTGCTATTAATAAGAACTGTGTCGACTTACATTTATCATCTATGCTTTCCTAAAATCCTCATGACTTTGGGCTGCAATCTGGATTCCAGTAAACATTCAATATTTTGTGATATTCTGTCTCCTCCAGTGATGGCTTTAAAGAGGTGTTGCCTTATGACCATTTCCAACCTCTGCCTCGGTAAGTAACCTTACAATCCTTCATTTTAAAAGTTACTTTACTGCTGTCTTTCTTCTCTTTGACATATTTCCACATCGCGTTGGCTGAGATGTAACACCGGACGTGAGTTGGCGGAATGTGTCGAGAAATCTGTGATCCAATGAAGCACCCCGAAGTAACCAGAAGTAGAAGAAAATATAATGTAATCAAGACAGGGAGGAATTTACCTACATGAAAAATTAACATAACATTGCAATAACATGTAAATCCTACTACTCTTACAGTTGTTCGTAATCTTCATGGTTTGTTTTTCAGAGACCACAAGTAGAATAAACATGGACACATTTTTCTGTATCGTTTTGAGAGAGGATGTGTCAGATTTTTGTAATGTTACATTGGCGTAAAAAGACAGTCCTTTGTTTGATGTGGGGGTTAACGGACATATCGTAATCAAAGACAACTCCGATAATCTTTACTGTTGTGCTGGAGGACAGGGCAATGCCATCTAGAGTAAATATATCAAGAGATAATTTGTTTTGGAGATGTCCGGGGCCAGGTACAATAACTCTTAACATCAGGAAAATTCCAGGTCATCCAGGTTTTTACCCTGGGGTTCAGAGGACTCTTCATCGACCTATCAATCAATACCAGCCCTTAGCAGAGACACTGGTGTGATATAGCAAAAAAAATGGCACATCCTGGTCTCAAAAAAATTAATGTGTCATGTTTTTAACTCTATTACACAATAATTATGAACATAAATCATAAGTATGACTCGAAGTGACTAGAGAGTGACTCGAGAAAGCACCCAGAGTTTTGAAAATATGCCATTTTGGAATACTTAGAACCTACAAATCCGCTGTCAAATAAAGCCTCACCAAGATATGCACAATATTGTGATGTATGTCCCACGAAAAAAAAAAAATTGACTTACTTATGGCTGAAATGATTAATCACTGCTTTCTTTGTCTCCATAGCTTCCTCTGACCCTGCTGCACATGGGTGCAGTGGAGTGAAGATCATTCAGGGACCAGGAGGGAGTGTGGGAATTTTTAGCTTCGGCCGAGTTGACAAGATTTCTCGAAATGTCTAAAAAACTTCACTCAATCAAGGCCAAACTTCGCACAGATACTCCTAACATATAGCGCTATGTTATATATATATATTATATATATAATATATATATATATAATATACTATATTAGAGAACATTTTTTTTATAATATATATATATATATATATATATATATATATATATATATATTATAAAAAAAATGTTCTCTAATATAGTTCCGATAATACAAATTTACTTTTAAATATTTTTTTTATATTTTTTTGTGATTGAGGAGATAATCAGTATTTAGTATGGAATGCAAACCATTCGCAATTTTTGACACAAAAATGGCTGGGGTGCAATACCACTGAGCTGATTTCTTTTGTTTCATTATCATCTTTAGAGGGGAAATGTTGTCAATCCCTGTGTCTACCTCCACCACCTGCAGCTTCTTACTCAGCAGCAGTGGTTGGATGGTGTTGAATGCACTGGAGAAATCAAAGAAAGTGACTCTCACAGAGACACCGGTTCCATCCAGGTGCAACTGAGCTCGTTGCAGCAGGTAGATGATGGCGTTGTCCACTCCCACATGAGGCTGGTATGCAAATTGCAGAGGGTCCTGTGAGGATTTCACCTGCAGTCGGAGATGGGCCAAGACCAGCCTCTCCAGCACCTCTATCACATGGATGTGAGGGCACCTGGTCGGTAGTCGTTGAGGCCAGATGGAGTTGTCTTCTTTGGGACAGGGACCAGGCATGACCAGGCATGTCTTCCACAGCACCGGGACTTCCTCATGCTTCAGGCTCAAGTTGAAGAGGTGTTGTAGGACATCAGATAGCTGGATGGCACAGGTCTTCAGGACCCTGGGGCTGATGCCAGGATGAGAGCTGTGAACCAAACCTATTGAAGAAACAGTTTAGCTCATTGGCTCTCTCCAGGTAGCCCCCCCGGTTGTCTCCCTCCAACCTTGAAGCCACAGTACTATCAGATAGACATCTAGTGTGCAAACTTTTGCCTATTGGCATGTAGTCCCATAATACAAATTTGAAAGTTATTAACTATTTGTCTGATAAAAGAGGGTTATGTGGACAGACTATTCCATGCATTTTATGCAATACATTTAAATGCAATGCCATTTGCCAGAAAAATGTCAAGGGTGTGGTTAAAACAGTGAGTGGGTTTCTGTACACTCTAATGTAAGCCAACCGTAATCAGGTTTTATTACCACCACATGTATAACTATCTTACTGTATTATACATTTATTACATGTAGCACAGGGGTGTCCAAACTACGGCCTGCAGGTCAACTGCAGTCCACGCCCCATTTTTTATTGGCATGCAGCAAATTCTAAAAATATAATGGAGAGAAAGTCAAGCAAAAAGCAGCTAACCTGCAAGCTCAACAATTGTATGTTTGCCATCCAAACAAAACACAAGAAAATGCCACACTAGCAACTACGAGGTCGCTCAGCTCGGTAACCTCGGTAACACAGTGCCTCACTAAAGTCGCAACAATAATGTGCCCGGAAAAGAGGCCGTAATTCAACAACGTGAGCATGTCCAGAAACACGAAGACTTGTCAGCTAACTTAAAGCATCAGGTGTCAGATAAAACTTGTGATTTTTATTTTTACTCATTTGCATGTATTGAGAGCACAACCGGGTTACCGGGAGTAACTTTTGCATTAATGACAAACTGCAAACTGACTCCTGACATCCTTCAGCCCAAAGCACATCTCTATGTGTTAGGAGTATCTGTGCAAAGATTGGCTTTGATTGAGTGAAGCTAAGTATTTTTAATAATTATTTTAGTTCAGACATTTTGAGAAATCTTGTCAACTCGGACGACACCAAAAAATTCCCACACTCATTCCTGGTCCTTGAATGGTCCTCGCTCCGCTGCAGCCATGTGCAGGAGGAGGATAGGAAGCTATGGAGACAATGAGGCCGTGATTACTCATATTTCAGCCTTAAGTAAGTAATTTTTTTTGCTGGACATGAATGGCAAATCTTGGTGAGGCTTTGTTTGACAGCAGATTGGATTCAGAAGGTTCTAAGGATTCCAAAACGATATAGTACTCCTGTGTAGCTTCATGCTATCGATATGAAATGGCATATTTTCAAAACTCGGGGTGCTTGCTCAATGTTTCGAGTTAAACCTAATTTATATAACTCATCATACCCAAAACTCAGGAATGATCAGCCTCACATGACTGTATGGAAAGGACGATAAATGACGTTAAAGATGTTTCCTCTCTCCAGCTCTCTCTGATTTGTATTATATCCATAATAAAAGTGATTGAGGGAATTAAGAGATCAAGATAAGACAAATCTTTTTATAAATATGAATGCATATGAATGGATAGAGTAGCGTGTCAGTCTTATCTAAGAACCATTTTGATTGGAAATTCTGACCTAGACTAGTGAAGTTGCTAACCATATATTTTGTAAAGTGAAAAAGGTTTAATATTTCTGACTTTGATCTTGTTCCTGTCATTTCTATTATTTAAGTGGATTTATGGACATTTATTCAGGATGGACATCTGAGGATGATATCCCCTGAATTTATAATTCACACTGAATTTAAAAATCTCTGTGTTCAGATTTGACTAGTTATGACTCCAAGAAGAAATGTGATGTGTACAAAAAATGCATTGATGAAAGACGAGCAAAGCATATGAAATAGTATATCGAGCGATTTTTATTGAAAGTTCTGTGTTAGGATAATGAGTATAACATGTGATAAAGTTCATTACGGTTGGGTGGGAGTGTATCAACAACCTATACTGTCATCAAACAATGTTAAATGACAGGAGAAAGCATTAAGTGAGCTTAGCCCCCATCATGTGTGTTTGCACAGCTGGGAGCAGGGCCCCTGGACCCAGTGCTCGGTGTCCTGTGGTCAAGGTGGCGGGTGGCAGGTTTGCAGCGTGCTGTGCGTAGAGGAGGACACGCAGGGACAGTTCTCCCAGGTGGAGGAGTGGAAGTGCTCCCACTCCCCTCGACCTATTACCCGACAGATTTGCAACACCTTTGCCTGCCCCCAGTGGGTGGCCATGGAGTGGTCCCAGGTCCGTAAGTCTGTGTACACCAGCCATAAACTCATAAACTAGGGGGCTTTATTTGGAGATATAACATGCACTTATTCTCATCAGTTTTACTTTTGTAAAGTCAATTATCAAACGGAAATGCCAAAAATTGTCTAGTTTTGACTTCCCAGATATGAGGATTTTTAAGCCATTTTCAAGCCATTTTCAATCAATATGTTCATGTCATTTATTTACGCTGAGTTTGAAATAATTAATCTGCTTTTAAATGAAAGACGCTCAAAATATAAGTAGGCATACACTGAGTTTATCTATAAAAGTCATGGAAATCCATTGGTCAAAATGTATATGAACCCTGTATCTTTGTGTTTTAGACTGTAGAAGCCATACTAAAACTTAACCTTGGGCTTGTTGTAGGCATTTCCACTATTTGCATTAACACTAGAAGAAAACAGAAAGTTTCTTAAAAAATTACAATGACTTTACCACTTAAATATTCAAATGAACCCAAAAATATTGGGAATCACCAATCGCTAATGAAAATAACCGGTGTGTTGCTTTCCCACTGCAGTGCACAGTGACGTGTGGTCATGGCCTGCGTTACCGAGTGGTTCTGTGCATCGACCATCGTGGGCAACACATTGGCGGCTGTGAAGCGTCACTCAAACCTCATGTTAAAGAAGACTGTCTGGTCCCTATTGCCTGCCATAAGCCCCGAGGTAGGACACTATTCATTCCCAGAGAGCTGTGTGTGTTGTAAGGAAGCCAAGATGGACATAATGGACAAGCTTTTACAGCTCAAAAATGGATGTAATGGATGATGACCATATTTCTTCTGCATATCTTATTATATAACTATTCCACTATTGGACAAAGGAAGGGATATATTATATCGTAAGCCATGCAAACACACATGCAAACAAGGCATAATGCACACTCAAGCTATTAATAAATGTAAGCTTATATTATTTTTCCTTACGACGGCCCGACTCCACCTGCTTTCCCAATGTTTCAGTCACCAGCGGCCATAGAGAAGAAGTTTTCAAATACTGCCAGTGTTATTATTGTGTATCATGCATACCCAGGCAACCTCAAGGACAACGCATCCACAATTAACCACTTTTGAGACTGAGTTCAGTTGATTGACAATGTATCCTCATCTTTCTTTGGAATAACAATATTATATAATAAGCAAAACATTTGCAATAACAGTCAAAATCCTTGATGTTGGTGAACAAGAAATTACATTTGGCACAAAAGAGGTTCCAAGAGGTTTTCAACAATATCCTGGTTGTTCTTGTCATTTTACATTTGATTTTCTATATTGTATGCAGGTTGAGCAAGCCTATCAGCTATTAGCCCTGCAAATCACCTTCCCAGGTTAAGAAGCTTTTGTCCAGTTAGTTATGACTAGTGTTCTACTCTGAGGTGATTGAATAATTTGGGTCCTGCTCTGTGGTGTCAGATTGAGTTGACTAGAGTGTTACTAGCTTTTTTTGTGTCTCTCTGTCAGAATCCCTGCCAGTGGAGGCCAAGGTGCCCTGGTTAAAACAATCCCACGAACTGGAAGAACAGCGTACTGCTACAGAGGACCCCACGTGAGCACACACACTTAAGCACACATTTACACATCAACAACATGCTTTTTGCGACCATTTTATATATTGTGGCCCTTGATAATACCAGCTCAGGTGTCTACAGATACATAGGGTGTTTTCACAAGGCAGAGTCAGTTTTGAAAGTTTTGCTCTAATCAGATGAATTGACACTTTTGGTTTGTTTTATATTTAGTCTGGTACGGTTGTACAAGGCACAAATTAAAGCGCATACCATTTTTAAAGAGACCTGCTTGAGTGTTTGGAAGCCTGTTTCCGCCACTGTGATAAAAAAAATTGAGATCTGTGAGACATAATTATGAGATACTAAGTCATGATTATGAGATACTATCTCATAATTTCCACTTACTATCTCATAATTATGAGATGCTTAGTCGAAATTATGAGATAGTTAAGTCATAATTATGAGATAGTTAAGCAATAAGGTACGAGAGGCAGTACTGTATCGTCAATAATGTACTGTTCAAGGGTGTTGTTAGGCCTAACACCAGTTGGACGTGCCTGGAAAACCTCTAAAGGGAGGCGTCCTGGAGGCATCCTAATTAGATGCCCGAACCACCTCAGCTGACTCCTTTCTACACGAAGGAGCAGTGGCTCAACTCCCAGCTCCCTCCTGATGTCCGAGCTCCTAACCCTATCTCTAAGGCTGAGCCCGGCCACCCTACGGAGGAAACTCATTTCGGCCGCTTGTATCCGAGACCTCGTTCTTTCGGTCACGACCCAAAGTTCGTGACCATAGGTGAGGGTTGGGACGTAGACCGATCAGTAAATTGAGAGCTTCGCCTTCCGGCTCAGCTGCTTCTTCACCAAGACCGCCTGGTGCAACGCCTGTTTTACTGCTGCAGCCGCACCGATACGCCTGTGGATGTCCCGCTCCTGCTCATTTTATAAAAGTTGCCATTAAAATAACAAAAATGACAATGGGACAGTTTCAATAAAATAATATTTAATTCAAACATTAGGCCTAAACATTCTAAATCAATCATAATTGCTTTGTAGGCACTGGGTATAACACCATTAGGGTAATAAACGTAACATAAAAAGCCTATGCAGTTTAAACTTAATAAACTAAAGTTACGAGTGACTTGGGACTCGATAGACTAACATTAGGATGTACTGAAACTTCGGAGCCCAAAAATGGTACACACACACACACACACACCTGGATCTCTGAGCAGACGGGCCTAATAGAGCAGCTTTGCTTCATTACAGACATTCAAATAACCAGTTCCCCACATCCAACCTACTACTGAGGTTATTTAACTGGCATCATATGGGACATAATGTCCACTCAGTCTCACTCTGTATCACCTAATGTAACAACATCACTCCAGTCAGTGGACCAACAACGCTAACGATAACAGTCTGCTAAATACACAGTAGCTCAAATAACATAAAAAGTACAGTTTCCAAGTTGAGACAAGAGTTTTCCTGTTGTTGTGAGGACATTTCAGTAATAAAATACAATTACATAACACCGATGAATAAAGTTAAATTACTGGGTGTTAATGTCCTCAGGTGATGACAGTAAGTTACAGGAAGACATTTCTGTAGGTTCATGCAATCGACAACAGAATAAGATGCTTGAGATGTATGCAGGTCCTTGATGGGCAGACAATCCCAATGGTGGACAGTGGTTGATTGTGCGGATCCACATAGAAGTGATTGAGTCTATGGATGCTTCATCATGCAACAATGCTCTCAGAAGGTTCTTTGCCATTCGCGGCCCTTCCAAACAGATGCATTCTGACTGCGGAACAAATTTTATTGGTGCCTGCAATGAACTTGAATTCCAAAAAGTAATGGGCAAGTCAAAGGTGAAGACGTACGTCAACAGTCGAGGATGCACATGGGACTTTAACCCTCCACACTCTTCACATATGGGTGGCGCATGGGAGCGCCTGATTGGAGTGGCACGCAGAATCTTGGATTCTATGCTTATGTGTACAGACTCCTTCAACTTGTCTCATGAGGTTCTGTGAACTCTTATGGCGGAAGTGACAAGGATTATCAACTCAAGGCCTCTAGTACCAGTCTCTGCAGATCCAGACTCATCTCTCATACTTACTCCATCAATGCTCCTGACTCAGAAATAGAGTGTACCACCTCCATCTGGAAAGTTCACAGATAAGGATGTCTACAAACAGCAGTGGCGTCAAGTCCAAAGCTTAGCCAACCAGTTTTTGGAATATCTGCAGACATTGCAAGTTTGCAAATGGCTGGAGTCATGCCCGAACGTCAAAATAGATGATGATGGAAGAGTCCGCAAGGTAGAGCTCAAAGTGACCAAGCAAGGATCAAGCAAGACATTCCTCCGACTCGTGTCTGAGATTCTTCTTCTTCTGAAGGAGTACGACTGAGACTTTTCTATTTGTTCAGTTTTTATATATGGCATCTTTAAAGATACCAGACGGGAAGTGTTCTGCCCCCAGGGCTGGGGAATTTGCGCCCCCTCCTGGGCCCTTTTGGTCACGTTAATTTGCCTTTATTGTGACATGCACCAGGAACAGGAAGTTAGCAACATGTGTTAATTTTATGGAGATGTTCTCAGAAAATCATCAGCTGCCATCCATCATGTGTTTACGCCCTCGAAGACATAGTCTTTAAGTATTTGTTTAGCACAGACTAAAGAATAGTATTTTAGTAATATCTTCTTCATAAGTGTGCCAGTTGTTGTTGTACTATAAGTTTGACTGCTACAGAAGCGTAAGAGCTACATAAAGTTCAATATGTAATGTCTAATTAATATGCATCTTACTAATTATGTTCTTCTGTTTGTTTTTAGTTTTACTCTTATTTGAATCCTGTTCGTCTGCGCTGCAAAATAAAGCATCTGGAACTTGGACACTACGTCCTGACTCCTGTATTCATTTAAATGTAGTTTGGCTTACTGCTGAATTGTGTACCATGTTAAACACACAAACACAAGGAGAGCAGTACATTCCGACAAAGGAAAGGCTACAACAACCACCACAATTAAGCACAATATAAATCCCATTTAACTATTCTATCCTGCCACTGACCTTAAATTGTAGATTCATGGTAAATATCAGGTATCATGGTAAATTGCTGACAGGTGGGACATAACGGCTCTGCTAGAGTTCAGTGTAGTCTGTTAACCATCTAAATGGAATTAGACACCTTTGTTTTCTGTCCATCTTGTTATACATGTGATTTTAATCAGTATTACTGATTATTGTCAATCTTACTGTAAAACCAATTGATTGCAAGTGCTGTTTGGCTACCAAATTCAAAACAAATCTTCAAAACAAAATTTTTTATTTTAAGTGCTATGGCTCTTTTGGTATACAGAATGTTCTATACTCCCGTGTTTAGATTAGTGCCTGGGCCCTGGTCAGCCTGCAGCACCACCTGTGGGCCTGGCAGGCAAAAGCGGGAGGTGAAGTGCCAGGTGCTACTCTCATTCACCAAGACGGAGGTGGACCTTCCAGAGGAGGAGTGTGGTGAGGAAAGGCCACAGCTGGAGAGGTCTTGCAACCATGGGACATGTACCAAAGTTCCAGGCATATCTGCAGGACTCCAGGAGCATGAGTCCTTTAATATACAGACAAAGGAACTGTACAGCTGGGACTACAGGGGCTTCACTGGTTGCTCAACCACATGTGCTGCTGGTGAGGTTTCTGAAATACATGTTGCAGTTGAAATGTTCTGAATTTTAATACATTTCTATTGTCCTTTCATGTCCATCTGATTATTGTCTGTGTTCTCTCCTAGGGAAGCAGATAGCAGTTGTGAGGTGTGTTAACAGAAAGCAGAGTGAAGAAGTGGAAGACTTTCTGTGTGATTCATCCAGCAAGCCCCCAGTAATGATCCGCATCTGTTACCCCGAGCCATGCCCCCCTAGGTAAGAAACCACAAGGTTAAAAGCCACATAACAAGTTTTCAAGTGAGCCATGCTAATTTCCACTGACAAATGGCCATTTAAATTGATTATGTTGATATAGCACCATTATGCCGGCAAATCAAAATCTGATCGCTCGAAAGAAGTTTTCACCTGCTTGCTCACTAATGGTATTCTTTAAATATAATGGGCTACAGTGCTCATCTTGTTTGAAGGGTACTGTGCATGTGCATAGAAGTATGGAAATTACATTTGTTGATATAGCACCATTATGCCGGCAAATCAAAATCTGATCGCTCGAAAGAAGTTTTCACCTGCTTGCTCACTAATGGTATTCTTTAAATATAATGGGCTACAGTGCTCATCTTGTTTGAAGGGTACTGTGCATGTGCATAGAAGTATGGAAATTACATTTTTTATATTAATGAATTGATTGACATAATTTTTCTGGAACAAAGTTGGAAGTAAAGTGACATCTTATAGCCAGAAAGGCACGTCGTTGACTACTGGTGGAAAGTCTCTGACTAGTCGTGGCACTCCTGTGACAACTACTGGCACTGGCAGCTCGTGGCATCTACCGACACCTAACTACATATAAGAAGAGGACAAGTGGTGATATTAATCGACTTGTATTTAAAAACGTTTTAATAAATAGTTTCCGGCAGAGCACCATGGCCTCCAATTTCGTGGTGCTGACTCTCATCCCCGCCGCTTCACACTCGGCTGCAAAACGCCCCAGTGAATGCTGGAGGTCATGGTCCGAGGAGGCAAACAGCACCACATCATCTGCAAACAGCAGAGAGGCTATACCGAGATCCCCGAACCTGACATTCTCCGCCCCACGGCTGCGCCTAGATATCCTGTCCTTGAAAGTCACGAACAGGAACGGTGATAAAGGGCAGCCCTGGCGGAGGCCAACACCCACCGGTAACGTGTCTGACTTACTACCGAGGATACGAACACAGCTCCTACTGCAGACGTACAGAGACCGGATGGCCCGTTGCAACGGGTCCGGCACACCATACTCCCTCAGCACCCTCCACAAAAAGCCCTGAGGTACCTGGTCGAAAGCCTTCTCCAGGTCCACAAAGCACATGTAGACTGGTTGGGCAAACTCCCAGGACCCCTCCAGTATCCTTGCGAGGGTAAAGAGCTGGTCCACTGTTCTACGACCAGGACGAAACCTGCACTGTTCTTCTTGAATCCGAGGTTCGACAAATGGTCGGAGCCTCCCTTCCAGCACGCTGGCATAAGCTTTTCCCGGGAGGCTGAGTAGTGTGATACTCCGATAGTTCGAGCACACTCTCCGGTCCCCCTTCTTGAAGGTGGGAACCACCACCCAGGTCTGCCAGTCCATGGGCACTGTTCCCGACCCCCATATAACATTGAAGAGGCGTGTCAGTCAAGACAGCCCAACAAAGTCCAGCGCCTTCAGCATCTCAGGGCGGATCTCATCCACCCCCGGCGCCTTACCACCAAGGAGCTTTTTGACTACCTTAGTGGCCTCTGCCAGGGATATGGGTTCATCCACCCCCAAGTCTTCAGGCGCTGCCCCAGGGGACATGTTGACCGGGTTTAGGAGTTCCTCCAAGGGCTCTTTCCACCGCCCGACAATATCCTTTGTCTGGGACTGCAGCCCCTCTCCCCCGCTGATAACATGGGGCGACTGTGGCTCAGTGGTTAGCAGGTCTGACTTTCAATCAGAGGATCGGTGGTTCAAACCCCAGCTCAGCCTGTCTGTGTTGTTGTTTCCTTGAGCAAGACTCTTAACCCTAATTGCTCACCGTTGCTGTGTCTACGGTCTACTGTATATCATGTAAGTCGCTTTGGATAAAAGCATCAGCTAAATAAAATGGGGAAGGCTCTGCTTTCCCTTCCTGAGTCGTCGGATGGCTTGCCAGAACCTCCTTGAGGCCAACCGAAAGTCCTTCTCCATGGCCTCCCCGAACTCCCATGCCCGAGTTTTAGCATCCACGACCACCGCAGCTGCAGTCCTTCTGGCCTACCTGTACCTGTCAGCTGCTTCAGGAGACCCCTGGGCCAACCAAGCCCGAAAGGCCTCCTTCTTTAGCTTGACAGCTTCCCTCACCCCCAGTATCCACCACCGGGTTCTCGGGTTGCCGCCACGACAGGCACCGATGACCTTCCGACCACAGCTCCTAGCGGCCGTGTCCACAATAGAGGCTTTGAACATGATCCACTCGGATTCCATGTCCCCAACCTCCCTCGGGATGTGTGAGAAGTCCTTCCGGAGGTGGGAGTTGAAGACCTCCCGGACAGGATCCTCAGACAGACGTTCCCAGTTCACCCTCACAACCCGTCGATGCAGGGAGGCGACCCTCTCGTTCTCCGGGGAAAACAACACGGCGGCGCTCTGCCGGGGACTCGTGAGTATCCCTACTCCCGCCCGGCGCCTTTCACCCTGGGCGACTCCAGAAAAGAACAAAGTCCAACCCTTCTCCAGTTGTTTGGTTCCAGAGCCAGCGCTGTGCGTGGAGGTGAGCCCAACTATATCTAGCTGGTATCGCTCCACCTCCCGCACCAGCTCTGGCTTCTTCCCCGCTAGCGAGGTGACGTTCCACGTCCCTAGAGCTAGTTTCCCTGGTCCTGGCGAGGTAACTTCAGTCCTTGGGCTGCTGTTCATCAGGGATTTTTAAACCACTCTTAGTCTGGGCTCTCCCCCGAGACCTGTTTGCCTTGGGAGACCCTACCAGACAACATAGCTCCCAGGATCATTGAGCCACTCAAACTCCTTCACCGCGTTTTAAATTATATTAAAAAGAATGATTTATTTTCATTATTTTAGCCAATTGTTATAAATTACTATAAAATTAATAATTTGGAAAGAGTATATTTTGTTCCTTTTTTCTTTGTTTGTTTGAGTTCTGGTGGTTTTACCCTCCCCTGTCCCATTAATGAAACCATCCTGGTGAGATAATTGAGGCGGCTGTGGTTCAGAAAAAGAGTGGGTTGTCTTTCAATCAGAAGATCGGCAGTTTGATCCCTGTCCATTTCCTTGGGCTAGACACTTACAAGACACTTGCTCCCGAGGACTGTGCCCTGTCATCAGGTTGTGAATGGACGAATAGCATGTAGTGGAAAAGCACTTTGAGGGGAGGGAAGACTCAAAAGGTGCTATACAAATACAAGTTGATTCATCATTTAAGGCCAACAGGCAAGTCAGTGGTAGCTAGCTCTCTGACAGTACTGTAGACGGACTGGATTCTCCTCTTGCTCTGTTGATTACCATGCAGTTTATAATACATAGCTCCTACATTAAGCAGCACACAGATGAATGGCTGAAAATGTGTATGACTTTGATATAAAACGTGGTATGACTGGCAGAAAGTATAACTGCAGTCGTTATCTTACTTTGATACTACTTCAGTTTGCTAGTGTGTGGCAATAGGGATGACTGTTGATTGGCGGGTCCAACAAACACAAATTGCGCATGTGGCCTTAGTGATCTGTGTGCAAGGTGAGTACAGCCTAGTTAACCTGGCTTGCATCCACGATTGCCACCGGGTATTTTGCATCCTGAATGGGATCATACTTTACTTAAAGTCATCATACTCTATTAAAGAAGACTTCAAAATGGTGATTGCGATCATAAACTCATGTTTACAATGTTTACAGAGGTAATGAAACAAGTGAGTCATTTTCTCATAGACTTCTATGAGACTTCTCTTTGCAACCACAAGAGTCGCCCCTGATGGCTAGTAGAGAGAACACAGGTTTAGGAAACGTTGGATTCTCTTATCACACTTGGAGGTATTTTATAGTGCACCAGTGATAATCACTGTCTATCATTCCAATACCTCTTGCAGATGGGAGGTGACAGCATGGACCAGCTGCTCTGCGTCCTGTGGCGTTGGCATACAAACCAGGAGTGTGTTTTGCATGCGTCTGTTGTCCGTTGACCAGCAAGATATTCTGACTGTGTCAGAGGACGAGTGCAGGGAATACAAACCTGCCATCCTGCAACCCTGCAACCAGGTGGCCTGTCCTCCAGCCTGGGAGACCGAGCCGTGGCAACAGGTGTGGACTTTGTTATACACATGTTATTGTGTGGGTAATAGGAAATCAGATTAAAAAACTCCTCCTTTTATACCTCTATCTTCTTCCTCTGCTTCCTTTGTCCAGTGCTCCCAGTCTTGTGGTGGGGGTGTCCAAATGCGTAAGGTCTACTGTAAGCAGCTTCTGTCCACAGGGGCCCAGAGAAGGCTTGGAGACAGACCTTGCTGGGGGGGCAAACCTGCCACTAACAGGGACTGCAGCAACATTGACTGTCTGCCCTATTTATCAGGAGGAGAATGGGAAAAGGTGAGCTCCAGTGGAGTATGAAAGAAAATGATGGAGACCTGGAGGCTGCAAGCTTAAATAAAAGTTTTTTTTCAATATTGAAATATTTTAAGAGAAACGGATCCACTTTGAACTAAGGCCCAAGCAAGTCTTCATTAATAAAAGCAACATTTTTAGCAGAATCAGTTCAATGGTCAATCACAGTAACAAACGTAGGCAGGCACATTGGTGGCACTTTATCACTCTGGTCACTTTAACTCATTCTGGTGCAATATTTTGTAATACTTTTGTAATTTTTGTAATTTGTATATTCAATATTCTACTGTACATTCAATTTATTCTTTACTGTTTTATTTTATTATGTTTATTACTGTTTATTACTGTTTATTTATATTACTTGTTTTTTATCTTTACGTACTGAGCAATGCTGCTGTAATCCTGTAATTTCCCCACTGCGGGACTAATAAAGGATTATCTTATCTTATTAACCAATAGCAAAATGCCTCGAAAATGCTGACATCTGAGGGAAAGAAGTGCCAGAGAGCCCTGATCTGTGTTCAGCATCCACGTTTATATAGTCCTGCTCAGCCCATATATAGTGCACACTGCTCCAAATACATCTCTTGAATACACTGTTTACCTATAGAACAAGTTTAATCCATGGAATTGTGTTTGTCAATGAAAAAAAAAAAAAAAACATTCCTGTACTATTCAAACGGTTGGATTTCAATCCGTAGTGTTCGGTGTCCTGTGGTTTTGGGATCCAGCGTAGGGTGTCACTGTGTCGCCAGTGGACGGCCATGGGCAAGCAAGTGAAGCTGGCCAGGGAACTGTGCTCCGGGTTGCCCTCCCCACCACTCGTACAAACCTGCCGCATGATGGCCTGTCCCAGTAAGAACACACAGACATTTTGTAATACCTTTATGTATTATATGTTCACATTAAACTATGATGGGTTAGATTAGTCTAAATATTAATGAATGCACACATACATATTCATAAAATAGTTTTTGTTTATATATAATGATAACTATATTTGCATGCATTCAAACATATTGTGGAGTAATTTATATGTAAACAACATGCATCTGTGAATCCTTTTATGTGCATTAATTAATATGGAGAATGATCTGACCCCATAATCAAGTAACATCTCCTTCAATGTGTCAATCTTTTTTTTTCTTCACAAAAGAAGCTTCATGAGCCGATCACACGCCTTGCTAGAAATGTGTCGTTTGTAAAACCATTGTTTTGCTCAGAGCGCACCCAGGAAAACAATTCCTGCTGTGCCGCGTTTTTTAGATATGCATAAAAGTTTAAATATTTTCAACTTTGAAGCACCAGGCACGGTACTTCCTGGATGTGTATGTATGTGATATCCAGCTAATCCAAAAACGAGGATTGTAACCAATTAGATGTAGAGATACGATGGTGACTGGCTCCGCCCACTTACTGTCAAAAAGAAAATCTACTCGAGAGCGAGCAGGTTACAGAGACACAAGCGCAGATTGAAGCTTCGCGAACGAGCAGGTTAAAAATGGGACTTTTACTCGAGAGTGAGGAACTTTTGAGAGGGCTTTGCTCGCGGAGTGATGTAAAAGCGCTCGTCAAAGTAAATTACACGCGCGTATGATTGATTTGCGCTCGCGCGTGGAGCTCATTTGTGCGCGGCCGTTTGATTTGCGCGCGCACGGAGCTCATTTGCGCTCTCTCTTTATGACAGGGATTTGCCTTCATAATGGGACGGCAGGCGGATGACGACGGTCTGCAACGTTGAAACTACAATGTTCTGAAGACTACAAAAAAGATAATCTTAAATACTGCGTCGGTGTGTTCTTACAGTGTTTCATGCAGACGTTTGCGTTTGTCGGTCATGATCGTTTGTTCTTGTGAATGGCCGAATGGTGCGTCACTTTAAATGTTGCCGCCACAAGGAATTGTGGGGCGTCATTATCTCCTTTCCTTTCGTAAAGGCAGGTCCAGTGTTTCCTAAGCTAAATGAGCTAAGTAAGGAAGCATTGTAGCTCCTTTCCTTTGTGTTTAGAGAATTCGACCAGCACTTATCATGGCTGCCACTTAGGTACTTCAGGTCAGGTTCCTAACCAAAAAGGACTATTCCACCACAACGCTTGAAGCAGCTACTCCCTCAGGCAGTCACTAGGCAAATGGCTGTGTGGTCGCAAGACTGGAAAAGTGCTATACAAGTACAGGTCCATGATTGGTCCAGTTGAGGGTGTAACCTTTGTTAGTTAGAACATAATGTTGGCATATATGGACACATCAAAAGAATTACAGATTCATCCAATAATTTGTAAAATTGTAGTCTGCAGTAAAACAAATATATCTCTCACTTTCCTATTCCCTACAACAGAGGAAGAGATGAGACCCAAAGAAAGCCAGAAGGTTCTGGTGAAGAATCAAGTTAGGCAGATGGTGAGACGTCCACCAAAGACCAGAGGCTATGAGGAGGGGGTTAAACAGTGTCCACTGCTCATGGGTATGCACAAAATCTACATCCAAACTCGCAAGGAGAAGCGCCTCCACCTGACTGTTGGTGGCCACGCATACCTCCTACCCAACACCACCATAGTCATCAAATGCCCCGTCAGAAGGTTCCCCAAAGCCTACATCCACTGGCTCAAAGACGGACGCCCACTCCCCAGCTTCAAACACCTGGGTGTCACCAAATTCGGCTCTCTGAAGATCCAATTTCTGTCTGCAGAGGACATTGGGGTGTACAAGTGTGTCGCTGGACCCGCTTCAGACATCTTCACCCTCCAGCTTATAGGTACTGACAGCAAATTTACTGGCAGACTGTCTACTGCCAGTCCCCCCGGATGGGAGGACATGCTTAGTTGCCATTGGCACCACTCAGGCATGGAGCTGATTTGGCCTAGTGTTAGTGTGTCTTTGCAGCCTCCTGGTGTCCAGGAGGCCTTGCTGCAGCCACAGGTGGAAGAGAGACTGATTAATATCACCCTGAAAGCTGATAGAGGAGAGATCCAACAGGAGCAGGCCTCACAACTCATCTCCTCCCTGCTGACCCACATGTCTGCCTCCCAGCTCTGGGCCATAACTCCAGGAGGTGGAGGACAAGCTAAAGGTAATTAGAACCCCAGCTGTTGTAAAATACCTGATTCACAATAATAACTTCTATTTAGTGTGTATTCTCTCTCTCTCTCCCTCAGCGTGAGTTAGTAGTGATTTATATCTGTATTTAGTAGTTAAAGTGGTAATGCAGTGTAGTGTAGTGTGACGGTGGTGTTGTGTGACTGGGTGCACATTCGTGTGCGTTTATTTGCGGCCGGCCGGCTCATGCTGGCCGGCGTACCACACGCCGACATGGACCTGAGCGGGCTCAGCTTCCCCTGCTCGGTGGAGCAGTGTGGGCTGGCCGTGGGGCGGATGGTCGGTCACGGCCAGCCCGCATGAGCGGTGGGGTCGTGATCTTCCTGGACGGGGTGCTGAAGGCCAACATGGTGGTTGCGACTTGGGGGGGCTCGTAAGGAGGCGGGTGAAGCACAGCAGGACAGACAGGTGTGTGCTGGAGGACCGGTGGAGGCCAGTAGAAGGCAAAAGAAAGTTAACAAGACAGAGGATCGTTAGATTGAAGACGTTGTAGAAGATGGCGATTTGTCAAAAAGTTAGGTTGACATGGAGGTAGAGGAGGAGGGGCTCACAGTCGCCCATCTGAAGAGGAAGAGCAGGGAGGACGGTGGTTTTTCTCAAGCAAAGGAAGAAGCAGTGGGCTCAAAGAAAACAGGAAAAATAGCAGCAGGGTCTGGGTCCAAGATGGAGGAGGACACCGTTGACAGTGGCCTCTGAGACAAGTGCTGGAGTCCGTGGTAGCAGGAAAAGTTACAGCATGGCCAGACTTAAAAGTTTTCTTCAGAAAACTAAGAACGGGAGAAGAGTGGAAATAGAATACTTCTTCTCTGATAAGGAGAGGTTTTTTAAATCTGCTCGGCTTCATCTGCGCAGTAAAGTAAGAGGCCTTACTGAACAGGAGGGTTTCAGGGTGAGACAACTAGTGCTGACGGCCAGTAGAGAGCTAGAACAAGGTGATGAACAGTAAGGTCTCACAGGGTAGGAACAGTTTAGGTATACTGTTTTTGTTTCTTCCTTTATCTATTTATTGATGAGTCTCCTGAACATCAGCACTCAGAATGTAAACGGGGCCAGAGATCCGGTAAAGAGGTCTCTGCTGTACCAGCTGATGAAGCTCAAGGGGACTGATGTAATGTCAATAATGGCAATACATCTGGCCTCACTCTAGTGGGAATTTGATTTCCCTTGCTAGGTTTTATTGTTTTAAACACCATTTTAACATGGTGAGGAAGTGCAGCATGGTGCCTGTTGGGTTTACTGCCCCCCCAGACCTGTAACGTCCAGACACTCTGGGTAGTTCTGTTGTCCGTCTGTTTTCTGTTGTGTTGTCTGTCACTCACCTTGTCTCTCGTTCCTGTGTGATTGCAAGCCCCGCCAACATTGTTTCCACCTTTGCCTCGTTCCAGATGTGTATTTAGTCTGTGTCAACTCCTTGTCGTGTGCCAGTTCACACACACACACACACACACACACATATACACACACACACACACACGGACGCACACTACAGTGAATAGTTGTTTATGCATATCTCCAGTTTCAGTGTTAATGTTTTGATGCTGCTTTGCGACAGGGATATCTTGTTTTAAACAAAATCTGTGAAGTCATCTACTGTTGAGACAAGTCTTTTCCTCTGTGTGCTGTTCCCCATGTTCTACCCCTTTCCGTCCACTCGTGAGTTTTTCCCGACAATCCTGATACCTCTGCCTGCCTGGACTGATAAACCGTGTACCAAACCCTGCTCAAGTGCCAACCTTGCCTCCGAGTTTGCTTTTGAGTCCTGCTCACCGTGGTTCTAGCTCCCTAACACACACGTCCAGCAAGCTAGCAGGTGCTGACATGTCAAAGAATACACCCAGCATGTTAAACTAAAGATCTGATTTGTTGAAGTCTATGACAATCAACGATACCGTCTTCTTCCATAGAGACATAGAGGTGAAATCTGATTGGATGAGAGCTCTCCTTAACAGAAACTGGAGGCAGCGCGACAGCAATCAGAGCAACAGACGAAGACAGGAGCTGTGCAATGGGGAAAAATAATTATAATACATGTAGTGTATTTGTGAAAAACAATTAAATTATAAAATAGCTATAACTTTGTGATTCTGTTTAGGCCAGCAGAGAAGGCTAAGCTGGCCCTGACGGCACCACTGATATATACGTATTAAATGTAGGTACGTCCGAGTTGTTCTTTCTTTGGACCAGTCAGCCATCTTTATCACGCAGTTTTCCTTGGTGGTGCCAGACAAGCCTCATTTTGTGGCTGCATTGGTGTGAGTGATCCAATATCTTTCTCTGAACCTGGAGGGGATGTCATTTCTTCTGGCGGGCCTCATCTGTTCAAAAATGTTTTTGAGTATTAACATGGAAATGTGCTTATCCTTTGAGAGGATGATTGGATGTTTTGCTCTCTTCTTGCAATGCAGTGCTTGACAGCCTTCTGCCTCTCAGTAGTCCAAAAGTAACTATTTCAGTTTTTTCAGTACAAATCACACTGTTAAATCTTACCTTTTGGCAGAACTGGATAATAGTATTTTCTCCCATTGACCTTGTAGCTGCACAGTGGTGTAGTGGAAATATTCATGTGACTGCAGTTTTCAGTCTCCTGCAATATTAAACAGGATAACCTTTAATAGAAAGACAATATCTGTTTATGTTATTTGCAAACCAGAGCATTTATCTTTGTCTCAAATCTAGGAAGTAAGCTTTATATTGTGTTTGTATCTGATTTGTCTCAGACAGACCCACCTGGTCAGAACGCTCTTCATTGGAAACATATGTGAATAGACCAGTAATCAACAGACAGCAGCAGACTCAACCATTCGCTTTTCAGAAGAACATCAACATCAGCATTGGACATAGCGCCCTCCTTACCAATACTACCCGATCACTGACCATTCGCTGTCCTGCAGAGGGCTTCCCTCCTCCCAAAATCAGCTGGACCAAAGATGGAGCTGTGCTGCAGCACACTGACAGGTAACATATTGCTGACTTAGCAATCAAATTGAAAAGTTTTTCCCAAAGTTCTTTCAAACGTTGATGTATTTCGATCAGAATATCACATGTGCCAAATAATACAACCCTGGCAGTGTAGAGTCATTTTCAGTGAACTCTGTCATAAAACAGTCAAAATCCAAACAAAAATGTTCTCTTTCCAAATCTCATGAGGATATGGGTTTCATATTTGAGAAACTCCAGCTGCATATCTGCTGGGATAGGAACACACACAACAGCACTGGCTATTCAGTCAGTGGAAATGTTGCTAAACTTGCTATCGACAATGTCAGTGTTTGAAACAGACAATCGTGGTTTTGGAAAGTTAAAGTTGACATCTCTCAACTTCAAAAGGCCAAATCATTGGGCCAATCATCACAAAACTTGTACCTGAAACATACCCTTGAGTTTCATTCAAATACAAATACAAAAGAATTGGCAAAAATCTGAAATTGTTTTTCCAGTCTACCTATGGTCACAAACAGTGGCCAATAACCTTTCTTATGCTATTTTATTTCTTTTTCTTTTTCTTTTGAGATTTCAAATATTGGCAGTTTTATTAAAATCAATGGCAAATCAAAATGTTTTGCCACAGCAAGCTATAACTTGCCGGGGTTTATGATCAGGGCTCTCAATTCCAACACCCACCCCAGCTCTTTGCACACGGAGTACACAATCTGCAGTGTGGTGGACGAGCAGCTGGCAGCTGACCACATAAATATGGCTTTTTTGACGTTACATGCAAGAGACTGCTTCAAATACAGTATTGCACAGACCACGACAGACAGTTGCAAGCTGTGCATGCGTGTGTGTGTGTGTGTGTGTGCGTGCATGAGCAAGTCACAATATAATTCTTGATTTTTGATTTTGGTGGCTGCCGTTGGAGGGTCATGTCAGAATCTCATCCCTGGCATCATTATCTGAAATAATTTACGAGTCCCTTAACTTACTTCTCAAAGTATTGTTTTCCCTGTCTGTCTGCAGGGTATCCTGGGATACCGCCGAAGGACTCCACATCCTTCGGCCCAGACTGTCTGACAGAGGCCAGTACAAATGCACCGCTACCAACACACATGGCTCGGACTCAGAGACATCTCAGCTACTGGTGGCAGGTAGATATTCTGTGTGTCATTATTATGCTAATCTCTAATTATGATTTCATATTTCTGTCAACCTAATACATTTTTTAATAAATTAAAACTACATTTAGCTATTACATTTTTGTATAGCACAATTTTATGCGAAGAATAACACATACAGCCCTTACTTTCACAGTAAACCCTTCACCTTTATTAAGATGTATTGAGTGAAGGGGGGGATAAAATAATGAATCAATAAATAAAAATATTCTTCTCTTTTGGTAAATTTCTTATACATCCCACTTGAAAACTGTTTTTGTCCAGTCTAGTTTAGAAGGTATTAACCAGGATTAGCATCAGTAACTTAAAAAGTTAAAAACACACACAATCAAGAACCCAAGAACACACTGATGGTGAAAGCAGAAAATAGATTCCTTACCTTAGGAGTGACTGACACTCTTCCTCTGTGTGTGAAACTTTAGAGCCACCAGCCATTGCAGTGTCATGGAGGAACGTTTCAGACCATGGAGTGTTGTCAGGCCACAGCTTGAGGTCCACGGTTGGGGGACGAGTCAGTGTTTGCCCTGGCGCCAACCTCACTCTGGACTGCCCCGTTACTGGTAGGTCACAATGACAGACATGAATAATGTTTATTTCAAAGGGCCAGTTCACCCATATGAGGAAAAAGTACATTTTCTTAATGGATGGACTTGAAGGGACTGCATTTATTTTACACTTCTTTTCAAAGTACTTTAAAATGTGCCTCTCAAGGTGACTTTGGACAGGATGAGCCTGGGATTAAACTGCTCCACCTTCTAGAGTATGTCGCAATGAAATCAGGTGGAGTAGTATCACTCATATTTTAAGCCATGTAGTGACCGCTTGCGATATCACAGGGCAAGGTTATATATATCTGCAAGGAAGTTGGATTGGTGAGGCTCAAAATAACGGCTCAAAACTACATTTTATTCAGAAAATTGAGGTGACGCAGGGTCATCTTTCAATCAAAGGATTGGCGGTTCAATCCTTGCTCCTGCAATGTGTGTGGATAGTCCTGAAGGGCAGGTGGCACCTTGCGTGGTAGGTCCTGCCCTGCCATGTGTGTGAACGAGCATTTACCATTTTCATCTGCGGCGGGCATATTTTATTGATACCCAATGCAAAGTAGTTACACTGTACACTGTACACACTTTTTATTCTTTCTGTCAGGCGTTCCTCCGCCCACAGTGACATGGAACAAAAAGAATGGACCATTAGGTCCCATTGCTGTTTCACTGCCCTCTGGCTCACTGTGGATCAGAAATGTCTCGCTGCACAACCAGGGCATCTACTCATGTACCGCCACTAACGCCATCGGAAGGTCCACTGCTTCTACTGTTCTGCAGGTCTATGGTGGGTTCACACACAAGTACGAAACATTTCATAAAATACCGAAAATATCAACACATACTCTGATAATAAAAAAGCTGTTTATTTAGTTTTCTTTATCTGGAATAACACTTCTTTATGTGAATGTATGTGTTTGTCAGGTCAATACACTGCTGGGGGAAGCAGGGCAGTTCCAGTCGCACAAGAGCTGAACAGAAGAAGGGTCATCATGGCGTCACACCGGGGAACGAGTGTCTTTATCAAGCCTGGAGACATTCTACGTATAGGTACATACAAACAAATTCTGCACATCCTTATGTTCAAACTATAGTAGACAAACTCAACACAGTCACCTCCATTTTACTTCCATGAAGCTAGATAATCTCAGAGACAAATATCTCCAAACCCTGAGGTCAAAACAAATAAGTTAGGAATGTAACTACAGTTCTATAAGGAAAAAATAGCTTTACATTTCTCCACTGCCTAAATAAAATGTAGTTACTTTCTATAATATATAATATATTTTCTACATTATGGCGTTCATCCTGTTTATTGTTTCTATACAGATATTTAGGGTCCGAGCGACTGTCGTAGACAGTCCTGCAAGGACCCTATTGCGTCTGTAAGGGGTATTATTATTAGGGTCCGAGCGACTGTCGTAGACAGTCCTGCAAGGACCCTATTGCGTCTGTAAGGGGTATTATTATTAGGGTCCGAGCGACTGTCGTAGACAGTCCTGCAAGGACCCTATTGCGTCTGTAAGGGGTATTATTATTCCGTCTTCTTATTTTTCCTCTTTGACCTGCTTTTTCCCCAACTTGTCATATTCTAATCCGCACCAAATTTGGCACGGCTGTCAGGCTTGGCGAAAATAGCGATCCGACATAGACGTTAAATTAGCGAGAAAAGAAACTGCTCTCTAGCGCCCCCTCAAAGTTTGGCCGGCGACGTCCCTCGCCCAGATTGTCCGATTGACTTGAAAAAATTCACACATGTCCGTCTCCACCTGCTCTACAAAAAAGCCTCTCAGAGGCATAAGTTGCGCCTAATTAGATTTTCCGCCATTTTGAATTTTGTGAAAAACTCCGTTTTTGGAATATTTCCAACATACTTGGTCCGATTCATACCAAACTTAGTGGGCAGCATCAATGGAGGTGCATAGACATAGCGCAAGTGAAATTTCTCGGATATCTCATTTCGTTTACGAGATATCGACCAATGAACCTCTTAGGGGCGTGTCCTAACTTGCAACGCTCATAACTTTAACACTATTTGTCCTAGAACCTTTCAGATTGTCACCTTTTGTGCACATCGCATCCCTCTACCTGCAATAAATCATTCGTGCGATTCCGCCCATAGGGGGAGCCACAGTAATCCCGCCAATATGCCCGTTTTTGCCGTTTTTCGCCGTTTTTTCATGAAATCTGCATTCGTACTTTAACGAACTCGTCCTAGAGTACTTATCCGATCGACTCAAACTCGGTGCCGTAGCGATCCCAAGACCCTCGAGACCTTAAGTTGTGCTATTTAGCCATAAACCACGACGTTATGTGCATCCAAAAACGCACCCGTTTTTTGCTCTTCTCTGTCTCATCCTATGCTGTTGTTGCTGCAATGAACTGCATACTATGCTGTGTGGTAGATCCTAGGTACTGCATGCTAACAGCCCACAACTTCTCAGGCTTGATGCTGGACCTGAGCACAATACATGAAGACATGTTTGGTTTGTGATAGTGCCCCCTACTGGCAAAACTGGAAATGTGCCAAACAGCATCTGCTTGACATGGGATTGGCGTGACCTCATCTACACGTCACGCAGAGTGACTTGATGCATGTGTGTTGACTTAGTGATAGCGCCCCCTACTGGCAAAACAGGAAATGAGCCAAACAGCACGGGATTGACATGGGATTGGCGTAGAGAAAGATGATGATTGTGTATGCTGTCTTGGTTTGTATATATATATATATGTCGGAGGGGGAGCCGGTGGCGGCGGCGATATATATATATATATATATATATATATGTGTGTGTGTGTATATATATATATATATATATATACACAATTAAAGGGGGCGACTGTGGCTCAGTGGTTAGCAAGTCAGTCTTTCAACCAGAGGACCGGGGTTCAAACCCCGCCTCAGCCAGTCCATGTCGTTGTGTCCCTGAGCAAGACACTTAACCCCCAGTTGCTCCCCGGGCGCTTCACGAGGCTGCCCACTGCTCCTTAAAGGATGGGTCAAATGCAGAGGATAAATTTCCCCACTGTGTGGGACCCAAGTGTGGGACTAATAAAGGGGTTTCTTCTTCTTCTTCTAAAGCTGCGAGCAGCGGCGAGCTAAGGGTGTCGGGTGGGCCGGCGACAGCCGGCACCCCCGACATGCGGAGCGAGGACCCGCTCATAGCGAGCAGCTTTAATTGAATTTGAAATTTTTAATTCAAGAAAATATTACCATGACATAATTCCCATTTTAATTGATTTATGACCATTGGTTAAATGTCAAATTGTGTTAGTTATTTTCCATCAGTATGCTCCTCTCACATCCACCAAATTAGGAATGCACTACAGCAACATTGTTGGAATCACAATAGACAGTTAAAAGAATTATCAAAATCAATGCTGAAGAGATGTTGTCTTTTTTACTCCACACAATATTCATCTTTGTCAAAACTTGACGCTTCTATTTCCCACAATGCAACCCAGCCACCTACGTTTTTTGTCTGTTATAGTACTAATGTGGCCTGGTAAGCTCACTTCTTTCCAACTCCATATCCCCAGATTGTTTTCTTTTTCAAACTTGTAGTTTCCAGCCCTTAAACAGTTGATCAGACTTCTCAGATTCAGCACTAATCCCTTCCACCTTTAAACAGAATTCTTCTTGAAATACAGTATTTTCAGTGGTCCATTATGTCAAATATTTACATTCTGTCTGCTTTGGTCTGTCAAAAGGGTGTCCAGTCCCCGCGGACCATAAACTGCCAGTGTTGTGGGACTACAACAACCTGACCCTGAAGAAGGTTTCAAGTCCAGAACAGACACAGGGAGCTCTGCAGTACAGGATGCTGGTGGGAGGTTGTGTCCTTGAGGTCAATACACTCCAGGTTAAGTTCTCAGGCCAATACCGATGCCAGACCCTTCTCAACAATACCAGACAAATGCTGTCTGCCTGGATGCACGTTCACATTGAAGGTAAGCATTACAGTATTAGTACACACACACACACACACACACACACACACATATATATATATATATATATTTAGTTTTTTGAGACTCCCCTGACGTCGCCTGATCCACAAATGCGTTTTTTCAACATGGACCTATCTGTAGCCAATCAGATGTCGCCCTCATTGTCAACCAATCACATCACTGCCGTCCTGCCGCTGCTGGAGCAGCTCTAGAAGCTGCCGTCATTCAGACGCAGTTGTGCGACTACAGATAATATTATGAACCCAAACACGGGGGAGTTTGATGGTCCGACGTTTGAAGGACTTCCACAACAAGTATAAAGCAGAACTAGTGGTTATTCAATATATATTTAAACTATATGTGGTTACTATGCGCCGGAAAGGGGGCGTGGCTTATCTCCGTGACTTATCTCTGTAAAACACATTTCCTCCATCCAGAAAGAAAGATGACATACATTATCCTTTATTAATTCCCGTAGGGATATTATTCTCTGCATTTAACCCATCCTATGTAGTTAAGGAGCACTGTGCTGCTGTGAGGCGCCCCGGGGAGCAACTGGGGGTTCAGTGCTCAACACACTTCAGCCTCCACCACTGAACTAACCACTAGTTCTGCTTTGTACTTGTTGTGGAAGTCCCTCAAACGGCGGATCATCAAACGCCCCCGTGTCGTGGTTCATATAAGGATATAAGGATAATGTATGTCTTCTTTCTTTCTGGATCGCGGAAATGGTAACTGTTTTTACAGAGACAAGTCACTGAGATAAGCCACGCCCCCTTTCTGGCGCAAATTAATTGAATACCGTGATTTAACCACATATAGTTTAAATATATATTGAACTAACCACTAGTTTTGCTTTGTACTTGTTGTGGAAGTCCCTCAAACTTCGGACCATCAAACTCCCCCGTGTTTGGCTTCATAATATTATCCGTAGTCGCACAACTGCGTCTGAATGACGGCCGCTTCCAGAGCTGCTTCAGCAACAGCAGGAAGGCAGGGATGTGATTGGTTGACAATGAGGGCGACATCTGATTGGCTATAGATATGTCCATGTTGAAAAAACGCATTTGTGGATCAGGCGACGTCAGGGGAGTCTCAAAAAACCCACACACGAATGTGTAGCGATTCACACATAAATACATACAAATCCACATTTGTGCATTGGAATGTATTTGTAATTCGATCTGTGTGCATTTGTGAGTCACATTTATTTGTCAAATGTATTTGTAAATCCTTCTGTGTGCATTTGTAAAGCAAATATATTTGTAAATTGTTCTGTGTGCATTTGTGGATTGTTCTGTGTGCATTTGTGAATTATGAGACCGATCTGACCCCATAGTGTGTGTGTATATATATGTGTGTGTGTATATATATATATGTGTATGTATATATGTGTGTGTATATATATGTATGTATGTATGTATATATATATATGTGTATATATGTATATATGTGTGTATATATTTATATATGTATATATATATACACGTATGTATGTATGTACTTTGCCTTAGGCAGTTGGATGGTGGTTAATGCTATTTAGCCCCTATGGTGTTCAGAAATATTTCATGGATTATGTTGTACATTTCGGTCCACAGGATTAAGCTGGCGTTTTGGAGAATGGACCACATGCAGTGCTTCTTGTGGGAATAGAGGAATTTGGATGCGGAGGATTCACTGTGTCAATCTGGATGGAAAGGCTGTTCAGCCCACCATGTGTCAGCACATACCAAAACCCATTACTTCCCCAGTCACCTGCAACAGACAAGACTGCCCTCCCAGGTACACCTATAGACATCATGATGCAATTTCAGCAGATTAGGTCTAACACAAAGCAAGGGGATTATGGCAGGGTTTCAATTCAAATTCAGCGAGGTACATTTAGAAAGAATTTCCTCAAACAAAGGTCTGGAACATCACAATAATGTATAACTAGTGCTATGATTTAAACCCATGTATATTGAATTAGTCTGTCAGTTCAACAGTCAAATAAAGAAAGGCTCTTATAAATGTCATTTTAAGAAAAATAAGGACTGGATTAAAAATTACCAATACATAACAGAAAGCTTTCGAAAATTAATCATCTTGAAATAAGGTACTTCAATATAGAACAAAATATTGGGGCGACTGTGGCTCAGTGGTTAGCAAGTCGGTCTTTCAATCAGAAGGTCTGCGTCGTTGTGTCCTTGAGCAAGACACTTAACCCTAATTGCTCACCGTTGCTGTGTCTACGGTCTACTGTATATCATGTAAGTCGCTTTGGATAAAAGCGTCAGCTAAATGTAATGTAATATTGAATTGCTCTGCAGCTTTACATTCAGTTAATTCAGGAATAAAGTGAGGTCACCGAAATCTTATCACAAAAAGCAGAGACAGCAATGCTAGTCATTTTTTCACGTTGTGAGTTGTGTGTATGTCATCATGCCTGAATCTCATCTTTGAGACACCTGCTGTAGCGGGAACTACCACAAAAGCTGTTTAGAGCACTTTACCAGGTGTGATAAAGCGTGATAAAACATCCACAAACACTTAACAATTAAATAAAAAAATAGCGTGATAAAACATCCACAAACAATTAACAATTAAATCAAGTACACAGTCCTGCATCATGTGTTATTGCACTTACTGAGCATGCAGCAGTGATGCTTGATATATTAGTTAAGAGTATCAAATGGAGATGCATTGCCTCTTTATTTCAAGATCAGTTGTATAAAGAAATGTTAGATTTTTACATAAAGTTCTTCTTCAAGAAGAGCAAATCAGCACTGTATGGGATATATCTCATTGAAAAAGGGATAATCACACTTGAATAACAGAACAACATGGACATGTATTTTTAGAATAGTAGTTAGTACTTTGGTAAGATTAGGGAAATGGTACATGCCTCCATGGAATTCAAATACATTATTATTCAGTATTTGTAAATCAAGGGATAGTTGTAGGTCTTTTTATATTTTTCTCATTATACGGGTTCATTTTGATTGTGTTTTTTTTAATTAGTTCATTTCGTATAAGCTGTTTGAATATTCTCAACATGTTTTCTTATTATTCTCACATCAAGTGGAAACATTATGTTGATGTAATAATATGAACTCAAAACACGGATATAACGAAGTCATCCTGCCTCTATAACCAAAGAAAGGGCTGAACATCTGGGGGCCTTGTGTGGTATGAAGCCATCAGTATGGTTCTGCCATCAGATCTCACCAGTAAAAAAATAAATGACACATTTGGTGAAGGTTAGATCAAACCCTTGCCTTAACTGATATTTGCCTGTCCTACATTTATACCTCCTGTAAGAAAAGTGAAGTATCTAAACTATACCCGTTGCGACAGATATCAAGAATCTTGACGTGCAGAATTCTGCAGATACAATTAACACATACACATACATCCAGTCGGAGTAAAACTAAATATAACAGAATACAAATAACTTTAGATTATTGGAATGAAGAAACTAAAAGCAAAAGAAGATTAGAATGTTTTCTGGCCCTAAAACGAGATGATGAATTGTCAGAGATTGAAAGCAAAGACAGATCCGAAGTACAGGCTTTGAAACCACAAACTGGAAATCCAAATAGGTGCACACAAAAAAACATGGCAGCTAAAAGAAAACTGTGGTCACTGTTCAACAGGTGAGGCTGAGATGCACAATAGTTAACAAGGAACACTGATTTCGACAAATTCAAATGTGTATATATAATGATAGAACAAGCTTATCGTTATGTAAATGTTCATATTAATATCATTGTGTACTTTTTTCTTGATGCTTTGGCAACATTGTTTTATTTATTTTTACTTTCACGCCAAGAAAGCCACATTGAATTTAATTATATTGAGATAGTTCTATGTCTCTATATTAACAAGCAGATCTATCTCCCATTTAGTTCTGTGTATTTCTTGCGTCGTGTCCTGATTTCAGATGGCTGGCATCAGAGTGGTCGAAGTGTTCAGCCTCATGTGGAGGTGGCTGGAAGAGGAGGCAGGTCTCCTGTCAGCAGGTGGATGCCAGAGGTGCTGTGAGGCCTCTGACAGCAGCTGCCTGTGAGAGGACCAGCCGGCCCTCAGACTCCGAGCAGTGCACTGCCAATAACTGTCCAACCTGGGTAGCCGGTGCGTGGGGAAAGGTATGCACTCGAACACAGAATTATATGTGTGTATGTTACATAATGTAGAAAATGTAGCTTGACAATTCTGTTACGTAATTTCAGTGTTCAGGGAGGTGTTTGGGCCCCACGGCTACCATACAGAAGAGATCTGTCATCTGCCATCTAGCCAATGGATCCTCGTACACAGACTGTGATCTCAGAGACAGGTATACACACATGTTCAACAATGCCTATTATTAATAATTGATCAGACTAACTTACTGGTATTACTGTCAGATCAGTGTTCTCACACATTTAGAATAGAAACAGAACACCTCGCAAAGTTGCATCAGAAACTGGGGATTAAAAGCATTGTACAGCTAGATGTCAGAATCAGAATCAGACTAAGTTGTCAGTATTATTTTAATAAGATTAGTATGACATATTCTGTTCACAAATAATTAAATTACTGTTTAACAAATGACTAAATCTTTTTCTTTTCAAGAGTGAGGTGAGAAGATGGATATCCACATCCTGTCTGTGTTGTATGGAGCTGGATCCAGGAAGTGGTTAGCCTAGCTTAGCATAAAGACTGAAGGTATGGGGAAACAGCTAGCCCAGCGCAGTCCAAGTTCACAAGTATATCTACCAACCTCTTGATTTTACCAATTAAAGTTCGATTTATATTTTTATATGTATGTTGAAATCGTTTTTGAAGAATGTCATCATTCTTCTGTACATGTTTGCCCATCCATTCATGGACAGTATGTCCTTCATCTGATTTCAATATTGGACAAAACCCACAGCCGTATTACAGATAGAACTGTTCAGTAAAACATGTAATTCAACAGGGTTCAATGACAAGGGTTTTTAACTTTGGATAGACCCAGGCAAGCTATTTTCCCCTGCTTCAAGTCTTTATTCTAAGCCAGGCTAACTCCAACTAACTGAAACTGATATGGATTTCCTAATCTGATTTATGGGAGCGAAAACAATTAAAAGGGTATTTCCCAAAATGTTGAGTGATTCCTTTAATAAACAACAATATCTGTCTCTGATTATCGGAAGAAGAATATAATACATTTGATTGAAACTCTTAATGGGGTTCCAGATTGTTTTCTCCAGAGAACACATTAAACCTACTTTGTGAAACATGTTCCAGGAGATCTATGAGAAGTGGATTGCAAAAGTGCAATGAGTTGAAAAGTAAAGACTAAAACCAAAATGTCTGTCTTTCAGACCTGCGCCTGTACGCAACTGTTCCTCTGACCTGTGTGATGTCCAGTGGCGTCCTGGTGCGTGGCGGCCATGCACTGTAGTCTGTGGAAGTGGCTTTCAGTCCCGCAGGGTGGACTGTGTTTACCGCAGGAGTGGCAGGACTCTGGCGGACCAGCACTGTGCCTGGCTCCAGCAGCCCCCCACCTGGCAGCACTGCAACACCCCCAGCTGTGGGAGTAAGTGTGTTCATTGTAATTTACAATGAAGCATGCATGAAGTAGTTTGCACTGACAAATACAAAATATGTCACAGTTGCATTTCATTACAATCTTTGAAAATTGAAGTGTTCCTATTAATCTGTCTGTTTACCAAATAATTAGGGTTGATTTATTAGGCAGGCCTGTGCCCCTAACTAAGATGCCCCTAATAGCTATAGAAATGCTAAGAAGTTTGGATATAATACATATGTTCTGTAGTATAATACATTAGTATAATGTAATTATTACTATATTACACAGTAGTCCATTCCAGGGAAATTTCAAAGGAAATATAGTTCCATCAGTGTCTTTCAAGGGAATTATGGGACCTGTAAAATAACATTGTGAATATGTTTTTCTTTATTGATTATATCATGTGTTTTGTTCACATGCAGGTGAATGCAAGGACACTACCCAGTACTGCAGTGTGGTGAAGAGACTGAAGCTGTGTTATCTGGATATGTACAAACAAAGATGCTGTGGGTCCTGTTCACAAGATCCGGACTCCCCTTACTGGCAGTGAGCAGTCAGAACCACACTACATTTTGTAAAATGGACCGACGGACTACATGAGGCGAATGTGCAAATACTGAGAGGACATACTGTCGATGAAAGGATGCACATAATCTATGAAAGAACCGCACATATTTAAACTGGACAAGCTTCAGTCCATTTTTTATTTCTTCAAAGGAATCTGAACGGCTTTTTCCTAATATGAGGATAGGTGTTCCTGATGTAGATCAAATTGATTTTTGGGACTCTCCTGCAAAAACTGAACATTTAGTTTCCAGGGATATTAATTGGTTATATCATTTTTTGGTGGCCCAGCCAAAATGATTGTACACGTACCACTGCCCCTCGATAAACAACCCTGAGGTATTGGTTCAAGAGTATTCTCCGACTCTATGTGTCATGTTATCCACTGCTGATATAATTGGGGTTCATCAAATCCACAGCTTCATGAAAACCGCCTAGAATTATTGCAGTCATACACACATACAGTATATTTTCATTATTTATCTGTCAAATTGTTGTTTTTTGTTAGTCATATAAAATTCTGGTTTATTACAACTTTAAAAAACTGAAAGTGACTGCACCCATCAGGGGTGAATAATACATCAGGAGTGAATAATATTATTAGATATTGGTTATTATGATAGCAATGACCAAAACGGCACAAAAAGACCCAAATAGTATTAAATTGAAAGTACCATTTTATCTATTTCTGACTTTCCATTAAAGCGGTACAATATGTCACCTTGTTTATAAGAGCTGCTAACCTCAAGATAATTTCTGTTGGTTCCAGTGTCCCATATGTGTTTGCAAAAAATACCCCAAAAAACATCTTCATCAGCAAATGCAATGTTGATACTGGACGATTGAGAAAAAGCCTTTATTACGTTCAGTGCCAACGCTTTTCAAAGGATCTATTTCTATTCTATCTGTGTTGCAATTACGGCATAGTTATAGAGAATTAGCGATGGCGGTCATTTGGTGAGCAGGTGAGAGGGAAGCCTGGGTCAGCTTGCTGGACCTGGTGCCACCGCGACCCAATTCTGGATAAGAGGACAACAAATGGATGGATGGACATTTGATTAAAAGATAGGAAACTCTCAGAAAGCTTAGGGAACGATCATGGTTGTCAGGGTTAGGTAAAGAGTCTCCATCGACCAGGCAGCCTGGAATAGGAAGTTGAGGCACAGGTTGACACACACAGTGTGGAACTCCATTCAGCCAGCAGGAGCCCCAAACCAAAACGTGTCAGAGAAGTAGAAAAGAGAGATAAGAGAAAAATAATCCAAGAGACTAGGACATCTAAGGCAAACATGACTGGGGTTGGACATTCTAGCCAACACCATTGGAGTTTGGGCATAGTAGGGGGTTCGAGGGATTAGGGCCAGGACCAGACAGTCCGAGATCCAAAGAGGCAAGGCGGATTGAGATTAGAATGAACCGGTAGTCGAGGATAGAAAGGTTGAGACAATGATGGTAAGGATAGGGGCTGCTGTTGGTTAGGGTCACAAACTTTCATCTTCTGCAGGAATGTTAGATGTTCTCCACACCCATCCACCACCCCAGCCTCCACACCCTTACTTACTACATTAAAGGACACAATGTTTCTTGCATTGGCAAAAATAGTAATACAAATCATGTACTGCAGAATTATCTGGTATGAACATAATCCCTGGAGTTGCTAGGCTGGTAAAACCTTGATGCAGACACAGATTAAAATGTCACTTATGAGAAAAGAGCAGCTGCTGATGGTGAGGCTTCAGTTGGGAGAACATTAATATTTATATATACATCAACGCCACTCTATTCTCACCAATGACAATACCGAAGCTTTTGTAAACTTATTTTGATATTACACGTGAAGAACGGAGGCAACATGGACTCTAAGTCACAACCACAACAGTTTTGACTGACGGGTATACCGATGTGATGCATTGTAAAATGTCTTATATATACTGTGTTCCAAGTGCAATATCCTTTATTGAGTGTATGTAGATTGGGTGCGACTTTTATTTTCTTACTTATTCATGGTTACAGTATATTTTTAACTCCTGTAGAAGATCTTAAAAGCACGAGTATCTGTTGGTATGGTGGTATGTTTGCTGCCGTTCACCTGGTATTATTTGCATGTGTATAAGCTAAATCTCCGATGGTTTATGTCTCAATTGTGAAGTCCCACGCAGTAACATGCATTCGTAATATTTTACTGCTTGTGGACTTGCAGCTGTACTGAGGGAATATGATGTAGTACAATGCATTATTGAGGTGCTTTAGATAACATGGCAAAGGAATAAAGACAAGTTGATCACTTAATAAAAATGGACCTAGTCTTTGCCTGCATTTATAAAAAATAAATTAACCTTCCTCTTGTGTTAGCTTTCTGTTACCATCTCTTGGGGCGGTTTTGACCCATGTCTTAAATCAGTTGTAAAATACACTAAAAACAATTATCTATCAAACAATTTCTTTCTCATTTCTTGGTTACCTTGCTAGGCTTCCTTATCCATGAAAATATTGGTTTTAATATTTTTGGTGTGGACCTCTGAGCCTTTTCTTTGTCAGTATACCCCTCGATTTCAATGAAAAAGAATGGTAAAATGAACCTCAAGAGAATCATATAAATAAATAAAAGGTTGTGTTACCTGTGTTTAGTATTGGAAAGAGGGATGTATATGATTTAGTTAAGCATAGGTTTGTGGTAGTACAACAAATAGAGCATCACCCAGTATGCAAATTACACAAGCAAGATGTGGAAACTCCAAGGTACTTACAAAACATGTATACTATTACTGTATACTTAGTGCTACTCAGAACGAGCTACGTTTTCCTGCAAGACACCGGCCCAGGGTTTATTGCCCTGCGCAAATACATTTGCCTTTCCTATATATTACTCAGCCTCTCTGGTCCCACTATAACCAGTCCACTCAGCATCTCTGGTCCAAGTATAACCAGTCCATTCGGCCTCTCTCACCCACTATAACCAGTCCACTCAGCCTCTGTCCCACTATAACCAATCCACTCAGCCTCTGACCCACTATAACCAATCCACTCAGTCTCTGGTCCCAGTATAACCAGTCCACTCATTCTCTGGTCCCAGTATAACCAGTCACTCAGCCTGTCCATGTTTTCAGTATGTCATGGCGCTCACATCCCTGTTAAAGCCGCCTAGTCCGAGGCCTCAGCTGTCACCTTTGGGTGATTAGTCAAACTTGTTTTGTGAAGCTTGGTGTCAAATCAGAAGGCGCTGATTCAACACTGTTAACCATAGAATACTATGGATTGTGTTATTGTCCATCCCAACATGACTTTGTTTCAGAGGTAGTCCATTGTGCTGACCTGTTGATGAGCGGCCTGCAGTGGGACTGCAGAGGGTCAGACTGGACTGGAGCTGAGTGAGGGCGTTTAGGGTCAGGCATCTTTCAACATGAAGCCTTGTAGCAGCGAGCTGTCAGCTGCTACAGGCATTCCACCACTTCACACATACATGTCTTTACCTTATACAGTAAGTGTAGTTACCAAACCTTCAGATTCCAGACAAAGTACATTCATGACACTTGGATGGATGACGATGAAAAGTTATTTTCACAAGCAAATATATCTTGTAATCATTCCGATCTTCCTTTTGAAATTGGTTATATTTCTGGTTATATTTCTTTGGGCTTGAAGACCTCAAGTGGCTTTTAAGCTCTCGTTAACATTGGGCATATGGCTTATGACGTGTTATTGGCTCACAGAAAGCCTTTCCCTTCCCACAGCTATCACAGGAGCTGATCCCAGCAGACATTGGTCAACGGCAGGGTTCACCCTGGACAGGTCGCCAGACTATCGCAGGGCTGACATTATTTATGAATTTAATCACTTGACAATAACAGAATCGCATGACAATGCTTTTGGAATCACAAGCGAAAAGACGACATCTCTCAAATGAAATCTTTGGCATACTGCACATTAGAATGAAAATCGTGTGTCAATGAAAAACTGAAGGAAAAACAAACACTGTGCTTAAAAACAACACGACTAAACATTTAAAGCTCTGCTGTCAGTGTTAGGAGATGCAGCTCATTACATCAAGCTGGGAAGCATGAACGAGCTCTCGGAATCCATTCTTCTGGTCTCCACTCTCTGCCTCTCTACTCAAGTCCCTGTGGAGTGTTTCATCCTCAAAAGCCCTACGGACGACATCCTGCTGAGCATCAAAACAGGGACATCATTTTAAAAGGTTACTCCACAGTATACAACAGTCTTCAGATCTCTACGCTGATTAAAGTGTGTTTAATCTAAACTTTGCAAATAATTTGTCATCACTGAAAGATTCGGTTGATTCTCAACACTTTCATCGCCATATAGAATTCTATATAATTTAATACATAAATTATAATCTGTCAGATTTTGAATGCACTAAACATTTTACAGCAACATATGAAACATTAGAAGTTCACTGCAGGTTACTACAGACATGTTCTATACAATGAAAAGCAACTTCAACATGAACCGAAAACGGGACTCTGAACTCCCCACAGCTCAAACAGTGCAAATCAAACTCTGGATCAGCTCGCTGATTTAAGCTCGCCGTGATTTAAACCTCAATCATCCTGACGTAACTTTCCCAAATACATCTGCCACTGATATCTAAAACTGAATAGAGGAGAGGAAACGGATCTCTGTGGACCGGGGAGCTCAGATATGGCTACAGTGTTCGGGTGAGCTTTGAGTGTGTGTGTGAGTGTACGCGCACAAAGAGTGGACAGTCTCAGAATAAACTGACTGTTTTATATGTCGGTCTGTGTGCATGCATGCGTGTGTGTGTGTGAGTGTTGCTATGTCCGCTGTGAGCTTATGTTCTGCAGTTAGAGCTCCTCGGCCATCTGCAGCAGAGAGTTGATGGCAGCGTCCTTGTTGCCCTGCTGTGCGTCCAGCACTGTGCGAACCACCTCTTTATCCAAGTTGGGGAACATGTCCTGCAGGGCCTTCAGGTCCTCCTCGCTGCACAGTTGCACCTGGCCCCCAACAGCTGGCACGGCTGCTGGCATTGCCATGGGCACCATGCCCTGGTTGTAGACTGTAGGCACTCCTAGCAATACAGGACACACACTGCTGATGTAACCAGATCAATGTAGCAGATTCACAATTTCGAAATAAACATGAAGAAATGAATCAGTATCCAATTGCAACACAAAATTATACATTTGTATTTTACAAGCCAAAGCTCGTCTAGACCCACAGTAAATATTTAAACATGTTGTTACAGTGTGTGTGTGTGTGTGTGTGTGTGTGTGTGTGTGTGTGTGTGTGTGTGTGTGTGTGTGTGTGTGTGTGTGTGTGTGTGTGTGTGTGTGTGTGTGTGTGTGTGTCTGACCTGCAATGGGCACATATCCGACTCCTTGCTGATACACAGAGGGCATTAGGACCACAGGCTGAGTCATCATTCCAGCTGGTACGGACTGGTCAGAAGACAAAAGAAATGAAGAGTCAATTACAACTTCTGAGTAAGTCATGCAACGCTATCGGGCCCAAAAATATGTTCTCCCATAGACTTACATTGGGAGAGATGTCTGTAATCCAGCCAATGATTATTTTCAGGTAAATCAACTTCCCAGCTCAAACACTTACATAGACCCAAATCAGGCCTAAAAGTTGTAAAATGTGCTAATAGCCCAGAGAACCCAGAGTTCTTCTCCTCTGTTCATGTGAATGGGTCTGAGAATGAGCTACTACTGCACAGACGCAGTTCATCTTATATTTAGCGGCTGTTCAGAAGACATAGTGTGGGCCTTAGTCACTACATTTTCTGGATTCTGGTGAATTTTGCATCAATGTATGGTCGACATGTCTTCATTTAGGTACAGGAAAACTCAAATTGTGGGCAACTGGGGACATTTCAAAATATAATGGAATATATTACAGTAAGGCTCTCAGGCATTCTGTATTACTGTATCAATATTTATTCTCCTGGAGATCAAGATTTCTCATTTAATAACGCACAATAACACAATTACGAATGACCTTCTAGTTGCATCAGATAGGGGACTTGTAACTGTTCTGGTCCTGTTGGACCTTAGTGCTGCGTTCGACACCATTGACCATGACATTTTATTACAGAGACTAGACCAGGTGATTGGTATTAAAGGTACTGGTTTAAGTCATATATATCAGATCGATCTCAGTTTGTATATGTAAATGAACACTGGCATTCGTCATGGAGTTCCACAAGGTTCTGTGCTTGGACCAATTTTATTCACCTTATTTATGCTTCCTTTAGGCAATGTTATGAGGAAACACTCAATAAAATGTAATTGTTATGCCGATGATACCCAGCTATGTATATCGATCAAGCCAGATGAAACCAACCAGGTGGCTAAACTTCAAGCGTGTCTCAAAGACATAAAAACCTGGATGACCTGCAACTTCCTGATGTTGAACTCAGACAAGACTCAAGTTATTTTGCTTGGACCAGAGCATCTGAGAAATCCATTATCGAATGATAGTGTTTCTCTTGATGGCATTGCTCTGGCGTCCAGCACCACCGTGAGGAATCTAGGAGTTGTCTTTGATCAAGACTTGTCCTTTGGCTTCAACGTGAAACAGATCTCAAGGACTGCCTTCTTTCACCTACGCAACATTTCAAGGATCAGGCACATCTTGTCTCAAAGGGATGCAGAAACATTGATCCACGCATTTGTTACTTCAAGACTGGATTACTGTAACTCTGTATTATCAGGCTGCTCTGCTAAGTCTCTCAGGTCTCTCCAGTTTATCCAGAATGCTGCAGCCCGTGTGCTAACGAGGACTAAAAGGAGAGATCACATTACTCCTGTATTAGCTGCTCTCCACTGGCTTCCTGTAAGATCAAGAATCTTATTTAGGGTCCTTCTTCTTACCTACAAAGCCTTAACTGGTGATGCACCATCATATCTTAGGGAACTAATTACGTTACATTAAATTTCATTTAGCTGACGCTTTTATCCAAAGCGACTTGACATGCTATACAGTAGACCGTAGACACAGCAACGGTGAGCAATTAGGGTTAAGTGTCTTGCTCAAAGACACAACGACATGGACTGCTGGAGCCGGGGATCGAACCACCGATCCTCTGATTAAAAGACGGACGTGCTAACCACTGATCCACAGTCGCTTATAGTACCTTATTGTGCCACCAGAGAGCTGCGCTCAATGAATGCGGGGCTACTTGTGGTTCCTAGAGTCTTAAAAAGTAGGATGGGGGCCAGAGCCTTCAGTTATCAAGCTCCTTTTCTGTGGAACCAGCTTCCACTTTCAGTCCAGGGGGCAGACACAGTCACCTCATTTAAGAGTAGACTTAAGACTTTTCTCTGTTCAGTGTAAAAATAATTCTGGTTCATTATGAACCAATGGCAATCTTTTTCAGAGCACACCTTTTCGGTGTTGCCACTCCCAAAGCTTTAAGATAAAAATCCCTGAACTTTTTAGAAACGCAATGGTGATGTCACTGTAGAATATCGTCGACGCTTGTTTTGGCCGTGTGTGTCTATACTGAACTTTACATGTTGCACAGACCCTATCCTAACAAAGACCAAAAGCTGTGGGAGTCGATGGGCTGGGTGGAGACTGAATGTTGCTGGGTGGTATGTGTTTCCTCAGACGGATCGTCCTCCTCGCTCAATTGGACAGCTGTGACTCCTTAGTGCTACTCAGAGAGATGTACCTTACCCTGCAAGACACCAGCCTAGTGTGAAGTAGACCCGATCAGATGAGCGTTCTCTCAAAATATGCAGACAAAAAGAGATCACTGCCTGTCATCACTGCCCCTGTCTGTACAGCAAAGCTTTTCCTCCATACAAGATACAGTGTTGCATTGTACATTGTCTTGACGTGATCCCAGGAGTGGTGTAAACGCTCCATCCAGTGGACAACACTCCCAGAGAACCTTTGGACTGACTTTGCCTCACAGGACAAGAGAAGGACGAACACTTTTAGTCTGTCTGACAGGCGCTCTGGATCTACTTACAGCAAAAGTCATCACAAGGTTGATCATGCCCTCCTTGTCGTCACCCTGCCTGCCACTGAGGCTGAACCACTCATCCACCACACTGCCCTCCCGCAGGCCTTCGGGGATGGTGACGTGGGTCCATGCTATCCTGTCGTCCATGGAGAACGCTCTCTGGACGGCACGCCAGCAAAAAACACATGGAAACACAAGGAAACAGCATGCTCACGAGTGATACACACATGCAAAAAGGAGGAGGGGCTGGCTGCATCAGCAGCAGTTTGTTGTCTGCACCAGAACATGTCCCTTAAACCTGAAGGCCATGTTGTCAGAAGCTGTGGTTCATAGAAAAGATGTGGCTTAGTTTAAACCTAGTAACTGTAGCGCCAAGAAATACATTAACTACCACTAGAGGGCAGTATCTACAACTAAACCTGCTACACCCTTTAGAACTGTGTACATTTACATCTTACTCTGTGATGGAGGCTAAATGACACGCAGTACTACACTAGTGAGAAAGTTACATTTAAATTAATGATTTTAAATAAATACTCAAATAAATACAAAAATACAACCTTTAAAAGAATACATTTAATTAATTACTTCCAGCTCTGCAATTAAACTATAAGTGGTGTTATGAAGGCAATTGTCTTCTGAGAGTGAATCAGATGAAAATTATGTAATATTCATTGACCATTTTATCAACCAACACACTTATCGATCATCTGACAAGTTCATGAATTCCACAATTCCTTGACATGGGGAAAAGTGGTTTTCCTATTTGTAGACAGGATTACAATTTAGGAATAAACTGAAATTATAAATAAGACTTACAATTCAATTCAGGTATAAATAAGGAGTAACTTAACTGGAATTAAGGCCAGTTCTGTAATGTACTTTCGGATTGTAACTGCTTGTATAATTTATAACTTGTATATAAGTCTCAGTGGGCTATAACTTTTAATATAGGTCTACTATATGTACTACTTTATTTTATGATTTTCATCAGCAATTAGCCAAATAGTAGATTAGAACAATAATTTGAAAAACTAAAACAGTTCTTATTTTTGTCATTTGCAGCAGGAAATGAGAAAACTGAATTTACAAGCATGTAATTATCTCTGCAGGTGCTGCAGTTCAGCTGGATCTCTGGAACCCTCTCCACCTCCTCACCTCATCAAAAATCTCCAGATAGAAGGAGTCCACCCCCGGAGGTACCGTCGACTGGATCACCTTGTTCCAGCGCGGGTTCTTGGCTCCGTTGTGAGCGGTTGGTGTTTCGTAGACTGCGTAGCCCAGTCGGATCCTACAGTATGGATCCATCCGAGTCATTCCATAGTTTTTAGCCAACTTGGCCTGTACAGAAGAACAAACAAGGTGGTTTCAGTTAGGTGGGACATTCAATTTGGCTACTGTCACAGTTCAACTTGCCTGTGGATGGTGGTATTAGGGAGGTCAGAGGAACCTATTTTGTCATAATCACAGTTACATAACATCACAGTCTCATAACGCAAGAATTCAAAGAAACATTGTTTACCTGTGAAAATGAATCTCGAGAGTCACATTGTCTGTGTGCAGTGATACCTCCTCTTGTGTGAGTCAAAATATGTGTGGGTTAATTTGTTTTGTGTCTGAGAGAGTTGTGTATATTGTAGATAAATGATCCTTAAAAAGGCTAATACCACTGAATCTATTAATTTAAATGTGTTACACTTTAGTGTTTGTGGAAACCCACTGGTGTCTGAAAAATAGCCACTCCAGATTACTTTAACAAAGTAAGAGCCTTAAGGTACCTTAAAGTACATGTTATTTGTACAATTACATTTTACCACAACCTATATCATATCATCCATATTGGAATATTCAAATAAGACACAGTAATATTTCGGAGGTATGTTTACCTGGACCACAGTAATGCTGAGTCGCCCTACAGTGCCTATTGGGCCTCCAAACTGCAGCTGCCTGGCGGCCTGGGCGTCCAGCTGGACCTGCTGTTGCTGCTGTGTGGGAGTGATCCGAAGGAACTCCTGGGGAAGCTCCCCGATATACACCTGAAGACAGATGAACAGTTAAGACTTGTTATACCTTGATAACTGCATTTTTTATGAAATTAGAGAAACACCACTCGGCTGGTGTACCCTAAAGACAGAACTGAACAAGAGACACAAACATCTTCAGCTGTCCAAAGTTAAAAGGTCATTGATGACCCGTACAGTATATTTGGGCATCTTACAAAAGATAAATGAACCATTTACACAGGGACTCAGGACTAAAGTGGAAACATGTATTATGTATTTCACTGTGAGATTAAGCTACAGCAGGGTATCAAGATGAAATTAAGCAACCTCATGTTTAATTCCTCCTTTCATGCCGGCCTGAGGTCAACACATTGCTGATTGCAGGAAGTGTATTTGTTGTGCTAATGCTGACTAGTAATAACATAATTCACAGTACATCAAAACTGCAATTTCTGCTTTCTGTCATTAAGTAAATTTGTATTATTATTACCTCATCATAATCATTCATGTAGCCTGCTGCAGCATAACACAAATGTGTGGCGCAAACTGCATGTGAAGAGCAGCATACTTTTATTCATGTAGAATTAACAGACATGTTTCAAACACAGACAGTCTTCATCTGTATTTAATAGGAAATGCATGATTAAATATTACCTCATCATCTCACAATTATTAGCAGCAATGAGTCTTCCCATATCAACATTTTCATTGAGATAAAATAAATGATTTGGTCATTATGTGAGGCTTTATGTGGGCTCACACCTGGTCTGTGACCGGGGCCACATATCTATACTGGAATAATAACTCAGTTATGTACGCTGTAACATGTTGGCCACGGCAGCTTTCTCCAGCGACACTTGTGTCATTCCTTTGGAATTGTAACTCGGGTATATATTTGGATTACTGGGCCTACTTGGACCAGTTGTGGGCTTCTTAGTTCACGTGATCCACTGTGGGCTGGACACCTGCCCTGGAAATAGTTTACAGGCAATCTCAGTAGTTGCACAACTTGTATTCGTCATTGTTGTTGTCTTCAGAGAGTTGTACTCTCTGATCCGGGTTTTTAATTGGCAACTGAATCCGTGCACGAGCTGCTGTAGCGGTTTACTGACGTTAAGCCTAACCCAGAGACCTAGCCCTAACCCGAGTTAACCTAACCCAGAGACCTAGCCCTAACCCGAGTTAACCTAACCCAGAGACCTAGACCTAACCCGGGTTAACCTAACCCAGAGACCTAGCCCTAACCCGAGTTAACCTAACCCAGAGACCTAGCCCTAACCCGAGTTAACCTAACCCAGAGACCTAGCCCTAACCCACATCAGCTCGTCATGCCGGTGCGGTTTATTTGTCGCGGTAGGTAGGTGAGCGTGCCCGTGCCCTGGTTGCTAATACAGAAGTTTGTTGTTATCAGACGACGGTAAAGTGGAGGCTAGTTCCGCCCAGCTGTGACTCTCTCAAGAGCTAACGCAGAGCCCGCTGCGTGACGTTACCTGGCCCCGCTGGGTGCTGATGGTGGTCGCCATGTTGTCACCTAACTAAGTGTCTCGGGGATCGGATTCAATTCTAGAGTCTTCTTTAATCCAGACGTTTGTAGCACATCAATACAATTGCTCGCTCGGATTAATGTAGAGTTGAACCGGAAGTGTTTTTTTTCTTCTTCAAAACTTTATTTACATCAAAGTTTCACAGCCGTCACACGAATTCAAGTTTTTTTTTAGAATGATCACATTATTGAGGAACATATATAGATAATACTAGATATGACAATGTAATATAATTTATTTTACCACAATTTTGTTGAAGATTGTGTGTAAGAACACTAATAAATAAGAAGCGTTATGATAGATAGATGGATGGGTAGATGGATAGATAGATAGATAGATAGATAGATAGATAGATAGATAGATAGATAGATAGCTAGATAGATAGATAGATAGATAGATAGATAGATAGATAGATAGATAGATAGATAGATAGATAGATAGATAGATAGATAGATAGATAGATAGATAGATAGATAGATAGATAGATAAAATAAGATAACCCTTTATTAGTCCCGCAGTGGGGAAATTACAGGATTACAGCAGCATTGCTCAGTACGTAAAGATAAAAGAAATCAAGTAATATAAATAAACAGTAATAAACATAATAAAATAAACAGTAAAGAAGAAATTGAATGTACAGTAGAATATTGAATATACAAATTACAAAATATTACAAAATATTGCACCAGGATGGATTAAATTGACCAGAATATTGAATATACAAATTACAAAATATTACAAAATATTGCACCAGAATGGATTAAAGTGACCAGAGTGATAACAAAAAAAAAGTGTTCAAGTATTGAGAGTCCAGAATGTTTGTGGGCTACTGGGAGGTCAGCTTGTTGTGCAGCCTGACAGCAGCAGGGAGGAAGGACTTGCGGTACCTCTCCTTCACACACCGGGGATGAATCAGCCGGTGGCTGAAGGAGCTGTGCAGAGCTGCCAGGGTGTCCTGCATGGGGTGGGAGGCGTGGTTCATCAGGAATGAGAGCTTGGCCATTATCCTCCTGTCTCCCACCACCTCCACAGTATCCAGAGGACACCCCAGCACGCTGCTGGCCTTCCTTACCAGTTCGTCCAGTCTCCTCCTGTCAGCTGCCGTGATGCTGCTGCACCAGAAGACCACTCCATAGAGTCAAAGAAGGTCTTCAGGAGTGCTCCCTGCACCCCAAAATACCTTAGTCTCCTCAGCAAGAAAAAAGAGTCTGCTCTGTCCCTTTTTATAAAGTGCAGATAGATAGATAGATAGATAGATAGATAGATAGATAGATAGATAGATAGATAGATAGATAGATAGATAGATAGATAGATAGATAGATAGATAGATAGATAGATAGATAGATAGATAGATACTTTCTGTAAATCCATATATTATATTAATGGACTACTTGATTGCTTATCCTGCAAATAATTTGATTTGGCTGGCAAAGTATTTACTCAAAAGCAATAAAAACGAGTTTGCCTTCTTTGGATAATAGACATGTAAATAGGGCTTTTATCATTGAACAATATGTGACAGTCAGGTGATCGCTGGACACACGGTCCAAAAGAATCAAAGTAAGCAAACTGTTTTCCCCCACTGTCTCAGGTGATCACTGGAGGCCCTTATAGGCCAGGGACAGTTAAGGGTAGTTATAGGAGGCAGCGAACAAGAAATGGCAGTATCAAACAGGCAATAACAGTTGTTCAAGTCACTGCAACCAGTTAGACCACTGCAATGAGAGAGGTTACTTTCAATCAGAGCAATAATAGACTTCAGCCAGATGGTAGTAACTCAAACAGTCTGTGGCCATCTCTTCTGCTCCCCACAAGGTCCAGGAAAATAACAATGTTGGGTTTGACTTAGTGAAAGACACTATCACAGAGGTTACTGCAGAGATAAGTGGAGACTGTGGCTCAGGTAGAGCAGGTTGTCCTCCTATTGGAAGATAGAGGGGGTCAATTCTTGGCTGCGCCAGTCCGCATATCAAAGTGTCCTTGGGCAAGACACTGAACCCCAAATTGCTCCTGAAGGCTGTGCCTTTTATGTACATCCCTGTCTCTTAATTGCATCCCTGTTTCCCTCACTTTTCCTTGCATCTTAGTCCCTCCTACTAGGGATGCATGGAGATACAAAAGGAAACCATGGAAGGAGCGAGGAGAATTTAACTACTTTAGGGTCCTGATGGGCACCTTGCATCCCATACATGGTAGCTCTTATGTTGGGTTCTTTAACCCTCCTGTTATGTTTGTTTTTCAGTTGATGCTGCCTGGTCAATGTGACCCGGTGCATGTATAATCATCCAAAAGTTGTCGTAAACCCCAAAATCCTTAGAAATATAGTTTGTACCTCATCACCATCAATTCAATCCGTATTTAGTGGAATTGAGTTATTCACCCATCCATAGATCAGTTTAATTAGGACATGACTTGTCCATCTGTGACGTGTCCGTGTGCGTGATGTGTCTCTGTGTGAAGTGTCCGTCCGTCCAGACATCTGTGCGTGACTGTGACGTGACGTGTCAGTCCGTGTCTGTCCGACCATCCATGACACACAGTCACGGACGTGTCTATCTGGCCGTGAGTGACGTGTCAGTTCGTCACGTATCACACCATCTATATTACTATGTTAATGTAATCATTGACTGGATGCATAATTTGATTCATACTTTGAGAGGAATCGGTCGAAAATCTAAATGTCTCCCAGTTTAAAGACAGACTGCCTTGTGTCCCAGTGCTACACTAATGTATCTTGCTGGGTGCAGATAGCATCAACAGTGTTTGGCTATTGTCATTGTAAAAGTTTCTATGGAATTATTATACAATTACGAGAGCCTATAGAACATTATTAATGCTGTACTACCCTTGGCTCAAAACCTTTGGCAACACATCCTTGACTAACTCCATCTGCTAATGAAGACTGTGAGATGCAGTTGAAAGCTACGGAAAAGGCTAGCAAGTGGAACGTACCACCCACAAACTTAATAGTGAGTAACTTATCATTAAAATGATTTGTGCAATTCTCAGAGGGTTTGCCATTAATTCTATTCAATTAATTTCAGTTTATTTTGTATAGCCCAAAATCACAAATACAAATTTGCCTCTGAGGGCTTTACAATCTGTACACATACGACATCCCTGTCCCGGGACCTCACATCGAATCAGGAAAAACTCCCCTAAAAATAGTGAAAACCCTTTCACAGGGAAAAAAAAGGGAAGACATTACAGACTTGGCGCATGCAATGGTAAGTACAAAGGTACTTTGACACCTTCTGACGTTTCAGTGAATTAATTAAATCAATTTTGTGTGTTCATTGATAGGATAGATTGGTGTCAACCTCATTGCCAGTTTAAGGCAGGACGGAGGGGACACTGGCCACAAAGAAATTCAACTGTCTAGCCTCAAATTTGTCTGTGGAGGCCAGCCAAAGCTCAAATCCCCTGTATTGTGTTGTGGATTGTGTAGATTATTGTAGGTGCAGTTGGCTAACTTTGGCCGTAGCCTATCAATCTTCCGGAAATACACTAGAATCACACTGCTGAAACAAAAACACAGGAAATGGGAAGGTTTCTCAAACATTTTATTTGTACAGAAACCAAACAGGGATCACAGTCGACTCACAGATATTGTAGCTGGACTGCACTGCAACTTATTGTGGAGCAAAAATCCAAAGCTTAAAACAATCCAAACACACAAGAGACAGATCCCACTCTGAAAAATAAACATGCATGTACTTCAATGCAATGGAGTGAAAGGCAACTTCACAGAAATACTTAAAAAGGCTTGATCGGTGTGTGTTCCGCTCCCATGAACAGGGGTCAGAGTTTTTACCTTGAAATGGTTTCAGTCTCAATGTGTAGTGATACTGTAGTTGTTCACTTCAATTGCACCAAGAAGAAATACTTTACCCAATATATTACAGGACAGAAAAATTCACCAGATGATTGTTCTGTCTTGCTGCAGTGGGAGCTCAATAGAAAATAGATCCACACCCGTTTGTTATGTCATCACAAACATCACGACATGGATACATTGTAATGATGGTTATTTTTTTGTGTGGGGACATCTTTGATGAGGTATGGCCACTGTTTTGTGATGACTTAACAAATCTTTGCCCTGCTTTACTAAACATCACTCGCATAACTGCCAAACAGACATGATGGAAGAGCTAAAATAACAGAGTGTTCACTGGCAATGTTGAAAGCTATTTAGTATATGAAGTTGTATCAAATGCTCAGATTCATACTTCTGCAAGTTTATTTATTATAAAGTTGGTGATTTGACTTTGAATTATTTTGCTCTATGAAAAATAAGTTTGTTAACTGAAACACCGTTATGGTCCTTTAAATATATGTTCCAAGGTTAATCTGGTGATGCTTCATTTTAAAGGGTCTGTAATGTCTTAAAATTTAGAATTAATTCCTTAAAAGTTTCCTGGTGAGATTAAGTTATTTGATTTGGAGTTTGTTAGTAGATAGTTATTCATTATAAATTTAGTGACCTAGGACATTAATATTTTGTCTGCTAGGGCTTTACAGAAGGGGAAAAGGTTTACTTCAATTTAGTCTTTCTTAGTTGTAGTACACAAGATCAAGATCAAAGTATCATCAATGATCTTTCTAATAGTAGCATGATCTGTGTAGTTAACATACGTGAGCTATCTAGCAGGGTGGCTTCAGTTTGTAGGGAACAAAAGTAAAACACAGTCAGTGTCATTTAAAAGGTCTTCATAAACTGCCTGTCTTTGGACTGTGGCCAGAGAACCCGGAGGGAACCCACTGGTACCAAGTTACAAAGTTATTTGACTGTGGTCAACAATGGGGCTTGAAAAAGGACGTGTGACCACAATGTACCTCATCCTGCTTGAATAAGCAGAGTTTGAGATGAGATCAATCTCTGCTTGAATAAGCCACCTGCCCCCTTAATGAGTGTGGGTCTGTGGAGTCTCTGGATTATAGTCAGTGTGCACGAGTAGGCCACTTGTGTTTGAAATTGGTCTGTTAGCACTCTAGGCCTGCATAGTACCACTCAGTTCTTTAGAAAACGTATTGTGTGCACGATGCCACACCAACACATCTCTGCTCCTGCAACCCTACAACTAGTCAGACCAGTAAAGCAAGTCCAATCAAACACTGATTGTGCAAAACATTTGGCACCAGTTTATTCATCATTTACTTTAACACAAATAAAATCACATTTGGCCAAGAATCTCAGTGCAGTTATGTAAAAAAGAAAAAAGAGAAAAGAAAACACCACATGCATACCAAATAACCGATGACAAAAGTCTCGCCTCAGTGGATTATGCCCGACTCTCCACAAAAACAAAGAGCACAACAGCAGCCTGTGCTTTCAGTGGTCAGTCAACAGGCTAAAAGTAAAAACTGATTTTACACTGACAGACGTGACCTCCTTATAACAGCACTTAAATGGTAACTCCCATGATCCCTTAGCTAGCCTTGCATTAAAGGAATATGTAACACATGATCACTAAATGGCAGATTCTAATTTTGGAGACACACACCACCACCTAGAGACAGATTAGCTGCATTAACACAGAGAACACAAAACACCCAGAGGCATGGGAGATAAACAGTCAAAAGATCTTTGCAAAAAATCTAGTGGTTATGCAAGTCTGTTCTAGAAAAAAGATTCTCTCGTTTCATAATTTGAATGTAAATTTCCAACATGTTCAAGGGCAGTCTTTCTAGTGCCTCTGTTGCAAACACAGAGTAATTATGGGAAACAACAAAACAAAACCTCCTGGTAACTAATGCCAAACACAAGGTCAATGGTGAAATTGGGAGCATCAGAGAAGCGCAGAAGACAAGGACTGGACGATGAACTGTGATTCCACATCAACATGCTAGGGCAAACAGGAAGAGATCTAGAAAAAACAAAAAGACAAACGCAACAGGAAGACAAACCTAGGTTAAACCACAACCAAGGAAAGAAACCAAGAATGATCAGCTGTGTGTGTGTGTGTGTGTGTGTGTGTGTGTGTGTGTGTGTGTGTGTAACTACAGTGTAAACACTCAACAGTCAGTAGTAGGGACAAAGTGAAGACGAAACACATGCTACCAGGAACTGAGGTGGATGACAACAGCAACACACACAGGACAGCCCAAATAAAAAGCCTGCACAGAACGGTGACAACATGCAGGTCACAGCAGGCCTTCAGGGTTCTGGAGCAGCAGCTACAGTCCAGCATGCTACCTAAACACAGTTAATCACATATGGGGAGTGTGACTGGAATGCCGTCTTCTTCCAGTCTTATGCGGTGTTGACTGCCATTTAAATTAAAAATTTAAGAAAATTGTAGATCATATAGTAAAATGCTCCATCCTACTCCTTAAACTGCTCCTTCAAATAAAGCACTATAGTAGTAGTTTTCATCACATCGTAACATCACATTTTAGTTTTAGATTTCTGGACAGGGAGAGCATCAGGGAGAGCGACAGGGAGAGCGAGAGCGACAGGGAAATGACGACATCTGGATCCGCTGAAACTACAAAGTCCCTGATACATGTTCTAGATAATTTGTCCAGGACTTTGCCTGATGTAAAACACACAAGATCACTATTTCTTGCACATAGAAAGACAGGACCCAAGGAAACATGTTAGAATTCACTTTTAGAATAAATTATGCTTCTTATGTTTTTGGAAAATTCATATTTTATTTGGATGAAGGCATGTATGACAGAGGGGGTTCTATGAAGTCTGTAGCAGCACTGATGGATCCTACACACACAGACCATGCCACAATGACACAAAGTACACATCACCAAAAGGAAACAAAACAAAACAGGCAAGGAGAGCACACACACACCAGGAGATCAAATGGAATTGTTGGACTTTACATTTGTCTTTCAAAATAATTTCAATTCAGATAAATAATTAAGGCAATAAATAGTTCCCCAACACACAAGGGAAGTATAAAACCTATATAAAAATAGAAAAGGCATAATGGTTTAAATATACATCTCGACAATTGTTTTGGTTCCTACTTTAAAAAAACAAAAAAAACATGTCTTGCCAGTCTCAGCAACTAACAGGTTGCCTTGAGCAATTTGACATTTATATGGATTATCCAATCACAGAAGGGATTCAGTGAGAGACAGTGGTGTAGCCCTCCATAGATTAGCTAGTAGGAAAGTAACTGAGGGATGTGGATAGGCCCAACCTCCGACCTGTCACTCAGAGTGCAACAGCAGAGGAGCGCCACTAAAACATGTTGTGTTCAGTCCTCGAGAAAAGTATATATTTACATTAGATCAGTTTCAACTGATCGTTTTTTCCCCCTGATAAAGAAAAACAGAGTAAATGCAATGAGCCGACTACTTGACAAAGGTATTATATCCATGTCATTCAGAAATGAATTCCAGCCAATGTCTGAATACAACACAACCCACATGCAAATGTGTCGCCATCCACCAGAGGCCACATTAGAATTTGGAGTAGATCCTCATGAGCAGCTTGACACCTCGATTGGCGCCCTCTACCGTCAGCGTATTTATGTGTGTCAATGAGTGAATGTTAGCATGTAGTGTCAAGCTCCTTGAGCTATATGCAATTCCATTTTCCATAACATGCATGAATGTTATCCTCAGATGGAACGCAGAAACAGAGGGCAGTACTGTGAGACTACAGAGCTCAGAAGAGAATAGTTAACAGAGCTACTGTTAAGGGTTCAGTGGAAACCCCACGGAACAGGAACAAGATGTTGACAGCACAACAGCCACTGATCTAGACTCTGCCTGCACAACACAAACACAGTGTAAAAACGGAGATCGAGGACAAATGTATGAATGGCGTGTGCATGTTGATGTGGGCTCCTCCCTATGAATGATGGAAGCTTCTGCGGCGTACCTTACTTTGAACCCGACAACACATTTCTGTGTATATCACATACAATACCTGTTTCAAAGGATAATACAGATATTGAATACAAATGTAGGGGAAACCCACTCATTTTGGTTTGTGATAAGGTAAAATGAAAAAACCTGTTTATAATTTTGGTTTACTAACCAAACGTGGCTCTATCTGCTGCCTTATTTCAGGAGCGCTATGCTGCGTCTGAGTAGAGGAGGGGGTAAGGGGAACAGGAAGTAGAAACAGATCGATTTGGCACCTATCTGACCTGACTGTCAATGTGCAACATATACTAACAATCAACTCATTTGTGTATTATGTACACAGCACACAGTACACAGCAAACTGATAACATTTCAACTTAAAAAATACACCTGTTTCTCTCATTTGTTTCAAAATGAAAACAAAGTGCATGAACCACAACATAACACAGGGAGACCCCAGTCCAGCCTGAACGCTCTTGCACGTAGCTTCATGTGACTTGTTGCCTGGACACGGTATAATGACCAGTAGAGGCAGCACAGCAGACATCACCCTGTAATGCATAGATAGGCTTCTGAGTGGACCGGTCTGGGTTATTTATACTCAACTTACCATAACACCACCCTGCCTAACCAAGTCTGCAGTGCCTCAGCCCCTTCAGTAAGGCTTGCTGTCATTCTTTGAGCGCTTCAGCTGCACCTTCAGCCTCTTCATACCGATTTGGAACCCATTCATTGACTGGATGGCTGCTTGGGATGACACAGGGTTGTCATAGCTCACAAAGCCTGGGGGAGAAATGCAACAGAAGACAACTTAAAACGCATCCTCACATTATTAACAATGACATTATATTTTCTCCATTCCTCCCAACAACTACTGAGGAAGTTGTCGAATTACAATTGCTTAAAGTAATCAATTATCACTAATGTCTGCATGAAAGGATAGCTACAGTGCCTTGCCCTTGAGAAACTTACATATGTAGTTAAAGGGAAATATAACACCTTTGCAAAGATTTTTCTTCTTCTTTTTCTCTCTTTCTTCTCTTACTGGTCACATGTAAGGAATGTGGACGCATTCTATTTGTCACCCTCTAGTGTTATTTTTTTGTTTCTGCTGAGAAACAGTCAGTAACGCCCAACAACAAAACATGCCACTGATATCTTTATTTGAAATATCTCCAAGTGTCTATATGTACTTTTTGATGTGCCTTGTTCTGTCTTGTGTTTGTGCATTGTGGAAAAGACAAAACCATTTGTCAAAAAAAAGAAACCTCAGCTCTCTGAGCAACAGAGGAGGATCCCTCTTCCAGGATGGAGTGATAGATGTCATGTGTACAGAATGAGCTGCATAACAGAGTTAACACACATTCAATGAATAGTAAATAAATGATTCATATGAGCGTTGTTATAGCAGTAGTAGCACTAATAATAGCAGAACAATGATGACAACAATAACAGCAGCAGATAATATATAATAATAATTATAGAAATAGCTGTAATTATAGTAATGTGATTAATGGACATGAACACCTGATACTGAGTGCAAGAATACTCTACAACTGCTCACATTTTCCAACTTTAAAGTTTATACAATAATATTATGGGGAACCTGATTTAAATATTTAGTTGATCATAAAACAGCTTCTAAATAGTGGCTTGCTTAAACTCACCAAAACACTTGCTGAGGTTTGTCTGTTTGTCAATGAAGACTTTAGCGGAGATGACATTTCCAAAGGGCATAAACATCTGGAGCAGGTCCTGGTCTCCAAATTCCTGGGGCAGGTGGTAAATGAACAGGTTGGCACCTTCTGGACCTGCCAAACAATTTATCCGTTTAACCAATAAATCAAACATCAAAACAGTCAAATTTGCACAAATTACTCAAAAATAAAATCAATTCATGTAATTATTCCAGCCATGACTCAAGAAGTTTACGGGTGATGTGGAAATCTGTGTCAGTGGATTAATAAACTGAGTGAACAGTTTGATCGGTAAACCAAGCACACGACCTGCTAAACCATCCAGGTCTTTCACAATATACAATACCTGTCTGAACGATAACCATGATAATAAAAAGGTACATTTCCTGTAAAATAGACTAAAATAGACCCCTAAATCAACACTCATGACCCATGAGGTGCATGTGGCATCTGTATCGGCAGAGGTCCTGCCCTCTGACAACACAGTCTCTCTATTTGTGTTTTTGTGTACAGGGACGCAAAAAGGTACAAAACCACTGTAAAAATCAGGAACACTTAGGGAAACAAGACGGTCTCTTAGTTGAAAGTCCTGTTTATTGGGCCCATCCTCTCATGATATTCAATACAATGTCACTAGCTCTGACCGTTGTATAGTCACTTACTGAGATATAGCGTTCACAAAACCGGACAGAGAGACCTCTGGCTGGGGCATAATAATCTAGAGTGATTGGCAGAGAATACATTACATTTCATTTAGCTGACGCTTTTATCCAAAGCGACTTACATGCTATACAGTAGACACAGCAACGGTGAGCAATTAGGGTTAAGTGTCTTGCTCAAGGACACAATGACATGGACTACCGGAGGCTTGGGATCAAACCACCGACCCTCTGATTGAAAGACAGACTTGCTAACCACTGAGCCACAGTCGCCCCAGAATAGAAAAAGTTAATTTCACGATACAGATTATATATGTAGTTACAAAATTGAAGCCGTGGTCTGCTAATCTGAATCTCAACGTTCATATTGTTTCCACCAAATGACCCCTTGTGGGCCGGCTGTAGTATGATATAATACATTAATTATAATTTAGTATACATAGTATAGTATATAGTAGGGCTAACACACAAAGCAGGACAAGCCTTCAGTTCTGGAGCCTGGAGCGTGTTTTAAAGTGTAAACTGTGTATCAAACCCAAAATCAAAGAGAAGGCGGTAACGTCTTACCGGAGCTGCGACTGTTGCTCGCTGATGCAGCAGATTTAAAACAAGATAGAATTCTTAGCAGGTGAGGTCAAGATACAGCACACAAACATCTCGACCAATCATCGTTTTTTTTTTCTCACATTAATTTTCATTATGTTTCAAAATAAAGTCAGAGAGAGAAGGAGAGATTGTCTGTCAGCCAGAATTACTTTTTACATAATTTACCTTGATTCCTCCTCGTGCGAGGCTGATAATTGCTGAATGTTGGGTTTAATATGAATTACCTTATAAATCACTTCCAGTGTTTGAAATACTTCCATAATCATATTCTGGGTTATTAAATAATGTATAATAAATACAGACACAGAAATGACTCCTATGCCCTTAAGCAGGACACATGTTAATACAGAATGCAGGTTGTTTTTCATGTGCAGGTGTTAGACAGGTAACGGGCTACAGTTAAGTCATACACGTTATCCAACTGTGATCATCATTAATAGTTAAGGTGAAGGAAAGTACTTCTCGTTTCTCTAAAAACACAGTTTCTTGTTTCTTTTCTCCTCGCATGGTTTCTTATATAAAGCACAAGGAAAGGACGCATGTAAGCAAAACTTGGATACAATTAAGAGACTTGGGCTGTAGTGTTTGGTCAACTTGATTCCAAAATGTGACTAAAGAAAGAAACACTTAGAAGCATATATAGTAAATAGCCCCCAGCTCCTCCTGCTCTCTTTCCAGCCCTTTAACACCATTTCATCTAAACTGTCCCTATGTCATCTCCTTTTTTCTCATCTCAGCCCACAGAACCCACCTTCTTTTTGGCTGCCTGCGGCTGAGACGCTCTGCTGAGACAGCAGGCTTTGGTTGTACAGGCTGGGGAGGGCAGCAGCAGCATACTGCTGGATGCCCGAGTAGGCCTGACTCAGTGCCTCCATGGTGTTTCCTGATCCATTGGACAGGCCTCCGGAGCCAAGGCTGCCATTCAGTGCTGCCATGCCTGCATCACAGTTACATGAGTTGAAAGGTACACAACTCTGTATGGCTCTGTATGTTTTTTTGGTGTTGCCCAATGGCAGTTACAGGCAGCTAACATCAACACAGTACATTAGATTCACAAGAAAACCTTCTCTGCTCTGTACAATGTAGGTCCAGCTGAGGGTTAGTACCTGCCATGGAGCCCATGTTGAGGCCAGCTCCAGCACTAGCAGCCAGAGACTGCAGGGCCCCCAAAGAAGCCATGGGGTTCACTGAGGAGTTGCTGCTGGAGGTGGGGGAGGAGCCTGCTCGGGGAACATTTAGGGTTAATGTTGTGATATACTCAACTGGAAAACATTAGACAAAGTGTCTATCACAAGAAATCATCAAATAGGAATAGGACAACTTTGAAGAATTAATGTTTGATTAGAAATTGTTGTTGATACCTGGCAGCTTTTTCAATAGTGTAGTTTATATATAAATGTACATTTTATAGTTGTTATATAAATGTACAAGTGTTTTACCATGAGAGACTGACTCAGCATGTCACCATACCACTCACCTCCTGCATGTAGTTCGGCTATGAAACAGTATTGTAGTTGTCATTTTTTTACCTGAGCTTGTTAGTGCACTGAGTGGGCTACTAGATGTTGTCATGGCGCTGGGCGTGGCCTGTGTGGCAGTTGCTGCTGCTGCTAAAGCAGCCAGGTTCTGCATGGCATTAAGACCTGACAGACATACACACAGTTAAGTTCAAGACTCCACCCACCTCGTCCTCTGACCACTATTGTATATAAAACAGTACATGTGTTTTCCCCTAGAGTTGGCTGGCAGTATGGATTTGAGGCTGGACATCCAGAGGGATGACACGAACGTTTTCCAAACTTAAAAGCTATGAGTTTGATTATTATTCAGCCAACAATACAGATACACAAATTCAAATCTTAAACATACATGACTGCATGCTATTTCATGGTGGAATGCCTGTTAAAGTGTGTGTGTGTGTGTGTGTGTGTGTGTGTGTGTGTGTGTGTGTGTGTGTGTGTGTGTGTGTGTGTGTGTGCATACCTGAAACAGGGTGCAGGTTGCTGAGTGCATTCCCCGTTGAGGCTGACTGCTGCAGCAACTGTAAGTAGAGCTAAAGCCAGGAGATATGAGAAACAGCAGGCTAAAGTGGAAGTGACAGAGAAGTAAAAGCTGGGAAAACTGCTTTGTGAACAGGCTAACCATTTCATTTTGCATAAACACACAAAGGCCCTATAGACAGACACTCACTGCTAGGTACTGTGGCCCCAGGCTGTTAAGCCCAGTGAGATTTCCCCACATGGAAGCAGCACTGAGCTGCTGCATCTGCTGCTGCAGCTGTTGGGCCATACGCTTCTGCTCTTTGTCCTTCTGAGTGTCTGCAAACTTCACTACAATAGGCGAGGAACAGCCCTAAACACAGACAGTACATGTTTATTACACTGACAGCTTGGTGTACGGATATAAATAAAGATGAAAATGTCAAGGATCAAATTCAATAATAGATTATTTAAAAAAGAAAAAGGCACTATAATCCACCAATCTTAAAATCAGGGTCACAAATTTACAACATCACATATTGTTTTAAGTGTAAATTGGAAGTTCACCTCCATGGTTTGGGACTGGTGCATGGATTTGATGGCTGACTGGGCCATTTGTCGAGCTGTAAATGTCACAAATGCACAACCTAAAAGAGAAAAACACAATGGAACTCATGAAGATTTCTCTGAGGAAACATCTCAGAGCCTTTATTCAACAGGGAAGTTGTTTTAACCGTGCGTGTTCCTGTATTAGCCTGGGGCTATTGTATACGGTGTACTTTTTTTATTGTTGTCTTTCTGTCCTGTCTCTGTGCTCAAACGTGACCCATACCCAAGACCCCACACAGATGGGTCTGTCTGTTTTGCTACATTTAGGACCCGACCTGAAGCTTTATTTTTGTGTTATTCCATTTATTACTGTCTGTTTGCTCACCAGGCTCGTCAACAGCATTAGCTACACTTTGTCTAACTCTTCCCACTAGGCATCGTCTATTGAAACATGACACACATGAGCGCAGACAGTCAGATAGAATGTCAGACATTTCATACCAAGGTACATTTGAAAGTAACCAACCCTGAACCTAACCCAGAGCTTTGGGGGTACCTTATTCAGGTTGGGAAGCAGAACTCAAATACTATTTTTTTTTATTGATAGTAGGCATCAATCACACAATTACAGATGTTTTTCAGACATTGCATGTGCAGATTAGATTAGATTAGGGATGCAACGATACCATTTTTTACAAACCGATACGATACCGATATTTTTATTTGTGTACTTGCCGATACCGAGTACCGATACCGATACTTCTTAGATTTGGTCTCCATGAAAGTGCAATTAATTTGGAGGCAGATTTTATTTTATCCTCTGCAGATTATGTCAAGCCTATAGTACAAAATTAACAGAAGGCTATCCCAAGCTTTAAACGTCTTGTGGAAGTCCCTCTAATGTCGGACCATAAAACGCCCCGTGTCCGGGTTCATAATGTAAGCGATAATATTAGGTATCGAGCAATTATATAGGAAGCTGTGTTCCAAGTTATGTTTCCGGTGCTTTTATTGTGGAGGGAGAAACGGAAAGGAAAAGAGGAGTGGAATTGTGGGATATACGTGTGTGAAGGAGATAAAAAAGTGGTTCAAGTTACCCTGCAGCGTGTTTTCATTTTATTAGAATTACAAATATAGACACACAACAGACACTCGTCTACAATAATATCATCCGTAGCCGCACAACAGCGTCTGAATGAGGCCGCTGCCAGCGCTACTTCAGGTGGATCAGCAACAGTTTGATTCAAACCGGCAGGACGGCGGTGATGACGCGCAGAGCTTCTCAATTATAGATGTATTAAATATGGAAAATTTCAACTCTCGCGTCTAACGTGCCGCCGGCGTAAATTTGCGTCTGTCGCAACCACACGCGTCTGTGCATAGACTTTACATGTAATCTGGTCGCGCGAAACATCTGCGTCGCGTTGGGACGGACTGATTACAAGTAACTCCGGGGCTGTCAGCCACTAACAAGAGCACTAATATGAGCACTAATATGTCATACACACGTATGCAACACCGGTTAATAAGCACAATATCGATAAAGTCTTGTATTGTACTCGCGTCTCACTTTTCTCCTGTCTATTGAAAGAAGTGAGCGCTGCGTAGCGAGGATCCAAGATGGCGGCTCCAGATTCTGCTGTTGAGACAAACTGGCCATCTGATTGGACGGTAAAACAACTTGGATAGCGTGATTGGCTGCTCAGAAGTTGAGACTGTTGAGACAGTTGAGACAGAGAAGAGTGTCTCCGGCTCCGCCACGGGGTTGCTTCTCCACAAAGCGCGACCAGTTTGTTGTAGTGAAATACTGTTGAGTGAGTATCGGTTCTTGGTATCGGCCATTGAAACCGATGCGAGTACGAGTATTTAACGCAGTATCGACGGTATCGGTGCATCCCTAGATTAGATGATGCTCATTTTGGGGTGAACAATAGCAAAGAAACATAATGAAACAAAGAACAAAAAGACGATGTATAACTAGGGAGTGACCTATTCTCTATTGTACATTCATTGATTTATGAAAATAAAATCAGGTCTATGGGTTGTATGTAACCCATTTTTCCATTATTAAAAAAAATGGGGAAAAAAGAAGAAAATAATTGCAGCATCCAGTGTCCATTGCATGAGGAAAAGAAAAATCCTTTTGTATTCCTTTTGTAAATAAAATTAATGATAAATAAAAAAAAAACTACAACAAGGTTGCTTGAACGGCTGCTAATCTTTCGTAGCAACAATGGATGTTCCCAGGAAATGTGGCTCCACCCACTCAACTTGGCAGCTTTTTAAAAATATTATTTTGTTATTCTTTATTTAACAATTCACATGCACAATTCCATAAAGTGTCAATAAGAGACAGTAAAATACATTTAAATACATTTAAACTAACATGCCAGGGGTGCCAAACGAGTGGCGTTCGCTTGTCGCTGTGCTGGCATCTGACTGACGCCTGCCACAGACTTGCCATTGTCAATAATTGCACTCACTGTCTATCCAATCCTCTGTCCCGTCTTCGTAAAATACTCGCAGTTTAGCATGGTAAGGGGTCTGGATGCGGATCTGTTTCTGCTTTAACACTTGCTTCGCTTCAGAATATTTCTTACAATTCTGCTGGACAGTTGTGAGATAATCTGGGTAGAAGTATATTAATCTCTCGTTCAGAAGCACTCGTTTCTTTCCTTAGGCCTTGCACAGAATCTCTTTGGTTTTGTTATTATTATTGACCGTGACTTGTCTTCTGTCACTGGTATGTTTGGAGGTTTATATATCCTTAAATTCTCCTGACGGGATCTCCCTTCTTGGTTGTGTAATTTGTTTTCCTGTTGATCCATCTTGTATCATCTTGACGAGCACCTGTTCCAAGTTTTGAACTCGATCTTCTACACTTTCGATTTGTGTCTCTGCCTCTGCTATTTTTTGGTTGGCCAGCTCGGAAGAAATATCATTTAGTTGAGTTTGTGTGTCTTTGCGACAGTCCCGTATTTCTTCTAGAACTTTCAGTAAACTTTCAGTGTTGTCTGGCTGAGGGTTAGCATTAGCTCTGCCATCCTGTTCTTTGAGTTTTCTTCATTTACGGGATCTCCAATCGTGCTTTTATGTTGCCATAGCATTTTTTTTTCTTTTTGTTGTGTGGATGGATGGATGGATGTGTGGCACCTTAAAGATGTTTGCATATTATTTTCTTGTATATCTTCTTTGTTGGGTTTTCATGATATTGAAACAACGGGACCACAAATACAAGTTAATATAGAATATATTATAGAATAGAATTCAAGGGCTACTCAACATGTATATACAGTCTCTTTTCTTGTTAGTCCATATTGAACCTGTTATGTAACTTGTCCGGCATCATGTTTGCAAATTCTCTCTCTCTCTCACCACTATCACGCAACTGTATAATTGTGGTCTCCAGATACTCTTGTATTAGTTTTATTTTTCTTTCTATTTTTCTTTTAGTTTAATATACCACATTTGTTTATTTTCCTTTCTATATTGTCTGTATGTTGTCCTTGTGCTGATTCAACAACTCTGTGTGTATGAGAACAGAATATGGATTACCACGACTCAGTCCATCAGGGCCTCGAAGAATCCGGCATTCCTCTATCTGTCCGTATGGTGAGAACATCATTCGGATGTCGTTCTCGTTACACTTCTTGGAGATCATTCCAATGAACAGCTTCCTGTCTTCCACTGCTGTATTCAACACAACACAACACTACATCAAACACACCTGCTCCGTGTCAAGGTAAATGGTTTAATGTAACATTCAACATACACATATGTGTAATTTTGGCTCTTTTGCAACTCATGTCATCGAAGTGACAAGAGTTAAGATTTTTTATTTTTTTTAAATCATTCCTTATGTTCAAAATGGCCATTAAAAGATCCTTTCCTAAAATAAACTAAATATAAATATTACTAAAAATAACTAAATCCCCACTTCTCCTTCTGTAAGACTCATTTAGTTTTCTCAACAGCATTGACATTTTTAAAGTCCTTCATTTGGATAATGCAGCTCTTTAGAGTGGATACATTGGAAAAGGCCAGTCTTAAGTTGTAGAGTGGATGAGAAAAACTAAGAGAAAAAGATAGGAAATGTAACCATTTCTTTGTTGGATTTGTCTTTTAGCATGTGGAAGGAACCCCACTAGACAGACAGACTGTTTTGTGATGTATCCACATTAATATGGACACAGTTCAGATGAACAAAAGGAGTACAAATTAAAAACATCAGTAACATACATTTTAAAAATAGAGATAATTCCTTGGTAAATTCCTTGTTAAAAACAGACCTTCCATTAAATGACTTCCCAGCATAAATGTCATATGAAATGTATTTTGCATTATTACATCCTTGGAACTGATGTTAACTACCCTATCATTGGTTGAACCAGGAAATGAGGTCCACGTAAGGATGCAGAGAACCTGTGGTGTGTCACAAACAGTGTAGTAGCTTAAGTAGGACAGAGTGTTAATCTACCTACCTAACTAGTCACAACTGTTCCACAAATCTCTAGTCATTAAGTCACAGGTTGACACTTGCATAGCGCACACTGGATATTTCAACAGTTGTAGTTGTACTTAATAGTGTCACTCAACAGCCTCACCAGTCTAATTACTTTGAAAACATTATATACTTAGAAAGATTTAAAGGCTTTTTTATGCAAATCATTAGAAAGGGAATAACAGTTGTTTGCTGGTACCAAAGGACAGGAAACACAGATAAAAATGCTCAAAAATCCTTACCATTGTTTTTCTCACTGTCAGCTGGCTTCATCTGGATTGGGTGGTGCATCTGAACAAGGCAAGAAATAACACATCAGTAATTATAATGCTGAAATTTGGATTTCAGTAATGTTAGCATAGGTAATATGGAAGTGACTGTGGCTCAGTGGTAGAATGCGTCGTCCACTAATCCCCGGCTCCTCCAGTCCGCATGGGAAAGTGTCAATGGGCAAGATACTCAACCCTAAAGTTCCCCCAAGTATTTGCCTTTGGTGTGTGAATGTGCATGAAAGAGCATTACGATTTACAGATGCAACTTTCATGGCAGTCTCTGACAGAGTGTTAAGTATGGGGTCATATCAGTCTTGATATTTATGAATGAACACAAAGGGATTTACTAATATTTTGTGATTTGTATATAAATGACTCCACAAAAATACTTTTCAATGCACACAGAAATAGTATTCGGGACTTGTATTACGTATTTCCACCCAAAAGCAAATGTATTTTCACTTCAATGTTGTCATAATTGCTGTGACCAGAGAGATCTATGCCACCGCTCTGTATCTCATCTTCTCATCCATCCCTGTATGCTGGTGTAGATGTACCTCAAAGTCCCATTTGCGGGCCCGCGCCCCCTGAAAGGCAATGGATTGAGGCTGATGTGTCCCTGCATTACATACCGCCTCTCTGGCTCAGCCCGGCTTCAAGCCTGTGTGTAATGCAGCCTCCGAGGCTTCCTCTAAGCCATTTAAAATAAGTGGACACATAATACCAGGTGTAAATGTAATCAGGTTGAGTCATATCTATTTTAATGCAAGGTGTCCAGAGGGTCTAAAAGTCTTGAGCTCCATGCCCGAGGGTCAAACCCACAGTAGAATATGCGAGCTCAGATAAGGGCCAGCCTCTTAAGACACTGAGCGAACCCTCAATACACATGACGACTGGCTTTGAAGAAACAGACCCTCTCAAGGGTATCATGTGTTAGAAAATAATGATTTTTAGTGCTCCTAGTGAGAGCTAGAGAGTTTACATTGGAGAGTCAAGACAAATAAATAACTGTATGGATTATCAAATATTGAATGGATGACACTGTATGTACTGCACAAATGTATTAATTAGAATTATGAAATGTATTGAGTGATTGTGGAAGGAATCCTGAAAACATCAGGAGCCCACAAACAGTTACGCAGCCTGAAGATTGGAGCAGATAGATAAGGAGGACGTGCTCAGGAATGTGAGGGGGTTGATTGAAGTCCTGAGTACTGTTGTTTAAGCGAGAGGGGGTTTGGGTTGACCAACACCAAAAGGACGAGGTCTTGTCCAATCAATGGACTGGAAGAGAGGCTAGCCAGAGGAAGGGGGGCTGACCCCAAACCTGGCAAAGCTGAGACATTGTGAGAACATCAGCAGATCTCTGGGTGCCTTCTGCCGGGCAGGTATGTATGGATCTGCTGCCCGGTGGTGGGGGCACTGGATCTCTGTCTCATGGGATTTCTCTCTCCCATGGGATATATTTGTATATATTGTGTAGTTATTAGTGTGATTCATTTTGAAATGCTGTTCATCATCTTTTTATTAAATCAATTTTTATTATAACTTTCTGCATCTGGGACTTCTCTTCACACAACCGCCCAAAGATTTTTGAACTTAACAATTTGGTGACCCCGACGTGATCCCGGTGCTGTTTCGTGTGGAGATAGTGATTTTAGACGGACAAGCCTGCAGCACATCGGCTCGTCTCTGCTCACAGTGGGCCCACTATAAGGTAATGACAAGGACCTGTTGACAACCGAACCTTGTTTAGGTAGAACTAGGACATTTAGATGTGAGCAGAGGAAGGCTGGTCTGACGCAGTGATACATGTTACCGTGATAACTATTAAATAAAGTAAATATATCATTAAGATAGAAGAGGTGATAATCAGTGTACATAGCGTACGTTGTACGGATGCTTGCACGTGCATGAGTGAAAGCTTTATGTTGAATGAGAGATTTTATGTGTTTGTGAAGCTCACAGAGGTTTCTTCCACCTGAAGAGGTGTGAATGTGTTCGCAGCGATGAGTAACTACTTCGTTTCTTTATGATAAATACATAACTGACGGCTTTGAGTTTGGTCGCAATCGTTATATACGCGACAGATTTAAAAATAAATGGTAACTGTATTTTAACCAGTTTTGCACGGGTTACTAACAGAACTAAAGTCCCACTGTGGCCTGAGATATCGCCTTGTATCTCCAGTAAGGTTGGGGATTGGCATGCGCGAGGAGTTACGTTTAGTAAGTCGACGGACCCTAGATTGTCTCTGAGCTCCGAGAACCAATACTTAGGTTACTGTTAGAGCAGCAAATCAAATATTAATCTGGAAAGGACGAAGTGTGTTTCTCATAAAATTGGAGAGGGTGGGACTACTGAGGCCGAGTATTCGCATCATACCATTGGTGTGGCATGAATAGAGATCTCACGAAGAACTGCTATTAAAAAATTCTAGCGTTTTTGGTGCAAACAGAGTTAGTAAAGTTTCATTTGCTGCCCTTTGTGCCATTAATGTTGCAAAGGTCACAGAGCTTTTGGTGCAAACTGGGTTTGCATGAGAGGGCAAGAAGTGGAAGCCTCCAAAGAGATTCACAGTAGAAAACGAAATTTAATCTGAAAAGGCCGCATAGCATGAGTTCTGGCCAAGACGAGATGCTATCACAAAAATAACGAATTGGAAAAAACAAATCAGTGAGAAGCGAATCAGTTGAAAGTGTATTTGTTGTAAAAAATAAGAAAAGGGAGAGAAAGCGCTGTATCTGTTGTACAGGGTAATTGCCTGTTGTATGTTTTGAGTGTTAAAGATATTGAAAACTGCCATTTTATAGTTTAAATTGTAAAGTAAGAAACGTAGGCCTCAAGGAGAAGTAGAACAAAGAGTCATAAAAAGGAGACAAGGTGTTAAGGGGGAAGGGAACTTAAGAGAGACATGCTACAGGAAGTAAGAGTGTGAAATCAATAGGGAACCTTAAGACACAGAGAGAAATTAAGATAGAGGGAATTTGAGTAATTGGGACTCCGTTGGACGACAGAAGCGCAAATAATAGGTGATTCCTCCCAGAAGGTGAGAAGCTGTTCCTCAGACGGAGTTCAAGATTGCCAGTCCAAAGCTGGAACTAGAAAGAATTCCACCCGGTGAGAATTCTGTTCCATGAGAAAGTAATTTGAGATGCAACAGGTGTGTCCTAGTGAACTAATAATGATAAAGAACAATTAATTAGAAAAGATGTTGTAAAACAGTAATGGTGAAGTTTTAGAAGGAGAAATTGAAAGAATGGAAAGACAATAATGATTGTAAGGGAAGATTGACAGTCACATGATGTCAATATTTGGTTCATCAGATTGAACAAAGAATAAGAGGGAACCTTAAGAAGGGAGAATTAGAGAGAAGAGAAGGACATCACACACACACACACACACACACACACACACACAGATAAGCTGAACAGACTGTTAATTCAGGATGTAAAGCTGTTTAGATCAGGTATGGGAAGGGAGAATTAGAGAGAAGAGAGGCACACACACACACACACACACACACTGATAAACTGACACAGACTGTTAATTCAGGATGTAAAGCTGTTTAGAACTTTAGAAGTAGAGGGATGTTAAGTGACTTTTTTGAGTGTTTCCGGAGCATGCAGATCTGTCATTCTAGCACCTGAAAGTAGAAAACTAAATTGATAGAGCAAAAAGATGATACCATTTGGTGAGAACAGCATTTGTAATCCTAAATCCTTAAACATGACTATAAGCAAAACAGTTGAAGTTATGTTTGTTGGCAGGATGAGTACAAGGGGAGAACAAAGCAGCATGATATCAGGAAGAATTGAGATGCCTTCTTCTGTTATCCCCCGACCATTTGGACCACTTAGGTCGTAAAGAGAAAGACTTGGAATGCACTAAGGGGGGAAGGACCATTCAACTATCATTAGCACATCAACTGCTGTCCGCATATCAAAGAGAGAGCATCCTGGATTCATCACACCTACAGCAAGAAGGTGCACCGGTTGTCTGCAGAAAACTGCATTGCTGAGGACTCCTAAGCGGGCACCCATCTCCTCTGTGGTGAAGTCTGGTTACAAAGGGAGGTGAAACCAATAGGGACACTTGTCTCAACCCAGTGAAGAAATCATCAAACACCCAGAGGCTTAGGGAGTGTCTGTTTATCAAGGGGAGCTCAGTGTTGGTTTAGAAGGAGAAACTGGTTAACAACTATGGACAATAGCCAAAAGGCATTGTTAATTTTACTGTGATGCTGAGAAAGGCGGAGTCTGTACAATGTTTGGATTTGCCTGTTTTACTTTCATCCTAAGCAACACAGCTCCTGATGGATCAGTGACCGAAGCGCTGACTGGTCTTACGGCATTGAGTCAGAACCTTGCAGAGAATGCTGGGATTGATGATCCCATCACAAGCTGGTTGGACAGTATTGTTTGGAAGATGCATTTCTGTCCATAATAACCTCACTTTGTCTTGCCACCACAGTCGTGATCCCCTGAGGATGCTGCTGCATCCATGGACTTCTGCAGAGATTGATTGACGCTGCATTTAGTAAAAAACATTCAAGGGAATCAATTAAGAGTTGAAGATGAAGAAATAAGCTTTTGATTGATGCATTTGTTTATCAAGGGGGGACAAGATTTAGTCTGTAAATGAATGATGATTATGGCAGTTGTAACCGCAAGTTAAGTTTATGATAATCAAAGAATGTCTTGCATGATTTTTGTATACTCACTATAAATAGTGAGTAAGGGGGGATTGTTAGAAAATAATGATTTTTAGTGCTCCTAGTGAGAGCTAGAGAGTTTACATTGGAGAGTCAAGACAAATAAATAACTGTATGGATTATCAAATATTGAATGGATGACACTGTATGTACTGCACAAATGTATTAATTAGAATTATGAAATGTATTGAGTGATTGTGGAAGGAATCCTGAAAACATCAGGAGCCCACAAACAGTTACGCAGCCTGAAGATTGGAGCAGATAGATAAGGAGGACGTGCTCAGGAATGTGAGGGGGTTGATTGAAGTCCTGAGTACTGTTGTTTAAGCGAGAGGGGGTTTGGGTTGACCAACACCAAAAGGACGAGGTCTTGTCCAATCAATGGACTGGAAGAGAGGCTAGCCAGAGGAAGGGGGGCTGACCCCAAACCTGGCAAAGCTGAGACATTGTGAGAACATCAGCAGATCTCTGGGTGCCTTCTGCCGGGCAGGTATGTATGGATCTGCTGCCCGGTGGTGGGGGCACTGGATCTCTGTCTCATGGGATTTCTCTCTCCCATGGGATATATTTGTATATATTGTGTAGTTATTAGTGTGATTCATTTTGAAATGCTGTTCATCATCTTTTTATTAAATCAATTTTTATTATAACTTTCTGCATCTGGGACTTCTCTTCACACAACCGCCCAAAGATTTTTGAACTTAACACATGCAACAACTTATTAGATTTTGTGTTATTTGGAGTTGTGAAATTGTTAGCGACTTACCAATGAGAGGCGAGTGTGCCCAGCGTGTTTACTAACAAAACCCTTCTCGAGCTGTTGTTCAGGGTCCATTAGCCGAGACAGCTAACCAATGCAGTGAAGCTGCACCTGGCCCGTGGACGCTGAAAGCTATGCACCCTTGATCGTGAATTTCTATGCTGTATCACCTTTTACCTATTTTTTAATTAAATCCGTTATAGTGTAACTTTCTGCATGCAGGACTTCTCTTCAATATTCAATGTTGAGCATTAAACGTTTTAAAACTTTCTTGATGTGCCTATTATTCATGCGATTGTAATCTTCTTTCCGTTGGTACTTGACGAGTATTGCCAAGGTTTCAGAGAATATTTATACACAGACAAGTACAATGAATGGGTTTTACATATTTCGGTAATTTGTGCAAAACCAAATGGATATGGCCGATACCTGGTGAATGGTGAATAGACATTTGTATAGCGCCTTTCTAGTCTTCCAACCCCTCAAAGCGCTGTATAGTATATTTTACCACCAATTCACACGCACATTCATATACTGATGCCAGAGGCGACCATGCAAGGCGCCTCCTGCATATCAGGACTAAACTACGGTGGCCAGACGTATTGTGAACACATTGAAAACAAGTGTAAATCTATGTGGGCTCATGCAGGGTAAGACGACCCACTCCACCTCTGAGCCACAGACACTCCTTTCATCATAGCCCCAAGAAGTCCCAGGCTTCCATGTGAACCAGCATGCATTGAAAGAGCAGATTAAGGAGGTTGTCACCTACCCCTGGCAGAATCTTCATGTTGTGCAGCGCATTCTGTGCTTCCAATGCAGATTTGCGAGTATAATATGTTATAAAACAGCAGCCTGGCGAGGATTGAAAAAGACAGCTGTGTCACACACGACTCAGTTCCTTAATGTGGTCTGTAAAACTCATCATCTGTTGTGTTGAGAGTAGGCTGCGCCCACAACAGTTTGGCAGCACTACCACTAGGCCAGGACAAGGTCCCCATCAATGCAAACTATAAATAAAATAAAATAAAAGTGTTTTCCCTGTCCTCAAAGAAGACCAAATCACATACAAACTTTTAAAAATGTTTTAATGCATCTAAATGCATTTAAATTCCCAGTCTGTTCAGAATGCTATCACTTCATCACTTTAGCTTATCAGACAACTTATGTGAAATTTCTATAATTACGTGTTTTGTGAGATCACAGTGACCTTGACCTTTGAGCACCACATTCTAATTAGTTCATCAATAAGTCCAAGTGGACATTTGTCCACAGTAGCTGCTGACGAGTTACAGTTACATTTTATACCACACTGCTAAATATTACAGATTCAAAGTAAATACTTCTGTGTGTGCCCACATCAACTACAGGACTCATTCCACATAGCTTCTCCTGTTTTATTTTTTTTATATAAAAAATATTCTGTTTTTAATTGATGTCTTGATTGTTTTCTAATCGTTCCCTTTTTTTTCATTTTGTTGTATGTAAAGCGTCTTTGAGTGGCTTGAAAAGCGCTATAGAAAATTAAAATATTATTATTATCATCATCATGATCTTACTAGTAGACTGACCTTTGCTCTGTGGTGGATTCTGACTGCGGTCTCTGAGAACATTTATCTCATAGACTGCTCCATAAGGCTCAAATAGCTCACGAAGCTGCTCCTCAGACCAGGACCGTGGAATTTGTCCCACAAACATCTTAATGGCATCAACATCTGGTTGGTCGGGGTGATCCAGAGACCCATTCATCTTCTTCCCACTACAAAGACAAATACCAGTTCATTAGATGAAGGCTACAAACAACATGTAAAGGAAAAATGGAGGAAAGTAGGGGATAGTGTTTTATATTATGTATTTATGATGCGGATTATCAACATCATACAACAATAATCACACATTTTCCTAAGGATTATTCAAGTCAAGTTTATGTTGGGACACACATATAAAAGAAATGAGGTCTACATCTACAGTTTTGTTATTCTTTGTACAAACACTACACATGATATTTATTAAGACGAATAATATGAAAGGCCATGATAACAACAGAAGCTACAAGCTCTTTGCTTTGCTCTTTTTTTATTAAGAATATGCCCAAGAATAAGCACAACCTTTTTTCAACCCTATATTTTATGAATTTTATACACAAAAAACTAGCTAAAAATAGGGGACTGACTCCTTTCCCATTGGGAGTAGATGAATATGGCTTTCTTTCTTCTAGTGTGTGTTAATGTCCCTAACACTCTGGACAATAGAGTTAGTAAAGAGTAGAAAGAAGTATAGAGGTCAGTGCATATCCGTTACTTATTCAGTCTCCTTTCAAACATGGTACTAACTATGTTTGGGCGCTGCTTTGGACGCAGATAGACAGAATTAGTGGCCGAGATGAAAGAAAGTGCCAGAAAGGGGCCGCAAATTAGCGGGTCCACGTGTTTCCATTAGCTGATAACTACCTGTAACTATTGCAGTCAACTGTCCCTGGAATGAATGCAGATTGTAAACTGGCTTTCCCACTACAGACAAAAGCGGTGGGTAATTGGCTAAACACTGGTATGCCAATTGACTTCCACTTTCAACTGTTCAACTTGCACAGTTAACACACATTGTCCACTCTTGGTGCTAAATAACAGTTGAAAGTGTTTCATCCAGACATATTTTTCTCAACCTTCGGTAAAATTAAATTGAATTGGATTAAGGGATGCACGATATATTGGTGGGCCACTAAAGTATAAGAATCTATGAAAAGAGAGGAAGTAGAAGATGAGCCTAATAATGCATAGACTAGGCTACAGAGTAGAGACACCAATCAAAACATGGTTCTGTATAGTGATTATTGCCTGATTGATTATAGCAGCTGGTCTATAAGGATCCCGAAAAATGTTTATGCCACTGTTTTACATTGCAATGCTCTGAAGTCAGTTTAAACCATCAAACATTCTAAATGGTATCCTTTTACTTTGTAATAGTAATGGATAGTGTTTTTTTAATAATAATAATAATAATAATATTTAACTAACGCTTTTATCCAAAGCGCCATACAGTAGACCGTAGACACTGCAACGGTGAACAATTAGGGTTAAGTGTCTTGCTCAAGGACACATTGACATGGACTAGCAGAGCCGGGGATCGAACCACCGATCCTCTGATTGAAAGACGGACTTGCTAACCACTATGCCACAGTTGCCCTAATTGAATTGTTTTTCACAAATACACTACATGTATTATAATTATTTTTCCCTATTAGCTTATTTTCTCATTGCACAGCTCCTGTCTTCGTCTGTTGCTCTGCTTGCAGTGCAGCTTGTTTTAAGGAGAGCTCTCATCCAATCAGATTTCACCTCTTTGTCTCTATGGAAGCAGAGCAACCAGAGGCCGTCTAGCTAACCTTTGCAGATTAAAGTACATTGGGACGGTATCCTTAATTGTCATAGACTTCAACCAATCAGATCTATAGATTGATATGCTGGGCGTATTCTTTGACGTCCAGGGACATCGAGGTGACGTCAGCACTAACATGAACTGTGATTGGTCAGTGGACCAGCGTGACTTAAGTCAGCAGAAATTTTCCTAGCTGCTAAGCAGGACTTTGCCTCGGAGCAACAACAGCACCCATATTACTCTAATTACATTTTCAACATTTCTAGGGATGTAGCAAATGTAATTTTATTACATTCCAAACTTCTATTTAGATCTTCACATAAAGCTTAGAATGTATGTCGTCATATCTTATGATGACATCAGCCTAAAGAAATGGGGGGAAATATGTTATGATTATATACATTATATAAATGTAATGGATTGTCTTTAAAAGTGCTGCTCATCTGCCCACTTAATACAGTGTTTGCCTTCTTTGTGTTTTATTACTGCAGTGAAAATATTGTATTGAAAGGCTTAATGCCAACAAATATATATGTATTAAAACATAATATTTCACGAGATAAAAACGTATTGTACATTTTGGGTATGATTACATCTGTCTTTTTTCTAAACAGTGATTTTTGGACTGAGACCATTACAGAGACAAATGTGTGTGACGAGTGGAAGAGATGGTAAAAGATGGTCTTGGCATGCAATGTTTCTATAAGATATCTATTATCCTGATTCACATTTCAATTCATCAATTTCATTATCAATAAAGTTTTGCACTTTTAGGCACAGCCTTTGAAATGTCCTGGTTTGTCCTGTATCATGTTGGAGCAGAAACTTGAGCGTTATGTTTGTTTTCCTACAAACCGTATCTTCACGCTGAGATGCCTCTCGGCAGTTAAGAATAATCTTTCTGCTTTACATATAAAATATTGATGAAAGCAATTTCTTCACTGACTTGGGCCACACCTCTAACTGACAGTATTGTCGTTGATCTGCTGTTCGTTTGTGTGTAGTAACTTGTGTCATGAAGTGTTGAAATGTGTGCACATTTGCAAAGCATATCGCTCTTTATTTAAAAATTGTAATCCTGTTTTCCATATTTTTACCAAATGTCTCTAATCTGATAACGTCTTCTTCTTCTTCTGTAAATGCAAAGTAGTAAGTTATCTTTTATTTGTATCCTAATTATATAACACCATTCCATGTCATTCGTTAATCCCCAGTCATGTCCACAATGTCCTGCTCAGCAAAAGATACTTATCAACACTGCTGGTGATGTTTATGTTCAAATATGAATAATCGGCTTATCTTTATCGGTATATCTTTATCAGATTTCTTTTCAAACTCAAACTCCATATCAGTATCTGCCTTAAAAACCTATTTGCGCTTCGGCTCTAGTTTAAATGTAATGGGACATTTCATGCATTTAAGATGTAGCTCATCTTCCAAAGTGTACTTATGAGATACCAGTGCAAACCTCTGCAACAGGGATACTCAAAACTAATTAAGTTTATATCAAACACACAAACACATGTACACAAACAAACAAACACTGGCCTTATAGGGAGTTGTTCCAGGGCACAAGTCAAAGTCTAAAATCACAACAACTGTGATCAAACACCTTGAATTAACTGAGACACTACGTCAGGGACGACAACTGGTGCTTTCAGGGGAAATCTAATCACGTATGTTTAGAGAAAGAACAATACTGGTAATGCGAGTTATTGTGACAAATTCATTGTTCATTTGAGTTTAATAGAGCAGCCTATGAAGTACAGAACTCTGTGTCACTTCTCTGTTTCTTTCACAGATAATATGGCAATAATCAGAGACAGGTTACCTTAAGTACATGAAGGGATTACTGCCTGAATTTGAATTAGACTCAGTCTGAACCTATAGTAGGCATATTGGAAGGTACCACAACCCCTCATAGTACACAGTGCTGCTGTGTGGATGGAAATTACCTATTATCACCCTGACACACTACAACACAGCTGCTCATGGTTATCATTAAGCATATACTCCATCTCAATGAAGACCTTAAAACAGACCGATGCATTCAAGGAGACACAGAACAACCTTAGGAACAGAAAACACTTCCAAAGCGAGTTACTTACACAGGACTAGAATTCAAAGAGCAATGGTCCACCATCATCTCGGGGAGAAAATCCAACTTAAAGGAAGCCATTCTTTCTTCTTCTTTGAGAACACACAACAATGAAGCTTAACTGACACAGTGATCAACGGGTGGTGGTGGTAGAGTCCAGATCATACACTTGTTGGTAAGTTCCTGGTGAAGGGTGTACAGCAGCCGACAGTGCACAAAGAGAAAAAAACAGCTCGTCGCAACAAACCAATGCACATGGACAAACCAGTCCACTGGAACACAAATACAACAAACAAAATGTGGTCTTCGTTTGAGTTAGAAGAGCATAAATGACAGACAGACAAGCCTTCAGGTTGGCTTTCCAGCTTCTGGTACTAACCACTGCATGGGGATCATGGAGGGCTGCTGGGATCACTGGGGCCATAGAAAGTAATGGTCATTCGGGGTCCCACAATCAAAGTGCTGATGATCCATGGCCTTTGTGAACATTTCTCCTAGGCCAGCAGATCTGGCTGCAGCGTCAGATAAACATGGTGTCAGATTGATGGTGATAAGGCCCAGTGGGCAGAGGGAATGAAAGAGGGAGTGAATAGTACTCACCAGCCAGTAGCTAATCCCTGGACTAGCCACTCCAGGGGCTAACAATTAGGTTCCGGCCTGAGGGGGGCTGTGTTTACCCTGTTGTCCTAAAGGCTGCACTGGTTTGTGTGTGATTTGTGTGTGTGTAAAAACAGAATTGAGCCGATGCCAAATGACACTTTGGTCTTTGTGCACCCCACAGTGCACACATGAACACGTCCACAACACCTATGCAAACCTATGATAAACTCCACCAATGTGTGGAACATAAAGCTGCCTTCAGGTAAGTTGTTGGCTGAACTCAACGTAACTATTTACTGTCGATTGCTTATTTGCCTATTCATTTTTGCAGCATGACAACACTCAATCATCTGAGCAAAGCCTGTTTCTAATGACACACACACAAGTCTATGAAGTTACAAAAAAAGGAAATTAGGTTTTCCATGAAGCAGTTTACTACATTTAACCAAAATCCAACATTTATGTGTGAACCTCCTGTGTTATTGACAGCTACATCACCATTACGTTTATCACATACTAGAGATAGGGTTGCAGGTTTCCAGCTGGATGGGAGCTGGAGACGTCATATGACGACACTGCTTTGATAACGGACATACAGTCAGGTTCATAAATATTTGGACATTGACACATTTTTCATTATTTTGGCTCTGTACACCACAACAATGGAGTTGAAATGAAAAACATCAAGATGTGCTTTAAGTGCAGACTTTCAGCTTTAATTTGAGGGTATTTACATCCAAATCAGGTGAACGGTGTAGGAATTACAACAAATTCAAATGTGACCACCCTCTTTTTAAGGGATCAAAAGTAATTGGACAATTGGCTGCTCAGCTGTTTCAAGGTCAGGTGTGTGTAATTCCCTCGTTATTTCATTTACAAGGAGTAGATAAAAGGTCTAGAGTTCATTTCAGGTGTGGTATTTGTGTTTGGAATCTGTTGCGGTCAACTCTCAATATGAAGTCCAAAGAGCTGTCACTATCAGTGAAGCAAGCCATCATTAGGCTGAAAAATTGAAACAAAACCATCAGAGAGATAGCAGACACATTAGGTGTGGCCAAATCAACTGTTTGGTACATTCTTAAGAAAGAACGCACTGGTGAGCTCAGTAACACCAAAAGACCTGGAAGACCACGGAAGACAACTGTGGTGGATGACAGAAGAATCATTTCCCTGGTGAAGAAAAACCCCTTCACAACAGTTGGCCAGATCAAGAACACTCTCCAGGAGGCAGGTGTATCTGTGTCAAAGCCGACAATCAAGAGAAGACTTCACCAGAGTAAATACAGAGGGTTCACCACAAGATGTAAACCATTGGTGAGCCTCAAAAACAGGAAGACCAGATTAGAATTTGCCAAAAAACATCTAAAAGAGCCTGTACAGTTCTGGAAGAACATCCTATGGACAGATGAGACAAAGATAAACTTGTACCAGAATGATGGGAAGAGAAGAGTATGGAGAAGGAAAGGAACTGCTCATGATCCAAAGCATACCACCTCATCAGTGAAGCATGGTGGAGGTAGTGTTATGGCGTGGGCATGTATGGCTGCCAATGGAACTGGTTCCCTCGTATTTATTGATGATGTGACTGCTGACAAAAGTAGCAGGATGAATTCGGAAGTGTTTCGGGCAATATTATCTGCTCATATTCAGCCACACGCTTCAGAACTCATTGGACGGCGCTTCACAGTGCAGATGGACAATGACCCGAAGCATACTGCGAAAGCAACCTAGGAGTTTTTTAAGGCAAAGAAGTGGAATGTTCTGCAATGGCCAAGTCAATCACCTGACCTGCATCCAATTGAGCATGCATTTCACTTGCTGAAGACAAAACTGAAGGGAAAATGCCCCAAGAACCAGCAGGAACTGAAGACGGTTGCAGTAGAGGCCTGGCAGAGCATCACCAGGGACGAAACCCAGCGTCTGGTGATGTCTATGGAATCCAGACTTCAGGCTGTCATTGACTGCAAAGGATTTTCAACAAAGTATTAAAAGTGACAATTAGATTTATGATTATATTAATTTGTCCAATTACTTTTGGTCCCTTAAAAAGAGGGTGGCCACATTTGAATTTGTTGTAATTCCTACACCGTTCACCTGATTTGGATGTAAATACCCTCAAATTGAAGCTGAAAGGCTGAGCTTAAAGCACATCTTGATTATTTTCATTTCAACTCCATTGTTGTGGTGTATAGAGCCAAAATAATGAAAATTGTGTCAATGTCCAAATATTTATGGACCTGACTGTATGAGAAAGCCCACCACTACAGTTGGTGAAAACATGCGTGCCTTCCATCCAATCTAACTGCTCAGCAGCTGTTCAAGCAGAGAGACAGCAAACAGACATCAAAGACACAGCGTTGAGAAAGGCCGACTGGAGCCTCTTCACTTCGCTCGTGTCTTGGCCAACAAAATGCAAAGACTAAGAGCCTGTGATACGCACATCACAAACTATGGTGCAGGTTGGCCAAGCTAAACGGATGTTCAGATATTATGGTTTCTAGTGGTGCCACGGCTCATAAAACCTACAGCTCGGAGTGGATCATAAAGCAGATCAGCACAAAAGAAAAGAGGAGGCCAATTTAACTTTTAGATCTCTGCATATCATTATTTGCCGCTGATACTAATTGTCGATCAATAAAGATCCATATTGTCAGATACAGATCCCTTCGTGGTTTGATTACAGCAGCTGGTCTACAAGGATCCAGACTATTTTTGTTATCGTCGCAAAAATCTTTTCACCTGCTCTGAAATATTTTAACCATCAAAGATTCTAAATGTTATCTTTTTTTTTATATACATTATTAGTAGGGTTTTCTTTATAAAAACACATTTAAATGATAAGGAAAAAACAGATTCTATTTTTAGGGATAAAAACAAATCTTGTTGTTTGTAGTTTTCAACGGGGCAGTGGTCTGTTCGACCGCTATATAACAATCACTACAACAAATTCTTAAATGTAGCAAGTTAGTTGTTTATAGAGTCTAGGACCTCATGTTGTGTTTAAAAACATGGAGCCAGTTCTCATTATGTATAAATATCGTTAAAGTCACATACATTTGTACTTAGTACTGTGGTTAAGCACACTGTACTGTAGGTATTCATTATTTTGCCTATAGTTTTCTATTTTTGGACACATGGCTGCATGGTGTGGGCAGTGGGCACTGGGTGTTGACAGATTTTCTATAACACCTGCCGTCCTCCAAACTGCTATCAGAACGTCTTACCCCACTAGGGCCAAGTTGGAGACCTCCGAGTTGGAGAGCGGTAGGGTGGGCTGCCCAGTCTGCTCTGGAGAGACATACAGGGTTTCAGGATCCAGGCTATCCATCCAGGGCCGTGCACTACTACAAGTATCACACACAAACACAGGAAACACAACGAAGAACGAGACACAAAGAACAATTACTAATGAATACACAACAAATATGTACACATGCACCCAGTTGAAGTGGAACACAGACGGGTGGTTGTGTGTCATAACTCCACCTTCCATATATATTATAGGTTTGTTTCCAATTTGATTGGGTATTTCAGTTGGCTTATACAATCCAAAAGGTGCCTATGGACTAGTTATGGCTCACTAGCACAAGAACATATCAGACTGCTGGTTTGAATATATTTATGATAAATCAGATCCGGCCTGCACTTTATTGGAGGCGGTGCTGTTTGTGTGGACGATAAGATAGACGATAGTGAGAAGATTTAACCCCTGATCAGAAAAGCCATTAAAGGGCAACTATGGCTCAGTGGTTAGCAAGTCTGTCTTTCAGAGGGTTGGTGCTTCGATCCCAGGCTCCGGTAGTCCATGTCGTTGTGTCCTTGAGGAAAACACTTAACCCTAATTGCTCACCGTTGCTGTGTCTACGGTCTACTGTATAGCATGTAAGTCGCTTTGGATAAAAGCGTCAGTGTAATGTAAAAGTCCTTGTGGCGGGCTCTACTCATTTCTGTGTTTTGAGATTTCCTTTTTCTCTGATCCTCCATAATTCCCTTTCTAATTTTGTTGTATGTAAAACGTCTTTGAGTGGCTTGAGCACTATATACAATTTAAAATATTATTATTATTATAATAACGTTGCTGATAAATGATTAGCTTCTGATTAGCAAGACAGTAGGAGATCGTCAACAATGTAGCCTAGTTATTAATGGTGTGTTAGCTGATACTGACTGATGTCTATGTTCTTCATTCTTTCTAAACCTCACTCAGGGATACTATTTATTCTCTTGACATTTGGGATGTCCAAATGTATGATAGGAACATTTGTTAATAAGGGTGTAGCTTCAACAACAAACAGTTGAAGTCAAGTGTTCAATAGTTACTAAAAATTGGTTTAACGTTGAAACTTTCTCCTCTAGCCAAAACACTTTGTTCTGCATGACTGGCACCCTTAATAGTGTTTTATTAGTTCAGTTTGATCACTTTCAAGCAATCAAACAGTAAATAAACATGAACTACATGTACATTCTTAGAAATGTTATCAAATTAAAAACTGGTGAAGCAATCGATAACAGCATATCAAGCCCCATTAAACACTCACACCTTATCAACCTATGCCCTTTATAACAGTTTTAAGAGGCCCATTCAAACATGTCTCAGTCCCAATGCTCAACTTTCCGCATCGTTAAATGAGGACAGATCTGTATCTGTTCTAACCCACCAATATGTAGACTTCTGTCCTTCTGTCCAAACATATGACATCATACCCAGTCCACCAAACTACTAATGTGGATTTTGACAGACGATGTCCGAATGATAGAATAATGGTTTTAATCACCACAACACAGACACCTGGGGATGACTGCTGGTTAACAAGAAGCAGCTATGTGTCGCAATTAAATAGCTTGTGATGAATGACTTCATGATGCTTCGTGGTCTCACAATAAAAAACTAGTATGGATGTTTGCTGTGTTATACATATGAGTGATGAGATGGAGCCAGAGGAGGCTGGGCAGACGTGTGACTAGCTGGCACTGTGGCCTGACACAGCTGTGTCAGACATGTTGTGCAGCACTTTAAAAACGAAGACAACTTCATGGATTTGACTTTTGAGTCCTCACTGTTTCTGTGCGGTCAGACACAAACAAGCCCAACACCATGTGGTCCTGTTGGTATGTGTCCATATACTACATGTCAAGACTTCATTGTTGTCAGATCATTCCATTGACATGTTTAATATACATACTACACTGTACTTCACTCAGTGAGACCTTTTGACCAAATCTAACTGAGGGAGGAGTGACAGTGGGAACGTCCGCGTTAAGTGGCAGATCTCTTTTCGTGTATATATAAATATGTAAATATAGAGAGCGTTAACTACAGACCTCTCAAGTGGAGTTACATTACAGCTTAACGTCACCTGTGCAGAGCATATCAACTCTTATCAAAACGCCATTTCATAAGCACATTCACGCCATAAAAGTGTCGCTCAGCCCCAAAAGGTAGTCTCTGCATTAAGTCCGGACAGACGCTGCTGCTAGCTCAACGAGCAGGCCGACGAGGACGGCCACCGGGAGAGAGGCTACGGCTCCGTGGCTCTGTTGTGATAACGGCAGCTAGCTACAAACAGCGTCTGAGAACTTCAGATGACCGACTTACCCGCTTTTTTACGCCACTGTTACTTTGACTTGGGCTTAAGACGAAGTGTCTTTTTAGGCTCTTCGCTCACGACACAGCGTCAGTCATGCCGTACTTTGGGAAACAAGCTGGCTGCTCATGGGTAAATCATTTGCGAACTGTCACTAGAGATTCAGCTAGCAGTCACTGTGTAAAATGGCAGTCTCTCCTGAACCGTTACCAATCAAAGACTGCAAGGGGGCGGGGGGGTAACAGGCAAACATGAAATGTGCCATTTGCTATAAGATTCACTTCAATGGCTGCGTGCTTAGTTTTATTTTCTAACAGAAGTAAACTGTCCTTGCCTTGAGATTATCTTTGGTAATTAGTGTTCTAGTGAACGTGCACGTGACAGTTTCCTGGTTTAAAGTGGAACGTGGTACAGTCCACAGAGAGGAACCGCATCACAATACTTCCCTATGTCCCACGAGCTCTTAATGTGGCGTGTGTTCTATTTCTTAGAAGATGAGATGAGCCTTTATTGTTTTCCAGAAGAAAGTTTGGAGAGTGCCTCGGCGCGGCAGTATAACACGAGCAGAAATGTACAGAAAAAGTTACAAAATATAAAGTGTATAAAAAAAAATAGAATTACTAAAAAGACCAATGAGACTCAAAATAGCCATGTAAGCAATACACAAACTTGCAATAAGTCACTTAAAATGCATGAGCAATTTTACAGTGTAAAAAAGACGCACCAGCTGAATGTATACAATATAAAATTGAATATGAGATAACTTTAATGTAGCGTTTGAATAAAATTCAATCAATACAAAGTACTTTTGAAATAATACACTTCACAACAAAAATAGATCTGTTGAAATTTTGAAAAGAAAAATTAGTCAAATAAATAAGTAAAACCTGTATTGTGAACATTCATTCAATTTATTTGTGAACCTTTCAGAGAAAGTGACGCTCTTTATTCAAAACTAAATTAAATCAATGATGGAAATAGCAATACCCTTTAAGTAATTGTCAAAATAATGTATCTGGTACAAATCAGCTTTGATCAGAGATGGCAGTTCAGACACCATTACTGATGAATGTGTGTTTTCAGACATAAAAAGGAAACTTCCAAAAATGTTCCCAAGCCTGTATATTTTAGTCTCAATTGGGTAAAATGTGTTTTTCTTTATGATGCTGCTGTTTCTTCTTCTTCGTTTTCTTCAATGTTTAAGGGCAGCTTGCATCCTTTTTGTTGCATTACTGCCATCTTCTGGTTTCAGTCAGTTTCTATGCTCCTAACTACTAAACATGAACTTCTTCTCTCCCCTCTATCTTACACTGCCCCCTTTATTTTTAATTGAATGTAGGTGTCTCCCCCTCATCTCCTGGTCCCACTGTTGTTGCTATACTCTGTTGATACTCTGTTTCCTAATGGTGCTCTTTCCCTCTGATTTGGATAACTTGATGTCAACTTTGTTTTTCATTTGTGCTTGTCTGTCTAGATTGTCTACTTTTTAATTTCCTTTGATACCTATATACATATAACTTCAGTGCCTTGTTCTATTGCTCTTGATTGAATTGACAGATCTTGTCGAGTATTGGACACACCTGACATTAGACTAGCGAGTGCAGACTGCAAAAAAGGACTTTTCCTTGTCTGTGTTGGCACTGTAGGGCCAAACTCTAGGTCAGAGTACTTCTAGGCTTGGGTGATTGTTTTTGTATATGGGAAAAAAACATGATGAGATAAAAAGTAATAATTATGTGATAGAAAGTCGAAATTATGAGCTAAGAATGTTGAAATGATGAGATAAAAAGTATCTCATCATTTCAAATTTCTATGTTTGTGACCTCTCAGATTTATCCAATAATTTACCAACAGTTGTTTTTCTGTGAAGAAACAATGGCATAATCTTATTTGGATTTAATTTGAGCTTTGTGAATGTGTATCAATGATGCAAAGTCTACTCCCCGGTCCAACCCTACCAGACATCTCATTACCCTTATCACTAACATGTTGAATGTGGACTTTCCATTTTATTCTACTGTCAAAGTGTACTCCTAAAAACCAAATTTACTCTACTATTTCTAACTTTTCTTACAGATTCAGCTGAAAGTTTCCCCTATTTCTCCTTCACGTAAAGAACATTACTTTCGTTTTTGAAATCCACATTTCTTCTCCACATTACATTTTTTTTTCTCCATAAGGCCCCATCATCTGCAAATAACTACCTTCCCCTATTTGGTAACGCCGTTCCAAAGATGCCATTTGTTGCAATTGAGAATATTATAGGATTTACCACACTCCCTTGTGGAGTCATCTTTTGTACATCATATTTTTCTTTGACATTTCAGCTCCTATTTTACCTGGATAGTTCTGCTATTTAAAAAGTCCCCTATCCAATTAAACTGTTTCCCCCAGATTCCCATTAAACACATTTTTAACAAAAGTCCTTTTCTCCATATAATATCATAAGCCTTTTCATATAAAAAATAAACACTGTTGCCACAGTTTATTTATTAACCTGTGCGTTTCTCACCTCATCTTAAAGGGTCTGAACAGTGCTTTAAAGAACTTTCACCTGATTCAGGATGTGGGGGCGGATCACTGCCCTACTCTGTAAAATGATAATAATAATAATAATAATAATAATTGTAATCTGGACACTAAGGGGCTGCGGGGCATTTTGCATAGAAAAATCACTTTTACTTGACACTACTACTGTAGTTTTACAGCAGTAATTTTAGTTTGTAATGCAGTTTTTTAATATGTGTTTATTGCTTATTGTTTTAGTGACGAACCATGAATATTACTTCTAGCATATGTAGTTTAAACAAAAGATTTGTCAGTAACACGCCTTTTGGACTCTTTGGACCAGTAGAATTGTGTTTATGCTTTTACTTTGACATTATATTTCACCACAGCAGTTAGTTCGGTAAAGTTGGAAAGAGATTCACAGATTCGGACTTCCCGGATCAATAACTCATTATTGAAACGGTGTTAAAACACAAACAACACCTCTCTGTAATCGTAGTGATGCAGACAACAAGGTACAATCTTCATTTTACCAAAACGGGTTGTTCTACGAGCTGGAAGAGTAACTTTGGTCTCAATGTGCGGCCAGCTGAGAGACAAGTGCGCACAGGGGCGCAGGGACCGTCTGCAAAGTGCAATGCGGAAAATACATACTACAGAAATATTCAATAACTTCAGTGTTATGAATAGTAGCATTACCCAAATCCTTTCATACATAAATGGGCTCATCCCTGTTGTACTACAGCGGTTATTTCTGATGAAATGTGTTTTGGATTATTTATGATTAATTATAGGGATTTTCTATTGGAATAAATATTCAATATTCAATAACGTCATTGCTATAAATAGTAGCATTACGAAAGTAATTTAATACAGCAATGTGCTCCTTGTGGTTGTACTACAGTAGTTATTTTGATGAGATGTGCTTTTGATTAATTATTGGGAATTTTTATTAGGAAAGATAATTCAGTGTAGCGCAATCATACTCTGTTTAACCACCAGGGGTCTCCTTGATAATTATATATTGCAGAATATTTGTTATTGGGAGGATTAGTCAATATCTTCAATGTTATAAAGTGTAGCATGACCAAAATCATACCATATACCAAGGGGCTCCCCCTGGTTGTACTACAGTTGTCAGAGATGAGGGGCATCAGCAGGGCCACCATGGCAGGGAGCAGGACCGGCTTCAGACAGCCATGATCCATGGAAGCTTGGGGAGAGGAAGCACAGAGGCTCCTGAGAGGAAGGACATTAATTCATCCAGAAGGATAGAGAGGAGAAAATGAGAGGGAGAAGATGATAGAAAAGCTTGGTGTATCCCTAAGATGTTCCCAGGCAATATAAGTCCATAGGAGCACCCCAGGAGCACTTGAGGAGGGGAAGAGGGGGAGGAGGAGGAGAGAGAGAACAGGAGAGAGGAGCTCATTGTATCCTAAAATGTTCCCCAGCAGTCTAGGCCTATGGCAGCATATCTAGGGGCTGGACCAGGGCCGACCTGAGCCAGCCCTAACTATAAGCACTATCAAAGAGAAAAGTCTTAAGTCTCCTCTTAAATGAGGTGACTGTGTCTGCCCCCCGGACTGAAAGTGGAAGCTGGTTCCACAGAAAAGGAGCTTGATAACTGAAGGCTCTGGCCCCCATCCTACTTTTTAAGACTCTAGGAACCACAAGTAGCCCCGCATTCATTGAGCGCAGCTCTCTGGCGGGACAATATGGTGCTATAAGCTCCCTAAGATATGATGGTGCATCACCAATTAAGGCTTTGTAGGTAAGAAGAAGGACCTTAAATACAATTCTCTGTCTTACAGGAAGCCAGTGGAGATCAGCTAATACAGGAGTAATGTGATCTCTCCTCTTAGCTCTCGTTAGCACACGGGCTGCAGCATTCTGGATCAACTGTAGAGACCTGAGAGACCCAGCAGAGCAGCCTGATAATACAGAGTTACAGTAATCCAGTCTTGAGGTAATAAATGCGTGGATCAATGTTTCTGCATCCCTTCGAGACAGGATGTGCCTGATCTTTAAAATGTTGCGTAGTTGGTGAAAGAAGGCAGTTCTTGAGATCTGTTTCACGTGGGAACCGAAGGACAAGTCTTGATCAAAGATAACTCCCAGGTTCCTCACGGTGGTGGTTGACGCCAGAGCAATGCCATCAAGAGAAACAATATCATTCGATAATTGATTTCTCAGTTGCTCTGGGCCAAGCAAAATAACCTCAGTCTTGTCCGAGTTCAGCATCAGGAAGTTGCAGGAAATCCAGGTTTTTATGTCTTTAAGACATGCTTGAAGTTTAGCCACCTGGCTGGTTTCATCTGGCTTGATCGATATATATAGCTGGGTATCGTCGGCGTAGAAATGACATTTTATTGAGTGTTTCCTGATAATATTGCCTAACGGAAGCATATATAGGGTGAACAAAATTGGACCAAGGACGGAGCCCTGTGGTACCCCATTTTGAACACCCGTGCTCACCGAGGCCACATCAAGCCGCCTTGCGTGCCTCGCAAGGCGGCTGGACCTGACGGCATTCCTGGTCGTGTGCTCAGGGCATGTGCGGAACAGCTCACTGGGGTTTTCACGGACATCTTCAACCTGTCCCTTGCCCAAGCAGCTGTACCAACATGCTTTAAAACCACATCCATCGTGCCAGTGCCGAAACACTCCAAGCCGACGTGCCTCAACGACTACCGCCCTGTAGCACTCACACCCATCATCATGAAGTGCTTTGAGCGGCTGGTCCTGGCACACCTGAAGGACTCCCTCCCACCCACACTGGACCCACTCCAGTTTGCCTACCGCAGCAATAGGAGCATAGACGATGCAGTCTCCTCAGCACTGCACTCTGTGCTCACACACCTGGACAACACCGACACCTACGCGCGATTGCTGTTTGCTGACTTCAGCTCGGCTTTCAACACTGTCATCCCCTCCAAGTTAATCACTAAACTTGGAGACCTGGGCACCAACACCTCCCTCTGCAACTGGATTTTGGACTTTCTGACTAACAGACCTCAACATGTTAGGTCAGGCCATACCTGCTCCACCACCATCTCACTCAGCACCGGTGTGCCACAGGGCTGTGTACTCAGCCCATTCCTCTACTCCCTCTTCACCTACGACTGCAGACCTATGCATGGATCCAACTCCATCATCAAGTTCGCAGACGACACCACGGTGATTGGTCTCATCAGCAACAACGATGAGACAGCCTACAGGGAAGAGGTACAGCACCTGGCCACATGGTGCGCCGAAAATAACCTGCTCCTGAACACCAGCAAAACCAAGGAGCTCATCGTGGACTTCAGGAAGGAGAAAAGAAGCAAGCATGCGCCCATCCACATCAATGGGATGGATGTTGAGCGTGTCTCCAGCTTCAAGTTCCTGGGGACCCACATCTCGGAAGACCTGTCTTGGACCACCAACACCTCCAGCCTTGTCAAGAAAGCTCACCAGCGCCTCTTCTTCTTGAGGACATTGAAGAAAAACCATCTGTCTTCAGCCATCCTGGTGAACTTTTACCGCTGTGTGATCGAGAGCATCCTAACCAACTGTGTCACAGTCTGGTATGGGAGCTGCTCTGTTGCGGAGCGCAAGGGACTGCAGCGGGTGGTGAAAACTGCCCAACGCATCACAGGAACTCCACTTCCGGCCTTTGAGGAAATCCAGAGGAAACGCTGTCTGCGTCGAGCTCGCAGCATTCTCAAGGACGCCTCCCACAGACTGTTTTCCCTCCTGCCCTCAGGCAGACGGTTCAGATGCTTCCGGACAAGGACCAGCAGACTGAGGAACAGTTTCTTCCCCAGAGCTGTTTCCTTATTGAACTCTGCCCCATGCTGACACCCCCCCCTACTCCCCAACCACCTCCACCCACAAACCCATCTCCTCGTCATCTCCCCCCACTGACCAAAGACTCTACACCTGCACTCAAACACTTTTGAACTGTCTGCACTAAAAACTGAGCATTGCACTAGTCTAGTAACGTTAGGTAATAATAATAATTATTATGCACTATTTAACGTTCACTCAATCTGTATTACTTAACTTATCATATGCCCATTTGCCTTTTGTAAATTATGTTTATAGTTCCTGCTTATAGTCTACCTACATTTAAAGCACAAATCAACCTGTATAACATGTACATATTACCGCAATCAATCAATCTGTATATCCCGTACCTATATCACTAACTTATTATCTGTAAAATACTTATTATTATCTGTATATTGGTATTTACTGCTATTGCACTTCTGGTTGGATGCTAAACTGCATTTCGTTGCTCTGTACTTGTACATGTGTAATGACAATAAAGTTGAATCTAATCTAATCTAATCATTTACATATACAAACTGAGATCGATCTGATAAATATGATTTAAACCAGCTTAGTGCTGTACCTTTAATACCAATCAACTGTTCTAGTCTTTCTAATAAAATGTCATGGTCAATGGTGTCGAATGTAGCACTAAGGTCTAACAGAACTAGAACGGTTATAAGTCCCCTATCTGATGCAACTAAAAGGTTGTTCGTAATTGTCACTAAAGCTGTCTCTGTGCTATGATGCTTTCTAAATCCGGACTGAAAGTCCTCAAATAAACTATTGCTATCTAAAAAGTCACATAACTGATTTGCAACTACTTTCTCCAGAATTTTAGACAGGAAGGGCAGAAATTATATATTATGAAATGTAAAATATATAATAAATTATAATATATATTTAAAAAGAAAATATATATGTATATTATATTAATATATATATATATAATTATTTTAAATTATGAACTATATAATATAATTACATATAAAATTATATATATATATACATATATACAGTATATAATTATATTTATTTATATATATATATATCTAGGCTAGCATTAGTTGCCTACCATGACAGGTAGTGAGGCACCTGGGGGATATCTGGATAAGGTTTGGAATATATATATATAGTATAGTGGGAGTGGTCTGGTTTAATAAAAGTATAAAAATATTTACAATAAATCACTGAATAACCTAATAATAATAATGTATTTTATTTGTAACGCACTTTTCATTCAAAATCTCAAAGTGCCCCAGAGCCAGTACATAGTAACAAAAACATAGTTAAAACAAACTATAATAAAACAGTGACAGTGATTTAACACAAGGGGGCTCTAGCTCTTTTCTTAGAGAGGTCACAGGAGACTGGTTCAGTAATCACTATACTAATGAGTTGATAGGTATATATGACATTATAAAAACATATCATTGTATTCTAACAATAAGCATGTGCTTTATAATTGTATTTATTTCCAGTACCGCTGCCCGTATCCTCCTCTGCACCGGACCCATTAAAATAGGAGGCATCGTTCAAGTCCTGGACCACAGCTGGTGGACAGAAGCCATGAGAGCTGCCATCACCGTGCTTCTAATGAAGCACCATGGAACGCCACCATGCTAAAGCAGGTGATGACGAAGCAGGTGATGATGAAGCACTATGGAGCTCCTCCATGCTGAAGCAGGTGATGACGAAGCAGGTGATGATGAAGCACCATGGAGCGCCTCCATGCTGAAGCAGGTGATGACGAAGCAGGTGATGATGAAGCACCATGGAGCTCCTCCATGCTGAAGCAGGTGATGTTGCGGCTGTAAGCAGTCCAATACGTGCTGCCGCGAGGGGCTAACGCTTAGAGATCCACACTGTGACGCGCTCATGACTGTATTGCAAAGATTTTATTATTCTTCTTCTTCCACACGTAAAATACACTTAGCCCTGCCGTTGCCAAATGTAACTGATACCTGGCGAGTAGAATAATTGCATTCATGCAGCCTGACGCGGTCAACAAAAGTGTTCGCTCCCAAGCTCACCCCCTCTCTTTCAATACCCAAAAAACCCAGGTGCACAGGTGAGACAAACAAATAGACTTTCACTTCCGCTCAAACCGCACTTCCGCCCACCACCCACAACATCAAAGCACAACACAATGACCAACAAACAGCATAAATAAAACCATAAACAGTCAATACGTGGCTCCTACATTCCGGCCCCTAATTATTTTACCACAATAATTACATAACTACACATTATGTAGGAGACAAAAATAAATGACAAAAATAAATATTCCAATCCCCCCTCTTCCCCTTTTTCCCCCCCCTTTTTTTTTTTTTAAGATAAAAAATCCATTTGGAAAAATGGCCTTTTCTTCTTGAGCTCCAAAAACAACACTTAGTCAGTCATGTAGGGACAAAATGGCCCATGAGACAATGTCCAAGTCACGGTCAAAGTCTATAGAATCCAAAGGTCAGCTTGATGTCCTCATGGATCCTCTGCTTCCTGTAGAAGACAAATCTTTGTAATAGGTCTATCCAAAAAGCTGGTCTTTGTCTTGATTCGCACCTGACGAACAAGTCCTCTGCTATCAGGAATAGCTTGCACAATCCTTCCTGTAAGCCATGAATTGCGAGGTGCCGAGTCGTCAATTATAAGCACAATATCTCCAGCAAGAAAATTGCGCTTGACACTTGACCATTTCTGACGTTCCTGAAGAAGAGGCAAGTATTCCTTAGTCCAACGTTTCCAAAACAAGTCAGTTATATACTGAACTTGTCTCCATCTGCGACAAGCATAGATGTCCTCCTTTTGGAACTGTCCCATTGGCAAAGATGGCTTGCTTTTAAGCAGCAAGAGATGGTTAGGGGTTAATGGTTCCAAATCATTGGGATCTGTGGATGCCTTGGTAATGGGACGACCGTTTATGATAGCTTCTGCTTCACAAAGAACTGTATAGAGACCTTCCTCATCAAGGTTCTGCACCTTCAGGGTGGAATTCAAGACCTTCCTCACAGATCTTATCAACCTCTCCCACACTCCTCCATGATGTGATCCGGTGGGGGGGATTGAAAACCCACTTAATTCCTTTCTGAAGGAGGGTATTGTTGATTTGAGCAAGATTCCAACCCCCCATCGCCTCCCGTAATTCACGCTCAGCACCAACAAAGTTGGTTCCATTGTCTGAGCGTAATTCCAGTATTTGTCCACGTCTGGCTATAAAACGTCGAAGAGCATTAACAAAGGAATCTGTGTCCAACGACGATGCTACTTCGATGTGTATGGCTCGTATAGAAAGGCACGTGAAGAGAACTCCATACCTTTTCAACATACTCCTTCCCCGCTTAACTTCAAAAGGTCCGAAGTAATCCACTCCAACACGAGTGAATGGAGGTTCATCTGAAGAAACTCTGTCCTGAGGTAAATCCGCCATCTGCTGTTGCCCTGGAGCTGCATGCAGTCGTCGACAGACAATGCACTTCGACAGAGTCTTCGTTATAGCCAAACTAGCCCCAGGGATCCAGTATTTTTGCTGCAGTCTAGCTAGCATATGGTTGCGACCACCATGTCCCACCTCTCTATGTATATGCTGAAGAATGAGGTCCGAAATGTGTAAATCTTTTGCCAATATGGCAGGATGCTTAGATTCTTCGGGCATAGCTGCTCTGCTAAGTCGTCCTCCTACTCTCAGGATACCATCTTCCAGTACTGGATTAAGCTTGTAAATGTGACTAGTCCTTTTCACATTTTCTCCCTTTTGCAAGCTGTTGAATTCTTCTGGAAATCGCCTTTTCTGACAAAACTTTACAATCTCCATCTCGGCCTTTCCGAATTCCTCAATTGAAAGAGGATCACCGACAGTCTGAGCCTTGAGACTCTGTATCTCCTTTGCTATCTTCCTCTCCTGTTGGTCCTTATCCAAGCCACCTTGAGCCAGAGTCATACTCATCTGCTTCCTCTTCTGACTGAAGCATAGTAGCAGGCTCCTAAGCCTAAGGATCCAACCAACACTCTTTTTCAGACGAATCAAGGAGGAGAAGTGATTGATCAAGCAGGTGACTGCATCGATCTTCTCTTCAGCCTGCACAGCGTTCACCATCAAGCTCATCTTGACTTCAGGGTCATCCGGTAGGATTCTCCCAGAGCCACCAGGGTTTTCAGGCCACCTCTCTTCTGGCCCAACGAGAAACTGAGGTCCAGACAGCCAAAGGTTATCTTTCAGAAGCGTCGCCACCTTGACTCCCCTAGAAGCCAGGTCAGCAGGATTGCTTGTGGTGTTCACGTATCTCCACTGAGATGGATTTGATACGCTGAGTATCTTTGAAACCCGATTGGCTACAAAGGTCCGAAACCTTGAGGTCTCATTGCTGATGTACTTTAGTACAGAAGTACTATCGGTCCAAAAAATGGAATCCTGAAGTTTCATCTGCAATTCTTTCCTCCACAACTCATCCATTCGACCTGCAACCATGGCAGCCGTCAACTCCATACGAGGAATGGTGATTGGTTTCAATGGGGCCACTCTGGCCTTACCCATTATAAAGGCACAGTGAGTTTGTCTGTGGCTATTGTGTAAAAGCAGGTACGTCACTGTTCCATATCCACTCTCACAGGCATCTGCAAAGTGGTGTAACTGAGCAGAGATTACCTTTCCAAAGTCCACTGGTTTCAGACATCTGTCGACCTTAAAACTTTCAAGCTGACGGAGCTCCTCCAGCCAACCTCTCCACTCTTGTACAGCCAAGTCTGACACAACATCATCCCAACCTAGATTCTTTCTGCACAAATCTTGAAGGATTCTTTTGGCAGACAAGACAACAGGTGCCAAGATTCCCAAGGGGTCATATATTGAACTGACCGTGGAGAGGATCCCTCTTCTGGTTAAGGGTTGTTCCTTGATCCGGACTTTGAACTTGAAGGTATCGGACTGAACACACCATTGAACGCCCAATGCTCTTTCTACAGGTAGTGTATCATTATCCAAATCCAAATTCTTAACCTCTTTCGCTCTCTCTGTGGTAGGTATAGCTGCCAGCACGGCACGTCTGTTGCTAATCCACTTCGTGAGTCGAAAACCCCCTTTAGCACAAAGGGCACAAAGGTCCCTGTAGAGTACCACTGCCTCTTCCTCAGAAGCCACTGATGTAAGACAATCATCCACATAGAAATTGTGTAGAATTGTTTCAATTACTTCGGAGCTGAACTGTTCCTGATTATCCTCTGCACATTTCCTGAGGGCAAAACTTGCGCAACTTGGCGAAGATGTGGCTCCAAACAGATGCGCCACCATTTTGTGCTATACCAGGTTCTGATTATGGTCTCCATTAGGCCACCAAAGAAACCTCAACAGATCTGAATCCTCAGCTGGCACTCTGACCTGATGAAACATTGCCTCAATGTCTGCCATGAGTACAACAGGCTCCTTTCGAAATCTTGTCATCACTCCAACTAGCTTGCTAGTAAGATCGGGTCCCTGCAGGACCTGTGCATTCAACGAAGTTCCTTGGAAAGTAGCTGCGCAATCGAAGACAACCCTGATCCTTTTCTTCTTCGGTTGGTATACACCATGGTGTGGTATATACCATACCCTACCGTCACTTCGTTCCAGGTCCTCAGGTGATACCGTCTCCGCATAGCCCTTGGAGATGATATCATTCATGAATGCAGTATAATCAGCGTGAAATGAAGTATCTTTACCAAACCTCCTCTTGAGGCTCAGAACGCGCTGCTCTGCAACTCTCCTGTTATTTGGCATGTTTACATCCCTTTTCCTCAAAGGTAAGCCAATACTGTAATGGCCATCCATCCACTTAGCAGTTTTTGTAACATATTCCAGAAACTGACGGTCTTCTCTCGATAACCCCATCTGCTCGTCCTGACTGCATTCAGGAAAATCGGTCTTTAGCTGCTGCTTCCACAAATCATCCAGGCTTGCAACAGAGATTCTATTGACCGTGACATCTGGATGTCCACAAGTAGTTTCTGTTATCCCGCCGCCTTTAAGCGGTCCATTTACAGTCCATCCCAGCATAGTTTTGACTGCGTATGGACTCTCATCCCTGCTTCGGACAACTTGCCACGGCTCCAACGCCCTTGGGACATTGGTTCCAATCAGCAGGTCAATCTCTGAATCAATCTCTCTTATCTGTACATACTTTAGATGTGGCCACCGTAGAAGATCCTTCTGGCGAGGAATGTTGCCTCGATGAACTGGAATGGTTTTCTGTGTGTAGATATCAGGCAGTTCACAAAAACAATCTCCGTCCAGTTCAGCCACCTCCAAATCCGAAACAATATGGCTCCCAACGACCTTCTCCTGACCCATAGTCCGGAGAAGGTCGTTGGGCATAAATAGCATAAATAAAACCATAAACAGTCAATACGTGGCTCCTACAGGTGATGACGAGGCAGGTGATTATGAAGCAGGTGATTATGAAGCATCATGTTCCAGAGTGTGTTCACTGAGCCAACAGTTTAATCCACCCTGTACTCCAGCTTTACTGCGGGATATAAAAGTGCTTGTACAACTGTGTGATGTTTCATGAGAACAAACCGCACGTGTAGTATCGGTCTCGTTCCGGAGACAAGCCCCGTGGAGCTGGAGACGCAGATGGGATTGTTCTTTCCAACATCTTGGCCTGAACGATCTTGAGAAAGTAGTGTTTCTTTTATATCTTTGGCCGCTAGTGGCGCAGTGGAGCTGCTTTGAGTTCCTCCGGCGTGTCTCTCAGTCACGGCCGGAAGTATCAACAACACGCAACTTCTGGAGCTCTCCGTTGTGTGGACGTTACGCGAAACAGTACGTCATTCAAAGGAATAACAATGACCTCACAGGTAATGAGAATTAGTGTTGACATGTTCTGGTTCACTTGAAAGCTGTGACGTTAGTCGTGTTTCTGCAGTTGTGTTTATTCATGTGTGACTTGTTCGTGTTTCTGTGGCCGGAAGTATCAGATGTTAACGTGAATGTGCATTCAAATATATGATTTCATGTTTTCTACTGTAGGTCAGTCAACATGCATATACATACCGTGGATATGACGTTACATACACACAGTGAAGGAACTGCAGACTGAACGGACCCGGGGCTTTATTTGAATCACGTGAACGTGCATACGCGTGCACGTCTCCACTGAGTAACGTTACTGAGGAACGCCTTCCTTCAAGATGCATATAGTCATGTTCATGAACTGCTCCACATTTATGTGACACAATGAGTCACTAATGAGCTACTAGTTAGTTAGCAGATGAAGGTTATCATGCAACATATACTCAACTAATGAACGTTGATGTGTATTTATAGATTAAACTACCAGCAGCATATTAAAACGACAAGTGAGTAATTGTTCTTGGGGTACTTAACGTTTGTTTTGATGCTAAACTTGAATATATTCATTTATTTGAATGCATGACTTATACTTGTTAAAGAGTATGTGGTGGTATTAATATAATTTGTTTTACTGAAGTACAATAGCTGTATACCTTCTCCACCAATCAGAGAACACCAGAACGTGAGAAGGTGTTTTATTACATAGTATAATCATATGCCACATGTTTGGGATGGTCAAAAGGTGTCCAAATACAAGAAGATATGTATTTAATGACATTAATTCCTGTCTGTTTGCATCACAGTGATGGATGAAGATGAAGAGCTATTGTTTTGTCCGTGTTTAACATCTGTTTTTGCATCATCGTCATCGTCTGCCAGACAACGACAGGGTTTGGCAACAGAAAGAGGTTTTGAACTCTTATCCCACATGAAGCACGACTTTCTCATTCCGTCTCATGTTGACCATGTTCATGACCATGTTCTGGTCATGTTCGTCCTAGTGACTATGAATTGATCCCAGCCGTGATGAGGGTACGTATCAGTCTGTGTTTTCTTCTGCTCCTTTTCCTTTATGTAAGAACAGATGTACATGTGGAACTGCTGTGTTCCCTAACACCTGATTGGATGAGTTTGGAGCGTCATGTTGCTTCCCCGGCCTCGGTTACATCTTAATGACTGGCTACTGAATATTAACCCATTCCAACATAAACACATGTGTATGCATGAAGTATATTCTTTCTATAATAGTGTTAGAAACAGTCTGTTTCATTGGATTTGGCTGAGAAAAGCAGGTGAAGTAAATATACTTTCTGCCATTACTAACAGTAGTGTTTGTGTATTGTCAAAATATAAATAACAAACAAGGGTTTTCCGTTGCATTACCATCTGAACACTGGCTGCACGAGCCAACGCTCAGCGTTCTCAAGTAGATGGTAAACGTATCATAATTATGTCTATTCATTGAAACATTACCTGTCATATTCACTGTGCTTGTATTAGTTATAAACCATGAATTATTCTCTTTTGTAATCCTTCCCTGCTTTGCCTTCTGTAAAGAGCCCTGTGCCTGTTCCCCAGCAGCTCGTGTGTCTGATGCCAGAAGGAGACGCTCATCTGTCCACAGAGGCGACCGTCACAGTGCCTGGTGTATTATTTTACCTGAATTTGCATTCTAAAAATATCCTTATGCAGTGTCCATCAAACGGTTGTTCATTCTTTAAAATCTTTATTGTTGTAAATAAGATACTGGTGCACTGTTTTCAGACCAAAAGTAGTTTGTTACATTCCTGCTTCATCTTACTGTCAATAATAACAACATGTTCAATGTTCTCTATAGCGTCAGAGGCACTCCTGGTTTCTCCTGAGACGTCTGCAGAGCCGGGTCCACTGCAAACTGCACAAAGAGATCAAAGTCAGTATTGAATGTTTTTGATTTGTTTGAGTACTGTGACAAGGTTCTTCCTTACCGAGGGTTTCACGGAGCTCTTGACAGAGGACAGACACCAGCGCTGTGCGTTTATGCTTTTTATTCGGCATTTCCAAACCCAGCTCTCACTAGCTCAAAAACCACCCCTTACTGCGTGGCTCTGGGAGCTTATAGCTCCCTTCCCCGCCCACGCAATCCCACGCTCATCTGGATCAGCTGTGCCTCATCAAGAGCGCCACAGCTGATCCAAACGAGCGTCCCTCTCTCTCTCTGTGCCGCAGGCGCGCTAGCCACGCCCCCGCCCACATACCCCCACCGCCCGACTTAGGCCGGGGAGCCACCGGTCTAACCAACTCCCCCCCCCTCCCTCCCACTGGGAGCGGGAGTCAGCCCCGACCATCTGCACCCCCGACCTATGGACCGCCATGGAATTAACTTTGCGTTTCCGCCAGATGCCAACGGGCGGTCCGGGCGTTGGCATCCTCCATCCATGGGGGCCCGGGCGCGGGCCATGGCCCGGACAGAGGGCGATCGAGCGCCCCGGGAGGCAGGTTCCTCGCGCTCTCCGCCGGCCCCCTCCCGGGGCCAAACCGGCTCTCACCCTCAGTCCGCCGCGGCAACCTGCAACACAAGAGAGAGAAAGTTAAGGAGGCGGGACCCATATTGGTCCCCACTGTGCCCCGGCCCACGGACCCCAGACGCGGGCCCGAGCCGCTGGCTCGGCCCTCCGTCTCCGGCCCCACCGGGCCCCGGCCCCCTGGCCTGTCAGCCGGGCCTGCTCGGCCCCCTCATCACACCTGCCGATGAGGACCGGCCGGCCCCAGTCTCTCCCCCAGTCTGGCGGGGACGGTGGCGTTGCCCAGGGTGTCGCCCCTGGGTTCAGCGGGATGCCCCAGGGTTGGCCGTGCTGCCTCACCTGGTCGTCCGCCCACCCCTGACAGGACCTCCTCAGGTGGCCCCGGGCCCCGCAGGTCCAGCACCGCCTGGTGCACTGGCGCTGTAGGTGTCCCTGGCGGCCGCACGTCCAGCACGCCCGCCTTGCCGTCCCTGGGGACACCCAGCGCCCCGGCCGGGCGGCGCCACTGCTTCCCGGACCCGGTGTTGGCTCCCGTGGAACCCAGTCGGCCTGCCCCCGCCACTTGGGAGCCCGCCGCACTGTCTGTCTGCCGACCCCTGTCGACTCCGGGTGGCTTTGCGGCGGCGGCTTCCCCCGGCCCTCCTGGTCGGGTGGCGCTTCCGCCGACGCTCCCACCGTCGTCGGAGCGCCGGCCGTCGTCAGGCTCGTCGACGTCTGCGTCGGCGCCGCCGCTTCCGCCGTCGGAGCCGCGCCCGACGCCGTCTGCGCCGCCGCTTCCGCCGTCGGAGCCGCGCCCGACGCCGTCTGCGCCGCCGCTTCCGCCGTCGTCGCCGCGCCCGACGCCGTCTGCGCCGCCGCTTCCGCCGTCGTCGCCGCGCCCGACGCCGTCTGCGCCGCCGCCTCCGCCGTTCTCTGGGCCGACGCCTCTGGTGTCGCCGGAGCCGCCGCGGCCGCCGACGTCTGCGTCGCTCTGCCCCTCTGGCGGTTGGCGTCGGTCTGTGTGGTCCCGACCCTCTGGCGCTATGCGTCCGTCTGCGTCCCTCGGCCCGCCAGTTCGGGCCGCTTCCCGCCCGACGGGCCCAGCCAGGCCAGATCCGCTGCCGGGCCGTCGCTCAGCACCTCCTCCGGATTCCTGGCCTGGTATTCCTCTGCCCGAGCGACGGCCCCTAGCAGCGTCGCCAGCCGCCAGCCCCGGACCCATTCGGCCATCCGGATCGGCAGTCGCGCCAGGAACTGCTCCTTGGCGACTTCGCTCACCACTTCCCCCTCTTCCCGCTCTCCCGTCGGCTGCAGCCACCACCCGGCTACCTCCCGTAGTCTCCGGGCGAACGCCTCCGGGGTCTCCCCCCGCTCCGGCCGCGCCGAGCGGAACCGCTTCCGGGATTCTTCCGGGGTCAGCGGCGGCGGCTCCCACCCCACCTTCCCCGGTGCCGTCGGGACCCGCACCGCCTGCGCCACGTCCCTGACCGCCGGCGCCCCTGGCGCCCCGATGCCGGCCATTGCCGCATATAGCGCCTCGATCGCCGCGTTTCCATCCTCGTCCGGCTGCCTCGGCTGCCGCCTCCTCCCCTCCGGTAGTCCCCGTTGGGCGACACTGTGACAAGGTTCTTCCTTACCGAGGGTTTCACGGAGCTCTTGACAGAGGACAGACACCAGCGCTGTGCGTTTATGCTTTTTATTCGGCATTTCCAAACCCAGCTCTCACTAGCTCAAAAACCACCCCTTACTGCGTGGCTCTGGGAGCTTATAGCTCCCTTCCCCGCCCACGCAATCCCACGCTCATCTGGATCAGCTGTGCCTCATCAAGAGCGCCACAGCTGATCCAAACGAGCGTCCCTCTCTCTCTCTGTGCCGCAGGCGCGCTAGCCACGCCCCCGCCCACAAGTACATTTTAAAAAGATGACATCAAGTCACGCCCACAATCTTACTAATTTGCGATGTCTTTATTGTCGTCTGACAAGGTGAGCCATCAGCTGTCCCCACCTGTTTTCCTCCACAGTTTCCTGGCTACGACCGGGCCGTCAGCCAGTGGACCAGTTCACAGCAGCAGAGGATCTGGATGGAGACAGAGCTGAGTCTATGGGTCTCTGACCAGGCTCCATTCCTGTGCACAACCTCATGAAGATGGTGTCATTGAGGCGTTTCCCTCCCCAGCCAGAATTAATTGACAGTATCTCCGAACTTCCTTCCCCGAAGTACTTTCAACTCCATCCATTTTTCATATGGAAGCCAGAGAACGATAGCCTCATGGGTAGAATGAGGAACAACGACACTCTGCCGTGTATTGAAGGTTGTGCCCGGCCTCAAGTCGCCTCTGCAGGCTCATTATCACAATTTATATTGCTTTCCATATTTACAGTTTGATGAAATACAATCACATAGCATTCATTTAGCTGTTAAGAATCGTCGTATTATATAAACAGGACTACAGGTGGTAGTTCATATGACTGCTTTAACATTCATGGCTGTACTTCTTTCTTCTTTCAGGGATTGCTGTGCAACGTTCAAAGTGTCAGAATTGAATGCAGGAGAGAATCTGAAGTGGGATTCTTGGCGAACTACAACTATGCCATCGTTGCAGAGGTCGCTTCTGGTAACCTGCTGAACACGTGCATCAAGATCTCATTTCAGTGCGAACATGAGCATCAAGCTGGACCTATTCCACTGTATGAGGAGGTTCCTCCGTGAGTGTGTGACAGAGCATCATCCAAATGGCGCTCCTCTCTTCAAGCCCTCAATGCTGAAGGTATGGCGGATCCAGAGGGTGCACATCCTGCGAGGTTGCCTGAGTGATCCTGTGGTGGAAGGTGGGATTTTGTACAGGCATGGAGGATCAGTGCAGCTGAATCACGTGCAGGGTGAGGGTGCCAGGGTTCCTGTCTGGATCCCCATCAGAGGCACATCCCAGCAGGAGGGATATCACTTCCATCAGGCTCAGTGGGTCACTGGAACACGTTTCCCCAGAGCTGTTTCAAGCTCAAGGGATGACTGGGGTGGCGCGGTGGAATTACCAGCGCCTGGTGGACTTGAAGCAGCCTGGTGTTCACCTCCCAGCTGTCTTTGATCCTGCATTAATGGCCCAGCTCAACACAGCCTCCGAACGGGTATTGGGACACACCAAATATCCAGCGTTCCATCTCTCCGGTAGAGACACTGGAGAGAAGTTTGGCCTCCAATATGTTGAGCCTGGTTTCCACCCAGTTCCTCTGGACTGGGACAAGCACAGGACCAAGACAGACTCTGCCCCGGCCCTGAATCCACCTCCTCAATGCAGTGCGCCCACAGCCCAGTCCTCCTCAATGGCACCACTCAGGGTCTTTCAGTTTCCTCCATGCCCTCCTGCAGATTCTGCAGTCAAACCCGACATGGATTCCAGAACGACTCCTGAGCCTCAGACAGATCCAGGTAACCATCTAACAGACAAACAAAGCAGTGGACGAGACTTCGGCATTAGTTAGTAGAAACTGAATTTACAACATTTATTTTTATGAGGAGGATGTGTTGCTGTTTGTGTGAAAATGTTTTACGTGTAACTGAGTAGACGGTTACGTAAACATACCAGTTAGCCATAAATACGTTTACTGCCCTGCTTTTCCCAGTACAAAGACCAGGGCATTGAGAAGGAAATGACATGGAGAGAGTTCCAGGTGTCTGCCTTTTATGAGAAAGAAAAAAAATAGATGGACGGTTGTTGAAAAGGGAAAATAAGAGACATGGGGGAGTGTTTTGTCTTTTTTTCATTTTAATAATTACATTATTTTTATTATATACAATTACTATATTTGTTTTATTTGTTTTTATTTGGTTGTTTTATTATTTTTGTGTTGCGTTTGTGTTACTTTGCACTATGGGTGTTCAATATTTACTGTCCCTGTTGTTGTTAATAAATATATTTCATGGACTTAATAATGCTGTCCAAGGTGCTGAAAACACAGGGGAGGTTCTGCACCTTAGACAGCATCTAATAATGCTGCAATTTCATTGGCTGTCAGTGAGTACCAGCTATACACAACTTGCCACTCACGGGCCGTGTGTTGATGTTTCACTAATCCTCAGTCTTCTGGGTAACGTTAAGGTTATCTGAAAAAGCAGAGGGGGAGTTCAGATGTAGACTGTACACAAGAAGCTAAAACATTACCGTTACTGTCAGCGCATGAACAGCCAAGTACGTCGTAGAAAGCAGAATAGAAACCTAAATATTCTGTCGGTTACTTGCATAGTCCATAAAGATGATGATCCCTCCCTCTTCCTCCACGAAGGCTACTTAATAAAATCAAAACAAATAACGGCATTCAATTATTTTCTTCTTTTATTTATGAGTGGATTAACTAGCTTGAAGATACATGTCGCCCTCTACAGAATGGAGGGTGTAGTATCAAAGGTATTTATTTACAGTCTATGGATCTCAGTAAACTCATTTATGAAGTATGTATTGGAAACATGTTTTCTCAAGGAAACACTTAATTTCACGTGTCCCAAACACTCTGGTGTGTAATGTGAATTCAGCTTTATGGAAAAGACTATTTATGAAGTTTACCTTCAGGGCTTTCTGTCAGATGGGTTTGTTGAACCCCTAAAATGAGCTTGTCCTCAACCTAACTAAGGTTTGCTGCCGAGACCCAAGGCCTTGAAGGCATACTTCTCCAATGTGCAAGCAGCACCACACATGAACTTCTACTAAAGTGTTGTCTTTAACCAAACAACACTATAGCCAATGCACCCAGATACTTAAAATAATCAAATTGTAGACACTTAAATTCATCTCACTATTGTAAACCTAACCCCATGTATGGTCCAACATCTCTGTTAGTAATACATGCATGTTAAACCATGGGAGCATAGAAGTACATTGCAGGGCCATGAATTAACATGAGATGTAATTCCATTATCCATCACCCCTTGCACACTAATATAATATGTATGTGCCATATTTTCTACAGCATTCATTCCTGCATCATAGCAGTTTGTCCACCAGAGGTCACATGCTACATAATGTGTGTCGGTATCACAGAGTGCAAAGTGGGAAACATACAATATTACTGCATGTGGTAATGATTACAATCTTGGTTTTCTTTGTTCCTTACTGTCTGAGCAACAGCATGTCAATGAAAAAGTAAAGTAAGCAAAACTATAACATAACTCTGGAACCCTGAGCAGCACTGTCCCAGAAAGTGAGACTCTGCTGTGCTTATTACAGACCTCTACAGGTGTGATGTAGGATTGTGGTGCCAGCTATGGGCTTAGTTAGACCACAATAAGCATGCAGTGCTGAATACATAACCACATTATTAAAGGTGAAGAACAGTTTTCCCTTGAGCACTCCTTTGGAGTATCCCTGCACTGTAACCCTAAATGAAATATATCCTTGGATGTGCATGCATGCGTAATAATAGAGAATTTGTTGTGAAATTGAACATTAATCTGATATCAGGGCATCGCGTTAATAAAACGCAGTAAACTAAACACAATCTTCATCTTATTACACTTAGTGGGCCTTCATTAGACATAGTAGGGAAAACAAAGCATGAACAGAGCATAAACATATTGCAACACTCTGAAAAGGACCTTTATTCATAATAATACTTACACTCAAGTGAATACTTGAATACTTACACTCAAGTATTATTGTGGGGTTGCTACTTTTACTTGCTACTTCTTCAGAGGAGACTGGACAAACTGGTAAGGAAGGCCAGCAGCGTGCTGGGGTGTCCTCTGGATACTGTGGAGGTGGTGGGAGACAGGAGGATGATGGCCAAGCTCTCATCCCTGATGAACCACACCTCCCACCCCATGCAGGACACTGGCAGCTCTGCACAGCTCCTTCAGCCACCAGCTGATTCATCCCCGGTGTGTGAAGGAGAGGTACCGCAAGTCCTTCCTCCCTGCTGCTGTCAGACTGCACAACAAGCTGACCTCCCAGTAGTCCACAAACATTCTGAACACTTTCTTCACTTTCAACATTTGAACACTTTGATCACTCTGAACACTTTAATTAATTCTGGTGCAATATCTTGTATATTCAATATTCTTCTTTACTGTTTTTATTTTATTATGTTTATTACTGTTTACTGTCTATTTATATTACTTGATTTTTTATCTTTTATTTACTGTGAGCAATGCTGCTGTAATCCTGTAATTTCCCCACTGCGGGACTAATAAAGGATTATTTTATCTTATCTCTCTTATCTCTCTTCCAGCACTGATGTTAAGTAGGTTTTGTTGCTAATGCTAGAGAAACAAATAATCGCTATTCTTGCAGCCACACAAGCTATGATTGTGGCTCCTCTTGAACAATCTAAAGTAGGCAAAAACTCTCCTCCATCATCACCCTTTATCCTGACAGGAGGCGGGAGCCCCGCCCCCTCCCAACGTCAGAGGAGGAGTAGTAAAAATCCGTTTAAATGACCGAAACTGAAGATAATTCCCTCTGTTCTCTGCTCGCGGGACCACAGCTAGCTCTCTGAATAAATAAAGTATGGGACGTTACAGAGACCGACCAGTGGACAGAGAAGTGACCTTCTGTCAGATAGTTGTAAATGGAAAAGAGAAGAGGAGTTGGCTTTTCTCCACACAGACCAACCGCAGTTTCAATTCCCGGACAGCTGTGATAGGAGTCCAGAAGTTTCCGACGTTTTCAGCTTGTAACATGTAGCTCGAGAGGATGGATTCGTGGTCAACACCAACTGGGACAGTAAGGGTTATTTTATGGGTATTTACCTGTGTGCGTGTACGTGAGTAGGCACCGTGCGTTTGGTTTGACTTTTCTAATTTAGACAGATGGATATGGTTGAAATTTATCTCTGAAAACACTGTTTTGGTTGCCTGGTAAGGGGAGCTCCAGAGCCAGAAGATGCATGAATGCTCAGAGTTTATTGTCCCTTTCGTCGGAGAGACATGCTGTGATGCACCGCGCTGATGAGACGATTCTCCGCTCAGTTCCCAACAACTCGTGTGAGTGATGCTATGCTACTGAAATAAGGAAACGCGCACCTGCTCCATCTACAGCTGATATTTGCAACGAAACGCAGGTGGCCTCAGTGAAAACTAGTCCGTTTACGATGAGTACGATGCATTTCCGCTATGCTTTACATTGATTATAGGTCCTCGTTTTGACCGTTTAAAAAAATCTGCAAACTGTGTCATCTTGAATTTGTCTTCATGTACAGTGTGGCTGCCTCCTGCAGCGCTTTATCAGTGTGCAACTCATGTGCGATGCTTACTTTGTCTCCTGTCCAGGTGACAAGCTAGGAACTCTTCTGTATGCATATTCCTGCCAACCAGCAGCAATGGACCCCCTTCCAGAGTACTCTCTGTTCTTGGTACGGATCCTGGATGAGCTGGGCAACAAGCATAACACCATGTCATATCAGGATCTGTGTAAGTCCTTGAACGCTCGCTTCAACCTGGTTCATTTGGCCAAGCTCCGCAGCCTACTCTTCTACATGGCTAGTCTAGACCCCACCTTTCCAGCAACCCTCTTCAAGGACAAGCTGCGCTGCACCATGGAGGACCCGCAATCTAAGAAGCTCATGGTGGCAGCAGACATTGTCACCATGTTTAACTTTATCCAGATGAACGGAAGCATAGCCAAAGACAAGCTCCACATAGTGCAAAGAGCCATGTTCCACAAAAACCAGTCGGTGGAGCTGTGCAGGTTTGACAATGATGACTATAAGTTTCAGGACTGTGACCGAGGGCTTGGTTATGAGCACATGGATCACCCTAGGGATGGACACCATCACCATCTTCATCACCACCCCCAGCAGCCCCCTGTGGTTCAGAGTGCCCCTTCCTGTCCTAAATCATCTGAGTGCAACAACTGTCAACAGTTTATTTCAACCTTGGACCCTAACTTCATTCTGGGTGTCAGGAAGGACCTGAAATGTAGAGCAGCCTCTCTCGACAAGCTGTACCATCTGCCCCAGTACTCCAGGAGCAGTCTGCAGTCTCCAACCTGTGAAATGCAGAGCACCTACTTTCCCATGGACATTGACAGCGAGTCCACCACTGACCATGAGTCCCTTCAACACACTAGCCATCCAGAGCCCTTCTCTTTTCACTCTTGCACCCAGAAGAGAAAGGAGGACTTCCACAACTTTGTGGCCTTCTCACCACAGGTTTGTGTTTATATTTTTAGGAGGCAACTTTGTAACAATGTTGGTATACAACTGCTGTTCAGATGTGCATTAACATCCCGGTTTGGAACACTATAAAATTAAAAGATGAGTAAAAAAGGATTTTCATAAGTATGTGTTTGGTTAAAAAACAACATAACCGTATATTGTCTTAAATAAGACATTACAAATTATTTTGAAGGTTATCAAAGGATTTTTTTTTTCAAATTGTCCTTATTTACTTAATATAATTAATTGATAAATCAATCATTAAGTGCACACCTCAACATTCTTTTTTTTTTTTAATGAAGTATTTTGGTGGAAAAAAATATTGTTTGCAAAACTAACATAAGTGACTTGATGAAAAAAGTAATTGTTAAGTTTTAATTGATAAGATGAATTAACCAGAGTTAACAAGAATAAGAGTAAAAATCCAGCTGATTCTGTCTCAGTGGAATGCCCTCTGAAATGTACTTAAGTAGAAGTCTAAAGCAATGATTGGTCCCTCGCACTTTTGTGCACATCAAGTATACTGGCAGGACTGGTTGACACGGCCATGCCGTGCCCATCAAACACTGCTTGCACCAGTTAAACAGTATTTACAGCGTGGATCAGCAGCGTAGCCAGGTCATTTTACCTTAAATGTTTTGAGTGTAGCTCTGAATACAATAATAAATGTAAGGCTTTTTGAAGGGGACCCTAGTATTTCACTTTTAATTTGTGCTGTGTGCCATCTTCTATAACCAGTAACATATAAAGTGGTATTAACACATCTGAAAAATATCTCACAAGTGTTACTGTTCATTTTGATACCAAAATTATTAAAATAGACATTGTGGTTGCACATAAACCTTTAGTTTGGATATGCATCTTTACCCAATTAAAGAAAAATTAGGTCCGTTTTAAAGATCAACCAAAAAAAAGGAATAGGTGTGAATGTGCTTTAGTGTTTGTAACATAACGGACTAAAATTCTAAACTAAAAAAAGGTCTCTGCTGTGTTTGTGTGTTTTAAAGTTGAATCAGTCTTTGTCTGTGTTACTTTTGTAGATTGACACATATTGCAGTAAGGCTGCTGAGGACTACCACAGGAGGGAGCTGCACAAGCCTGCAACCTTCTTCAACCACAGCTTTGAACTGCCAGACAGTAACCCCTACTTTGAGCCGAAACTCAAGAAGGTAGTAGCTTCTCCATCTGGCTTTGCAAAGAAAATGAATGGAATTAAAAACAAGGATGCAGAACTAATGGCTAGTAGGCCTGGGGGTTTGGAGAAAAGAGAAGCAGCCAGAAGTTTTAGGGAAAAAAATGTGAACAGTTCATCTTTTCAGGGAGAGGACTGCTCCTTTAGTGTTGGGACTCAAACAGAGCAGGCTGGGCTGAAAAAGGTTAAAGAATCCCCTGCTAAGTACAGTGACAGAGAAAGGCAGACATTTAAACACTCTGATGAGGACTACGAGATCATTAGTGATGACATAAGTGACATTTTTCGTTTTTTGGATGACATGAGTGTTTGCGACTCTCTGGGAATTGTCCAATCGTCATGCTACAACAGTAATGGGTCCTTCTCTCAGGTAACGCTTAAGTCTGAAGTCGACATCTCCCCTGAACACAACACGATCAGACCAGCCAAGTCTAAGCTGGACTGCCTCTTCCAATCGCCGGGAAACACAAACGATGAGCTTAAATCGAGTGTGTGCAAGTTGCTTATGAGGATTGGTGGGATCGAGAAGAAGCTGGAGTCTCTGTCAGGGGTTTGTTGTGAGATCTCCCATGTGCTTTCCAAATTAAACAAGCTGGACGAGAAGATCCAGGAACCTGAGGCCAAAGGTGGACACAGGGAGACAGCATCTGCATCAGGGTCCAATGTCACACCAGACAAGCCACACCCACATACCCTCTTACCTGGAGTTTTCAAGTGCCACACCACTGGTCACAATATCAAAATAGACAATGGCTCTTCAGAAGAGTGGTGCTGCTCGGATGAGAGTAACAGCGATAGCCTCAGAGTAAAAGCTCTGAAGAAGAGCATGTTCACCAGGAGGTCATCCTGCTCACTCAATGAAGAGAACAGTGCCACCGAGAACAGTGCCACCGAGTCAAAGGTCACCAGCATCATCATCAAATCTCCACGGGACTGGAGGACAGTCTCCTATTCCTGCCATCCTGGAGACGAGGGCAAAAACGAGGACAGAGAAAGCAATGACAGACACCGGAAGGCCGAAGAGGTAGAGACACAGATTTTATATTTACTTTTTTTTTTTAAATTAGGATTCCATCCATCCATTATCTGAACCGCTTATCCTCTTTAGGGTCGCGGGGCGCTGGAGCCGATCCCAGCTGTCATTGGGCGAAGGATTATTTTTTTTAAATTGTTTTCTTCACAGACATCAAAAATGCATCCAATGTCAAATGGGTTTTATAGATGAATATTCATGAACTAAATGAAGACAAAAGGTATGCAAACAGCAGCTATAAATAATCAGCATAGATAAATAAAATTGAAGCGCAAAAATGCAATTGCGCAGCCGAAAAATAGTGATAACCGGCAGGATGCCAGTGGACACGGCTGTGCATTTCCTCGACCATCTGACACCACGTTCATGATGGTATTTCATTGTTGTTTTTTACCACATTTTGTATACATTTGTATGTCCACTATGTGGCACAAGAGAAGACACAAATTGATAATCCATCATGCTTTATATCATCATGCTGTATACATTTCATGTTATTTTTTAAACTTTATTACAATTGTCATATACATAGGTACATGCATGACATTTAAACGTAACATTCTAGGAGCAGTTGGCTGCTGTAATGCAGGAGTTCAGTGTCTTGCTCAAGGACACTTGACATGAGGACAGTTGATTCCAACCCTTTGGTTAAAGGACGGCAGCTCAAACCTCTGAGCCACAGCCTTCCCCTTATCTGTGTAGCATAGATGCCTTTAAGCCTGAACTCTTACCCTCTTAACGAGCCTACTACATAAGGCGCAAATGGCTGTTGCCAGATCTAGCTGTTTCAGTCAGTGCATAAGCACTATGATCCCTTTATGCTTCAGTTACTCAGCAATACTGATAGTAAATCTGAATAGTACCTCTTGAGGTTTGCAAGACTCTACGCATTTTTAGCATAGGTATATACACATAATGAAAACTCTCTGTCCTTTGCAGTCTCAAAATGGCAAAACGCCTAGACATACCCTTAGAAAGAAAGCTTCAGAGTGCCATCTTTCAAAGGAGACCAAAATCATGCATTTACTCCAAATGGTTCAGCTTTAAATTTACTCTTGGTATGCCAATAGCTTTTTTTTAGATGACCTGTGAAGACACCATTGGGTTAGTCGAGTCGGCTGAAGATAAATTCATGTTTCCTGCTGAGATCCTTATTCTTAAGGTGGTAGTAGACTGTCTTTTCAACTGTCTTAATGTAGACATTGAAATTCAAGTTGGAGTCCAAGACTACAATTAGATTTCTGACTTGGTTTGTGTTTTTTAACATTGTTGACTTTTAAACGTTCCTTCTTGGATGCAAAAACGACCTCAATTTAATTGAAGAAATTTCTGGCACAATTTATCAATTTATTTACTTCATAATTCTATGGAACCATATTCCTCTGGCATTATTATGGTAATTTATTTAGTTGTTGTTCAGTAGAGGAACTTGGCATGTCCACCCAGATGTGTAGCTACCTATAGACATAAAGTAGTCCCTGTCCTTTAAGTAGGTTTATTGTCGGGTGTCCTCCGTCTTAGTGTGAAGTCCTGTCTTGTGTTTCCTCTGTGTCCCCGCACTTCCTTCCCCTGTGATTAGTTGATTGTCTCCCCTGTGTGTTGATTATTCCCTGCTGTGTCCAATCACCTTCCCCTGGTATTTAAGCCCTGTTTGTCTCTTGTCCCTGGTCGGTGCATTATTTGTGGATGGTGTTGCATGTGAGTGTTGGTGTTTTGTGCCTTGTTTTGGGCCTGTTTAAATAATAAACTTTTGGTTCCACGGTTGCCCTGGCATTTGGGTCCTCTTTTTCCCGCCAGCCCTAACATTTATAACCAGTTTAGTGATGTATCAGAAAGTCCCAACCAGTTTTCTAGTCAGTTGAGTAGTATGTTGTGATTAACTGTATTTAATGCAGCACTGAAATCTAATAATATTAAGACAGAAATTCTGATATCCTCTCCTGGCTTGCTCTTGTCGAGTGCATTTCCTCCATGTACGCCGCATCGGGTTTAAGGGGGCTCCCGGGTCTGACCACGAGTCTTGACCCCTGCACTACATGGTGCCATGGACTTAGAGCTAGCGGCATCCTCGTTCTCTGGGGGTAAGGACACGGTGCATCTGTGCAAACGGTTTGCAGCATTTCTACAGAAAAACACTGTCTCATTACTGGTTTAGCCAGTTATCAGAAAGCTGAAGGCTCAATTGCATACAATGAATACATTTCATGGCCTCATCTGTAAGGCTGACATGTTCCTTACTGAGGGCTTTACAATCTGTTCAAATACGACATCCCTGTCCCGGGACCTCACATCGGATCAGGAAAAACTCCCGAAAAAATATTGAAATCCCTTTTACAGGGAAAAAAAAGGGAAGAAACCTGAGGGAGAGCAACAGAGGAGGATCCCTCTTCCCGGCTGGACAGAAGCAATAGATGTCATGTGTACAGAATCAACGTAACAGAGTTACAATGGATAGCACAGAAATTATTCATGTAATGAGTAGTAGGCATGGACCACGACCCAGACAACCACGATCCATGCCAGCAGAAGGAGGTAGAGATGAGGCATCAGCAGGGCCACCATGGCAGGGAGCAGGACCGGATCCAGACATCCATGATCCATGGAAGCTTGAGGAGAGGAAGCACAGAGGCTCCCGGGAAGAAGTAGAGTTAGTAATGTGCATTAAAGAGACATTAATTCATCCAGAAGGAGAGAGAGAATAGGAGAGAGGAGCTCATTGTATCATAAGATGTCCCCCAGAAGTCTAGGCCTATGGCAGCATATCTTGGGGCTGGACCAGGGCCGACCTGAGCCAGCCCTAACTATAAGCACTATCAAAGAGAAAAGTCTACTCTTAAATGAGGTGACTGTGTCTGCCCCCCGGACTGAAAGTGGAAGCTGGTTCCACAGAAAAGGAGCTTGATAACTGAAGGCTCTGGCCCCCATCCTACTTTTTAAGACTCTAGGAACCACCAGGTGATTTCCAGGTGGAAATCACCAGAGGTCCCACGATACGATATTATCCTGATAAGTCACGATACTATCCCACTACTGCGACATTATCAGGATATTGCGATTTATTACCTTTTTTTCAACTGCAAATTGTCCCCAAAAGAAAACGTTGTCAACATCTAATGTCAAGCAGACTAACACTGTCATAAATGTTACATGTGTAACCTCTGTGAGATGTCTCCTGGTCAAATGAATCTCGTGGTTGCTGGCAGGCTTGAAGTAACAGCAGGTTTATTCTGCATTCATGACAAAAAGGAAATATAACGGTCATCTGCATGCTCTGTCTTTAACAGTGAAACAGTGATCGTATAGTGGGTTTATGTGAATAAAATAAATGAAATATATATAATTATAATTATACAGGTGGACCCTATGTTAACATATTTTTCATTTTATAATAACAATAACATTAACATGTAACAACATACTGTGACATACCTGCATTCATGACAAAAAGGACATATAACTGTCATCTGCTGTGGTGTTGTCCACAGCAGATGACAGTTATATGTCCTTTTTGAGGCATGCTCTGTCTAGAAAGACGGCATAAGTTAGTGTTAGCTAGCTACACTGATGACGTTCTTTACTGGCAACAAAACACATAAAAAATGAATAGTTAACTCAATGAAAACAAGACAAATATAATCAAAAACAATTACTTCACAAACAAAGCCAGCTCAACTTTTACATACATTTACAATTAACAAACACTGTATTGTCCACAGACATTAATAAACGCGTTACCTTTAAGAGAATCCTCCGTAGCTCTGAGGATTACCCATAGTCCTTTGCGTATAGTATTTAGCGCAGGCACACAACTGCAACAGCAGGTGGCGCAGCTTTCCCCTTTTAGCAGGATTTAACTTGAACTTATTCAACTATGTTACACATGCACCTGATAAACTGAGCTGTATTACAGTCTACATAGTCACGTCATTCGAGCTGGACGTGTCAGAGAGTGGGTGGGGCTTATCTCCGTGCAAACAGTTTTCATTTCCGCCGTCTGCCATTGAAATTACATTACATTACATTAGCTGACGCTTTTATCCAAAGCAACTTGCATGCTATACAGTAGACCACTATCGATATAATATCGCCATGCAAAATATTGCGATACTATGCTGTATCGATTTTTTTCCCCAACCCTACTAAATAAGACAAGAGAAAATACCGGCAGAGGGCAGTCTCTGCTGATACAGACAACACCACACTTTTGTAGTGGGTCATCAGTGATGATTGAAAGGGGTTATTTTGGAAAATTGTTGCGTATTATACCTTTAACTCATCAACTTAATAGTTTTGATCCACAACTGTCAATATTTGGATTAAAGAGCTTGTGAAAATAGACTTTCCAAATGTGCCAGACACAACCAACATTGCATATTTTCTGCCGATATATAAATATGTAAGTACCGGGTCAGACTTGATATAAAAGAACTTGGTTAAAAAATGTATTCAGACGTACCTAATTTCAGTTCCATAAGGATTTCTGCAAGAATTATATTTAGAGACACTGTGCTCTAAAAAAAGTAACTCTTTTTTTGTTCACAGTTACAGTTTATATCTCGTTGACATTATTGTCTACACCAGTAGTGTGCAGCAGTAAGTGTGCGTGTGTGTCCACAACTAATGTCTTATTCTGCTGCGGCAAACTGCTTCATATTTAATTAAATTTATTTTGTATAGCCCACAATCACAAATAAAACATTTGCCTCAAAAGGCTTTACAATCTACACATACAACATCCTTTGTCCCGGGACCTCACATCGAATCAGGAAAAACTTTCCAAAAATAACTTTAGCAGGGAGAAAAAAGGGAGGAAACCTTCCGGAGAGCAACAGAGGAGGATCCCTCTCCCCGGATGGACAGAAGCAATAGATGTCATGTGTACAGAATCAACGTAACAGAGTTACAGCACATTCAATGCATATGACAGAAATTATTCACATGAGAGTAGTAGGATGATGAAAAAGTACTACCAAACCACCAAAAATTTCAGCAACAGTGGATATAGTAGAATAATAATGATATGGCCGAAATTAGTTTCCTCTGTAGGGTGGCCGGGCTCAGCCTTAGCAATAGGGTAAGAAGCTTGATGTTTATTAGAGATTATATTGTATTGAATATTTATTAAATAACAGTTTTTAATTTTTCAAATTGATGCTCATTTTAAATATTTTTTTAATTGATGCTCATTTTAAATATTTTTTTAATTGGTGCTCATTTTAAATATTTTTTTAATTGATGCTCATTTTAAATATTTTTTTAATCTCACGTACCCCCAGGAGTACACATACCCCATTTGAGAACCATTGATCTAAACGATACAATTTACAATCTGATGTTACTACATACTGTATATGCCATGTGGTATAAAATGACACGTACTGTACGTACCAGCATGTCAGGACTTTCAGGCATAAAAGTGATTTTTATATATGAGATACAAATGAGTTTGTTTTCCATAATGTTGTTTTATTATTTATTATTTTTGAGCTGCATTTTCAGCTTTGTTTTGCTCCCTACACAGCACTGATGACATGGGACAGGCTTTTAAAACCCTACGTTGAAATGTCAAAATGTCTCAGCAGGTGTTGATCACACAAATCATTCCCTGTGCCCTTTCTGCACGAATCTAAATGGAGCAGATGTTAATTGAAATCGGTCTCGACCCTGAGCTGTCTGTATGCAGCCGGTTTCTACGTCAGGCCATCTCGCAAGCAGCAGTATATCATGTCAAGTGATAAAACTGACTTGGGCAGCAGCAAGATGATATGTTAACAATGTAGTGTACAATTGGATAGAAGAGACCGTCTGATGAGAACAGCTAAAATCATGATTGATAGCCCCAAACAATGACAGCAATTCAATGAATATGACAGAAATTATTCATATGAGTAGTAAGCATGGACCACGATCCAGATAACCACGATCCATGTTAGCAGAAGGAGGTAGAGAGGAGGGGCATCAGCAGGGCCATGGCAGGAGGCAGTGCCCAAGAGGCAGGGCCCAGGAGAAAGGGGGCAGGGCCCAGGAGGCAGAACCGGCTCCGTGGACCTGGCCCCCATTTTACTTTTTAAGACTCTAGAAACCACAAGTAGCCCAGCATTCAGTGAGCGCAGCTCTCTGGTGGGACAATATGGTGCTATAAGATATGGTGCTCCCTAAGATATGAAGGTGCATCAGCAGTTAAGGCTTTGTAGGTGAGGAGAAGGATTTTAAATTTGATTCTTGATTTTACAGAAAGCCAGTGCAGAGCAGCTAATACAGGAGTAATGTGATCTCTTTTCTTAGTTTTTCTAAGAAAAGAAGCTTCATGTAAACATTTACCCGAAAGTACGGACACTTCGTCATGTATTTATTAATGACTTAGTTTTATGTCCGTGTACTACTTTTTGTAATATGTGAAATAAAAAGATTATAAAATTTCTGCATTTCCCTTCGCGCCAAAACTGTAATAGCACTGCGCACACAGTTTGAGAAATACTGACTTGTCCCTTCAATGCTGTATCTTTGGACATGCATCTATGGTCACACTGAGAGCACATGCACAGGACATGATCAAGCACAGGAGTAAGGAGTAGGAGAAAGGGTTTCTTGTAACCGCCCCTACATTTAGTCGAGGCACAGCACAGTTCTTCCCTTGAACAACCGCAGTTCTCACCCCTGCCATCTGCTCTGACGGTTTTCACTGTCCCCACTTGCCACAGAGCTCTTGGAGCCTGCTGATTTACAATGAGGACTACAGTCCTGATAGTCTCTCGCTGTGTTCCATTTCTGCCATACTTGCAAGGTGGGCAGGAAGTGCTGTATGTGTAAGTGCCTCCAGAAAGGTCTGGTCAAGACATATATACAGTACGTCTCCACCTCGTGTGACTAAGCAGATCCAATTATGTCAAGAATACTGGAATCCTGGCCGCAACTAAAAATGTCTCTCTCTCTCCCCGTACAAGCAGACGGAAGCTGGCCAACCGGGAGGGGGACGCCCGCAGCTGTAGCGCATTATGTCGTCAGGGCACAGTTAAAGGTGCTCTCCTCCCGGAGGGCCAGCGTCGGGTGATTCCTGTGCATGCATTGCCTTGCCCGTCATGTCCGGGCACATCCCGTGCTACGCCAAGCTTCTGCCTCGTCTCGTCGTTACGCTGTTTCACTACGGACCTGACTCCTGAGCTACGTCGCTACGCTACGAACCGGACTCCTGTGCCACGCTACGCTCCACTTTGAGTATTGCCACCTGTCACTCTGTGCTACACTGTGAATAAACGTCCACTTCTGCACCAACTTCCCTGCTTCTCTTGCCGTCTGCTTTTGGGTCCCGTCACGTACCCTGACACTCCGGTCCCTTCGGCCAGCAGTTGTAGCCGAAGAAAGGGTGGCCCTTGACTCCAGAGATTCTCTCCAGCGGTTCCTCAGGCGATATCATCGGCGGGATTAGTCGCTGAGTCGACAGTGCCGGCTGCAGGGGTAGATAGCTCTGTAAACTGGCTATGGACCGATACATATGTACAGAGGCGTTGCTTAATACGTGAATGCTTGTAGGCTGCAGAAGAGCTAGACTGCTACCATTGATGCAGATTATTATGTTTATGAGACCGTACGTGATTCACACAGCGAGAGATGAGCATGAACGAGTCATGACGCGTGCATAAAGTTACACCACGATTTGCCGATTTGTGTGTCCGTCGACATTTTGTGAAAAAACCTAAACTAATGAACACTTAGGAAATCACAAAGGACCAACACACATTTGCTTCATAAAGACACTGCAGTATTCAGTCAGAGAGAAGAAAGAAATGGCAAGCAATTTTTGAGACAAACACCGCTCCTGCCCAGGCACATGCAGGTCATCTTCTTGTGCCTATCTCTGTTGTTTTAGCCGTAAGCAGGAGAGCCATCACTGGTCACAAGCTCTGTGAGGTTTGGCGAAAAGACACACCATGGTAGTGCGGGGAGTGTGAAATGCATTTTGTAAATAGTCCAGTTTTTTTTCTTCTGTTTTACTGAAAATGCACATTATGTAAATATATATTTGTAATGTATAATACATTACATTTCATTTAGCTGACGCTTTTATCCAAAACTTGCTATATGGTAGACCGAGCAACAGTGAGCAATTAGGGTTAAGTGTCTTGCTCAAGGACACAACAACACGGACTGGCTGAGCCGGGGTTTGAACCACCGATCCTCTGAAAGTCAGACCTGCTAACCAGTGATCCACAGTCGCCCCTGATCTTCAATGAAACATATCGAAAACCAAAGACATGATCATTGATTTTAGAAGACATGCCCACACACATGAGGCCACATCCATTAAGGGTCAGACTGTGGAATGTGTGCAATCATATAAATATCTTGGGACAATTATAGACTCTAAACTGAACTTTGAAGCAAACTGTGAAGCCGTGTGCAAAAAGGGGCACCAGTGTTTGTTTTGTTTAAGGAAACTATCCTATTTCCACATTGACAAAACCATGAAGACCTTATTTTATCGTGCTTTTATTGAATACATTTTTTGGTGTCATGGTTTGGAAACCTGTCTTTAAAGAACAGAAACTCTCTGCATCAGATTGTTAGATGGTCTAGCAGGCTGACTGGTGAGTCACAGCTCAGCCCAGAGTCCCTGTACACCAGACAGATACAACGGATAACTGGCTCCATTTTAAAGGACGACTCCCAACCTTTGCACAGGACATTTCAGCTTCTCCATTCAAGACGGAGGTACTTAGTACCACGGTGTAGAACAAAGCTGTATAAAAACAGCTTTGTTCCAGCAGCCATCACTCAGGTGAACAAATTATAATTATAACAGCGCACTGATTTGTAGCTGTGTGTACTGTTATCATGTTTGTCTGTGTTGTTGTAATGTATGTCGAGATGGATGCCTCGCTTTTTCTTTTGCAAAATAAGTCTACCTACGGGTACAAATAAAGTAACCAACCAACCAAAGTAGCTTCAGTCTTTGGGCTGCTTATCATCAGGTTTTTTTTAACCTGCTTAGTCTGTCTACATATAATTAAACTATTTTCCTCTTTTTTTAATATATTTTTCTATCTACAGTTTATCTATTGACAGTTTACCGAGGGCGGGGCTCTGCAAATCATGATTAGCCACCTGCAGGGGAAGGTGCTTGACAGTAACGTAATGGGATGTGACTCACATTTTAATAAAACAAATATTACATAATTTTTTTCCAGTGACACTACACTTAAACTCCAAGTTGTTCGCACATTGTGTTCCCATTCAGCGGTCCAGGAAACACATAGACAAATTGCATGCGTTGTAAATCATACCACGTGACGTTACTCAGCCAATCAAATATGTGTATTCCAATAAGCATTAAGGCTTGATTGAGACATACACATGGAAGTATGTATAATAACTTGACTGAATAATCGGAAATGTATGTGTCATATTTTCATAGACTGTGGCGATAATTAAAAGCGTCAATGGGAAGCGCCACTACGAGACAAAGCACAAATCTTTTGAGAAAACGTACCCAGTCAAATCCGAAATTAAGAACAAAATAACTTGGTTGCAAAATAAAAGGAGGACTGAATGAATATGATAATGAAATTATCATATATAGCCTATAACAATTTTTTTAAGTCTATAAATGCTCAGACAAAGGCCATGATTGATCTACAATATACACAATTGCTTTTTCTAAAGCAGAGGCTCACTGGGTTGAATAAATATCACTGATGGAAACTTCCCTTCTGTTTTTTTCTCCCCATTTCCAGGTTGAGCAAGAGCATCAGCATGAATTCCCTCAAGCCCACCTACCTATACCTCAGAGGGAGTCCTATCTGAGCGAACAGGCTTTCTCAATGCAGTCCTTCACACCCCCCACTAAGGCCCATGTGAAAGGCTGCCTCCTGTACACCAGGCTGCCTCCTGTACACCAGCCTGTACATGGCAAGCACAGCCAGCCGTCCTGGACCATCAAGGATTCTAAACGCAACTCAGGAGAGAAGGCAAAGCAGCTCACAGCTCTGGACCTGCAGGTACTGGACTCCCAGCTGCATCACTGGAGGGCTGTTGGAGAGTGAACTAAGCATTGCTGTGAACTAAGCATTGCTACCAAGGTTTCACCATAGATATACTGAAACTTACTTGCAAAGGAATTTAACTGCATACATTCACAATTTTTCAAGTCAGTCCTAAAACATTAATCAGGCGCCCATATGAACATTAAAACAAGATATGCTGTAATCATTCCATTCAAATTGATCTAAAAGATTGCTACCAAATATGCTTTAAATATAGGTGCTTTCAATGGAGTAGTCTTTGCAGTAAAAACGTATTCCAAAGTGCTTTTCAAGTTTAAATGGTGCTTCAGCAGCCTGACTTATTCAAATCAACTGAGTGTCTTTCAAAGTTATTGTCTTTTTAGTACAAAATCTCCTCTTTGTGTTTCTCAGAACAGTGTTTTCTTGTTGAGCTGCAGTAGAGGGTTAGTAAAAGAAAGTGTTATTTTAATGCCCAGACTGAACAGGGGGAATGATGCAGCATGCAAAACCTGTTTCAATGTTCATATGGGTATCCAACTTGGCTACCCAACATGGGTAGAGTGGTCGTCCTGCAACCACAAGGTAGCCGGTTCGATCCCTGGTCTCTCCATAGTTCGCATGTCAAAGTGTCCTTGAGCAAGACACTGAACCCCCAGTTGATTCCCGGGCGCTTCACAACAGCCATCTGTTCCTTAATTGCTTAGGATGGATGCAGAGTCAAAAATGTCATGTATGTATATAAACTATGTAATATGATGTTTGTAAGCTCCCCACCTGTGGGACTAATAAAGGATTATTATTATTATAAGTATTTTTTTTACAGCCTGGTCTGACATGCAGGGCATCAACACTGGAGCAGTGGCCCTTGGTGTCATTGCACAAGGCATATTTTAGCTTTCAACAAAATCCAATATAAACCTATCAGTCATTATTGGATGCTTAAAGGAATGGGCCTAGTTAGTCCTACAAACAAGAACGTCCTCTAAGGTCTGGAGGGCGGGGTGGTGTGTGGGTGGATAAACAATTACAGGACTTTCTTTTCCCGTGTAGAACCAAAAGATGAATTACTTTTACTGATAATGTTCACAACATTAACCACGTGCAAACCTTCTTTGTCAAGATACTGCACCGGGGGCTTCTGCTCAAGCATAAAATAAGACGAGTAGGGATGAGATCACATTGTGTTTTAGGATAGTCACTGTGCTTTGTCGTTGCTCTGATACACTTCAGAGCTTTCTCATGCTGTCCTGAGTACTAAAATGTCCTGCCCAGTCTCCTTTCCTTTTCTAGAAATATGGAGTATCTGTGAGGCTACACAGGAACAGAAACGGCCTCTGTGTGTTGACATCAAATTAAATCAAACTTAAAAAACTACTTACAACATAGCATTTCAGGGGCAGTTATGGTGTCCTTATAAGCACCATAAACGCTCTAATATATTGCATCCATCCATCTTTTATCTGTAACCGTTTATTCGGACCAGCTGACATTGAGCAAGAGGCGCAGCGTAAAGCCTGAACAGGTTGCCAGACTATCACAGGACACATAGCTAAAGGCAACCGCTCAAATTCCACTGCACCACTGTTTTGCTCTCTATATATGGCATTCAGAAAATTTATGTTAAATATTAGTTTAAGAAGTTTAGGGTTCCAGTGTTTAGGTTCTTTAAAATCGGGGTAAGGGCAGCATGGGTCTCCAAGATGGAACAGCAAAAATAATAATAAGTATACATTTAAACTCTGACTCCCCACCAGTCCTCTCTTAACACCAGTGACACGTCTTTTAGGAACAAAGCAAACTTGCCGCAGTAACAGGGCACACCTCATTTACTGTGCACGTACATCATTTCAGAGTGATAGACAAGTCTTGTTGCTCCCGTTCCTCCACTCTTTGCATTCAGTGGGAAGAAAACACCCACTCTGCCGACACAACTCAATTCAGGTCATTAACAAAAAATACTCCACTTCAGGAATTACTGTTTGCCAGTTCAATAGTTCAGAAAACAGACAAAAAATGATCAACAAACCCAAAGAAATCTAGTTACAAATTAAGAAAACAAACTGTCACAACAATCATTGACTCCCAGATACCATGGTGAAGGATTAAGCAGTTGCCACTGTGTCCAAAGTCATTCAATGTTGGATCTTAGACATATGGTCAAGAGAAATGATAAGATAATCCGATCCAATAGGCTCACAGGGCACGCACACATACACACCCGAAAACAAACATATGTCACGATCAGTGGCAGACTCCAGGACAATGTGGAACATTGGCGACTCCTGGTGGCCAAAGAGGGGGACTTGGTCAAGGACTCTTTTGGGTTCACGTGGTTTTGGGAGTTCTCACCTGTGCCCTATCATGCGCCCTCACCTGATTACGGGTGCTCACTTGTCCCAGATCTGCTCGTTAGGAGAGCCACTTTAATTGCCGATGGAGTATAAGTACCAGTGTGCTGCACTCGTTCTTCGCTGCAATGTTAGTTAAGACATCTAGGCAAGTGAGCCTTCAGCCGAGTCCTGGCTGTTTTGGTGTGGTGGTTTTCAGCCGCTTTTGGAGAGGTGCTAATTGAAATAGCCATACGTGAGTGGACTTTTTGCATGTTTCTTGTGGAACTATTCATTTTTGTAAACTTTTGGATTAACGCCGCCGTTGGTGGAGCTTTTTAGTTTGTGACTTTTTGGATTATCATTTGTTGGAATATCCCTGTGTTCTCTTTTGCCCGCTGCCATATCCTCAGTGTTTGGAGACTGTTAATAAAGCACCAAATTGGCAAGTTACCGCAACTGGGTCCTTGTAGCTCTCTTGCCAGCGCGCTGACCTACGAGACCAGCGTCCCGGGTTAGATTCCGGCCTGACAACATAGGCTTTATATGTTGTGCAACATCCATTTTCTTGCATTCATAGTTTTCTATTGGTGGATCTAAATGTAACTTTCAGGATACGTTTGAGGTCTTGTGCAGGTTTTGTGATGATTAGAACCGTAATAATAATAATAATAGTCACATGCAAAATAAAATAAACAAGCAAAATCTCAGGGTTGTACGCAGGCTGGTTGGTGCTCAGGCCCTAATAATAATACTTAAAACTTCAATAGACCCTAGTCTTCAACTTAGTCGATGCTCTGGCAATAATAATATTAATTTGAAAATCAATAGGTCCTGATAATAATACCTAACAGGCACAAACGCAATACTGTTCTACCCCTACAGGCCTGGAACACTATGCTGGACATGAAGACAGGGTGAGATTAGAGAAATGTGTATTATATGTTATCCTTGAGTGTACTAAGGGATAATCATGGCTAGTCATATTGACTCCGTTCATGATGTCATGAGCAGGATTTCAAAAGCTCACCATCTGCTTTTTTTTGGTGTTTAAACATAGCGTAACGTTAATAAAAACTTTATTTTCTAATCATCATTCTTTTTTACTGATTTAAAAAAAAATGAATTCTACTTCGACTGAAGAGATTCAAAGTAGACATTCAGAGGTGGAACACCTGGCTCCAAAGTAGGACCGTACTTGTGTTTGACCCCAGTTCCTTATGTTTTTTGAAGTTCCTTAATGGTATTATGAAATTAGCGAGTGCATGTGATGTAAAAAAAAAAATAAAATTTTCTCAGACCTGCATCCCCCTTCTGATTGCCTCTGTTTGTTTCATCAGACACAGGACTCTCTAAACCCCAACAACCTAGAATACTGGATGAAGGATGTCTACACACCAGGATATGACTCACTGCTCAAGAGGAAAGAGGCAGAGTTCAGGAGGGCTAAGATGTGTAAGATTGGAGTGCTGATTGCAGCAGCTACCTGCACTGTCATCATGGTCATTGTTGTTCCATTATGCACTATGAAAACATGAGAACTCGGATGGAGTACTGTTGTTTTCCATTTGTGGATTAGGTAAATGAAGCAGATTTACCAACAAATGTAACATTTTGGGATTTAATGATTTGAGTTGGAAGTTTTTTTTTGTATTTGAAGGAGTTTTTACTCCAAGTTTTTTTTATTTGAGGTAATTTTTGCCAAGACAGCTATTGTACAATATAAATTAATTCAGCAAGTACATAATAGGTGACTGTCAGTAAGTTCATAATAGGTGACATACTGAAAAGACAGAATGAAGGTCATGGATGTTTCTATCTGTCTCAAACAACTGCAGCAGATTATTACTGAACTAAATTGGATTTGTTATTGTAGCCAGCATATTATATTTTTTATTTTCGTATAATTACTGTACAGTGTATTTAGATCAAAGTTATTTTTGATGAATTCCATCCATCCATTTTCGTCCACTTATCCGGGGGCCGGGTCGTGGTGGCAGCAGGTCCAGCAGGCTGACCCAGGCTTCTCTCTCACCCGCAACATCTACCAGCTCATTCTGGAGGATCCCGAGGCGTTCCTAGGCCAGCTGGGAGATATAATCCCTCCAGCGTGTCCTGGGTCTTCCCCGTGGCCTCCTACCAGTTGGACGTGCCTGGAAAACCTCTACAGGGAGGCGTCCTGGAGGCATCCTAATTAGATGCCCGAACCAGCTCAGCTGACTCCTTTCAACACGAAGGAGTAGCGGCTCAACTCCAAGCTCCCTCCTGATGTCCAAGCTCCTTACCCTATCTCTAGGCTTGATAAATGATCTGATTAGATGTGAGAATTCACATTTTTATAATTGTTTTCTGCAATCATTTAGATAAATGAAACATGTGCAACACATTTTCTTAAATAAGGAATATATAAAAGTGCTTAAGTTTATACTCCACACTACTGCCAATATATATATATATATTTTACATATACAGGTGGCACTGAAGCCTAATTTAATCTGGAGTTACAAGGTGAGAAAAATATGTTACACTCTCCACACAGCACTGCTACTGCAGAAGAATCGGGATGTAAAGAATAATGGTCCCCATGTAGCCCCACTAAGCATCATTGCATGATGGTGTCACACAGCCAGTGAGACAAACGCTGTTTTGATAGAGCCACGTCAAATGCCTTCTGTGATAACAAACCATTGCAGTGTTCACCTTGTGTTTACTGTAGGTAAAATATACTGAGACAAAGTGGGCATTGGGTAGAGTTGCGAAGACATTTCTTCTGCCACATTCTGATGACACGGATAGATTAACTCCTAAAGATAAATGATTCTTGACAGAAAAGAGATTACGATTTTAGGTGTAAATGAGAGGCTGAAAACGCTAGCTCAGCATGGACAGCACCAAGGCAGACTCCCCAGGCACTCTTAATATTTACTTATTCTCTGGTTGACTGCAGATGAACCCAAATGCAACCACTATGAGTTCAAAGTCTTTACAATACATGATTTGCTCTTTTTGTTGTTTACTCAGGGGCATTCTGTTATAAATCAATATTTTTCTGACCTCACCAATGTGATTTAAACATATGTTTCCCTTCATTTTAACCTTCATGAGACAAACAATGTGTTAAACTTGAAAAGGGTGAAGTCAGAAAAAGATTGATTTCCGACAAGATTTAGGCTTTTGTTCATTGCTGGTTTATTCGCAAGTGGAATTTGTTGACAATAAGAAAGATACAGCAAGATACGCCTTGTCCTTTAACCTCCATGTAACTGAAAGCCAATACTTTATCCAGTATATGCCCCAGTAATCATTAGTGTGGCTTTTTTACATGTCTGTTATGCAAGTCAACGCAACACTTCTGTAACAAATCCAACCTTTATGAATCCTATAATGTTGATCAAAGATGAGTTTATTCAATTACATGGGCATTTTGTTAGTTAATGATGATGTTGTATTAGACTACATGATGAACATTTTCTGATATGCCCTTATGCATGTTAAATGCATTAGCATAGCTGTAAATACACATCAATATGTGTATAATCCTTTAATCTTTATAATAATAAAAACAGAAATGTACTTAGTAGCTAGTAGCTAGTTTCCTACCAAGCTGTAGCTCAGTGTACTGAAGTGCACACAGCATCGCCTCCCTAAGATTATTCTTACATATTTTACTGATATCCATTTAAATTTAGTAATTTTCCTCACACTAAACACATTTCTTTAATATTGTGCTTGTTGTCTGTCTTTGCAACAATATTTTGAATAGCTATTGTTTGAAAAGTGTTTTGTTTTATATATTATTTAAAAAAATGTCTAGTGTCATAATTGTGTCAATTATAACTAAAAATGTCTTTGAATTTTTGCATAATTTGTTATTTTCTCCTCTGTATTAACAAAGAATAAAGTAGTCCAACAACACCACATTTATCCATAGCCTCCAGAATTGTCATCAAGTGACAGGAGACAACCATTCTGATAAAACTTTATCTTTTTTGGCCAATATGAGGCACCTAGTAGTTTTTGTTCTCCCAAGCTGACAGATTACAACCTCTCAGTCTGTACATACTTACGTATATCAGTGCAATACTGAGGACCTGCTTTTGATGTCACAGCTTCTAACAGTTGCCAAACTGGCATGCAGGTAACATAATATTCAAGTGATGCTAGCTGTAGTGCCCGTTGCCTATCAAAAAAGGCCACTACGGTTGCTGTGCTTAATTTTTGACGCGTTCGATTGATGATGCAATGTCCAGGTTTTAAATGTAATTTAATGTAATTACTTAAAGGTAATTTATTAACAATTGTACATTTCTTCACACAATAAAATACAGCCACATTTGTCATAAACCTTTTTGTTTCTAACCAAATAATAAAAGAAATCAAAACATTAATTTGCTCGTTTGCGCCTCCCAATTAAGCAACAGCTGGCCCTAGTGCCCCTTCTGATTATATTGGGTCAAAAGAACAGCGCCTCACCTGAAATGCAGGTGAGAGCAGGCGGGAGCAGCAGGAGCCTAAGACAAATAAATGGTCAGTCGGACAGTTTTCGGCTGCCTTCAAATAATACGTGGGAAGTCACAGAAACAAATTACTTCCTGTTAGCTCCGATCTGTAGGCTCAGATCTGCAGGCTAGTTTACAGACCTCGTCTATTTATCATTATTATTATTTATCAACCACACAATATGTTTTCAGACTAAACATGAAAATAATTGTCAACCATCGAGTGTTAGGTATTTCTACACATACAATAAGAATTTTCTACAACACGTGGTGTTTGCTGTCAAATGTAAGAGCCAATCAGCTCTCTGATGTGGCGACAGCCAGGTGTTTCCCATCATGCACTGGGCCATGCAGTCGGTGAAGAGCTACTGCGGCGCCTTGCTCTAACATCAACGCCCGCCTAGCTCTTGTGAGATTATCTTTGACCACATGTGCATGACGGTAGAGAAATCTTGAAGCATCACACTTGGAAGTATTTTGAGTGGGATATGAAAGCTTGATTTCCCTTTGAAGTTGCTGAAACGGTCTATGCAATTGGAACGTGATGACGTACTACAGTAAGCGTATTGCCTAACTTCCGGTTGCAATGTCTGCTATCCGATATCCTAGCTGTGGTCATAGGCTGCGGTCGAATAGTCGTTTTTGGTTAGGAACCTTCCTAACTAAGTGAAATGACCCGTAAGTACCTAAGTGGCCGCCATGATAAGTGCCGGTCGAATTCTCAAAATGTAAAGCTAAGGAGCTTCAATGCTTCCTAACTTAGGTCCTTTAGTTTAGGAACCACTGGACCTGCCTTTACGAAAGGAAAGGAGATAATGCCACCCCACAATTCCTTGCACATTTAAAGTGGCGCACCATTCGGCTGTCCACGAGAACAAACAATCATGACCGACAAACGCAGATCATGTAAATAACCGATTCAGATTGCATATAAACCATAACAACATAAAGGGAGATGAGACAATGTTCGTGTGAGAATGTATTTAATTCAGCCTGTTTGAAACTGAACAGAGACAGTTTAGTAGCTTTGTACTCTATGGTTTCACTTTCATATTCCTTCTTTCATTTCTGTTCCAACCTCGTTAATAAAGTAATACTATGAACCAGGTTGTTAATGTGAATAAAGTAATACTTTTAAACCGGGTTGTTTATTAAATATCATCTGATCTTCGGCCATATGTTTTGGACACTCGGGTGAAGAGAGGAGCAGAGCTGTCCACCACCTGGTGGTGAGTTGGATCAGATGGTGGGGGAGCTGGCTGGAAAGACCTGGCAAAATCAAACGTGAAGTGAGGGTGAACTGGGAATGTCTGGCGGAGGATCCTGTCCGGGAGGTCTACAACTCCCACCTCTGGAAGGACTTCTCACACATCCCGAGGGAGGTTGGGGACATGGAATCCGAGTGGATCATGTTCAAAGCCTCTATTGTGGATGCGGCCACTAGGAGCTGTGGTCCTAGTCATCGGTGCCTGTCGTGGTGGTGGACACCGGGGGTGAGGGAAGCCGTCAAGCTGAAGAAGGAGGCCTTTCAGGCTTAGTTGGCTCAGGGGTCAAACCTTGGTGGCCAGCATCAATCTCCATGAAAAAGGGCTTGCTAAAGTCTGCATAGCCCAACACCGGAGCAGAAGTTAATTTTTGTTTTAATGCTTCATGTTGTTGTTTAAGCATCTTCACAGGTTGCATCCTGGCCAAACACATGGGCCAAAGAGCGTTTACGCCCCCCTTTGGCCGATAGCTGTGTGGACAAAGCGTGGAGGGGGGCTGCCAACTTGGCAAAGTTTCTCACAAACCTTCTGTAGAAGCTCGCAAAACCCAGGAACGACTTAATTTCCCCCAAACTCTGTGGTCGCTGGCCACTCTGCAACCGCCCGGATCTTTTCCGGATCAGTAGCCACTCCTGTAGCCGATATGACATGTCCCAGGTAGGCAACTTTTGACTGAAAGAAGGAGCACTTACTCAACTTGACCTTGAGATTAAACTGCCCCAGCCGGGACAACACCAAATCCAGGCGCTCAAGGTGCTGCTCAATGGTAGATGAAAACACCACAATGTCATCCAGGTACAGGAGGACGTCCGACGTCGGAGGAGCGCACGGACGGCGAAGCGGTCAGCGCGATTAGAGGCCTCAGGACGGCGTAACCTGGCGATTGCTTCGTATGGGAATCTGGTAACCGAATGGGATTACGTGGATTACAAACGAGAGACTGCGCTGGAGCCGGATCACTGGGCCAGCTGCTAAGGAGACTGCGGTGAGGTAGCGCGGGGCAGGTGAACGCGGCGACTCGTCACGTTTCCGCCCGTCGCGGAGCTTTGCTTGCCGACTTTGGGGGGGGGGGATTTATTTGCTCAGTGAACTTTCTTTTTTGGACTTCGGGATTGTTGGGGTTTGAATTGTGCTCAATTGTTTGTATGGCATGTGTCGTTTTGTTGCATTGAATTTAAGTTGTTAATATACTTTGATACTTGCAACTGACTGTTTGGCGTTATGATCGTTCTTTTTTCTATGTTTGGCCAAGCGTAGGTCATGTTAAAGGTGCTACATACACCAGTGGCAGCAATTTAAGGCTATTATTAACAGCTGATCCGCCCATTTCCTTTTAATTTTGCGTTGTGCATTTCCCCTTAATGTAAGTCTGAGGGTGAATTGTTACTCTTGCCTCCTTCAGAGAGTTAGAGAAACAGCCAGTTGAGAGGGAGGTGTTAATAAGATGGGTGAGAAAGGGAAGAAGGTCAGGAGCAATAGACCGGAGAATGTGAGATGGAATGAGGTCAAGGGGGCAGGTGGTTGGGCGGGCAGAGGTTACCAAGGTAAGAACTTGATTGGGGGACAGAGGGGTGAAAGAGGAAAGCGAAGGGGAACAGGATAATGTTAATGGAGATGTACTTATGGGAGAGGGCTTAGGCCAGAGAGGAGGGAGACAGGGTGCAGAGTCTGTTGCTGTGGGAGGGTTGTGAGTTCCCAAGAGTGGGAGAGAGTAAAGAAGTGGTCAGATACATGAAGTGGAGTTACAGTGAGGTTAGATGTAGAGCAGTTTCTGGTGAAAATATAGACTAGATACCCGATGACATATTTAAACACATTGAATATTTTTGTTGGTTTCCCCCACCATTGTTCTATTTTTAGAATACTGACATTAGTAAATAATAATGATAATTGTTTAGTAACATGACCCCAGCTTTACGGAAATGTCTTATTTATTCATGTACAAGTCCATATGCCAGTTTAAACATTGACATTCCTCCTGATATCCTACAATGTCAATCCAGAAAAGCTAAATTCACTTCTGTCTGTTTAACAGCAATGTGTTGAAGAGTTATCATCATCTGCTGCTAGTGGAGTTACTTGAAGAGTCTGGAGAGGAACTCCATCAATTCCAGGTCAATTCAGAAAATGTTGGGTGTTCTGATGATTATTCTGTTCATAATAATAATAATAATGTTATTTTGTACAGCGCTTTTCTAAATACTCAAAGACGTTTCACATAAATTAGAGACAAATGGATCAAAACAAAACACAGAAAGACAATGGAACAAACAAAACTAACAAACAACATCCCCGGCACAAAAGAAAACCGGGGAAGCCACGCAGAACGAGTCCTGTAGTGGAGGGCAGGGTGCAGGGTTTAGCAGGTGAAGGGTTATGTGGAGGGATTAGCAGCCATTTTTTAAAGTAAATGGCACTTTTTTTCAGTGTATGTAATCCTTGAGAAAATCTGCTTTTGGACTGTCCAGCCTGAAAACGTCTTTTCGGAGCATAAAATGTGGAAATGCATCTAAAGGCAGTGTAGGAGCTATTTATTGAATTGTAAGTTTTCACAAGTACTATTGTAATTCCAGTTGTTTATTTAGGTTAGATGTTTTAATATATTAGGATAGTTTTTTGGCTTAATTATTTGTAGTTCATTAAGTCTGTTGATTGGTTAGTTAATTGGGTTTTGTTAAGTTCTAATAGATTAGTGAGCTTGATATTGCCTGTACATGTGTAATAAAGGATTGTTTAAGTGTACATTACAATGCATAAGCAGGATATGATAAATAATGAAGGGCATTATGAAGGATATGTAATTGTATGTATTAAGAAAGTCACTGTATGTCATATTGTTTAATGTTTAGGTGTGAATGTTTTTTTTAATATATAATGATTCTATAGGAGTTAGGAATGTGGGACTGTTTCTTTAAGAAGAAGTAATTCCTTCAATTTGTTGCTAGGGAAGGCGGAGTGAGACACTGAGCCAATTGGGACCGGAAGGACGCGCGCATGGATACTTTGAAGATGGACTATTCCTTTGTCCCTGGAGGGAAAAGAGCCTCCGCCTTCTCCAAAAGCAAATGGACCTATGGACGATCGGGATGTTAAGAATAAGGGAAGGGAACTAACCAATGAGAGGGCCTTAAGCTCCGTGACTGAAAAGTATTTAAACTAACAGCGCGAAACGAAACGGTCTATTTTCTTCGAAAGCAGAGGCGGCAGCTAACTGGGACCAGTCTGTGAGTCTGCTGGAGAGGATATGGCCTCGGTCGAGTAATGTATAACTGTTTTGTCATCTTTTATTAAATCTTTTAATTGCACTCATTTGCATACTGAGCATTTCTCCCACGAACTGGCCGGAATAACGAACAGAATCTTTCAGTTTACACATGGGGTTTACATAAAGGTGTAGCCAGGTATAGGACCGGGATGCACCCTGGGTAGGTGTATGACAGCAGCAGCAGCATGGGGATTTTCTTTGTTCTTTTGTTTGTTTACTTGTTTTGTTAAGTTCAATAAATATCGGTAAAATCGGGCTCCCGCATGGACCCTGCATTCTTTTTTTTAGCTGCTTAATGTACATGCCTACGGTGCATCAGTGGCTTTTTGGTTTATTTTCTTTGATTTATGTTTATTTGCTTTAATTCACAAAGACAAGTGGCCACTACACAAAGTAAAAAATCTTGCCTTTGAACCTACAAGACGGATTCTTCCCACTTGGACTGGATGGATCGTTTTGAAAAGTTTGACAGCGCTGAATCGCTGCATGCGATCATTGCGCAATACTGGAGCACCACTCAGCGGCTTTCATTGATTAAAAGCCCGACTTCAGTGTGTGTCTTTGTGTGATGAATTGGATCTGATCGGCCAGTGAGCACTCGTTCTGTGTTTTGCTGCACTTTGCCTGCATTTATGTCCGATTGTGGATTTTGATCTATGTGCTACAAGTAATTTTAGAGGAAACGTTCAAAATGTCAGACTGAGGGGACTGACGTAGGATCGCCGTCAGCAAAAGGAAACCTTAAATTGACTTCTAAAGGCTTGGGCTTCTACACAGAAATGTGCAAGCAAAAGAGGAGTACAAAATGTAAACAAGCCAAGAGGTGTTTGGAAAACATACCTGCGTTAATGGCATCAAATACAAAAATTAATTCAGTGAACGTTGAGCTTTCTAAATTCATCAAGACTCAAATGACATGCATACATCTTTTGTGAACTTACCTTTACCACAAGATGAAGTGGCAAGACAAAATAAGAACAAAGAAAAATGACTGTTCTACGATTTCACTGAAAAGGTAAAAAGCTGGCTGTGTGAAATGGGTCACCCATATACTATGGGGTCAGATCAATCTCATAATTCATAAATGCACACAGAACAATTCACAAATATATTTGATATACAAGTGTACACAGAAAGATTTACAAATAAATGTGACTCACAAATGCACATTCCAATGCAGATTTGTATGTATTTGTGGATCGCTACACATTCGTGTGTGGCTTGCTACATTACATTTAGCTGACGCTTTTATCCAAAGCGACTTACATGATATACAGTATACAGTAGACGTAGACACAGCAACGGTGAGCAATTAGGGTTAAGTGTCTTGCTCAAGGACACAACGACATGGACTGGCTGAGCCGGGGTTTGAACCACTGACCCTCTGATTGAAAGACTGACTTGCTAACCACTGAGCCACAGTCATGTGTGGGTTTTTTGAGACTCCCCTGCCATTGCCAGACCCACAAATGCGTTTTTCCAACATGGACCTATCTGTAGCCAATCAGATGTAACCCTCATCTTCAACCAATCACATCACTGCCGTCCTGCTGAAGCAGCTCTGGAAGCGGCCGTCATTCAGACGCAGTCGTGCGGCTACGGATAATATTATGAACCCAGACACGGTGTTTGATGGTCCGACGTTTGAGGGACTTCCACAACAAGTATAAAGCAGAACGAGTGGTTAGTTCAATATATATTTTAACTACACTCACCTAAAGGATTATTAGGAACACCTGTTCAATTTCTCATTAATGCAATTATCTAATCAACCAATCACATGGCAGTTGCTTTAATGCATTTAGGTGTGTGGTCCTGGTCAAGACAATCTCCTGAACTCCAAACTGAATGTCAGAATGGGAAAGAAAGGTGATTTAAGCAATTTTGAGCGTGGCATGGTTGTTGGTGCCAGACGGGCCGGTCTGAGTATTTCACAATCTGCTCAGTTACTGGGATTTTCACGCACAACCATTTCTAGGGTTTACAAAGAATGGTGTGAAAAGGGAAAAACATCCAGTATGCGGCAGTCCTGTGGGCGAAAATGCCTTGTTGATGCTAGAGGTCAGAGGAGAATGGGCCGACTGATTCAAGCTGATAGAAGAGCAACCGAGGTATGCAGCAAAGCATTTGTGAAGCCACAACATGCACAACCTTGAGGCGGATGGGCTACAACAGCAGAAGACCCCACCGGGTACCACTCATCTCCACTACAAATAGGAAAAAGAGGCTACAATTTGCAAGAGCTCACCAAAATTGGACAGTTGAAGACTGGAAAAATGTTGCCTGGTCTGATGAGTCTCGATTTCTGTTGAGACATTCAGATGGTAGAGTCAGAATTTGGCGTAAACAGAATGAGAACATGGATCCATCATGCCTTGTTACCACTGTGCAGGTGGTGTAATTGTGTGGGGGATGTTTTCTTGGCACACTTTAGGCCCCTTAGTGCCAATTGGGCATCGTTTAAATGCCACGGCCTACCTGAGCATTGTTTCTGACCATGTCCATCCCTTTATGGCCACCATGTACCCATCCTCTGATGGCTACTTCCAGCAGGATAATGCACCATGTCACAAAGCTCGAATCATTTCAATTTGGTTTCTTGAACATGACAATGAGTTCACTGTACTAAAATGGCCCCCACAGTCACCAGATCTCAACCCAATAGAGCATCTTGGGTGGAACGGGAGCTTCGTGCCCTGGATGTGCATCCCACAAATCTCCATCAACTGCAAGATGCTATCCAATCAATATGGGCCAACATTTCTAAAGAATGCTTTCAGCACCTTGTTGAATCAAGGCCACGTAGAATTAAGGCAGTTCTGAAGGCGAAAGAGGGTCAAACACAGTATTAGTATGGTGTTCCTAATAATTCTTTAGTTGAGTGTATATGCGTGTCTGTTGTAAGCTTCGCTCAAAGCAGCGGCGCTGCCTGTATGAACGAGGAACAATGGCGGCTGAGCACATTGAGCTGTGAGAGAGATTGAATGCGTAAACCTCGCTGGAGGTAACGCAGCGTTGACTTTTTGAGCTAAGAGAGTCGCTATCGTGCAACATTGTTATAACAACTGGGTTTCGTAAAGAAGTGCGTTAGTTTCTATCATAACTATATAGTCCTCCGAGGCCTGTGGGGACTAGGATAAGTTGCCCACAGTAAGGAAAGGTTGGAGGTTCGTAGATGTTGGCGACGGCCACGCTATTGTCTCTATATACTGATTCTTAGGTTACTGTTTAGAAAGCACGATAAATTACAATCTGGAATAGAGACTACACATGATCTACTTGCGGTTGCAGCACTTGGGGTGAGTGCATAATTAGTTTCAACAGAACTGAACTGCGAAGACTTGGGAGCTAAGTATAGCTCTTACCAGCCGCGAAGGGGCCATGAGCTCGAGTATTTAGTACAGGCTGGAACTGATGAATCAATGGCTCTGGTAGGTTCTGTTGTGCTGCATTCATGCCGAGATTTCGCGACGTTTATACTCGCGTGAGATTAGAGCTAGAGAACTAGATCAAATTTGACGACGCTTGAGCTAATCTAGAAAACGAAATTATCTGAACAATTATAGTATAGGAACCAGTTATAAACTCAGTAAATTCAAGGTAATGTCACGACAGAGATATTGGATCAATGAATTCATGGTAATGTTACGGACAGAGATGCTGAATTTGCTGATACGCGTTGTAAATATAGTGCAGTGAACTAACTGTTGTATGTTGTATGTTCTGTGTTGTAGACTGTAAGTGTGATATTGTTAGAACTGTAAAAGTGAGAGAAGTAGAACAAATAGTCATAAAAAGGAGACAAGGTGTTAAGGGGGAAGGGCACTTAAGAGAGATAAGACTAGAGGGAGCTACAGGAAGTAAGAGTGTGAAATCAAGAGGGAACCTTAAGACACAGGAAATAAATTAAGATAGATGGAATTTGACGAGTAATTGGGACTCGATGACAGAAGCGCAAATAATAGGTGATTCCTCCCAAAAGGTGAAAAGCTGTTCCACAGCCGGAGTTCAAGATTGCCAGTCCAATAAGGGAACTAGAGAAATAATTTCACCCGGTGAGAATTGTTCCATGAGAAATTAATTTGAGATGCAACAGATGTGTCCTAGTGAACTAATAATAAATAAGTCTTGATTGGTTAGTCGGGGAAATTCCGTGAACAATTAATTAGAAAAGATGTTGTAAAACAGTGATGGTGTGAGGATCGTGGAGGCACCACCGCCAGGGGGTGCCGAGGGAACTCTGGCCACAGCCAGGATGTCTCTCCCTCTTTGTTTCCCCCTCTCTTCTCTCTCAATCAGGCGGATGCAGAACAGCTGGGCGGAGCACCCGCGCAGCTGCGGCTCGTTCACACCATCAAGCCACAGTTAAAGCTGGCCTCCGCCCGGACGCCAGTGCCGAGAGATTGCCTTTCACGTCCTCGCACGAGAGCGACCGACCGTCGAAACCCGATCCCGGTGTGGGATCGCTACCTGCCCTTCACGAGCCGCTTCACGAGCTACGCCACGAGCCGCTTCACGAGCTACGCCACGAGCCGCTCCCGAGCAACGCCACGAGCCGCGTCCCGAAGCAACGTCACGGAGCAACGTCACGGGCCGTTTCCGGAGCAACGCCGCGAGCCGCTTCCGGGCTACGTCACGAGCCGCTCCCGAGCAACTCTACGAGCCACGTCCCGAAGCCACGTCACAAGACGCTTCTCGAGTCAATATTTGGTTCATCAAATTGAACTACAAGACTGGTATGGAAAGGGATAATTAGAGAGAAGAGAAGGACACACACACACACACACACTGATAAGCTGACACAGACTGTTAATGCAGGATGGAAAGCTGTTTAGAACTTTAGAAGTAGAGGGATGTGAAGTTACTTTTTTGAGGGTTTCCGGAGCATGCAGACTTGTCTTTCTTTGCACCTGAAAGTAGAAAACTAATTGACAAAGCAAAAAGATAACACCATTTGGTGAGATCAGCAAATGGGCAAGTGAAACCAGAATATACATCCTTGCCATTTGTAATCCCAGATCCCAAAACATGACTATAAACAAAACGGTTCAAGTTATCTAAAAAAACTCTATTAAATATTTTAAGCATGGGATGTATTTTGTGTAGTTATTAGTGTGATTCAATTTGAAATGGTGTTCATCATGTTTTTATTAAATCAATTTTTATTATAACTTTCTGCATCCGGGACTTCTCTTCGCACAATCGGCCAAATATTTTTTTAACTTAACAGTGACTTATGTTGTTAATAAAGTGATACTTTGAACCAGGTTGTTTATGTTAATAAAGTAATACTATGAATCAGGTTGTTAAAGTAGTTAAAGTAATACTTTGAACTAGGTTGTTTATGTTGTTATTAAAGTAATACTTTGAATCAGGTGGTTTATCTTGTTAAAGTAATATGAACCAGGTTGTTAATGTAGTTAATAAAGTAATACTTTTAATCAGGTTGTTTAAATCGTCTACACAAAGTTTTTAAGATCTTTTTTGTAGTCCATCTTCAGAACATTTTAGTTTCAAAGCAGGAGCGGACTGGCCATAGGGGATACCAAGGAAATCCCCGGTAGGCCGGCGGTGTTGGGCTGGTCCAATAACGGCCTATGTCATCACCAACCAGCTGGCCCTCTGACATCACTGGCCCCGACTATACATTAAACTTCACAGAACACTTTAAGTTTACTCTAACAATTAGTGTAGAAGAGGGCTGACTGACTTTTATACTACTAGTCACACTCACGGTTTCTATCCTTGTTACTGTTGGGAAAAATTGTTTTCTTTCTTCTATTATTGTATGGCCTGTGACTTCTAGATGAACTCCCCCCCCCCCCCGCCCCATAGACAAGACTATATGTGCATGATTTCATCTTATGTGCACACTGCACTCATCACTGCCATCAGATCAACTGAGCTACTGCACACCGACACACATGTGTGCAGAGAAATAGTGTTTCCCATGTGTAGAATTAATTTGTGGTTTATAGACAGTACACAGATATCACAATACATTTACAAACATGTATTATCAATCTTATTATTAATCCTATGATGCAGTCAGAGTGGAGGACCTATTGTTTTTGTATTATTATTATTATTATTTGTAAACTGTGCGCAAGGAAAGAGGTGCTTGGTCTAGAACTATTGTAAAAGGAAGGCGAGGTGGGCGAAGAGGGAGGTGCTTCACTTTCAGCACCTCCTCAAGTCTGAGTACGCCAAGGGCAACCGTGGTGGCACTGTAAATCAGCAGGTTTGCAACTACCTCAAAGCACAGCTTAGGGATGTCTATGAACATAAGGCCAGAGCATACCTGTTGCAGTCGCGTAATACATTCATTGAGCAGTTCGAGACGTGTTCTGCTGCCTTATTTAGCTCAATACGAGCTGATAGGGCAAAACAGGTTGTGACCTGGGTTAGGGACAAGCAGAGTAGAGTGGTGTCAGATGGGGTTGAGATGGTGCATGCCGCCACTGACTACTACCGCAAGTTCAGGGATACAGAGATATATTTAGGTTGTGGGGAGGTCTACCTTAATTGTTTGACCCAGCAGGTGCCAGCAGTCAAAGCACATGCAGTGCCTGGTATAGACGGGCTGCCGACAGAGTTTTATCTCAAGTCTTGGGACATACTTGGGCTGGTAGTGTTAGATGTGTTGACTGCAATACTTCACACAAGTGCGATGGGAGGGTCTTTGGTCACCGAAGTTATCTCACTTCTTTTTAAGGAAGGGGATCACACCGACCTAGAGAACTGCCGGCCTCTGACCATGCTGTGCATTGATTATAAACTCCTGGTAAAGGTCCTAGCTGACCGTCTGGGCACAGCACTTCCTCATGTGGTCCATGTGGACCAGACATTTGAGGTGGCGGGGCATTCGGTGAGATGGAATCTACAGCTTTTGCCAGGATGCTGTCGCTTGGGTGGAAGACCGGCACCTACCACTTGGTGTTTGGTCTCGACCAGGCGAAAGCTTTTGACAGGGTTCCCTGGGGCTTATGTTTAGGATGTTGAATGATCGTAGGAAAAATATAAAAAGTCTAAAAGTATACTTGTGTACATATAACCTGCATAAGATGCTATAATGTATAATCGTCCTGTATATTGGGTATTATGTAACCAATCCTGTGTAAGAGGATGTGTTTTTTCTTTGTTACTATATAAGGCATCAAACTTCCTGTAGTCTGTATGAAAACATGATGTAATATGTAAGCATGACACATGAAGAGGAGGAGGAGTGGACCGCTTCTGTGTCTATAAAACAGCTCCTCAGATAAGAGACTGTATTTCACCAGATCTTTATGTCTGGATAGGGAATCCTCCAATTCTTTGGAAAACTGGATTTAATAAACTTCTTTACCTTAGGGTCTGGGACAAGGCTCCCAGTTTTATAGATTCGATGACACTTCTGAATATCAGAAGACTTGGAATTCTTAAGCTCCGTGAGTACACAGGAAATCTGCCAGCTTATTAGAAGGCTGGACCAAACAATCTCCTTTTGACTTCCAGAGGATCAGGCTTGACTTGGGGACAACGTATTGTTGAACAGCTGGTCGGTGCGGTAGACCGTTCAAACTCTTTTTTTACGTGTTTTTATTCACTTCAAACAATTTTTAAGCAAATAACAGGGAGAGAGAGAGAGGAAGAGAAGAGAGAGAGAGGAGCATAACACAATCAGGTGACCGGCGACCACGGAGAGCCCTGCGGGACACGGGGACACCTACGATGGAGGGTCTGTCGATCCGTGCCTACCGAGCACCAACCAACCGCACTGTGGGCTCACGCACGAATCACCTGCCTCGTTGGGAAGAAAAACAGCGTTTCCTGACCGCCCAACTTGACGCACGAGGAGTCTCAACCGTTATGAGTCCCTCTCCCCGCCTCCGGGCAAACACAGCGCTGCCTGGCAGGGAGCCAGGGGCTCTCTCCCCAAATACAACTGATTTACAAACCAAATCTATATGTGCAGGATATGTACGTGTACCATTTAGTTCAGGGGGTTTATCAGTGGTGTAGCCGTAGTGGATGTAGCTCAAATTTACCTCAGGGGCTGTCGGTGCGCGTCGTCACGGAGCTCGGCCTCGGGGTCACGTGGGTCGATGGGAGAGAATGGATGAGACGAAAGAAAGGCTACGGACGCGCTGACTTGATTTAAAAAACGATTCAATCAGATTTTATTTTACCAAAAGATAGAACAATTAATACAAGTAACAAAAAGCAATCTCGAAAGGACTGAGAGGGAAAACTGAGCAGACAGGAGATTGAGGCTCTACTGAAAGTACGGAGAAGTCAATTAACTCAACGGCACCTAAGTATCGCTACAACTTGACCTGATCACGCCTGAACGCAAACTCAACTCTACTGTCCTCCTCTCACTCTTCATGTATATCTAACCTCCTGACCCCTCTACCGGGATGGAGGAACTGGGGCTCGTGACCGCCCCCACCCTTGCGGTTCGCCTAAACTTCTCCTTTTTTACCCTCCAGGTGCACAGGCCTCATTCTTGCTGAGCTGGCACAATCCTTCCTCTCAGTCAAAACCACAAGTTTCCTCTTCACATGTAAAAACCGTTAACATACATTTAATACATATACATTCAAAGATGATACTAAATTTTCCATCCCTTCATGTTATATGTTCGAGTAGTCACACATTGATTATTATAAATCATGAATTTCACACAATGTTATATCATCAATTATAACACAAATTATAAAAGTCAAAAATTAAAGTATGGTATCTTATAAAAATCATTGAAAGATCATCATCATCGTACTTTGGTTTTACCCATCATTTCATTATCATTTCCTGATCAACATCAACCCTTTTCTTTCTCATTTTTATTAAGAAACCATTAAAGTTCATCAACATCACTTATTTCATTTTTTCTTTTATTTATCGATCAAGTTCACTTTAAATGTTAAATCAATCATTGCTTACCACCTTCATCAACCCTGGTTAGTAAAAAATCCTCTATCATCATTTATTATGAAATCATTGACATCACTTTATTCGAAATTTGAATTAAACAAATCATCCGCAGTTGGTCTTACGAAACCCGGCCGGGCATCATGTAGACCTACTTCTCCTTTTTGTCTCCCCGTCTCGACAGTCATATTCCCTTAATGTCTGACATATTTATGACCCTTCTTTTTTTTTGTATAGAATTGTGCTGCGCTAGCAGTTTTTTCATCCTTCTCCTTTGTCTGCCTCCGACTAACGGCAGGAAGCCAAGTTTTCTCCCACCGCAAAACCAGGCTCCCTGTCTAGGTTTAGATCAAGATCTCAAGATCCCTCTCTAATTTAGATAAGGATCAGAGTCTCTGGCCGAGTAGATACCAGCAGAGAACCTGAGCCTCCTAGTTGACCCGAGATTCACTGCATGTTGTCCAACAATATGTAGAAAATCCCTAAAAGATCCCATGTGCCACTATAACTGTTTTCATTGAATTGAAATTGTTGGTGACTTGTACTTGTAAAGAAGAAGAAAATGAAATAAAACCACAGAAGGCCAGAAGGACTTAAGGTAAGAAAACTTTGCAGTGTGTCTAAAATGCGAGTGTTCACAATAGGCAATAGTACAGACGAAGTAAATGGCTATTCATACTGGATGTTAGGGTTACAGCCCATAGTGCCATGGCCAACTGGACCAGGCACTTTTTGGCAGTCCAGAAGAAGCTTGCGCTCTGGAAGAGCTGGTGCCTGACTTTGATAGGTAAGGTGTTTGTTCTGCAGGCAGACGTTCTGCCTTCTCTCGTGTACTTGGCATACATAGGCCCACTGCCAGTCAGCATGAGGAGGCCCGTGTTCGCCTTCCATTGGGCCGGAAGATACAAGTATGTATCGAGGGCCTGCATGACTGGATCAAAGCATGGGGTAGGGATGTTCCTCACCTCCAGCTGAAGCTGGACTGCATTTTTGTTTTGTTTCGGTGTAAGGAGTTATCTGCTCCAGTTGCACATCCATCAGGACACTTCCTGCGGCTCTTTTTTCCCCCCCATCAGGCCAGGCGTATGCTGGTCTGGAACAATTTGGTACACCGGGCAGAGCAGCAGACATGGCATTACCAACATGCATCTAGGTGGCTGCAGGCCCATCCCGAGGTGTCAGAAACAGGGGTCAGGCTGAACCACAGAGTCCTTTACAAAGTTGCCAGGCAGAGAGTGATCGGACCTACGGTGGTTGGGACCCCAACTCTATTTGGAGGGGGGATCCAGTTACAAGGGCTTGACAATGGCCTCAGAAAGGTAAGCACACTTTATTTGAGTTGTTTTAGCTGCTGCTACCTCTTAGCTACGTGGTGCCTCCACCATGCCGGCATGTGGAGCCACCATAGTGTCTGCCTAATGTTTAAAGAGGTAGATGGAAGCTGCTCTAGATTTCCAGACTCGACTTTTCCAGAAACCTAATTTAAAAGGCCCTAAACTTCAAACCAGAAGATCTGAATTGTATTCTTACACCATCTTCGAACAAAGGTTTTGATTAGGGATGCACCGGGGGTCGATACTGCGTTAAAATACTCGTACTCATATCGATTTCAATTGTCGATACCAAGAACCGATACCAATCAACAGTATTTCGCTACAACAAACTGGTCGCGCTTTGTGGAGAAAAAGATTTGTTGTCCTACCTGACTTCAACGTCTAGGGCAGGGGTCGGCAACCCGTGATCCAGAGCCGCATACGGCTCTTTCGTTGCTCTCTTGCAGCAAGGTGTGTAGAGTTATGGTGCGTTCACACCGAACGCGGCGGAAAATTACTGCCGTTCCGCCGGTTTGAATCAAACTGTTGCTGGTCCGCCAGAAGTAGCGCTGGCAGCGGCCACATTCAGACGCTGTTGTGCGGCTACGGATGATATTATTGTAGCCGAGTGTCTGTTGTGTGTCTATATTTGTAATTCTAATAAAATGAAAACACGCTGCAGGGTAACTTGAACCACTTTTTTATCTCCTTCACACACGTATATCCCACAATTCCACTCCTTTTCCTTTCCGTTTCTCCCTCCACAATAAAAGCACCGGAAACATAACTTGGAACACAGCTTCCTATATAATTGCTCGATCCCTAATATTATCGCTTACATTATGAACCCGGACACGGGGGCGTTTTATGGTCCGACATTAGAGGGACTTCCACAAGAAGTTTAAAGCTTGGGATAGCCTTCTGTTAATTTTGTACTATAGGCTTGACATAATCTGCAGAGGATAAAATAAAATCTGCCTCCAAATTAATTGCACTTTCATGGAGACCAAATCTAAGAAGTATCGGTATCGGTACTCGGTATCGGCAAGTACACAAATAAAAATACTCATACTCGTACTCGTATCGGTTTGTAAAAAGTGGTATCGTTGCATCCCTAGTTTTGATGTTAGCTTTCGGTCAGCCTTTGTAATGAAAGAGTTCTGGACACTTTTTGAAAATGTAAAATCTCAGTTTTCTGCATTCAATGTCGAGAAACTGACCGATAATGCCCTTAAAACGGTCATTGTCAGAATGTTCAATGAGACAGTAAATGTGGATGACATCTGGTAGTGGCTGAATAAATATTGCACTGTGAAAGGCCAGGCTACCAAGGTGAGAGATGAAGATGGCATTTGGAACTGTGCTTAGAGGGTCCCCATCCAGCAATGGAAGAACCGTCAGGGCTACCAAGGCCTGAACTATTTGCCATCCATGATAGTCCTGGGTAACAACTTTGGCTGTATTCCTTATCAGGTCCAACCCAAGCTCTGTCGCAAGTGGGGTGAGCATGGGCACTTGGCAGAAGCATGCCAAAAGACAGTATGTGGAAAATGCAGGAAAATCAGGCATACTTTTGAGGAATGCACAAATGACAGACAGTGCAAACTGTGTAGAGAAACCACACATCTTGCCCATGGTCTTTTGCCAACAGATTGAAATCTACACAAATTAATAGAAATGTAAAGGTCATTGAACAAAATGGACAGGAAGACCTGTCTCAAGAGATCTTTGAAGAGGCGGAGCAAAATAATTCAGATCTCCCTCCGGGTCCTGTGACGGGAGAACAGGGATCAGGTGAGAAGGGGAAGTCGAGAGTTTAAACTTTTTAAACTCCTATAAGTCAGATGTGTTTTTAATACAGGAATGTGGCTTGCCCTTCTTAAACCACTATAGGGAGTGGGAAAAATTATGGCCACAAACGTCAATATGGAGCGGCTCAAAATTTGATTTAAAAAATCCCCTTATCCAGTTGAAGGGCAGCAATGTGGTGAGAGATGGCCAGGCAATTTTAGCACACTTAACTTTAATGGGAAAGGATTTTAAGCTCCTAAATATTTATGGTTTTAATGACAAAAATTACAGGCATGACATTTTAGAAGACCTGCAGTACCACATGCTAGGTAGGGCACCCTTAGTTCTAGGAGGAGATTTTAACTGTATTCTTTAGTTACTGGGACTGATAGAAAAGGAGCAGGAGAGGACTTTAAAGTTGACAAAACATCAGTTTTACTATAAAATATATGCAGGGATTTTAAAATGCTGGATTGCTATAAAACCATGCATCCCAGAGAGGAGGGCTTCACCTGGTTCAGTGGAGATGGTGCCAGAGCCTCTCGAATAGACTATACTTTAACACGTGATTGCCCACCAACTGATGCTAGGTTGTTACCGGTCTTCTTTTTAGACCACACAATGCTTTCATGCACCCCCTCACTATCCTCTGGTGTGACAGCAGGAAGTGGTCTGCGGAAACTCAACTGCTCCCTCCTGGAAAACAAGGAGTTAGGTTTGTCAGTTTAGGGAGCAGTATCAAGAGTGGCTGACCCTTCAAGACACATGCACACTGGTGGTAAAATAGTTAAAAGAAAGCCCCCCTTTCTTTAGACAGGCAGGAAAGAAGAAGAAAGATAGGGACAACAGGCGCATGTTGGGCCTGCAGAAGAGACTACAGCGATATTTTAAAGTAAACCAACAAGATATGTACTTTAATGAAGAAATTAAAGCAGAGAAAAGAAAAGCAAGGGTGTCATCTTAAGAAGTAAAGAAAGGGATATATAAGGTATTTCTTTAAGATCATTTTAAACAAAAGGGGGGGGGGGGGGCATTTTAACACTTCTGACCCGGCCAATGCGGATCCGCGTTTTGACCAGGTTTGTTTTTTAAATATATAATATAATATTGACTTCTACCGGATACAGAAGACTTCCTGCTAGGGGCATTGGCGTGTCATATCACTCTGTGTGAAATCCTTCACTGTGATTTGTTGAATCCTGTGTCCGTTGACATTTTGTGAAAAAAAACTAACCAATGAACACTCAGAAAAACTCAAAGGACTACACACCTGAGGTATATATATATAAACACGCTACAGTTTTCAGTCAGAGAGAAGCGCGATCATGCCACCGACTAAGTTCAATACGGAGGAAGCACTTTTGGTGATCTGGGGAAGCAGCGACGAGGATGACGGCGCAGCATCAGAGCCTGAAGGGTTTGATTCCTACGACGAAGAGGAGTACACCAACAAACGGGATCCTTTTGAAGATGGTTAAGTGTTTTACTACACTTTGTTTTGCAGCTTTATTTGTTACTGTCCATACGACGGCACTGTGCGATCGTAAGACGGCACAGTGCGATCGTAACGCTGTCTAGTACTGTTTTCAGTGGTGGATTTAGCAAATTGGGGGCCCAAGGCGAAGGTATGTATGGGGCCCCCCCATCCGATCTTTAAAAGCTGTTCATTGTGGCTGATGTCAGGTGTGCAATCCATTATGACAGCATAATATTTGGCCCTCTTCACTTTTTCAACAATGGCATCAAGGGTGCCACATGTGCTATCAATTCATTCTGGATCTGCTTACTCAAATAAGTGTCTGACAGCTCTTTTTCTTGGATTCTTCTTAAATGTTCTTTCATGACAGGGTCAAATTTTGCCATCAGCTGTACTTGTCCTAGGAAGTTTCCATTGCCATGCTCATATCATTTCTCTGTATGCCCATGAAAAGCAAGGACCCAAACGCCAAGGCAACGGTGTAACATAACTTTATTTCCGAGGAAAAGGCAAAACAAGGCTCCAAGGGAAGACACAGACTATCAGCACCTGAGGGTAATGGGGAACAGGTGGAAACAATCGGGAATCAGGAGAGACAATCACAGGGGAAGGAAGTGCAGGGACACACAGGAAACACAAGGCAGGGCTTCACAATAAGACACAAGAGATGTAGTGGCATGTTCAACACTTTGGACGTTCCTGCCTGTATCCCCAGTAGCCGTAAGAAAGTGTGTCATCTTTGGCAGCATTTCTAAATATTTATCGGCGTCTTTTCTTTTTTTTCTTTTAATTGAGCCGCTTGGATAACTTTGTTTCATTTTTCTTTTATTCTTGTCTTGCTTCTGAATCGTCCCTGTGTAATTTCCAGTCCTGTCACTGTGTGTTTATCTTTCGCGCCGTGCACCGTTACGGACTAGTCCATTTCATTGTGAATGTAGGGGGTGTAGGGACACAACAGATAACCATGAACTGGACATTTTAACTACTACTTCAACGTATTTCCTAAGAATATTAATACAATTGACCATGCTTTTGAAGCGTTCATGATAAGGGGCTTTATTTTTTATTTTTGAGGTTGGTTGGGGGCCCCCCTACTACGACCACTGGTAGGGGGCCCCAAGCAGCCGCCTACCTATGCCTCTGTTAAGACTGCCTCTGACTGTTTTCAAAGAGCACACCGTGCATGCTGCTGCTCAAACGTTGCGACCACCGTCATCTTGAGGTCAGTGATCTTAGTACTGTTTACAAAGAGCACACGGTGCACGCTGTGTCCTTTGACCTGCCGCCGGCCTATGCCTTTATTCAGACTCACCCCACTCAACAAAACTATGTACCTTTTTTATGTATGTATTTTAGGTGAAATATTTCTTTAAATGACTGGTTTTAATTGTTAAATTACAAATGTATATGGTTTTACAGACTGATTGTATATTTATTGATTGGATTATGAAAAGAAACTGAGATGGTGGAATGTATTTTTCATGAAAAACACTTGAAATAAGTAGCAGTGAATGGATGGTCTACTTTTCAGATCCAGTAACAGGCACGGCCATCCCGGTATATAGGTAGATGCGGTACAGATGCATATTCCGGAATATTGTGATGTCACAAAGGTACTTTACATTACATTTAGCTGACGCTTTTATCCAAAGCGACTTACATGATATACATTAGACCATAGATGCAGCAATGGTGAGCAATTAGGGTTAAGTGTCTTGCTCAAGGACACAACAACGCAGACTGGCTGAGCCGGGGTTTGCACCACCGATCCTCTGATTGAAAGTCAGACCAGATAGGTACTCCCAATCAAAAGAGAAAATGACAGGAGACCCGTTGAGGAAAAATCTAACGGTTCTTTACTTAAATCCACAAAAACAGATCCAAAAAATAGGCAAATACGGGATAGCAACTAGGAACACCGCTGGATCACTCGGCTGTAACAAACACGGGTATACAACAGCAATCTGGCAGGGGACAAGGGAAAGCAGAGGAGTATATAAATGAGAGGGGAAACACAGGTGTTGAGCATGAACAATCAGGAGACATGGGAAGCTGTCACGACTCGGGACTCCGGCCGAGGGTCACTGGCGGTCTCTAGGGGCTTAAGGACTCTATTGCGGACTGGCTGAGGGTTGGGGCCCGGCTTTCCAGGTCCACACCTGGTAGTCATTCACAATCAGCCCCAATTAGACCAGGTGTGGCCAGGGCATAAATACCTGGCAGCAGACTGGACTCGTCACGGCGATGTTTGATCACATATACTGTTCTTGCTGCCCTTACGTAGCATTTTGTTATATACTGTTCTTGCTGCCCTTACGTAGCATTTTGTTATAGACTGTTCTTGCTGCCCTTACGTAGCATTTTGTTATAGACTGTTCTTGCTGCCCTCACGTAGCATTTTGTTTGTTGGTGGGTTGCGGTTCTCGGCCGCGACCTTTTGGCTTCAGTAAGCCCTCCGATCCATTCCGTGGTGTGTCGATCCTGGCCTGGGTGAGTGAAGACTATCTCCCTGGCGCCAGCGCTTTGTGTTAAACCTTTTGTGACTGTGACCGTTTTTCCCCCGTTGGATTATTTTTCCCCTGTTGGATTACTTTTTCCCTGTTGGATGATTTTTTCCCCTGTTGGATTATTCCCTTTGTTCCACTATTGACATTGGTGGATTATTGCCTCTGTGTGTTACCCTCTGACTCCTGAATAAAACTGAGAAACGATTCCACCCTCTGCATTCGGGTCCTCATTGGCTCACGAGGTAACTTGCGGGCTTTCCCTCCAGCGACCCGGGTTCGACTCCCCGCCCGGGGTCCTGACAGAAGCAGGGGAGTGACTGAGGACAGGTGAAGGGAATGACAATCAGGAGACACACATACACATTGAATTAACAGGGTGTTAAATAGGTAGGTATGTACGTACCTTTAAGAGGGACTATGTGACTACATGACTTTAAGAGGGAAGTAGGGAGACACTTTCCTGCACTAGAAAGCTAATGCTAGTGTTACTAATATTACCAAAATATAGTATTTGCTCTCTAATTTGTGATATAAATTATTTGGCTTCATGTAGTTTATAAATGGCATGCATTTAGTGTAACTTATTAAGAGCTTGAGGTTCCTTTGACAAAAAAGACAATGTCTTATGTTTGATCTCAACACTCATGTAGTAGAACCAAGCAATGCCTCTTGTGCTGGAAGGTAAAAACTGTTAAATGTGTCACCTGATGACGACGGAGAGCAGAAAGTTGAGTCCTTTTGCCCTTTTCGTTCCTTTGATTTCAAAGGAGGGCTTGTGCTACAGCTGATTCATTGCTTTGTTTGCCCATTAAGTGCCTCGCCATTTTATGGCAGTACTTGCGACAATACAGACAATGAGTTTTACTGTAATCTCTTGTTTCATCACAGTTGTGACTTTCCTCTGATTCACCAATAGAACCTTGCTCGTATGATCACTAGATCCTTGGAACTGCTTTCATGTATTATGTCTTTTTGACGGAATGTATTCAACACCACTGCTTTTAGAGGCTTCTAATACATCAGACAGTGTGCTGATTGAGTCCAGGTATTATTTGGTCAGCTGGAATTTAAATATACAATATAAATATAGCTAAACTATCTGCAAGAAACATGAAAATCTTACTGTGGCAGGGATCGTTCCTACCCCCGCGTCCATGGCTCGCACAGTAACACTCCGACACTGTATCGTTGTGGGTTTCACAGAGTTTTATTTCTCCGCAGACACTCTGCGCACACATTACCCACACCAACCACCCCGTGCACCCCACTGTGCGGCTCTTTATAGCCGCACCCCTTCCCCGCGCTCATCAGAACCAGCCGCTCCCACTAATGAGACCGGCTGTTTCCAATGAGCGCGCCTCACTCTCTTGCGTCGCAGGTGCGCTGACCACGCCCCCGCCCACATACCCCCACCGCCCGATTTAGGCCGGGGAGCCACCGGTCTAACCAACTCCCCCCCCCCCCCCCCCCTCCCTCCCACTGGGAGCGGGAGTCAGCCCCGACCATCTGCACCCCCGGCCTATGGACCACCATGGACCTAACTTTGCGTTTCCGCCCGATGCCAACGGGTGGTCCGGGCGTTGGCATCCTCCATCCGGGGGGGCCCGGGCGCGGGCCATGGCCCGGCCGGAGGGCGATCGAGCGCCCCGGGAGGCAGGTTCCTCGCGACCTCCGCCGGCCCCCTCCCGGGACAAAACCGGCTCTCACCCTCCGTCCGCCGCGGCAACCTGCAACACAAGAGAGAGAAGATTAGGGAAACACCAACCTATTTGTGTCCCCCCCCCGACCATCCCTCTGCCAGCTGGGCCTCCGCCCAGGCCCGAGCCTCCCGCTCGGCCGACCCGGCTCACCTGGTCCACCTCCATCAGGTCACAGTCCCTCTGGAGGTGCCCCGGCTGCCCGCACGTCCAGCATTCTGGCTCCGGACTCGGGGCGGGCCGCCAGGGGTCCCTCCAGGTCGCTTCGGGCCGCCGGAGAACCGGCCACAGCTCCGGCCACTCCCTGGGCTGGTTCCCCGGCGCCCTTCGCCTGGGCCGCGCTCTCCGCCGCCTCTCCGGATCCGGGTCCGCCCGGGCCGCTGCCTTCGGCGGCGACGCGTTCCTCCGCCCCGCCGTCTCCGCCGTCGTCTGCCCTGCCCCGGCCGCCGAGTCGCCGTCGCCGTCTGCGTCGTCGCGGTCGCGGTCCCCCGCGTCGTCGCCTCCGGGACGTCTGCGTCGCCGTGGTCTCGGTGCTCCGCGTTGCCGCCTCCGGGACCGTCTGCGTCGCCGTAGTCGCGGTCCTCTGCGTCGTCGCTTCCGGGACCGTCTGCGTCGCCGTGGTCTCGGTGCTCCGCGTCGCCGCCTCCGGGACCGTCTGCGTCGCTGATGCCCTCCGGGGGGGTCGGGCCCGGCAGGGCCAGGTCTGGGGGCTCCCCCGGCAGGTCCAGGGCCAGGTAGTCCTCGGCCAGGGTGACTGCGGCCAGTAGCGACGCCGGCTGGCGGCCGCGGACCCACGCCGCCATCCGGGCTGGCAGCCCCTCCACGAACTGCTCCGTGGCCACCAGCTCCAGCGCCGCCTCGATGGTTCCGAGGCCGCCTGGCCGCAGCCACCGTCCCACCCGGTACTGCACCTCCTGCGCAAATCCGCAGGGCAGGCCTCCGGGGCCCAGCCGCAGCGCCCGGAGCTTCCGGCGGAAGTCCTCCGGCGTCTCACTCGGCCGGTACCCCGCCCGCTCCTGCCGTACCTCCGGGTCGCCGGCCCCCGCGCACTCCAGCGTCGCCTCCGCCGGTGCCGTCACAGGTGTCGCCGCGGCCCCAGCGCCGCGCCGCTTCCGGGCTTTGGTCCGCCACCCCGCCTGGACCTCCTCCTGCCCGAGCGCCATCACGGCGCCCACCATCGGGCTACGACTTGGTCTCCTCGGTGTAGGCTTCTCCGCCCGCTGCTCGAGCCATGCCATCCACTCCTCCAGGGTCCTCCCGGGCCCCACGTTGGGCGCCACTGTGGCAGGGATCGTTCCTACCCCCGCGTCCATGGCTCGCACAGTAACACTCCGACACCGTATCGTTGTGGGTTTCACAGAGTTTTATTTCTCCGCAGACACTCTGCGCACACGTTACCCACACCAACCACCCCGTGCACCCCACTGTGCGGCTCTTTATAGCCGCACCCCTTCCCCGCGCTCATCAGAACCAGCCGCTCCCACTAATGAGACCGGCTGTTTCCAATGAGCGCGCCTCTCTCTCTTGCGTCGCAGGTGCGCTGACCACGCCCCCGCCCACACTTACATTGTGAACCGAACCTGACGATCAACCCACCATACAGGGTAAGGTTGTAACATGCACTGTCAGGATTGTGTTAACCGCGACAAGGTTTAATTCCACTGATTACTTCATTTAGCAGATAATCTTCTCACTTTTTCTTTGTCAACAAATCTCAATATGTATTTAATAGTTTTTAGACAACAGATCTATCATTTTGGACGCATTCACAATACTTGTTAGTAGATCAGTTTGTTGTGGGTTTGTACTCATACATAACATTTGAGAAAAACGTATTTAGAAAATTACCAGAATTAATTTTCTCTAGACAAAGTTAACTATTCTGCTAGTTCCATCATGCAAAGTTACAAATATGCTGTCAGTTCTGCTCTTTGGTGGTACATCTTGGTCATCACTAATGGCGGAGGAGGGACTTTCAGGGATTCATTTCTGAATCCAGGATTGTTTCCTATAAAGGGAAAAACAAAACAATATAAAAGCACTGGCCAAAGTAGTTACTGTTATACTTTGGAGAAGGATATGAAACCTTTGTAGTTTAAGTAAAGGTACAAGATAGCAACACGGGTGGATGTATGGTTGGGACAATGTTTGCAAATATGAAAACTTAACTCATTCTGATACAAACTGTAGGCTATATCATGAAAAACGTAATGGTCTGCAACAGGCACGTGCACAGATAGACCCCTAGTGGTGCTCAAGCACCTGCCCATTTGCCCTGAATGAGAAAAGTGCCCCTTCTACCGGAGCCCAATTTTTTTCTTCATTCATCAGTATTCAAGAATAAAAATTACTCTCTCTGTCATCAATTCCCCACAAATGTGTTTTGAAATCTGACGGGGCATTTATTTGAGTTCTTGTGAGAATTTCGCCCCGACATGCTCCGCGGCGCTCACAAGCCCCGCCCCTCCTCCTCCACTTAGTGCTCGTGCAGTGCTGAGCGCCAGGCCAAACGGGTGCAGCACTTCTCCTCTGACCCGCAGCATCAGACAAACAGGTAATGACGGTGTTTGTGCAATCCCCCGACGTTGTTTGGTGATAAATTAACCACAACATTAGCGCCGCTGAAAACATTACGTCATAACTGGTCCGACGTTTCCTAAAAAAATAAACAAACAAAAAACTCACGAAATCCGTGATTTCAAAGCCTTGTCCAGCTGTTTACTGATGTTAGTCATGTTTAATGAAGAGAGAGAGGGAGAGATATACAGGCAGGCATCTTCTTTGTGTTGTTGTATAAATGCCGTTTAGACAATTTCGAAAGTATGTTGATCAGTATGTAGTATGTAGCCAATCATCTTTATTCATAAGGAAAATGTAAGCTAGCTGTCTAATCTAGCTAGCTGTCTAGTCAGAAAACAGTAAAAAATGTGTGTGTACTGTGTTGTCAGCTTTATAGAGATTATGTAAGTCACTCTTGATTATTATGCAGTGCATAATAATCAAGAGTGACTTACATGATATTCATTTATTTATTCAATTTGATAATTTGAGTTAGTTTGTTAACAACAATAAATATATAAGTTGAAAATATCCTACTGTGTTTTTTATTTATTTATTTATTATTATTTTTAATTTCATAAATAATTTTGGCGATGGGTGCCCTTTTTTTTGGTTTGAGCACCTGCCCCCCAAAATATCTGTGCACGTGCCTGGTCTGCAAACAAGCAGATATCAAGGGTATATTAGATACATGCTGTAAATTCCAAATAAGTAAATGTTCCCATTAGTAACAATAGGAAAGTAAAATGTGAGGCACTGGCGCACAGGCGCAGTGCATAGACAGTGTTAGCCAAATGTAGTCTTAGGTTTGGTGAAAGCATATAGCTTGCACACAACCAATCATTAATTATTTCTCAAACACCAACATCTCAAATATCGTTGAAGCAGCACACTTTGGGGATACATACCCAATGTCATTTTTTACATTTAATTAAGGTTTACGAATGAAGTTCAGAATGTCTGTATTTCTCACATAATTTAATCATGGTGTGAGTTTATCAGGTCAACGCGGCAAGTTATGTATAATTTGGGAATAAATATGTAAAGCTGGTAAAATAAGTATTGAACATGTCACCATTTTTCACAGTAAATATATTTCTAATGGTACTATTGATATGAAAATGTATCCAGATGTTTTTAACAACCCAAGTGCTTCATATATACAAAGAAAACCAAACAAAGAAGTCTAGAAATTAAGTTATGTGTAATAAATAATAAAATGGAATGACACAGGGAAAAAGTATTGAATACGCTGACTTAAATGTATTAGTACTTGGTTCAAAAGCTTTTGTTGGTTCAAGTAGCCTCATGTATGATAAACTAGTCTCATACATTGCTCAGGTATGATTTTGGCTCATTCTTCCACACAGTTTTAAAGCTTTCGTGGGAACTTTGAGCTTTAGTTCTTTCCAAAGATTTTCTATTGGATTCAACCTTATTGTTGCAAACATACTGATATCGGTTACAGAAGGATTTCTGAATGGTCCAGTAAGCACTGTTGGGGCCGTAATCCAGACGTGAAAAGAACATACTTTCACATATATACACATTTACAATAAACACGATAAATATAAAAAGACATTAAAGAGAACAGTAGTCCGATTAGTGTGGATGGAGGAGTCTGAATAATTGTTCATCAGAGTGACGGCCAGTAGAAAGAAGCTGTTCCTGTGTCTGGTGGTTTTGGCGTACAGTGCTCTGTAGCGCCCCCCAGAGGGGAGGAGTTGGAACAGCTTGTGTCCAGGGTCCAGGGTTTTTTTGTTCATATTGTGTGCGGTTGACAAATAATTTCCTTTTTATTACAATTAGGCCAAATAAAAAGCCTCTAGTAGTAAGTACAGTCTGGACAGTCTTTTTCTCTCAACGCCTCAATAGGTAGATTTTGCCAGTCACCGAGGCAGAGGTCAGTGATCTTGGGCTTAAAAAGGTTGGTGACCACTGGTGTAGAGGGAGAAGAGCAGTGGGGAGAGCACACATCACTGGGGGGGAGGGGGGGGCTTGTAGTCCATTTGCTGGATGTGATTTTTCCCAGCCTCACCTGCTGCGTCCTGTCCTGGCACAGTGAGCTGGGAGAGTTTGGGCTGAAGTACCTCCGAGATGATAGTGGTGAATGCAGAGCTGAAGTCCACAAACAGAACCATTGTATATGTCGAGGTGTTGCAGCATATGGTGCAGTCCCATGTTGACTGCATCATTCACCGACCTGTTTGTGCATTAGGCAAACTGCAGGGGTTCTAGCAGGGGCCCTGTGATGTTCTTCAGGTGGGTCAACTCCAGTCTCTCAAAGGATTTCATGACCACAGACGTCAGGGCGACGGGTCTGTAGTCATTTAATCCTTTGATGGAGGATTTCTTGGGGACCGGAATGATCATGGAGTGTTTGAAGCAGGAGGGGACTTCACACAGCTCCAGTAAACGGTTGAAGATCTGCGTGAAGATGGGGGCCAGCTGGTCAGCACAGACTTTCAGGCAGCAGGGGAACACACATCTGTGTTTGTTTGATGATGGGGCAGTTGGGCGGGTTGGAAGTGGGCTTGTCGAACTTGCAATAAAAGGCATTCTGGTCGTCAGCCAGTTGGTGATTGTCTTCAGTGGGGGGGAATCACCATAATGACAGCGCCGTTAAGCGGGCTGCTCGGTGGAGTTGGAAGCCCGGCGGATGGAGTGCGCTGTCCGGGATGTGCGCACCGAGCCAGATTTCGGTGAAGCACAGGGCGGCAGATCTGCTAAAGTCCGTTTTGGCTTTGTTCAGGAGTAGCAGCTCGTCGATCTTGTTCGCCAGAGAGCGGACCTTCGCCAGATGAATTGACGCGAGCGCAGTTTGAAATCCCCGCAGGCGTAGTCTAACAAGCGTTCCAGTGCTCTTCCCACGTCGGCGTCTCCGGTGAAGTCTGAGAAGAGCCGCTGCTCCTCCAAGTAAAAGCTCTGAGGTTTTCCAGTTCAATGAAAAACGGTGAAAAAATTTCACCAGTTTTGTTGACGGTAAAAAAAACTGAAAAAGTACTAGAGGGCGCAGTACCGAGGATGCCATCTGCGGTGCCATCATGATTTAACATGACCACTAGGTGACAGACAAAGTAGTGAAAATCAACTCTGTGGGGTCCATTTTTTATCTTCCCAAAAATTGCACCAGGCATATCAGCAGGCTGTTTTCTATTGATTGCAATGCTGGTATTCGTCCCCATGGGGTGAGTGATATGTCAGGCGTTGGACCCCACCAGGATAGACAAACGCACACACACACAACCTAATTTCTCCCGAGGGTTGAGCCGTCAGTATTTGATTTGAAACGTATGTCATATATGTTGTGTATGTGATATATGTGATATATATTATACAGTATATGTGGCATATGTGATGTATGGAACATATATGTGATATATAGCCCTGAGTTCTACTGTTGTTTTTCTTCGATTTGATTTCAAATGTTTAAGTGATCGGCGATCACGATCAATCAGGATTTTTTTCCGGCCACATTTCTTCCTCGAAGACGATGGGTCCCCACTATCCTTCCAGTTTTTAATAATGCGTTGGACAGTTCTTAACCCACTTTTAGTAGTTTCTGCAATCTCCTTAGTTTTCTCTGCTTGATGCATGCCAATGATTTGACCCTTCTCAAACAGACTAATAAATAACTTGTTGCCAGCTGAAAGATAATCGCCCGTGTAGTAATTATCCAATAGGAGGCTCGTACCTATTTGCTTAGTTAAATCCAGGTGGCGACTTTTTTTTTGGCCAGGCATTGTATTTGATGTAATTTCTTTATAATCATCCAAACATTTTAAGTGTATGCATATTTTTCCGAGTAGGCCACTGTCAAGTTATCCAGGTGTTAAGTACATTCAGCTCAGCCCAAACTTGAAAACGGCTTGTTCAACCCAAACAGTACAAAGGGACAACTCAGTTCCGTTTTGGTGTTTTTATTTTCCTTTTGAGATGGATTTGATGGTTATTGAAACAGTTGAGTATTTGTATTGAATTAGCAGATTGATGGCACATGAAGTGGACTTTCAGATTTCAGAATAGAACAGAATTATTGAATAGTTGTAGTTTTAGTAGTAGACCATAGAATAGGAATAGGTTGATAACCTTAAACACAAACAAAAAGAGTAGATTAAATCAGAATGGCTTTCCACAATAATACGTTAACATCATCAAACTACACATTCTTTACCAAATAAAGTAATTACACAGGCAAATCAAATTCAAAGATTCGATGAAATTGCCATTTGCAAGTATTTTCATTACATACATGCCATTAACTTAAACTTCTACTTTTCCTTTACGTTCAAAGATCAAGATCAACATAAAATAGCAAACAAACGATTGCTTTAAACAATATTTGAAATGAATAGAATCCATGGCTGAACATGAGCTGTGTTGTGGAGAAGAGCAGAGAGGGCGGCTAAGCTAACACTAAACATTTTATACCCCTGCTTGTTAAGGCGTGCGCTGGTGAATTTGGTCCCTCCAGAAACATGGGTTGCATTTTTGTTTGGGTTCATTTTCTGCCCCCTTCAGGTTTGGAGTTCACAGATGCTCCTTGCTTCAATGCATGCTCAAACTTGTTTTGACGCAACAGCCACTGATACGTGCAATGCATTGAGTGGGCAGCGTGCCGTATATTGAGTTGGCTGGTCTGACAGTAACTCCCAGGCCACTTTTTTCCCCCAGTCCGCCCCTGGGTGGGTGGGTAGGTAGGTAGGTAGGTAGACAGACGTGACTTTGAGAGGGACTATGTGACTACATGGTTTCATTCGAATAGTCAAAAAATTACCTCCTAACATCTATTCCTAACCACTTTTCCTTGACCTCTGTGGAAAACGTCACAGGGTTAAGGATAGATGGGAAGGAGAATTCATGAGGAGTTAGGAAAAGACAACTGCGGCGTATAGAGGATCCGACTCTTTCATTAACTTTCATTAACTACGTAGTTATGATGCGACGGTAGGTGTTAGTGACGTCAGTCTGCAGCGGTGAAACTACAATGTTGTAGTCTATCTGGACCACAATAAAGTGCATCTTAAATACTTTGTCTGTGTTCTTACAGTGTTGCGTCATGCAGACAATTTAATAAACAACATGGTTCATAGTATTACTTTATTAACGAGGTTGGAATAGAAATGAAAGAAGGAATATGAAAGTGAAAGCAGAGTACAAAGCAACTAAACTCTGTTCAGTTTCAAACAGGCTGAATTAAATTACATTACATTACATTACATTTCATTTAGCTGACGCTTTTATCCAAAGCGACTTACAATAAGTGCATTCTACGGTTACATACAAGAATCAGAACAACAAGAATCAAGAAGGTACAATTTCGACAAAAAGTTCAACTACAAAGTGCTATCAGTAAGAGCCATTTCAGTGCTACTAAAGTGCTACTTCCTTTATTCAAGGTATAGTCGGAAAAGATGTGTTTTTAGTTTGCGACGGAAGATGTAGAGACTTTCTGCTGTTCTGATGTCAATGGGGAGCTCATTCCACCATCGAGGAGCCAGGACAGAGAACAGTCGAGACTTTGTGGAGTGTTTAGCTCGCAGTGACGGAGCTACAAGCCGATTGGCAGAAGCCGAGCGGAGCGCACGAGTTGGGGTGTAAGGTTTTACCATGTCCTGGATGTAGACTGGACCAGATCTGTTCGTTGCACGGTACGCCAGTACCAATGTTTTGAAGCGGATGCGGGCGGCCACCGGTAACCAGTGAAGGTCGTGGAGGAGCGGAGTAGTGTGGGTGAATTTCGGGAGGTTAAAGACCAGTCGAGCTGCTGCATTCTGGATGAGCTGCAACGGTCGGATGGCACCAGCAGGTAGACCCGCCAGGAGGGAGTTGCAGTAGTCTAGGCGCGAGATGACCAGAGCCTGGACGAGAACCTGTGCCGCCTTCTGGGTGAGAAGTGGACGTATTCTCCTGATGTTGTGCAGCATGAATCTACAGGTTTATCAGTTTATCTACAATAAACTAACAATGTCTCATATCCCTTTATGTTGTTATGGTTTATATGCAGATTATAATCTGATTAGTTATTTACATGATCTGTGTGTTGTCTTCATGATCATTTGTTCTCGTGAACGGCCGAATGGTGCGCCACTTTAAATGTCGCCACCGCAAGGAATTGTGGGGTGGCATTATCTCCTTTCCTTTCGTAAAGGCAGGTCCAGTGGTTCCTAAGATAAATGACCTAAGTTAGGAAGCATTGAAGCTCCTTTCCTTTGCATTTAGAGAATCCGACCAGCACTTATTGTGGCGGCCATTTAGGTACTTTCGGATCATTTCACTCAGTTAAGAAGGTTCCTAATCAAAAAGGTCTATTCGACTGCAGCCCATGAGTTTAAGTAGGGAGACACTTTCCTGCACTAGTAAGCTAACGTGAGTGTTACTAATATTACTGTTGGAGGAAAATGTTTTAGAATAATGTGTAACATTTGTATTGAGTTTAGATTGTTTTATGCATAACCGTACAACTGCAATTTATCCCATGAGTGCACGGTTAACATCACATGTCGGGGTGAAATAGGGACAGGAGAGCAGGGCCCGTAATTCACAGTTAGTAGTCAGCCCGACGAGCGGGTTTAATGTGAGAGGTCACTGGGTAAAAGGGAACATATAATATATAGAGGGTAACAGTGGGTAACATATAGTAATATTATTTATTTATTTATATATATATATATATGGCCAAGAGCCTGGGCCGCTGGAGAGGCCTCCAACATGAGGATGCATTTGGATGTTCCATCTAAACATAAAGAGGAACATCTTTTTCAAGATCATAAAGAACAATAAATGATGACGAAGATCATGTGACACAGTCATTGTTTGAGCTTGAGATCTATAATAAAACAGTTAAGAGTATTTGATTTACTCACATCAGTTTGTAATTAAAATGTTTTTATCAGACAATTTACTTAAAAATAAAACTCTCCAAGGTCATTACAACTCTACTGAACTGTTGACTTACTTTATGAATAAAACAGATTAATTCCTCTTGGTTTACATGAGTAATCATAATAATTATATATTATAATTATATAATATATAAATAGACAGTGGGTAACATATAATATATATTAATATAATATATATATAATATATAATAACAGTGTATTCAATTTTTTTTTTTTTTCCAAATATTTTTATTTTCCTTTTTTTAGATATGAACTGAACATAGCACAAAATTTACACAACAGTCATCACGGTCATGAACATAATGTAGTTCAATACAGAGTACATAAAATAAAAAGAAAACATCCAAAAGAAAATATTGTTTACCGTATCAGGAGTTGGTCATGGCCCTTTATGTACAGCAGTAGAGGGTCCCAGATCTTATTATAGTATTTCAATTTATCATTGTTGTGATATCTGATCTTTTCAAGGCTGAGTACATTCCCCATTTCTCTTAGCCACATTTCATAACTTGGTGCTGAGTCACTTTTCCACATAAGCAGAATTATTTTTTTCCCCACAACCATACCTAAAGAAACAGCTTGAGCTTCATACGTATTAGCCAAAAGTTGATCCCTTGTCCCTCCTAAGATCGCAACCAATGGATCCGGTTTCAAAATCTTCTTAAAGATTTTAGAGAAGCATTGAAAAATATCAAACCAGTAAGAAGACAACTTTGTACAAGACCAAAGAGTATGAGCAAGTGTTCCTTCAGAAATCTTACATCTGTTACAAAGTGGGGATGTCGATGGGTCAAACTTATGTATCTTGGTCCTGCAATAGTACAACCGGTGTAATGTCTTAAACTGTATCAAATTATGTCGGACATTAACTGAACAATCACTTATATTTGCCAGACATTGTTCCCAAAACCCCTCATCTATCTCCTCATTTAACTCACTGGCCCATGCCTGTCTGTGAACAGAGGAATCTTTAGGTGTACGCTCAAGCAAAGTTTGGTAGAAATAGGAGACCGCCCCTTTCCAGAGGGGGTCAAATCTGTTAAATAAATTTAGAGTTTCATGGCAGGGTTTGTTTGGATAACTGGATATGTGTTTTTTGGTGAATTCACGTATTTGAAAGTATCTGAACAGATTGGAAGCTGGGATTGAATACAAACTTTGGAGCTGAGCAAAAGAAGCAAATTTGCCCTCTATGTACAGTGAATTTAAGTCACATATCCCTCTCTCTCGCCACAACACAAAGACAAAGTCACTCATTCCAGGGGTAAAGGCATGATTGTTGCATATTGGGCTATCCAAATAAGTACTGGGTGCTTTTACGTACCGTTTGATATGACTCCATATTTTCAGAGTGCTGGCTATGATAGAACTGCCACTGTAAGCTATCTTGTTTACTTTGGTGGGGCTGTTCAACAAGGCTGGGAGTGAAGTGTTCCTGCATAAGGAGCGTTCCAGTGTTAACCAGGCTGGGCAATCCTCTGATTCAGCTGGAGGGCAATTCTTCCACCATGCCATGATGGACAGTTGAGCGGCCCAGTGATAGAGTTTGAAAAGAGGAAGACTAAAGCCTCCCTCCACTTTTGGCTTACACAGATGTTTTTTTGCTATACGCACTGTTTTATAGCTCCATATGAAGGGTATTATTATCGAATCTAACTGCTTGAAGTATGACTGAGGTATATAGAATGGGATTCCTTGAAAAAGAAAAAGAAATTGAGGCAGCGCAACCATCTTAATTGCATTGATCCTCCCAACCAAAGAGATAGGGAGGGATTTCCAGAAGTCAATATTTTGTTTAAGTTTGTCAATCCGCTTTTGTCAGTTTGTTTTTAACAGGTCATTTGAATTCTTCGTCACAATAATACCAAGATATGTGAAGCGGGTATAAGCTTTCTTGAAGGGTATGCTTTCAAGGAACTCTTTATCGTATATATCCGAGATGGGCATCACTTCACTTTTATCAAGGTTCACAGCGAATCCAGAGAGAGACCCAAACCATTCCATTAATTGCAAGAGTGGTGGAATTGACGTCTTTGGCGAAGAGACATACAAAAGCATATCATCTGCATAGAGGGAAAGATGGTGTGTGGTGTCATTGACAGTTATAGGGGAAATAGTGGAGTGTATTAAATAGACAGTGGGTAACATACATGTATTATTAATAATATATCATATAAACTGTGGCTCAGTGGTTAGCAGGTCTGACTTTCAATCAGAAGATCGGTGGTTCAAACCCTGGCTCAGCTAGTCCGTGTTGTGTCCTTCAGCAAGACACTTAACCCCAATTGTTCACCGTTGCTGTGTCTACTGTATATCATCTAAGTCGCTTTGGATAAAAGTGTCAGCTAAATGTAATGTAACATTTTTTTAATGAAAGTACCAGTAACAGCTAAGCTTTTGGAAGGTAGCTAACGCTAACCAAGCAGTAATCAATCTCCATTCCTTTAGTGCTAGCCACCATGGGTCATTAATATTACCCACAGTTTCAGGGAAAGATGACGTTAGTCGTGTTTCTTCAGTTTTGTTTATTCATGTGTGACTTCTTCGTGTTTCTGGGGCCAGAAGTAGCGCATGTTAACATGAATGTGCATTGAGTCATACGGCTTATTTCCCATTCGGTATGGGCCGGAACTAATGGTATAATGGTTAGCGCACCCGCCTGGTTCAAGTTAGGCCGGGCTTCGTTAACCACCTCTGCCTTCCAAACCCGCACTTGGCATTTTTCTGCAGTTTGGTTTTTTCATGTGTGACTTCTTCGTGTTTCTTTGGCCGGAAGTAGCGCATGTTAACGTGAATGTGCATTGAGTCACATGGCTTATTTCCTTTTTGGTATCGCCCGGAACGAATGGTGTGGTGGTTAGCGCACCCACCTGTCACTCGTGAGGCAGCGGATCGCTAACTGTCTCCGCATTCCAAACCCGCACTGGGCGCTTCTCTACAGTTTTTTTTTTTGATGTGTGACTTCTTTGTGTTTCTGTGGCTTTATTTGAACCACGTGAACGTGCATACGCGTTCACGTCTCCGCTGAGTAACGTTACTGAGGAACGCCTTCCTTCAAGATGCATATAGTTTATAGTCATGTTCAGGAACTGCTCCACATTTATGTGACAGAATGAGTCACTAATGAGCTGTTAGTTAGCAGATGAAGGTTATCATGCAACATATACTCAACTAATGACCCATGATGTGTTATTATAGATTAGACTACCAGCAGCATATTAAAACGAGAAGTGAGTAATTTTACTTGGGGTACTTAACGTTTGTTTTAATGCTAAACTTTAATACTTTTACTTGAGTCATTTATTTGAATGCAGGACTTGTACTTGTTAAAGAGTATTTACACCATATTGGTGGTGTAAGCTATTATATTAGGGATTGAGCAATTGTATAGGAAGCTGTGTTCCGATTTATGTTTCCAGTGCTTTTATTGTGGAGGGAGAGACGGAAAGAGAGAACGAGAGGAATGGTGGGAGTGAAAGTGTGTGAAGGAGATTAAAAAGTGTTAACCGTCTGGTACAAGTTACCCTGCAGCGTGTTCTCATTTTATTATAAATACAAGTATAGACGCACAACAGACCCTCAGCTACATTGGTGGCAGCGGTGGGATCTGTTCCCAACATAAGACAACCATCGGGGCAGTTCGCCGAAGTTGCTAACGTTAGCCGCTGCTAACGCGCACGTAGTTTAACTTCGTCTAGTGTAAAAAGAAGAAGAAAAAAGAATGCGGAAGTACGACGAAGACCTGCTGGATTATAATACACTGCCTGGCCCAAAAAAAAGTCGACACCTGGATTTAACTAAGCAAATAGGTATGAGCCTCCTATTGGATAATTACTGCATGGGCGATTAGCTTTCAGCTGGCAACAAGTTATTTAACCCCAACTGGTGCAATGAGTTGCTTCTCATTTCTTAAACAACCATGTCGAAAGACACATCCCGTGGTCGTGGAAAAGATGTTAGTCTGTTTGAGAAGGGTCAAATCATTTGGCATGCATCAGGCAGAGAAAACTAAGGAGATTGCAGAAACTACTAAAATTGGGTTAAGAACTGTCCAACGCATTATTAAAAACTGGAAGGATAGTGGGGACCCATCGTCTTCGAGGAAGAAATGTGGCCGGAAAAAAATCCTGATTGATCGTGATCGCCGATCACTTAAACATTTGAAATCAAATCGAAGAAAAACAACAGTAGAACTCAGGGCTATGTTTAATAGTGAAAGTAAGAGCATTTCCACACACACAATGCGAAGGGAACTCAAGGGATTGGGACTGTACAGCTGTGTAGCCTTAAGAAAACCACTAATCAGTGAGGCTAACCGGAAAAAAAGGCTTCAATTTGCTAGGGAGCATAAAGATTGGACTCTGGAGCAATGGAAGAAGGTCATGTGGTCTGATGAGTCCAGATTTACCCTGTTCCAGAGTGATGGGCGCATCAGGGTAAGAAGAGAGGCAGATTAAGTGATCATGCGAGTGACAACTGTACAAGCCTGTGGGGGCAGTGCTATTATCTGGGGTTGCTGCAGTTGGCCAGGTCTAGGTTCAGCAACAGTATGTTACATTACATTACATTTCATTTAGCTGACGCTTTTATCCAAAGCGACTTACATGATATACAGTAGACCGTAGACACAGCAACGGTGAGCAATGAGGGTTAAGTGTCTTGCTCAAGGACACAACGACACAGACTGCCGGAGCCGGGGATCGAACCACCGACCCTCTGATTGAAAGACCGAGTTGCTAACCACTGAGCCACAGCCGCCCCAGTATGTGCTCAAAGAATGAGGTCTGCTGACTACCTGAATATACTGAATGACCAGGTTATTCCATCAATGGATTTTTTTCTTCCCTGATGGCACGAGCATATTCCAAGATGACAATGCCAGGATTCATCAGGCTCAAATTGTGAAAGAGTGGTTCAGGGAGCATGAGACATCATTTTCACACATGGATTGGCCACCACAGAGTCCAGACCTTAACCCCATTAAGAATCTTTGGGATGTGCTGGAGAAGGCTTTGCGCAGAGGTCAGACTCTACCATCATCAATACAAGATCTTGGTGAGAAATGAATGCAACACTGCCGTAATCAAGGCTAAAGGCGGTCCAACAAAATATTAGAGTGTGTGACCTTTTTTTTTTGGTGGCGACTTTTTTTTTGGCCAGGCAGTGTATGTGGCTCGGAGAGCGGCCGCTTGCCTGCAATGCCCGGAACGACCTGCCGCCGCCCTTTGCCGGGGAGGAAAAACAAAGCATTCCATGCTGGGCCAGACAATATGAGGTAGCGGTGAAGGCGCTGGCAGGCTGTTGGGGAGGTGACCATGATAGTGAACTGGCCCGGATTTTACCGACGCGGGTGACCAAGGCTGCTTTTCTCTTGTGGGATAGTCTGCCAGCGGATGTGCAGACTGACTATTCTGCAGTAAAGGATACATTGCAAGAGGCTTTTGGGCAAAGACAGCTTCTGGATCGTTTCAGAGCGAACCTCTCTGCTCAGGTACGTGCACCAGGTGAGAGCTTGGAAGTTTATGCAGCAGATATAAACAAGCTAGTTAAAGAAGCCTTTAGGGCTACGGCGATATAGCTCAGTGCGAGGAGAAATTTCGCAGATTTCTGGCGGGACTGGATCCAGTTCTGAGGGCTAAATGTCATGAGCAGGGTGCCACTGATTTGGACGAGGCACTGATCATCGCTGGTCGATGTGAGATGGCCAGGGAGACCCTAAAGATGGACTATGTCAGTACCTATGTAAGCCAGGCCTATGCTGGAAGCGGTGCAGCTTCAATGGTACAGTCTATATCTGATGGAGGTGGCTTATCCAGGACGGTGGACAGAATTACTGAAGAAATGAGAGAATTCAGGATGGAGATGAGGAAAATGGCAGAGGAAGACAATCGACTGAGATCCAGTGACTGGAAATCCTCTCACCCAGTGCGTGGAGGTCAGTGTATGTGCGGGGAGCAGGTCTGCCAGTCACGTCGCTCCCAGGGCGAACAGAGAGGACGTTCCCCTGACCATGCCTGGCAGGAACATGGTGCAGAAAGGGGTCCCGAGCACCGTATGATAACCAAGCTGGCTCTCCAACTTGGAGGGGCCCTAGATCTACGAGGGGCCCCTTTAATGAGGAAACGCAGAGGAAGAGAGGAGTGCGTTTTCTATCTCCAAGGAGAGGGGACCCAGCCAACCAGTTAAAAAAGAGATGTAGCTGGTGCAATGGCCCAAACACCAGCTACCACACCCATGGGCTCAGGCAGTAATGCATTAATACAAGACGCAACGAAGCGCCAGAGTACCTCATACGTGAGGGGAAGCATTGAAGGGACTGAAATCAACATATTGGTGGATTCAGGAGCTACGGAGTTGTTTATCAGTGCTGACTTTCGAATGTCAATTCCGTCACTGCGCAAGCGGCCCCTAACTGCTGATTTTATTGCTGAGGTGCTGTGAATGGACAGATGCTTGACACATTGGGAACCATAACTGCCACCCTACATCTGGGTAATGAATCCTGGCAGCACGTGTTCTACGTACTTAGGGACTCCATACAAGCAGCCCTGTTGGGCCTGGACTTTCTTGTCCCTAACCATGCTCTTGGCTTTTTCACGGGGCAGACTGCAATTATGGGACACTGCTATCTCACTTTTGAGCAGCAAAGACTTGATTCCTGAGTGTTGTAATGTCTCCATTGCAACTGCTACGACGCTGCCATCCCTCAGCGAGATGCTGGTGCCAGTAAGTGTGTCCCCAGCCAGAGCTGGTGATCAGCTAATTGACTTTGTGGAACATACAGAGAGGCCTCCGGACTGGCTCTCATTTTACTTCCGCCATGTCATAATACTCCGGCGGTGAGGCTGAATAGAGCAAATCTCCATCCATATTTTCCTCATCCACTTTTCCCTCTGGAACCATCAACGGCATCATCAACTTCTGGTCCTCTCTGGTCAGGGCTACAGAAATCAAATGGGTTATTAAAGTTCTCAAGCATGGGATACAGCAACATCCACAGAGTATCAAAATCACTACCATAATACCTACTGCAGTAATTACTGAGAGGAAAAACGATTTATACTTACCTAACCACTTTTCCATGAATCCTGTGAACTCATTCTCCACTCCGGAGTTCTCAGCCAATTCTTTGCTAAGTGAGGTAAGTCCTGCTAATGCCCTGGACACTGAACCATCTGGGGCGGTATTATTTGGAATAAACGTGCAACACATTAACCCAAACATTTAACATACCCCACCCTTCTCAGCAAGCAACATGTCCAGAGCCATTCTATTTTGGTAGGTCATAAGGGACGTTTTGTCCAACTGCTCTGTGATGCCTTTAATTGCATCCCTGCTGTAATTGACAAATCTTTGCTGATTATAATAAATGTAGTTGATCCAGTCTACGTTCTTGTTCACTGTGGGCCATATGAAAATAGATTCAAATCCGGCAGCTATTTGATTCCTAGCTTTGAATTCATCTGGAACTCCTCTGGGTACTCCTATGCTATCGATATACACATTCCTATCAAAGGAGGTGGATAATATATCTCTCCGTCTTCTGTTTAACCTATCGCTCCTAATTGACGTCGTGCTAGGCAGATTTAGATAATCTTTCCCTAATGGAACCATTGTCACCGGCATGATCAATCTAACTAGCGCACAAGTTCCTCTCCAATCTTTTGGGAGGTAGTCTCTGAGCGCCTTGTCACCACAGTACCACCAAATATCCGCTCTTGCCACTGTCTGGTCACTTACCATACCACTGCTGATGCTCTTTTCCTCTGCGGTAACATTAATGATAGTGTGGCAATGGCTCAGGATTCCCACTTGGACTGAACCTTGCGAACGATGTAGACAAGTGTAGTTGCCTTTGTAATATGTAAACACTGGTGGATGAACTGGGGGCACCGCTGGAAATAACAAATCAAGTGTAGCACAACTTTCATCAACATTGTTCTTATACAGTCCCAGCATGCATTTGAACCCTTCAGGATCATTCTCGGGATTCAATGCAAATGGCACTGTTGCCAACTGGGGCCTTGCCTTAGCACACACTAAACAATCCGGTCGTTTAAGGTCTTTCGCTGTGTACAAAAGCCAATTAAGCCAGGTATTAGTCTCACTAAAGCCTGTCTCTGTTTCAATTGTCTGCCTTACACTTGATATGTTAAGGTACTTCACTATAGAGTCTGGTGTAGGCCTAACTGGTGCAAGGTTCAACCGAGACTTATTATTTGGTTCTGGTATATTTAACCTAATTGTATACATTGCTGCACCATTTTCTATTCCTAATTTATAATCACCTGCCATTTCCGATTGTGGATTGGTTATTGCTAAAGTAATCACATTGCATTGATATTTTGACACTGCTCTAGTTGTACATTGGTTAATTTGGCCTGTTAGCGAGATTTCTTTATATCTCCTGTGTCCCTGATTTTCATGACCCACGGGATTAGTGTTCGAGAAAATGTCATCCCAATCACACTTTCCAGTGCATAGATATTTGTGATGCCGGGAATTATCCCATATCACTTCATCGACTGACTCACGCATATGTATTGGACATCCTCCCACTCTGCACAGGTCAAATGTTCCAACACATTGGCGACCTATATTACAGCTGATCTCGATTGGTCCATCGATGCTATCACGCTTAAAACGTTTGACATGGGGCACAGGGCTAGGTGTGTATTTAGCATTAATCAGTGTACGATCCCTCTCCATGTCTGTAGTGAACACAGCATCCTGTGTTCCAATTATAGATTTAACTTTTCTTTGCTGCTGTACCTCCCACCAAATGAAGGGAAGCACTATTACACATAACAAAAATACTGCCCCTAAGCAGTATTGTGTAGCTGTGAATTCTCTTTTCTTACTGATTCTGCATCTCTCTGAGTCTTCCATTTCTACTCAGAATCTCCTTCCGGCTCAGTCACACCTTCAGCTGTTGGTTCTGCTGTTTTGGCAGGTGGATCTGCAGGCAAACAATGGGTTAGATGATGCCACTTGATCTTATTGTGTCCTCTTACCTGGAGAGCGTATGAAGTCTTTGCAACGACTTCAAATGGCCCAATCCACCTAGGTTCAGTCCACTTCCGCTTGTGCACCTTCAGTCTAACCCAATCACCTGGCCCTACTGATGGCACGTTCCCATCAGCTGGCACTTTCTGAAACAATTTAAAACTTACACACTGCAATTAAAGAAACAATTTAAAACTCAAACACTGCAATCGAATACACAATCCGAAATCAACCACACTGCAATTGCATACAACCACACAAAAATATTCACACTGCAATTGAACAACACCCACACAGCAATTGGATCACAATCCAAAAACAATCTCACTGGATTTGAATAGGTATTGGATAGGTACGGTGTATTTATAAAACTACAATTCTGTAAAAAATTATTAATTGCCAAAATGTTATTATTATAACTATCATTAATGTGTAAAATGTTTTATCTATCTTCTCTATCTCTGCTATCTCTGTTGTGTCAATAATGTCATGTGAGACAAAGTGTGTGTCAACTGTGTGAAACTAATTAACTGTCAGTTCTATTATTGTAGTACCCTGTCTAACCTCAGTGGGTCTAACCGCTGTAGTACCCTAGCTTTACCACACGATGGTGCTAAATTATTATACCATGTAGTACTCTACCTGCCCGCTGGGGTATTAGTCCTCCAGCCACCAGAGGCGCTATATCCTATCTTTGGATGTCCGCTGAACATCCACACTTCTACTTCCTGTCTGCCTCACGTGCCTGATCTTATCTATCTTTTATGGCCCTTTGTTTAAACTTTCCCTTGAGGCCTACGTTTCTTACTTTACAATTTAAACTATAAAATGGCAGTTTTCAATATCTTTAACACTTAAAACATACAACAGGCAATCACCCTGTACAACAGATACAACGCTTTCTTCTTCCTTTTCTTATTTTTTACAACAAATACACTTTCAACTGATATGTTTTCTAATTCGTTATTTTTTGTTATCTAGCATTCTTGCCTTAGCTCATGCGTCGTCTCATACGAATTCTAATTTCGTTTTCTTGGCTGTGAAACTCTTGAAGACATACACTTCTTGCCCTCTGATGCAAACTTTGCACCAAAAAACTCTGTCAGCTCCAATTTTTTATGAGAAACACACTTCGTCCTTTCCAGATTAATATTTGATTTGCATTTTAACAGCAACCTAAGAATTGGTTCTCGGAGCTCAGAGACAATGAAGGGCCCGTCGACTTACTTTACGTATCTCCTCGCGCATGCCGTATCCCCAACCTTACTGACGATATGTCCTATATCTCCAGGCCACGCCGGGACTTTTAGTTCTGTTAAAACTTTTGCAAAACTGGTTAAAATACAGTTCCAATCTTTCATCTGCCGCGTATATAACGATTGCGACCACAAAAGCCCTCAGTTTATGTATTTATCATAAAAAACTAAGTAGTTACTCGACGCTGCAAACACATTCACACCTCTTCAGGTGGAAGAAACCTCTGTGAGTTTCACAAACACATACAATCTCTCACTCAACATAAAGCTTCCACTCATGCACGTGCAACAGCATCCATACAACGTATATGCACACTGATTATCACCTCTTTTATCTTAATGAATATATTTACTTTATTTGACAGTTATTACGGTAACAATTACTACTGCGTCAGACCAGCCTTCCCCGCTCACAACGTAAATGTCCTAGTTCTACCTAAACAAGGTTCGTTATTAACAGGTCCTTGCCATTACCTTTTAGTGAGGCCTCTTTGTGAGCAGAGACGAGCCGATGCGCCGCAGGTTTGTCCGTCTAAATCACTATCTCCACACGAAACAGCACCGGAATCACGTCGGGAGTCACCAACTGAAAGATTCTGCTCGTTATTCCGGCCAGTTCGTGGGAGAAATGCTCAGTATGCAAATGAGTGCAATTAAAAGATGACAAAACAGTTATACATTACTCGACCGAGGCCATATCCTTTCCTGCAGATTCACAGACTGGACCAGTTAGCTGCCGCGTCTACATTCAGGAAAATAGCCCGTTTTGTTTCGCGCTGTTAGTTTAAATACTTTTCAGTCACGGAGCTTAAGGCCCTCTCATTGGTTAGTTCCCTTCCCTTATTCTTAACATCCCGATTGTCCATAGGTCCATTTGCTTTCAGAGAAGGCGGAGGCTCTTTTCCCTCCAGGGACAAAGGAATTGTCCATCTTCAAAGTATCCATGCGCGCGTCCTTCCGGTCCCAATTGTCTCAGTGTCTCACTCCGCCTTCCGCCCAGCAACATATGAAGGAACTACTTCTTCTTAAAGAAACAGTCCCACATTCCTATCTCCTATAGAATCATTATATATAAAAACCATTCACACCTAAACATTAAACAATATGACATGCAGTGACTTTCTTAATACATACAATTACATATCCTTCATAATGCCCTTCATTATTTATCATATCCTTCTTATGCATTGTAATGTACACTTAAACAATCCTTTATTACACATGTACAGGCAATTTTAGGCTCACTAATCTATTAGAACTTAACAACCCCCACAGGAAGTATAAGATGGCTCGTTCCAACTCTAAAAGCAATTTCTTTGGTGGGATAAAAACAGAACTGATAAGTAAAAGCAAAGGTAAAATCACCGCTTTGATGATTAAGACTTTTCCTTCCAGTGTCAGTCCTCTTAAGTGTCCAGTATCCTAGTCTCTGCCTAACTTTCCCTAGCACGTCTGGCCAATTTGTTTTCCCTCCCCCTTCCCCATCGAATTTTACCCCAAGTCAGTCTGGGTCACAGTCAAGGGAAGTTCTATCCTTTCCGTCGCTGTCCACGGTGCATAAAACTGGGCTTGGGTCTTGTTTCTGTTAAGCTTTGACCCAGAGGCCCGTCCGTACCAGTCAGTCAAGTCCAGCGTCCTGTTAACAGATAAAAGGTCAGTACATAAAATGTTTATATCGTCCATGTACAAAATGCATTTTGATTCGAGTCCTCCGCTCCCTGGCACTCTTACACCGTTGATCCATTGGTCCTTTCTCAAGGCCTGTGCCAGTGGTTCGATACCTAAAACATAGAGGAGGGCAGATAAAGGAGAACCCTGTCGGACACCGCAGTTTATGGTACAGCAATCCCACCCATGCTATCATCCTCTCTGGGAAACCCACCTTTTGCAGCACTTGAAAGAGGTACTGGTGCGAGACCCGATCAAAGGCTTTCTCAAAGTCTAAATTTAGGACTACTAGCCGGATGTCTCTCGCATAACCGATGGTGTCTCGGATCAGTACTAGGCTGTCCGTGATTTTTCTCCCCGGTACGGCACAGGCTTGATCCGGGTGGATCAACTCTTTCAAGTACACAGATATCCGTGATGCTAAAAGTTTACTAAAAAGTTTACAGTCAAAGTTTAAAAGGGTGATCGGTCTCCAGTTTTTAAGGTCCGTTTTGTCCTTGTCTTTTTGCAAGAGAGTCACTATCCCTACTCTAAAGCTGTCAGGGAGTCTGTCAAGTTTTTCAAAGTCCTTAAAAACAGTGAGCACATCAAGATTTAGGATGTCCAAAAAGGTAAAATAAAAGTCCCAGGGGAGCCCATCCTCTCCTGGAGACTTTCCTGTTTTAAAACTTTTCATGCAGTTGTACAACTCGATTGAGGTAAAATCTTGTGTTAAAAGCACACTCTCCTCTACGTTTACCGTTTTTTCAATGAATCTTTTCAAACATCTCTTATGGCCTCGCTTTGAACAGGTTTGTCTTTGTATAGGTCTGAATAAAAGTCTTCTATTGTTGACTATTTCAGCAGTTGTCTGCTGTGTCTCCATTTTTTTTTCAGACTTCAAATCCCCCCCTTTGTTTACAATTCTCTTGAAGAAGTACCTTGTGCACTTCTCCCCTTCTATCTCCCTTTCTTTACTTCTTACAATAATACCCTTGCTTTTCTTTTCTGCCAACAACACCTCTGTTTTAACTTCTTTAATTTCTTCATTAAAATCCATGCCTTGTTGGGTTACTTCTTCTTTTTGCCTGCTCGTCTAAAGAAAGTCTGGATCCTTCTTTTAACCATTTCCCACCAGTGTGCATGTGAATCGTACAGGTCTTGAAGGGTCTGCCATTCTTGGTACTGCTCCCTAAACTGCCTAACTAGCTCTTTATTCTCCAGGAGGGAGCAGTTAAGCTTCCACAGACCCTTCCCTGCTGTCACCCCAGAGGAAAGGGAGAGGGTGCAGGAAAGCATTGCATGATCTGAAAAAAAAATGGTGATACACTAGCATCGGTTGGTGGGCAATCATGCGACAAAAGGTGGTCTATTCGAGAGGCTCTGGCGCCATCACCACTGAACCAGGTGAAGCCCTCCTCTCTGGGATGCATTGTTTTAAAACAATCCAGCATTTTAAAGTCCTTGCATATGTGTTGTAATAAAACCGATGTTTTGTCGACTTTAAAATCTTCCCCCGCTCCTTTTCTATCTTGCCTGTTAAAAATACAGTTAAAATCTCCTCCTAAGACCAATGGTGCCCTACCTAACGTGATACTGCAGGTCTTCTAAAAGGTCTTCTCTGTCATTTTTATCATTAAAACCATAAATATTTAAGAGCTTAAAGTCCTTTCCCATAAAAAGACAGGTGTGCTAAAAGCGACCGGCCCTCTCTCACCACAGTGCTGCTCTTCACCTGGATGAGTTTTTTTTTTAATAAGATGGCCACTCCGTCGTTTCTATTTTCATTCGATCCGCTCCATATTGATGTTTGTGGCCATAGTTCTTCCCACTCCCTATAGTGGTTTTGGAAGGGTAAGCCACATTCTTGTATTAAAAACACATTTGAATTAAAGGAATTGAGAAAGGATAAAACAAGCTGAGCTCTAACTCTCGACTTCACACTTCTAACATTGATGGTTGAGAAGGTTAATGTCATGAGTATGGTTAAAAATAACAGGTACAGCATTTAAAAGGAATAAATAGAAATAAAAACCTGCAGTAGCATTTTCAGGGTCAAGCTGTTATTTGAATTCCTGTGAAAGTGTGAGGATCCGGAGGGCACCACCGCCAGGTGGTGCCAAAGTAACCCTGGGCACGACTAGGTTTATGTTTTTGTGCAGGCAGGTGCTGGGCAGCCGAGGAGAGCGCTTCCGCAGCTGCAGTGCATATCGGCGACGCAGCTGCAACTCATTCCCGGCTCATCAAGGGCAGTTAAAGCCAGCGTCCTCCTGGACTCCCGTTGTCGGGTGATTATGGGAAATACCCCTGTCGAGAGGATTCCCTGCTACGAGCCACGAGTTACGCCACGAGAGGAGCGCCGAGCCACGCCGCGGGTCCAGCCACGAGCCAAGCCACGAGTCCCGAGTCCGCAGCCGCACCGCGGACCAAGTCAGACGTCACGAGCCACGAGCCACGTCACGAGTCGCGAGTCACGCCACGAGTCACGCCACGAGTCACGCCACGAGTCACGCCACGAGTCACGAGTCAGCCACGAGAGCCGCCAGTACGAGCGGCTAAGTATCTTCTTGGTTTTTGTTTTCCCCTTTACCTGGCTTGTGAGTTCAATAAACCTTTTTGTTTTTCCACCTAATCCTGTTCTCCCCGCGTTTGCTTTTGGGTCCTGACCAGCATATCCTGACAGAATCACCCGACCACAAGCAAGGACCCAGCAAGCCCGGGCGCTAGTTAGCAGTCACCGACCCGCGCCTGGAACCAGCCGGCAACTTGTTGTTTTTCTTTTTTGTGATGGACAGTCCACAGCCACTCCGGCTGTATCTTCGGGATGGCCTGGGTTACATTGACCACGTGGTGGATCCCCGGTACAAGTATCCCAGTGAGAGTAAGGAAGAGGATGAGGACCTCGAGCTGGACCGCTGGGCCGGTACCCGGCTGGCGTTTGGTGGGCCCCGGAGCTTCCAACGGGCTCAGAGTTCTGGCCAGGGGGCCAGAATTTCGGGCTCTCGACGTCGGGGGAAGCAGGCCAAGCCCGTTACCTGGGACTCGGGGATCGCCTGGACACCTCTGTATGATCTGCTAGTCCCGGCCCCGGAGGCCAGGACCTCAGGCCCTCGACGCCGGCGAAGGGGGAAGCAGTCCAGACCAGCCACCCGGGACCCGCCGACAGCCGGGACACCCTCTTACGAGCCGCCAGTCCTGGTCCCGGTGTCGACGCCACCGCCGACCCCTTCCCCACGTGTCCTGTCGCCAGTCCGGCCGACTCCTGCTCAACGTGTCCTGTCGGCGCCACCGCCGACCCCTGCTCCCCGTGTCCTGTCGGCGCCCCGGCCGACTCCAGCTCCCCGTGTCCTGTCGGCGCCCCGGCCGACTCCAGCTCCCCGTGTCCTGTCGGTGCCCCGGCCGACTCCAGCTCCCCGTGTCCTGTCGGCTCCCCGGCCGACTCCAGCTCCCCGTGTCCTGTCGGCGCCCCGGCCGACTCCAGCTCCCAGAGTTTCTGCCGCCGTGCCTCTGCCAGCCCCGAGCCCAGTTTCTGCCACCGTGCCGCTGCCAGCCCCGGTCCCAGTTTCTGCCCCCGTGCCGCTGCCCGCCCCGGTCCCAGTTTCTGCCACCGTGCCTTTGCCAGCCCCGAGCCCAGTTTCTGCCCCCGTGCTGCTTCCAGCCCCGGTCCCAGTTTCTGCCCCTGTGCCGCTGCCAGCCCCGGTCCCAGTTTCTGCCACCGTGCCGCTGCCAGCCCCGGTCCCAGTTTCTACCACCGTGCCGCTGCCAGCCCCGGTCCCAGTTTCTACCACCGTGCCGCTCCCAGCCCCAGTCCCGTGTCCCGCCACTGTGCTAGTCCCGGTCCCAGCTTCCCCGACTGTGCCGTCGTTAGCCTCGGCCCCTGTGTCCCCGACCGCACCGCGGATAGTCCCGGCCCGGTCGGTGGCTCAGCCGACCCTAGCTCCCCGAGTCCCGCCGGCAGTCCGGCCCGGCTCTGTCTCACGAGTCCCGTCGGCGGTCCAGCCGGCACCTATTCCCCGAGTCTCATCGGCGGTCCGGCCGACACCTGTCTCACGAGTCCCGTCGGCAGTCCAGCCGACACCTATTCCCCGAGTCTCGTCGGTGGTCCGGCCGACACCTGTCCCACGAGTCCCGTCGGCGGTCCAGTCGACACCTATACCCCGAGTCTCATCGGCGGTCCGGCCGACACCTGTCTCGTCGGAGGTCCGGCCGACACCTGTCCCACGAGTCCCATCGGCGGTCCAGTCGACACCTATTCCCCGAGTCTCATCGGCGGTCCGGCCGACACCTGTCTCGTCGGCGGTCCGGCCGACACCTGTCCCACGAGTCCCGTCGGCGGTCCAGTCGACACCTATTCCCCGAGTCTCATCGGCGGTCCGGCCGACACCTGTCTCGTCGGTGGTCCGGCCGACCCCTGTCCCACGAGTCCCGTCGGCGGTCTGGCCGACTCCTGTTCCCCGAATCCCATCGCCGGTCCGGCCGACACCTGTCTCGTCGGTGGTCCGGCCGACACCTGTTCCCCAAGTCCTGCCGGCAGTCCGGTCCGGCTCTGATTCTATGATTCTCGTCGGCGGTCCGGCCGACACATGCCCCTCGAGTCCCGTCGGAGGTTCGTCCGACGCCCGCTCCCAGAGTCCGGTTGGTGTCCCGACAATCCCCGGTCCCCCGAGTCCTGTCAAGTCCCGTCCCGAGCCCCGTCTAGTCAAGCCTGGTCCCGAGCTCAGTCTTGTCATGTCCCGTTCCAAGTCCCGTCTTGTCATGTCCCGTTCCAAGTCCAGTCCTGTCAAGTCCCGTTCTGGTCCCAGTCTTGTCATGTCCCGTTTCAAGTCCAGTCCTGTCAAGTCCCATTCCGTGTCCCGTCTTGTCATGTCCCGTTCCGAGTCCCGTCCCCTTGAGTCCCCGCCTGGGGCTCGTCCTCCGGGCCGTCCTCCTGAGTCTCCACCAGGTGGCCGTCCTCCGGCCCGTCCTCCTGAGTCTCCGTCAGGTGGCCGTCCTCCGGCCCGTCCTCCTGAGTCTCCGCCAGGTGGCCGGTCAGGGACGAGGGGGGAACGGTGGTGACGGAGGAGGCGGGGATGGTGCACGTGGTCACGACGTACTATAGAGGGAAGTTCAGTGGGGGAGAAGTAGATGCGGGAGGGGGGAGGGATATGTGAATCTGGTGACACGGCGGGTGCCGGTAGGCGCGGCGGAGGCCCTGGAGGCACCGCTCACCTTCGAGGGACTGGGAGGGGCCTTGGGGAGGATGAATCGCCTGAGGGTGCCTGGCATCGATGGGCTGCCGGCGGAATTCTACCAAAGGTTTTGGGATGTACTTGTGCCGGTGTTGCTGGAAGTGTTGACGGCGGTGCTCCAGGCGGGGGTAATGGGTGGGTCGATGGCCACAGGGGTCATCTCACTGTTGCACAAAAAGGGGGAGCGCACGGAACTGGGAAACTGGAGGCCATTAACCATGCTTTGCGCAGACTACAAGTTGCTGGCAAAGGTAATGGCCGACTGTTTGGGGGCGGTGCTCCCAGACGTGTGGGGTGGCAGGACGATCGGTGAGGTGGAACCTGCAGTTAATCCGGGATGCAGTCGCCTGGTCGGAAGACCGGCAGTACCGCTGACGGTGGTGAGCTTGGATCAGGCGAAGGCATTCGATAGGGTTCACTGGGGTTTTATGTTTAGGGTGTTGGAGCGGCTAGGGTTTGGGAAGGTGTTTGTGGGGTGGCTGCGGGGGTTGTACACTGAGGTGAGGAGTAGGGTTTTGGTGAATGGGCACTTAGGGGAGGGGTTTAGTTTGCACACAGGGGTGAGGCAGGGGTGCCCACTGTCGCCGCTGCTGTACATTTTGTATATGGAGCCCCTGGCTGCAGTCATACGGGCTGACGCGGGGGTGAGAGGCTTCCTGGTCCCGGGCTGCGGAGGGTTGAGGGTGAAGCTGTCACAATATGTGGATGACACCACGCTATTGTTGGACAGCGATGCCTGCCTGGTGCGGGCGCTGGAGATTTTCCGGTGTTTCGGGCAGGCATCGGGGGCGAAGCTGAACCAGGAGAAATCCATGGTGAAGTTCTTCGGGCGGTGCAAGGGCAGGACGGACGTGCCGGGGGGCCTGGCCCTCTGCAGGGGACCCCTGAGAATACTGGGGGTGGACTTCGAGTCGGCTCAGAGCGCCACGATAAACTGGACGCGGTGGTCCGGAGGAAGCTGGGGCTGTGGAGGAGCAGGCACCTGACGGTAACGGGCAAGGTGTTAGTGGTGAAGGCAGACATTTTACCGTCGCTGGTGTACATGGCGTACATCTATCCACTGCCAGCCAGCATGAGGAGGCCCCTAGTGCGGCTGGTGTTCGCATTCCTCTGGGGCGGAGGGTACGAATATGTGGCGAGGGCCCGCATGCTGGCCGGGATCGAGGAAGGAGGGAGGGATGTGCCGCACCTCCCCTTGAAACTTGACTGTATCTTCGTGTCATTTTTGTGCAGGGAGTTGGCGGCCCCGGTTGAGCATCCGGCGGGGTATTTCCAGCGGCTGTACTTCTCATACCAGGCCAGACAGCTACTGGTGTGGAGCAATCTGGCGCCTCGGGCGGAGCAGCAGCCATGGCACTACCATCACGCAACAAGGTGGCTGCGGGCTCATCCCGAGGCGTCAGAGGCGGGGGTCAGGCTGGACCACAGGGCCCTCTATAAGGTGGCCAGGCGGAGGGTGACGGCGCCAGCGGTGGTGGGGATCTCGAAAAGCATATGGAGGGGGGTGCAGCCGCGGGGGCTGGACAACGGCCTCAAGGACCTAAACTGGTTGTGCCTCCACCGGGGCTTGCCGGTGCGGGAGGTGATGTATAGACACGGGCTGGCTAGGTCACCGACGTGCCCTCGTGAGGGCTGTGTAGGGGAGGAGACAGTAAGGCACGCGGTGTGGGACTGCCCGTTTGCCAGGGTGGTGTGGGGGAGGGCGAGGGCGTGGCTAGGCCAGTTAGACCCTCGTTTTAAACTGAACCTAGCGAAAGTGGAAAACGGGGTGGGTGGGGGGAGAGCTTTGCTCCGTGTCTGGGCGGTGATAAGCCTCGTGAAGAGGGAGTTGTGGAGGGCGAGACAGGAGGTAGTGAGGGGGAAGAGGGCCTGCAGTGTGGAGGGGGTGGTAGGCAGGGTGGAGGCAGAATTAAAGAGGTGGGTGAAGAGGGATATCAGGAAGTGGGGGAAGCACGCGGCCCTTGAGAGATGGAAGGGAGGGTTTGGGTGGGAGTGGGGAGGTATGGGAGGCAGGGGGAATAGATGAGGTTCCCGTGGTTCTTGGGCCGGGGCATTGGCTTAAGGGGGGGTGGGAAGGGGTTTGGGGTTGTGGGGTTTGAAGTGTGAAGTGTCGGGAAGAGTGGTGGGTGGTTTGAGAGTAATGTGTGTAAAATGTTACAGTATGTACTGATTGAATTTGTGAGATAATAAAAAAAAAAAAATCTGTTCTTATCAGTTTAATATCTGATATGTCCTCTATATGAGGATAACTTATTAAGCAGATTTTTAGCCTTAGGAGTTGAAAAGGGGGCTTGCTCCATTCACTCCACGCATTGACCTGGTATTGCAGTATTGCCGGGAACGGTGCACCCTTCAAATGACTTGTGGACATCAAAACCCCAAACCAGTAGAGCAGTCTGTTGTTGACTTTGATTCTTTGAGACACAAGTCTCACGTACTGTCGGTCTTCAGGTCCAGGACACGTGTCTAACAAAGGCCCTGTATACTTACTGCTGCCCCTCTATTGGAAGGAAACCGAACAATGTACTATGTTGCCCTCTTTAAGGTTTGGGAATGCCTTCTTTCAAATATGGGCGTGGGAATGCCCTCTTTAAAATTCAGTAACGGTTGTCAACCAAGGCTTACCATGAGATATTTACTACATTATCTGCTGCTCTTGACCAGAGGGCAGTACTTACTTTGGTTTATCTTCAAAACGCACAAGTCTTTCGCCTTTTACTAAAGACTTCCGTGGAGAGGAACACCAATGAGTTGAACCTATTTTTGGTAGGCTTTGCCATTTGGCTGAGCCTAGCATGTTTGTGAAAATAAAAGAAAGATAAAGTGTTCTATGACTAAGTTATCTGCTCTAACCTCAAGGTTCTGTGCTTTGATCTCAGGGTTCTATGCTTTGATCTCAGGGTTCTAAGAAAGAAATAAAGAGATACATCTTTACTTAACTAGACTAAGGTGCTAGACCATATAGGACTGGGCCGGGGGTGATAAGCAGCTGCCACTGCATAGTCTAATTGAAGAACTGCACCATGACAAGTGAGAAACTTCCCAGGTGGTTGGTTCAGGAAGCAAACTGTCGGGGCTCATCGCTTCTTGGCCTTTTGGCTAAGATCAAGTACGGAGGAAGAGACTACAACAGACAGGGAGCTTATATAACGACGGAAAGCAGTAACGACGGCGGAGCGATGGCGGGGACGGCGAAGGACCAGCAGTTGCCGAAGGGAGGCCTGAGATACACCCTGAGATTCAAGGCGATCACCGGAGCAGAGCAGATGACGGCAAGGAGTTTCTTTGTGGGGAAAGTCATCATGGAGCAGCTGCAACTGAAGGTAGACGATGTATATTGCATGCAGTGGAACCAGCATGAAGGAGCTTTCGATGTCACCTTGCAGAATGAACATCTATACCGCAGGGTGGCGGAGGACTGCAGAGCCAGAGCCAAGGTAATCCCGCTAGCAAGCTATGAGGTGCTAAGCCTGGATAGGCCGAATTTCAGGATGGTGACTGTGCACATGTACAATCCTTTCGTGAGGGACGAAGCCCTGAGCGCGTTTTTGGGACAATACGGGCAGGTGGTAACGGCGGCCAGACTTGTGAAGGACCCCCTGGGGTTCTGGACGGGCCGTCGGCAATATCAGGTGCTCTTGCACGCGGACCCGGGGGGGCCGGATGGGCTGAGACACCCACCGGCGGTGTTTAGCCTAGGGGGAGATAGGGGATATTTATACTACCCGAGGCAGCCGGCGTTCTGTAGAAGGTGTAGACAATCAGGCCACACGGGGGAGAACTGCGCAGGCGACTTATGCCATAATTGCGGCCAGGGAGGGCACGGGAGCAGAGACTGCACGGTGCCAAAGTCCTGTCACGGGTGTGGGGGGACGGACCACCTGTTCCGAAACTGCCCAGGGAGACAGAGAACCTTTGCAGAGGTGGTGAACTCGGCGGGAGCAAGGGACGGCGCCACGGAGGGAGGGCCGGAGAAAGCGGGACCCTCGAGGGAAGGACAGGAAGCAGAGGGAGCAACAGCGGAGGAGAAAGGAGAGAGGGCGGCGAGGATGGTGGAGGCGGGAGAAGACGGAGGAGGGCAGACAACGGAAGTCGTCGAAAGGGTGGGAGCGCCCGGGCCAGAGGCTGGTGCATCAGCGGCAGCGAAGCAGGGGGCACGTAAGGTGTTGCAGGCATTCGAGGGAGAGGCCACAACGGAGTCCGGTGGCGCAGGAGGGTGGGGGCACGGCAAGAAAGCGAAGAAAAGGGAGGAGGCCGAGGAAGCCCGAGAGGGGAAGGACCCTGAGGGCCAGCAAAGGGGGGCCACGGAAGAAGGAGGAGGGGAGGTGGCACAGGTACAGGAAGAGGGGAACATGGAAGGAGCAGGGGGGGAGGCGGGACGGGGGAGGGGAGGGCGAAGCCACCTCTATGACTCTAGGGGGGGGGGCTGGAGTTTGACCTCCCCCCGGGACTGTTCGCGATGGACTTCCCAGGGGGGGGGGACACGCCGGGGGAACAGAGCGGACAAGCACTTGAGTTGAATCCCGTGCCCTATTCCTGGGCAGAGGCGATGGACAGAGGGGACATGTATGGGTAGCTGGGGAAACACAAACTGTAAGAAATGGGAATATTAAAATTGCTAACCTTGAATGTACGGGGATTGAGGAATGTGCTGAAAAGAAGGGTGGTTTTTGATTTGGTGGGTGCACGAAGGGTGGACATATGTTTCTTACAGGAGGTGCATCTCAGGGACAAGGGGAACATCGGGGTGTTTAGAAGGGAGTGGGCCAGAGGGGACTCAGTCTGGAACGTAGGGGGGGTCCACTCGTCGGGTGTAGGTATATTGTTTGGGAGCTGGGGGGTAGAGGTGGAGGGGGTGTTCGTCATGGAGCAGGGGAGGATAATGGGGGCAGATGTTAGGTGGGGGTCGGTGAAACTAAGGGTCATCGTGGTGTATGGGCCGCAAACGCCAGCAAAGAGGAAGGGCAGCTTCGCCCTGGTGGAACCGTACCTGGCCACCAGCAGGCAGGTGATTGTGGGGGGCGATTTTAATGTGGAGATAGGGAAGGGGGGAGACACAAGCGGGGAGCACATCTCCAAATTAATGGCTGGTGGTGGCCTGGTGGATGGGGCGAGGGGGGTAAAGGCACAGGGGATGGGGCCCACATGGCGGAATTCAAGGGGGGCAGAAAGGGAGCTCGATTACATTTACCTGTCGAGATCCTTGAGGCCGTTGTCGGGCAGGCTGCTACCGGTGTGGTTCTCAGACCACGACGGGCTGCTGTTAGAGGTGAGCTCGGGGGCACCGGGGTTTGGGGGCGGGTACTGGCGACTGAATATCAGTGTGCTGGAGGAGGAGAGATTTGAGCGGAAGCTCCGGTGGTTATTTAGGGGTTTGGAAGGAATGAGGCCGATCTGCAAGGGAGTGGTAGGATGGTGGGAAGTGGCAAATAAAAGGATAAAGGAGTTTTGTATAACGTACAGCAAAAGGAAGGCGAGGAGGGAAGAGGCGCGTCTGCAGAACCGGCTGGAGGAGGAGTACGCCAGGGGCAACAGGGGAGGCACGGTAAACCAGCGGGTGTGTGAATCCCTGAGGGCGAAATTGAGGGAGGTCGCGGAGCAACGGGCAAGGGCGTACCTAGTGAGGGCCCGGGATAAGTACATGGAGAACGAGGAGAGGGCATCGGCAGCGTTCTTCAGCGCGGTACGGGCGGGTAGGGGAAGGCAGGTGCTGTCCGGGGTTAGGGATGAACGGGGGGAGTTGATAACAGACGAGGTGGGGATGGTAGGTGTGGTCACGGACTACTACCGAACGAAGTATAGCAGAAAAGAGGTAGACATAGAAAGGGGGGAGGCTTTCCTGAACTTCATGGCGCGGCGGGTGCCTGAAGTAATGGCGGAGACCCTGGAAGCACCATTGACCCTAGGCGAGCTGGAGGGGGCACTAGGCAGGATGAACCGCCGGAGGGTGCCAGGGATCGATGGGCTGCCGGCAGAGTTTTACCAGAAGTTCTGGGACATACTCGGGCCGGTAGTGTTAGAAGTGTTAACGGCGGTACTGCAGTCAGGGGCGTTGGGAGGGTCGATGGCCACGGGAGTCATCACCCTCCTCCACAAGAAGGGGGACCGCACAGAGCTGGGGAACTGGCGGCCATTGATGATGCTAAGCACAGACTACAAACTGCTGGCAAAAGTCATGGCCGACCGGCTGGGGGAGGCACTACCGCATGTGGTCCACATGGACCAGACGTGCGGGGTGGTGGGGCGGTCGATTAGGTGGAACCTGCAGCTCATCAGGGATACGGTTGCGTGGGCAGAGGACCGGCAGCTACCACTTATGGTGGTGGGCTTAGACCAAGAGAAAGCGTTCGACAGGGTTCACTGGGGGTTTATGTTCAGGGTTTTAGAGCGGGCAGGGTTTGGGTAGGGGTTTTTGGGATGGTTACGGGTGTTGTACACGGGGGTGAGGAGTAGGGTGATGGTGAACGGCCATCTAGGGGGGGAGTTTGGGTTGGGCGCAGGGGTGAGACAGGGTTGTCCACCGTCACCACTACTTTATGTAGCGTACCTGGAGCCCCTGGCGCAGGGGTAAAGGGGTTTCTGGTTCCGGGCAGTGGAGGGCAGCGGGTCAAGCTATCGCAGTATGCGGACGACACCACACTGCTGCTGGATGGTGACGCCTGCCTGACACGTGCTCTGGAGATTTTCCAGAAGTTCGGCAGGGCATCGGGGGCGAAGCTGAACCGTGCTAAATCCACTGTGAAGTTTTTCGGGCGGTGGAAAGACAGGACAGAAGCACCGGGAGGCTTGGCCCTCTGCAAGGGGCCCATGAAGATCTTAGGGGTGGAGTTCGAGACGGCCCAAAGTGCAGAGGTAAACTGGACAAAACGCCTGATGGTGGTCCGAAAGAAGCTGGGGCTATGGAGGAGCAGGTACCTGACCATAACAGGGAAGGTCCTGGTCCTGAAGGCCGACATACTGCCATCACTGGTATATATGGCATATATATACCCGTTGCCGGCTAGCATGAGGAGGGACCTAGTGCGGTTAGTGTTTGCTTTCATTTGGGGGGGGGATATGAGTACGTTGCGAGGGCCCGCATGGTAGCTGGGGTGGAGGAGGGGGGGAGAGACGTACCGCACTTACCTCTAAAACTAGACTGTATTTTCGTCGCATTTTTGTGTAAGGAGGTAGCGGGCCCGGTGGAACACCCGGCGGGCTACTTCCAAAGGGTTTTTTTCGCGTATCAGGCCAGGCAGCTGATGGTCTGGAGCAACCTGGTGCCGCGGGCGGAACAGCAGCCGTGGCACTACAGGCACGCAGCGAGGTGGCTGAAGGCCCACCCGGAGACAGCAGAGGCAGGGGTGAGGCTGAACCATAGGGCTCTCTATAAGGTGACAATGCGGAGACTGACCACGCCAGGGGTGGTTGGGTTTCCGAGGGAAACATGGAGGGGGGTGCAGCGCCGGGGCCTAGACAACGGCCTCAAGGATTTCAACTGGTTGTGCCTCCACAAGAGCTTGCCGGTACGGGAGGTTATGTATAGGCACGGGTTGGCAAGGTCGCCAAAATGCCCGCGGGAGGGGTGTAGTGGGGAGGAAACAGTGATGCACGTTGTATGGGACTGCCCTTTCGCCAGGGTGGTGTGGGGAAGAGTGAGGGCGTGGCTAGGTCACCTAGACCAGGGTTTTAGGCTGACGCTAAAGAAGGTGGAAAGTGGGGTGGGAGCGGGAAGTGGCCTCCTCCGTGTGTGGCTGGTCATGAGCCTCGTGAAGAGGGGCTTATGGCAGGCGAGGCAGGAGTGGGTGAGGGAGAACAAGGACTGTAGAGTGGAGGGAGTGGTCGGTAGGGTGGAAATGGAGATAAGAAAGAGGGTGGAAAGGGACATTAGGAAATGGGTGAAACACGCAGCTTTGGAGAGGTGGAAAGGGGGGTTCGGTTGGGAGTGGGGGAAAACGGGGACAGGGGGTATGGAAGAGAGCGCGGGCTCCAAGGAAGTGTGAGGGTAGGGGGGAGAACAGGGTGGGGAAGGGGGGGTGTGGGGTGATCACGAGGTGCAGAAATGTCTCTGTGTATATGGACTGATTGTAGGAGAACTTTCATAATAAAATTAAAAATCTGTTCTTATCAGTTTAATATCTGATATGAGGATAACTTATTAAGCAGATTTTTAAGCAGATTCACCTGGTATTGCAGTATTGCCGGAAACGGTGCACCCTTCAAATGACTTGTGGACATCAAAACCCCAAACCAGTAGAGCAGTCTGTTGTTGACTTTGATTCTGTCATCAACAACACAAGTCTCACGTACTGTCTGTCTTCAGGTCCAGGACACGTTTCTAACAAAGGCCCTGTATACTTACTGCTGCCCCTCTATTGGAAGGAAACCGAACAATGTACTATGTTGCCCTCTTTAATAGGGATGGGTATTGTTTGTTTTTTTACGATACCGGTGCTAAAACGATACCGGTGCCTGAACCGATACTAAAAAAAAGAAAACGATTTGCGACATTTAAGAAAGGCTTTTTTTTTATTGCCAAGGCAAATTTCTTTCTTCAAATTTAACAATATATTAACTGTTTAAAGTATACTATAAATATATAAATAATTATAAAACACTTGACTTCAAAGTACAGCTTCAAACTATAAACAATATATTAAAAACAGTTATCAACAGTTTACACACCAAATAAACCGAGGAAAGGAAGCACCGAAATCTGCATTGCGTTTCAGTACCCAACCCTACTTAATAATAAGGTAAATTTCAATCTTTTTTTTCATACTGATGGATGATTTATGTTTTTACACAGAGGCGACGGCGGAGGCGGCGGCGGAGGCGGCGGCCAGTGTGAACCCTCCTCCCCATGCAGGGTCAACGTCACGGTTTCTGACAGCTGGACCATTAAATAGTGGGGTATAGGAGTGGGGAACCATGCAGGAGTTCATTTGGAATCTTAAAATGTTTCTGCGTGTACCTACTTTTACCTCTGCTTTAAATAAAACTCTTCACTGATATTTTGGTTTCCTCTTTTCTTTGGGGTGGTGGGGATATGACAAAGTGCAGATTTGCTTGGTCAGGATTTTTCCTTTTTAATCCTATAACTAAGTTTAAGTGGCATCCCTCTAGCGAACATATTCTGATTGCCCAGTTTGTCCTGCAAAAGAGGGATATAAGTAACAAGAAAAAGAAAAAATAGATTTTCCTCCTAACACAATTTTTTTGCTTTACTGCATCACCTTTGTTTTTGTAAAAATGTATCTTTATCAATGTGATGTGCCTTGACTGTGCAAACATACCATCATATATTGTGTTAAGCAAAAAGTAGCTTTGTATGTAAACGCCTCTAGGCTCTAGTTTAGAATGAATGCACAATAGTGCACAATAATTCATATAATAATGTGGACGCAGCAGACATTGTTAGAATGCAGCAGTATGAAATGCTACTCCAAGACAGGAATAAAATGAAAAAATAAAAGTTATTTTATTTTGTAAAAGGATATTCAAATATACTTATATTAAATGTCAGTAAAAACACATTTCAGCCACCACATACTTTGAATTTTTAACAGTACAATGCACAATAGCTCATTATCATTAGCATCCAATAGAGAGTGCTGTTTTAAAAAGGTGCCACAATAAACCACAGCTCAGTCTGTCAGTGCTTTAGATGGACACAGTTGGGGTCAATCACAGCACCTGTTTGCTTTTAAAGTGTACAAAAGCACTTTCCAGACAGTCCATGTTGAGTGCTTCATAATGCCATTTCTTGTCTGAGCCCATTGTGGTCCATCACTGTTGTGGTCTATCTGCAACAGTCCCTCAAGAGTAGTGTTCACCTGTGAACAGTGTGTTAACGGTGTTTACTTTGAGCCATCTGTCCTCTTTTCCTCCACAGTCAGCGTTTTTCTCTGGGGTTTCCAATGGCTTCCCCACCTCATCTCCACACCATCACTGGTTTCACTCCTGCAGGCCATAAAATACAAAATCACATTTGGCGACAGACCATCTTGTGGCCAAATCAATAACATGCATTTCATGGAATCAAATGATGCATCAAACGTCAAATCTGCTTTTTAGCGTGTTATTTTTTGATCATGTCAAACCAGGTCGTGTCACTAGTGCATTCTGCTGCGCTTTGCAGAAGTATGATGTTGCTTTTCTTTTTATTCATCGTCTGCCCGTTTAGTCCTGAAATCCTAAGTACGACCAAACAGACAACCGGTGGGGTAAGAACACGCGTCCACAACCCCAAAACATGGGCCAGCGGAACGACTGGAGAGCGGCGTGAAGGGAAAAGGAGGGTCGATCCACTGTAGAGCGTCGTAGCAGAAGACTGCCAGCTCGGCATGCTGGCAATAAGACTAGTGTGTGACACAGGGACCATGATGAAGACAGGCGGATCGCAGCTTCACAGCAGACACGTCCAATCCCTTCAGCGTGTCCTGGGTCTTCCCCGGGGCCTCCTACCAGTTGGACGTGCCTGGAAAACCTCTAAAGCAGGGGTGTCATACTAATTTTCACCGCGGGCCACATCAGCATCATGGTCGCCCTCAAAAGGCCAGTTTTAACTGTAACACTGTATAAATTTAACTACTACCGAACATATTGTTAAATAACTGTCTTTGTATTGTGTATTCAAGTGTAACAATATTGTACATGCATTTATATATATATATATATATATATATATATAAACCCACATTACTCTATCAAAGATCAAACTTAAAACAGAAGAAAATAACAAAGACAAAGATCAAACAATCGTTGTTATATTAACTTTGTTCAAAGCTTTTTTTTGTCACAGTAGAGAAGGACATAACTAGCCAATAAGAACATGCATGTGGTCTGGGGCAGTGCTTCTCAACTGGTCTGGCTGCACCATCACCCCTGAATGAACCGAGATCCAAAGCAAGGAACATGTTCAACTTCTCAAATGGATTTAATGAAAAGATGGTGCAGTTTGAGCCTGAAATGGTACAGAATATCACATGCCAACACAAAAAAACTAGTTTGAAATATTCCCTTTTACACTCAATTAAAAACCCCAAAGTGCATCTTAAGGACACAACGGATCCGCGACGAACCGAAAACGGGTCCGCGACTGAAAACGGGTCCGCGACGAACCGAAAACGGGTCCGCGACGAACCGAAAACGGGTCCGCGACGAACCGGAAACGGATCCGCGACCGACTAAAAACGGGTCCGCGGTGGTGATCATGCCTTTCAAGCCGTCGCGGGCCACATACAATGACATGGCGGGCCGGATCTGGCCCACGGGCCTTGAGTTTGACATATGTGCTCTAAAGGGAGGCGTCCTGGAGGCATCCTAATTAGATGCCCGAACCACCTCAGCTGACTCCTTTTGACAGGAAGGCGCAGTGGCTCAACTCCAAGCCTCCTCCTGATGTCCGAGCTCCTAACCCTATCTCTAAGGCTGAGCCCGGCCACTCTACGGATTGAAGCATCTAGATAAGGGGAATGCAGACCTCAAGGCTCACTGTTTGTCATGAAGAATTATTATGTTGTCGATGGGCTCGCAAGTGTCGAAAGCTATTCAGTTTGATGTAGGATCCTCTTGGGTTTGTGGTGCCGGTCCTGCTGCTAGAGCCTGATTAAACTTGTTCACTCCCCAATACTTTCTCCAAACGGCTTATGAACTCACTTAGTTTATAAAGGTTTGCCATCTTCTTACTTATGGAAGGTCATTTTCAGTTAAAAATATTTTGTGCTTATTGTAAATTCTTTACAGTTACATTATTTGCTCGTGATTGGTGGGAGTGTAAATGACTCTAAAAAGGTTATATTAATAGGGTGGCTATTTCCTGCAAGCCTTTATTTTGTAAGTACCTTTGTATTTTTTGGGTCCTTTATTTTGAGGGTTTTCCGGCCAGACTGGAAGTAGAAGGAAATATCCTAACTTGGCTTCACGTTCAAGGTACGTTAATTGACGGCGTTTACCGAAGGAAAAGGTGTTCATAAGGTATTTCTCTTAAGTACAAGAGCCACTTTATGAACCGAGCTGGAACGGGGAGAAGGTACTTTGTGTTTTGTTGTGCTTTGACTAAATGTTTCGTGACTTTATTGTAATGAACTTAAAAAAGTGTAGTTAGCTAGCTAAATGATTGTAATCGCATGCTAATGTTAGCTGAATTGGCTAAATTGCCACATGGTAAGGTTATCCTAATGCTACGTTGCAGCCTTATATGTGCCTTTTTAAGAAGGAGAAATGTTCTACATGTGGACTTTAATCCACAGGTAGAAGAACGAGGTACAAGCGGCCGAAATGAGCTTCCTCCGTAGTGTTGGTGTTACGGTTTAACGGGCGACCGTGTTAATGGCGACTTTATGCATCTGTTGTCTAACAGGAAGTTAACGAACTGCCCTTCCTTTGAAATACAGTTGGTAAAAATAACAAAACACATAATCGACTTGTTTTGTGCAAACGTGTCACGTAGAATAACTCTATAGTACGGTTAAAAAACACAGTTTAGGTCGATGACGTAACAGAGAGGCGGCTGTTGTGGACAATAACGCATGAGAGGCAACACGAGAGGCAAAGCCATAACATTAAGGATTCAACCAAGAACACAGATGTCAAACACTTGAGTTTCATAAGGGAAAGAAATGATCACATCACAATATGTAAACATTGTGCACACTCAAGGGGAACGAATAGCATTTGATACAAAGAGTTTAGTTTATTTAGATTCATTTTCCATTGTTATCCGCCTTAAGGCTTTGATTTATGCCACTTAAAACATGTAAATATGACACCTGTAATGTGGTCAATGCCCATGGTCTTTGAACAGATGGTAAACGATCACATATGGGTGTAATGTTTGTGTATTCATACACTTATGACCGTGTATAATTTATGATAAACGTGTGTGTGTTTTATTGTCATCTGCAGGAGAAAATAAATACGCAAAAATCATCAAAATGTATTGGATCATAGCAATCTTGTTTCATAGATTAATTTTCAAACTAAGATACTGAATATCCTGTACCTAAGAATCTTGAGTGTATTTGCAATCTTAAATGTGTTAATTTTCTCCTCCTAGCTGACTTTCTAGATAACATGGATATTCGGGGTCACACAGCTTGGTCCCTGATGGACAACCTTGAGTGGGCCACTGGCGTTTCAGAACGATTTGCCCTTTTCTACGTCAATCACTTGGACCCCAAATGGCCTTGAGTGTCCAAGACTTCTGTTACACTCTACTCCACCATCATGTGCACCAACTACAACGGGTTCCCAGACCCCACCTTGGGACCCCATTAGTGCTTGAACACCGTGCCTGAAGGTAAAGTGATGCATTGATACAACCACTACCAACAATTAAAATGTAATTTGTGCAAAAACCTAAGTAAAAGAAAACAATAAGTTGTGGTTTTATGAGGGTTATGTGCTGGACTATTTCTTGGTCAAAAGCATTGACTTCCTGAAGTCTTGTTTTCAGCATATTTAACAAGCAATGTCAATATAAACCCTATACACTGTATATACAGAGAGCAAATAATCCCCTTAAATGCAGCAAGGCCGAGATCCTCCTTGTACCACTGGCATTGCAGTGGCAGGCAGTCAGGTGTCAGGACGGGCAAGCGAGCAGCACCGAAATCATTTTTCCACCAGGTAAACCTGGATATGCACACCTTGAGTGTAACAGCAACTATAACCGCACAACTATATAGATTCCAATTAACTGGAGTAGGGCTGCAACTAACGATTATTTTAATAATCGATTAATCTGTCGATTATTTTTTCGATTAATCGATGAATCGGATAAAAAACAAAAAAGCATTACTTTCCAACCCTTTATTCAAAAACAGAACTGACGGTGCAAAAATCTTCAGAAAGTGCACAAACAGGTTGCTCCTTTAACATCCCTGAGCTGTCAAAGTAATAATAATTAAAAAAATAATAGACTAACACAAACATACACATGTATGCTTTATATCTGCCAAATATATAGGCTTTTATTAAATAAAGTGCACAACATTTAGTTTAAAGGAACCTGAGCTGTCAGAACAATAAATAACTTATAAAAAATAAAGAAAAATACTAATCAGAAAACTTAACAGGATTTGTTTGAACGTCAGAACTGGTTCTTTACACTACACTCAGATACACACACTCAAACTCTCACAGACGCACGCACATACAAACGCACACACACACTCATAGACGCGCGCGCGCACACACACACTCACACTAACAGACGCGCACACTCAAACACGCACAGACGCACACACTCACAGACGCGCACAAACATACACTCACTCAAACACTCACAGACGCGCGCGCACACACACTCTCTCTCTCTCTCACTCCCTTTGTTCAGACACATTGTTCTTACGAGCTAACGCTAACTTGTCAAGCTAATAACGAGTAAACAGCAGAAAGCTGCTGGAGGGACGTTACGTCTTCACTTCAAAACGGAACACAACCTGCCGACTAGCCGCAGCACTGGAGCCTCAACCGGAAGTGCCTCTACTAGCTGCCTGTTGAACCCAGCCCTAAACTGGAGGGGGGGAACGACCAGTTGCTTTTTTCTCTACTAAACTAGACCTTGTAGCAGCTGGCCTTCCTCTGTCTGCGTGCAGTGGCTGCTGCAGAGAAGGCTGTAGTGGCATCACAGGACATTTTAAGTTATGGCGAACTACACTCATGGTTCCTCATGCAGTTTCACATATCCTGCACACTCAGAACTTCCCACCTTTCTGCGCAACGCTGGCTGCGGTATCACACAACCTTGTTAGATTTGCCTAACATTATTGTATAAAGGATGCACAACCCTTAATCCTGCAAGTCTTTTTTTTTTCGTACTCCAGCCAAGGGGGAGCCGCATAATTATGCTTCTCTTGAACAGACACCCCTCTCATCCGAACGCTGATTTGGAGCTGTATGTGGACAGTTCGGCATCTCACTCGCCGGAAACGGGAGAAGGGTTGGTTGGGTTTGCTGTAGTTTCATCACATGACACTCTGCAGCGGTAAGTTGGCATCACACTTGTTTTCTCAAGCCGCAGAACTTGTGGCTCTTACAGAAGTCATTATGCTCGCTGCCAACAAAACAGTGAACATCTACACAGATGCTCGCTACGCTGTTGGTGTAGTGCACAACTTTGACTCCCTGTAGAATCACAGAGGCCTTTTTGACATAATCTGTTAAACCCATTACTATAATCCTTTTGTTCAACTGTTCATTAAGATTTAGATGTGTCATCAAAGCAAATAAAAGCAACACTTAAATAGAGATATGATGGTTTAGAACATTATATATCTCTTTATACAATATAACATTTTCAGGAAAACATTAAATTATGTATTGAATTCAGACTGTACTAATTATTATGCCTTCTTTAATAGTCATAGATAATCAGTTTCAATAATGAATGACATTTTTGTTTTTCACTTTTTGGTGGTTTCTGCAGAATCCCCATTGACAAGTGGTTATGCTGAAATGTTAGATAAAAAAAATGCAATTTGATTAATATCTCCACTTATGTAGGTGCCACGAGCTGCCAGAGGCAATTTTATTTTTGCAAACATTGAATGTGTATAAAACTCAATTGAACTAATTTCCTGGGTCAGACTTCCTAACCGTCAGACATTTAAGTATTTCACATCGCATTTGTTTTCTCCAAATGAGATTGAAAAGGTTAATTTCCATAACGCCGAAGGAGTGTTGTTCGCTTGCTGCTGTCCAGACTCCTGACTAACGCCTGCCACAGACTTGCACTGGCAGTAATCACACTCACTGTCTCCTAAAATGTCACTCTTTCTTTCATGGAAATCAACATTCAGTGATATACGTTATGTTTAACAGATGTTCTGTTCCCACATTTAAGATGTGAAAAAGTGAGACAAATGTGTTTAGATTTACTGGTAATATTAATGTGTGTCTTTTCTACAACAACGAGCGCGCCCTTCACACCCACTCCCCTGAACAACACTGAGATTCTTGGTTATGAAGCTCTCTCCAAATGATACTGAGACCGGACTTACCTGTGAGGATCGGTGGGGCACCACCGGTTGGGAGGCGACAAGCGGGGCGGCGACCCGGGTGTGTTTCTCTCCCCCTCCCTCTTTCTCTCTCTTTCTCTCTCCCTCGCAATCAGGTTGATGCAGGACAGCCGGGTGGAGTGCGCGCCGCCGCTCGCAGCTGCAGCCCATCCAGCCATCAAGCGGCAGTTAAGCACAGCCTCCACCCGGTCCCCGGTGTCGAGAGATTGCTACGCATACCTTCGTTCAAGCAAGCCGTCACGATCGACCGACAGACGAATCCCCGTGCGGGATCCTCCAGAGCCACGATCGCCAGTCACGAGCCACGAGTCACGAGCCACGAGCCACGAGTCACGAGTCACGAGTCACGAGTCACGAGCCACGAGCACCGAGCCACGAGCACCGAGCCACGAGTCACAAGCCACGCCGCCAGCCCTGCGACGAGCCACGAGCCTCGCGGCTCAACCCGCGGCGGGGTAGCCCCAAGTCTCCACCCCCTGTGCTTGAGAGCAGGGAAATAAAGCCATTTGTTTGTTTTCACCTAACTCCCCTGTTGTCCCCTGTCTTGCTTTTGGGTCCAGACCGCCGGTCCTCACGGCAACCCCTCACAGAATCTCTCGACCACGCCAATGGATCCAGCAAGACCAGACCCCAGTGGGCCGCGGCCTTGTGGGATAGCCACTCGGCAGTTTTGAGCTCGTTTCCGGGGTTCTCCGCGGAACTCCGCAGAATTTTCGATCACCCCGTGCGCGGCCGGGAGGCCGGGAACCGGCTGTGCACTCTGCGGCAGGGGTCCGGTTCGGTGGCGGATTTCGCCATCGAGTACCGGATCCTTGCCGCGGAGAGCGGCTGGGGCGAACCGGCCCTGATGACCCTCTTTTCGCGGGGCTTATCCGAGGAGCTGAGGGATGAGCTGGCTCCCCTCGAACAGCTCATCTCCCTGGCTATCCATCTAGACAACCGGCTTCGGGAGCGCCGCAGTTAGGGCGGGCCCGGCGGAGCGCCAGCGGCGACTCCGTCTCCAGCTATGTTTATACTGTGGCCTCGCTGGGCACTACGCCGCCACCTGTCGAGTGTCCCCAAAAGGGGGGGCTCACCAGTAGACGAGAGCCCGCTGGTGAGCAGCAGCGTTCCCCCGTGCTCTACCCCTCGCCTTCCCCATTGCTCACCCGCAGCGGAGAGACTGCGGGTGAGCAATGTCGCGTCTCCGCGCGATCCCTCCCGCATTTCCCTTTCCGCCAACTTCACGATCCAGGGCCGGAACCTTCCGGTATCGGTTCTCGTCGACTCGGGCTCCGACGAGAGCATCTCCGGCAATCACTCCGAGACTATTCAGCTCTACGTAATCCCGTCCCCCGCGTCCCCCGCGTCCCCACTCGTCCTGGGCCTCCCCTGGTTACAGCTTCACAACCCCCAGCTGGACTGTAAGACGCTGTCCATCGCCAGCTGGGGTGTGGCCTGCCACGCCTGCTGCCTCCGGGCGGCCGCCCCGGCGTCCCTCCGTGCCGCCGGCCCCGCCGGACTTGACAGGCGTGCCGTTTGAATACCACGACCTTGCACCGTTTTTTTGTAAGGATCGGGCACGCGCGCTACCTCCCCATCGCCCTTACGACTGCGCGATAGACCTGCTTCCGGGGGCTCCGCTCCCCACTAGTCGGCTCTATAGCATCTTGCGCCCGGAACGGGCAGCGATGGAGAGTTACATCCTGGAGTGCCTGGAAGCAGGCCTGATTCGCCCGTCTTCCGCGCCGTTGGGGGCAGGGATCTTTTTCGTGGCCAAGAAGGACCGGCCCCTGCGTCCATGCATTGACTATCGGGGTCTGAACCAGATCACCATAAAGAATAAGACCCCGCTGCCCCTGATAGACCCGTCCTTCGAGCCCCTCTGTCATGCGCAGGTGTTCTCGAAACTCGACCTCCGGAACGCCTATCACTTAGTCCGGATCCGGGAAGGGGACGAATGGAAGACGCCGTTTAACACTCCCCTGGGGCAGTTCGAATATCTAGTGATGCCGTTCGGCCTCACGAACGCCCCCGCCGTCTTCCAGACCCTGATGAACAGCCTGTTCCGAGATATGCTGGGTCGGTTCGTGTTTATATACCTGGACGACATTCTCATCTTCTCCCGGTCACTGGCTGAGCACCGCCAGCATGTGGGGTTGGTTCTCCGGCGGTTGCTGGAGAACCGACTCTACGTGAAGCCGGAGAAATGCGAATTTCACGTCCCGTCATAGCCCAGGGTCAGTTAGAGCCGTGTCCGACTGGCCCGCTCCCGGTACCCGGAAGGAACTCCAGCGCTTCCTCGGGTTCGCCAATTTTTACCGCCGGTTTATTAGAAACTTCAGTAAAGTGGCCGGTCCCCTCACCCGACTCACCTCCCCGAAGACCCCTTACACCTGGAGCCCCGAGGTCGCTAAGGCCTTCGCCACACTGAAGGACCTGTTCACCAGCGCCCTCATCCTCAAACACCCGGATCCGGCGCCCCAGTTTGTGGTGGAGGTGGACGCCTCGGAGACCGGGGCGGGGGCCATCCTCTCCCAACGAGATCCCTCCTCCCAGAAGCTCCACCCGTGCATTTACATTACATTACATTTCATTTAGCTGACGCTTTTATCCAAAGCGACTTACAATAAGTGCATTCTACCGTTTACAACAAGAATCAGAACAAGAATCACGAAGGTACAATTTCGACAAAAAGTTCAACTACAAAGTGCTATCAGTAAGAGCCGTTTCAGTGCTACTAAAGTGCTACTTCCTTTATTCAAGGTATAGTCGGAAAAGATGTGTTTTTAGTTTGCGACGGAAGATGTAGAGACTTTCTGCTGTTCTGATGTCAATGGGGAGCTCATTCCACCATCGAGGAGCCAGGACAGAGAACAGTCGAGACTTTGTTGAGTGTTTAGCTCGCAGTGACGGAGCTACAAGCCGATTGGCAGAAGCCGAGCGGAGCGCACGAGTTGGGGTGTAAGGTTTTACCATGTCCTGGATGTAGACTGGACCAGATCTGTTCGTTGCACGGTACGCCAGTACCAATGTTTTGAAGCGGATGCGGGCGGCCACCGGTAACCAGTGAAGGTCGCGGAGGAGCGGAGTAGTGTGGGTGAATTTCGGGAGGTTAAAGACCAGTCGAGCTGCTGCATTCTGGATGAGCTGCAACGGTCGGATGGCACCAGCAGGTAGACCCGCCAGGAGGGAGTTGCAGTAGTCTAGGCGCGAGATGACCAGAGCCTGGACGAGAACCTGTGCCGCCTTCTGGGTGAGAAGTGGACGTATTCTCCTGATGTTGTGCAGCATGAATCTACAGGAACGAGTTGTTGCGGTAATGTTGGCAGTCAGGGAGAGTTGACTGTCAAGGGTCACACCGAGGTTCCTGGCAGTCGGGGTCGGGGCCAAGACTGAGTTGTTGAAAGTAATCGTCAGGTTGTGAGTGGGGGAGACTTTTCCTGGAAGGAAAAGTAATTCCGTCTTGTCAGGGTTAATTTTCAGGTGGTGTGCGGACATCCATTGTGAAATGTCAGTCAGACAAGCAGAGATTCGTGCTGCTATCTGTGTTTCCGATTGTGGAAACGAGAGGATCAGTTGGGTGTCATCAGCATAGCTATGGTAGGAAAAGCCATGCGAGCGAATGACGGAGCCAAGAGAGTTGGTGTACAGGGAGAAGAGGAGAGGACCGAGGACAGAGCCCTGAGGGACCCCAGTAGTGAGAGGACAAGACTCAGACACAGATCCTCTCCAGGTTACCCGGTAGGTGCGATCGCTGAGGTAGGATGAGAGGAGGGAGAGCGCAGTGCCTGAGATACCCAGGTCCTGGAGGGAGGAGATGAGGATCTGGTGGTTCACTGTGTCAAAGGCAGCAGAAAGGTCCAGAAGGATAAGGACAGAGGAGAGAGAGGCTTCTCTCGCAGTGTGAAGCTGCTCTGAGACAGCAAGGAGGGCAGTCTCTGTTGAGTGGCCTGCCTTGAATCCAGACTGTGCATCTTCTTCTCCCGCAGACTCAGTCCGGCGGAGCGCAATTATGATGTGGGGAATCGGGAGTTGCTGGCGGTGGTATTGGCCCTGCAAGAATGGCGGCACTGGTTGGAGGGGAGCCAGCAACCGTTCCTCATATGGACAGACCATAAGAACCTGGCGTACCTCCGGGCAGCTCGGAGGTTGAATCCCCGCCAGGCTCGGTGGGCGCTGTTCCTGGGCCGCTTCGAGTACACCCTGTCCTACCGCCCCGGGAGCAGGAATGGCAAGCCGGACTCGCTCTCCCGGATGTATCCCTCCTCGGAGCTCCCGGACCCCACTCCCATTGTCCCCGCTGCATGCATCGTGGGCGCGGCCACCTGGGAGATCGAGTCCGTCGTCCAGGGGGCTCAGAGCACCGATCCGGTCCCGGGGGGAGGGCCCCCGAACCGCCTCTACGTTTCCCCGACGGTGCACTCCCCAGTACTACAATGGGGACACTCGTCCAGCTTGGCGTGCCACCCTCCCGGCGGAACACGGCCTTCATCCAACAGCGGTTCTGGTGGCCTGGAATGGAGGAGGACGTCCGGAAATTCGTGGCCGCATGCTCGGTCTGTGCTCGGGGTAAGGCCTCCCACCAACGCCCCGCAGGACTGCTGCGACCCCTGCCGGTCCCTAGCAGGCCATGGTCCCACATCAGTGTCGACTTCGTCACGGGCCTGCCTCCCTCGGAGGGGAACACCGTCGTCCTGACGATCGTCGACCGGTTCTCCAAGGCGGTGCACTACGTCCCCCTTCCCAAGTTGCCCTCCGCCTTGGAGACCGCAAAGCTCCTCGTCCTACACGTCTTCCGGCTCCACGGGATCCCCATTGACGTGGTCTCTGACCGTGCGCCCCAGTTTGCGTCCAAGGTCTGGGAGGCCTTCTGCCGTGCCGTCGGCGCCATCGCAAGCCTCTCGTCCGGCTACCACCCCCAGTCCAATGGCCAGACCGAGAGGGCGAACCAGGACCTGGGCACGGCGCTCCGGTGTGTGTGCACCCAGCATCCCACCTCCTGGAGCACTCATCTCCCCTGGGTCGAGTATGCCCATAACTCCCTCTCCTGCTCGGCCACGGGCGGGATGTCCCCTTTTATGGTGTGCTTTGGGTTTCAGCCTCCACTGTTCCCGGCCCAGGAGGAGGAGGTGGCGGTCCCATCCGTAGGCGAGCACGTCCGGAGGATGCGAGCGGTCTGGACCACGGCCAGGGCGGCCCTCACCCGGTCCTCGGCCCCCAATAAGCGGCTGGCGGATCGGCATCGCTCGCCTGCCCCAGAGTACAAGGTGGGGCAACAGGTATGGCTGTCGACCCGGGACCTCTCGCTGCCCACGGAGTCCCGCAAGCTGACGCCCCGGTACGTGGGTCCGTTCCCCGTCGCCAAGGTCATCAACCCCTCCGCGGTGCTCCTGACCCTCCCGGCGTCGATGCCCGTCCATCCCACGTTCCACGTCTCCCTCCTGAAGCCGGTCACCGAAAGCGAACACAGCCCTCCGGCCGTTCCCCCTCCACCCACCCAGATCATCGACGGCCATCCGGCTCACACAGTCTCCAAGGTCCTGGACGTCCGGCCCCGAGGACGAGGGTTCCAGTACCTGGTGGACTGGGTGGGTTATGGTCCCGAGGAGCGGTCCTGGCTCCCCCGCCGGCTGATCTTGGACCCCGATCTACTGCGGGACTTCTATCGGGAGCACCCGGACAAGCCCGGGAGGACGCCAGGAGGCGTCCGTTGAGGGGGGGTGCTGTGAGGATCGGTGGGGCACCACCGGTTGGGAGGCGACAAGCGGTGCGGCGACCCGGGTGTGTTTCTCTCCCCCTCCCTCTTTCTCTCTCTTTCTCTCTCCCTCGCAATCAGGTTGATGCAGGACAGCCGGGTGGAGTGCGCGCCGCCGCTCGCAGCTGCAGCCCATCCAGCCATCAAGCGGCAGTTAAGAACAGCCTCCACCCGGTCCCCGGTGTCGAGAGATTGCTACGCATGCCTTCGTTCAAGCAAGCCGTCACGATTGACCGACAGACGAATCCCCGTGCGGGATCCTCCAGAGCCACGATCGCCAGTCACGAGCCACGAGTCACGAGCCACGAGCCACGAGTCACGAGCACCGAGCCACGAGCACCGAGCCACGAGTCACAAGCCACGCCGCCAGCCCTGCGACGAGCCACGAGCCGTGACGCCGCCCAACCCGCGGCGGGGTAGCCCCAAGTCTCCACCCCCTGTGCTTGAGAGCAGGGAAATAAAGCCATTTGTTTGTTTTCACCTAACTCCCCTGTTGTCCCCTGTCTTGCTTTTGGGTCCAGACCGCCGGTCCTCACGGCAACCCCTCACATTACCACCACATTTCCACTGTAGTTTTAATGTTAGCTAATAAATTTGACATGCCATCAAGGATGCTGAGGTAAAATTAGTGATTTATTGTAGGGCTAAATGTGGCGTCCATTTCTTTCAATAAAAATATAAACAATGTTTGTGTTTTCTGAGTGAATATTTCCTTTAGCAATTAGTCTTAATGGTGTCTGTGAACTGCATAGTCAATAATATGAAAGCTTAATTCCAAGGTAAGTTAACTAAATGAACAAGTAGTGTTGGGTAACCTCTGAATGATGAAACGATTGTCAGAAAGATCGTTTTGATATTTGCTGTCAAGATTGTGGAGCTCTGAGCCAAGACAATAACCCCAGCAGGAACTAATTTGGTAAACTGGTCTAAATTAATATTTTTAAACATTCAAATCGTTCTTCTTTGTTAAACATTTCAGTTTGATTAATATTTGAAATATGCCATGTTCTAAAATTCTGTGACTTTGATTTGCGTGAGTCATGGCAACAGAACGCGACCAAGAGTATAAAAGAATGTTTTTTCTGAAAATCCTTTCCTTCGTCGTTGAACTTTGACAAGTTAACATTGAAACCTTGAATGCTCCATAGCTAAAACATTTTCTTATCCTGTTCATTTCTGCTAGCTAACGCAAGTTTGAAGAAGTAAGTTGAAGAGGATATCTACCAAAAACACCACTGCTGACACCACGAGACATCGGAGACTGCGCCTGTCGACCAGCCACAAAGTGCTTTTTTGACTTTTAAGGTAGGAAATATTTTAATTTAATGTCAAATGTGTTTATTAATGTTTTTTACACGCTCAAAGGGGTATACAATCTGTAAATATATGTATTTCATGTTGAATAGGTGCATCATAGGTGCATCATTAATGGAATCTTGGGCTACCTTTTGTGAATTTTTTTTTTTTTTAGAAGTCACTCAATGTTTTTTCAGTGTAAAATAATAATTAGAAGGCAAAACTGGAATATTTTTTGTGTGACGTGCGGAATGTGTTAACACTTCAGCCAGCCTTTGAAATCAGGGTTTGATTCCCACCCTTTGTATTTTTGAGCGTACAGTTAGACTGAGACATGATGTTTAGCTTTTAGGCACACACAGTGGACGAGGTGATTTAATTTAGTGTGACAGTGAAGAAATATATACATCCAGTATTGCCTATGCTAAATGAGCTAATTTAGGAAGCATTGAAGCTCCTTTCCTTTGCATTTAGAGAATTGAAACAGCTTTTATCATGGCAATTTATTGCAAAGAAATATTGTTACATTAGGGAAAAAAATCTACCAAACACAAATTTCCGAACTTTTTGTTTGATATTTAGTAATTATCTTGTTTGTTGTTCCTTTCAGGATCCCAGAGACATCAAGGGCTGCTCCCGCATCACAGCACCAGACTCCAACAAGCAGCATGGTAAGAACCTGAACGCCACACGGTTATTTAAAATGACAGTTAGTTGTTGACTACATACAGACGTTAATTCAACTGTTAAACTACTTCAATAAATATGGGACTAAATCACAGTCCACGCAAGACATTGTGATTTTCCAGACGTTTACATGAGGAAATTCTCTAACTGGACCTCGTAGAATTTGAATTTGAATTGAATAGTCAATCTTTTGCAATTTATTGTATGACATTTACTTTCAATGAAGTATTACTGCATGGTGGCACTGCTCCTCTTAATTCACTATGTGACGTGAGAGAGTCCATATTATGCAACAGTCCTTGGTTTGTATCCATGTGTGGAACAGTGGTCTGATGGTTGTATTTGTATTTCTTTACCTTCAGGCCAGCCAGCGCATCGTGTGGAGGTCTTCCCTCATCACGGACCCCAACCGGTCCGGGCCCCCGCGGCTCGTCTTCAGCCGCTGTGGCTCTTCAGGTAAGACACACTTCCCCTCTAACTCCTATGGTCTCTCCTCCATCCCCAGTTCTTCCAGCTCCTCCTCTACCCCCTCCTCTTCCAGGTCCACTAGGCCTCTCAAGCGACGGTAAGCTTATTTATTCACCAAGCCATTGAAAGTTCTCTCCACAAAACATCAGAAGCAAAAGTTCAAAAGAAACACACCACAAAATGACATTTAAATACAATTAAAAGCATTAAAGCGCCAAGAGAACCTGAAATTAATACAAACTAAAATAGAATTAGACTGGAATAAAATAAAAGACTAAAAGTTAGAGTGCAGTGTAAGAAAGAACTGCCTACGTCTTTGTTTAATTGAAGAATATTTTCCTTTTCAATTATTGATTGGTCCAATGTACTCTCTGTCATATGGTTATGTAACCAACTATTGTGTTTCATCTGCATAATTCTGATAACATATTTTTTGTTTTCCAAAGAGCCTCCACACCACTCCAGGGACCCTGGAAGACTCCGAGGGCGGCGGACGTCGACGAGCCGATGGAGGTGGACCCACCGGAGGACAACGCCATGGACATCACTCCACCCGAGGACAACGCCATGGACATTGATCCACCTGGGGATGATGCCATGGAGGTAAACTGATACACACTCACTTTCTTCTTTAAAAAAAACGTTTCTTTCCACACACACACACACACACACACACACACACACACTTTACTGTCTTCTTAAAAAATAAAAAATAAATACTTTACTTTCCGTCTCTCACACACACACTTTACTGTCTTCTTAAAAAAAACAAAAAAATACTTTACTTTCCATCTCTCTCACACACACACACACACACACACACACACACACACACACACACACTTACTTCACCTCTTAAAAAAACAACTTTACAATGACTGACAGACACTGACTGACTGAGAAAGTGACTGACTGGCTGACACTGACTGAGACAGTGAGTGACTGACTAACACTGACTGACTGAGACAGTGAGTGATTGACTGACTGACACTGACTGACTGAGACAGTAAGTGATTGACTGACTGACACTGACTGACTGACTGAGACAGTGAGTGACTGACAGTGGGATGAGGACAGAGGGGAGAGGAGATGAGGAGAGAGGACAGGAGGTGGTGAGAGAGGAGATGAGGAGAGAGGACAGGAGGTGGCGATAGAGGAGAGGAGAGAGGACAGGAGGCAGGAGGTGGCGAGAGAGGAGGCATGAGGTGGCGAGAGAGGAGAGGAGAGAGGACAGGAGGTGGCAGGAGAGGAGAGAGGACAGGAGGCAGGAGGTGCGAGAGAGTAGAGGAGAGGAGAGAGGACAGGAGGTGGCGAGAGAGGAGAGGAGAGAGGACAGGAGGCAGGAGGTGGCGAGAGAGGAGGCATGAGGTGGCGAGAGAGGAGATGAGGAGGTGGCGAGAGAGGAGGCTGAAGTGAGGAGGACAGAAGAGAGAGGAGGATGGAGGAGAAATTGAACCCCCTTATTAAGGTAAATATCAATTCCTATTCTTTTTTCCATAATGATGGATTGTTTATGTTTACATTCATCCTGTAAAGATCTTTTATTTATTTCATATTTCTTATTTGTTTTTACGTTAAGCAGAGAGGAGCGGAGGAGGAGAGCGGCGGAGAGGAGGGCAAGTGTGAACCCTCTTATTAATAAGGTAAATATCAATTTCTATCATGTTTTCGTACTGATGCATGATATATGTTTACATTTATCCTCTAAAGTTTTTTTTATTTATTTTGTATTTGTTTTTATAAAAAAAGGAGGAGGGAGGAGGTGATGAGTGATTTTTGGTGGGGAGCAAGGCAGAGAGGAGGTGGAGGGCAAGGCTAAATCTTCTTGATAATAAAAAATTAATAAATACAATTTCTATCTTTTTTTATACTGATGGATTCATGTTTACTAGGGATGCAACGATACCACTTTTTACAAACCGATACGAGTACGAGTATTTTTATTTGTGTACTTGCCGATACCGAGTACCGATACCGATACTTCTTAGATTTGGTCTCCATGAAAGTGCAATTAATTTGGAGGCAGATTTTATTTTATCCTCTGCAGATTATGTCAAGCCTATAGTACAAAATTAACAGAAGGCTATCCCAAGCTTTAAACTTCTTGTGGAAGTCCCTCTAATGTCGGACCATAAAACGCCCCCGTGTCCGGGTTCATAATGTAAGCGATAATATTAGGGATCGAGCAATTATATAGGAAGCTGTGTTCCAAGTTATGTTTCCGGTGCTTTTATTGTGGAGGGAGAAACGGATGTTTCTGCGTGTACCTACTTTTACCTCTGCTTTAAATATCAATTTATATCTCTTTTAATACTGATGGATGATTTATGTTTACATTTATTCTTTAACGATTTGTTTTTCACATTTGTTTTTACAAGGATAGGAGAGAGGAGGTGGGGAGCAAGGCGGAGAGGAGGTGGAGAGAAAGTGTGAATCCTCTTATTAATAGGGATGGGTATTGTTTTGTTTTTTTCGATACCGGTGCTAAAATGATACCGGTGCTAAAATGATACCGGTGCCTAAACAATGCCTAAACCGATACTAAAAAAAAGAAAACGATTTGCGACATTTAAGAAAGGCTTTTTTTTATTGCCAAGGCAAATTTCTTTCTTCAAATTTAACAATATATTAACTGTTTAAAGTATACTATAAATATATAAATAATTATAAAACACTTGACTTCAAAGTACAGCTTCAAACTATAAACAATATATTAAAAACAGTTATCAACAGTTTACACACCAAATGAACCGAGGAAAGGAAGCACCGAAATCTGCATTGCGTTTCAGTACCCAACCCTACTTAATAATAAGGTAAATATGAATTTCAATCTTTTTTTTCATACTGATGGATGATTTATGTTTTTACACAGAGGCGACGGCGGAGGCGGCGGCGGCGGAGGCGGCGGCCAGTGTGAACCCTCCTCCCCATGCAGGGTCAACGTCACGGTTTCTGACAGCTGGACCATTAAATAGTGGGGTATAGGAGTGGGGAACCATGCAGGAGTTCATTTGGAATCTTAAAATGTTTCTGCGTGTACCTACTTTTACCTCTGCTTTAAATAAAACTCTTCACTGATATTTTGGTTTCCTCTTTTCTTTGGGGTGGTGGGGATATGACAAAGTGCAGATTTGCTTGGTCAGGATTTTTCCTTTTTAATCCTATAACTAAGTTTAAGTGGCATCCCTCTAGCGAACATATTCTGATTGCCCAGTTTGTCCTGCAAAAGAGGGATATAAGTAACAAGAAAAAGAAAAAATAGATTTTCCTCCTAACACAATTTTTTTGCTTTACTGCATCACCTTTGTTTTTGTAAAAATGTATCTTTATCAATGTGATGTGCCTTGACTGTGCAAACATACCATCATATATTGTGTTAAGCAAAAAGTAGCTTTGTATGTAAACGCCTCTAGGCTCTAGTTTAGAATGAATGCACAATAGTGCACAATAATTCATATAATAATGTGGACGCAGCAGACATTGTTAGAATGCAGCAGTATGAAATGCTACTCCAAGACAGGAATAAAATGAAAAAATAAAAGTTATTTTATTTTGTAAAAGGATATTCAAATATACTTATATTAAATGTCAGTAAAAACACATTTCAGCCACCACATACTTTGAATTTTTAACAGTACAATGCACAATAGCTCATTATCATTAGCATCCAATAGAGAGTGCTGTTTTAAAAAGGTGCCACAATAAACCACAGCTCAGTCTGTCAGTGCTTTAGATGGACACAGTTGGGGTCAATCACCTGTTTGCTTTTAAAGTGTACAAAAGCACTTTCCAGACAGTCCATGTTGAGTGCTTCATAATGCCATTTCTTGTCTGAGCCCATTGTGGTCCATCACTGTTGTGGTCTATCTGCAACAGTCCCTCAAGAGTAGTGTTCACCTGTGAACAGTGTGTTAACGGTGTTTACTTTGAGCCACCTGTCCTCTTTTCCTCCACAGTCAGCGTTTTTCTCTGGGGTTTCCAATGGCTTCCCCCTCCTCATCTCCACACCATCACTGGTTTCACTCCTGCAGGCCATAAAATACAAAATCACATTTGGCGACAGACCATCTTGTGGCCAAATCAATAACATGCATTTCATGGAATCAAATGATGCAGATGTCAAATCTGCTTTTTAACGTGTGATTTTTTGATCAAGAATCAAGAAAAGTATAATTTCTTCAATAAAATTCAACTACAAAGGGCCATCAATAAGAACCATTTCAGTGCTACTAAAGTGCTACGACGGTGCTACTTTCCTTATTCAAGGGTTAGTCGAAAAAGATGTATGTTTAGTTCACAGACGATTTAAAAAATAAAATGGTAAAAATCGAATGGTCTCCTCGCATAAAGATCTGGGCTGCCTGCGACGATGCCACTTCCTCACATGCTTGAAACTTACAAGTCTACAAAGGGAAGCCTGATGGAGGAGCCATGACTCAGGGACTCGGTGGACACAAGTGATGACATGGGACCATTTTCTTTTTACCTCGCAGAAAAAAAGCTGGGACAGGAGCTCCTAAAGAGAAAGCTGACCGAGGTGTGAATGGTATGGGAAAAAAACTGTCTGAGCTCCAACCCCGACTGCTGACTACACAGAACAGGCTGTGGGCTCGAACACAGTAACACCCGCACATTTTCAGGTTCAAATCTTTTTTTTTTCTTCAAATGAACAAAACTATGAACCTGGATTGACCGTGTGTGTGTGTGTGTGTGTGTGTGTGAGTGAGTGTGTCAATGGGGCATGTACTATCCCCGCCCCTGCGCACACACACACACACACACACACACACACACACACACACATACATACATACACTGAAGGATACACGCACACACACACACACACACCTTTACACCCCAGTTTGACTAGCTGATCTTTACAATCTGCATTCTCAGTCAAAAAAAAAAAACATGGAAAAAAACAGGAAAAAAATGAGCAGTTAACATAATTTTAATAAGGATGTATTGTAAGAAAAACAAGAGTTTTCCCACCACTGTTCACATTTGTGTAACTCTCCTAGTCAGCCTCGGTGTGATCGCACTAATCGAAGGCTCTTTAGCAAAGGCAGTTTGACCCGCAAGACACGGGGTGTATACAGGATGAGTGAGGACAACACAAGGGTTAAGGTGTGGGAATGCCTTCTTTCAAATATGGGCGTGGGAATGCCCTCTTTAAAATGCAGTAACGGGTGTCAACCAAGGCTTACCATGAGATATTTCACTGCTGCTCTTTTACATTACATTACATTTCATTTAGCTGACGCTTTTATCCAAAGCGACTTACATGCTATACAGTAGACCGTAGACACAGCAACGGTGAGCAATTAGGGGTTAAGTGTCTTGCTCAAGGACACAACGACGCAGACTGCCGGAGCCGGGGATCGAACCACCGACCCTCTGATTGAAAGACCGACTTGCTAACCACTGAGCCACAGTCGTCTTGACCAGAGGGCAGTACTTACTTTGGTTTCTCTTCATAACGCACAAGTCTTTTGCCTTTTACTAAAGACTTCTGTGGAGAGGAACACCAGTTGAACCTGTTTTTGGTAGGCTTTGCCATTTGGCTGAGCATAGCATGTTTGTGAAAATAAAAGAAAGAGAAAATGTATCACTTTACTGCCTTTAGATGCATTTACACTTTTTATGCTCTGAAAAGACTTCAGGCCAAACATAGTGGATTTTCTTAAAGAAACCACATACGTGTTCATACGTGTTTCAGAACCAGAGGTAAACAATATTCACAATATTATATGAACATTCGTGATATCCTATGATTCAATAATGACTTTTCTATAAGTTTACTGCCTTTAGATACATTTTCTCTTTTTATGCTCCGAAAAGACGTTTTAGGCTGTTAAAACAGATTTTCTTAAAGAATACTTAGTTTACTTTGTTTCATTCATTTCGTGTCTCAGAACCACAGATATACAACATTCATGATATTCTATGATTCAATATTGAACTTTGTATCACTTTACTGCCTGTAGATGCATTTACACTTTTTATGCTCCGAAAAGACGTTTCAGGCTGTTAAAAACAACAGTGGATTTTCTTAAAGAATACTTAGTTTACTTTGTTTCATTCATTTCGTGTCTCAGAACCACAGATATACAACATTCATGATATTCTATGATTAAATAATGCATTTTCTATAACTTTACTGCCTTTAGATACATTTTCTCTTTTTATGCTCAGAAAAGACGTTTTAGGCTGTTTAAACTACAACAGTGGATTTTCTTAAAGAATACTTAGTTTACTTTGTTTCATTCATTTCGTGTCTCAGAACCACAGATATACAACATTCATGATATTCTATGATTAAATAATGCATTTTCTATAACTTTACTGCCTTTAGATACATTTTCTCTTTTTATGCTCCGAAAAGACGTTTCAGGCTGTTAAAACTACAACAGTGGATTTTCTTAAAGAATACTTAGTTTACTTTGTTTCATTCATTTCGTGTCTCAGAACCACAGATATACAACATTCATGATATCCTATGATTCAATAATGAATTTTCAATCACTTTACTGCCTTTAGATGCATTTCACTTTTTATGCTCCGAAAAGACCTTTCAGGCCGAACATAGTCCAATAGTGGATTTTCATGAAGAATACCTATTTTACTTTATTTCATGCAAAACGTGTCTCAGAACCACAGGTATACAATATTAATGATATTCATGATATTCTATGATTCAATAATTCATTTTCTATCACTTTACTGCCTTTAGATACATTTTCTCTTTTTATGCTCCGAAAAGACGTTTTAGGCTGTTTAAACTACAACAGTGGATTTTCTTAAAGAATACTTTGTTTACTTTGTTTCATTCATTTCGTGTCTCGGAACCACAGATATACAACATTCATGATATTCTATGATTCAATATTTAATTTTCTATCACTTTACTTCCTGTAGCTGCATTTACACTTTTTATGCTCCGAAAAGACGTTTCAGACTGTTAAAACTACAACAGTGGATTTTCTTGAAGAATACCTATTTTACTTTATTTCATGCAATACGTGTCTCAGAACCACAGGTATACAATATTCATGATATTCTATGAACATCCATGATATTCTATGATTCAATAATTCATTTTCTATCACTTTACTGCCTTTAGATACATTTTCTCTTTTTATGATCCGAAAAGACGTTTTAGGCCGTTAAAACTACAACAGTGGATTTTCTTAAAGAATACTTAGTTTACTTTGTTTCATTCATTTCGTGTCTCAGAACCACAGATATACAACATTCATGATATTCTATGATTCAATATTGAACTTTGTATCACTTTACTGCCTGTAGATGCATTTACTCTTTTTATGCTCCGAAAAGACGTTTCAGGCTGTTAAAACTACAACAGTGGATTTTCTTACAGAACACTTAGTTTAATTTATTTCATTCATTTCGTGTCTCAGAACCACAGATATACAACATTCATGATATTCTATGATTCAATATGCATTTTCTATAACTTTACTGCCTTTAGATACATTTTCTATTTTTATGCTCCGAAAAGACGTTTCAGACTGTTAAAACTACAACAGTGGATTTTCTTGAAGAATACCTATTTTACTTTATTTCATGCAATACGTGTCTCAGAACCACAGGTATACACTATTCAAGATATTCTATGATTCAATAATTCATTTTCTATCACTTTACTGCCTTTAGATGCATTTACTCTTTTTATGCTCCGAAAAGACGTTTCAGGCTGTTACAACTACAACAGTGGATTTTCTTACAGAACACTTAGTTTACTTTATTTCATTCAATCGTCTCACAACCACAGACATTCATGATATTCTATGATTCAATATTTAATTTTCTATCACTTTACTGCCTGTAGATGCATTTACACTTTTTATGCTCCGAAAAGACGTTTCAGGCCGAACATAGTCCAATAGTGGATTTTCAGGAAGAATACCTATTTTACTTTATTTCATGCAAAACGTGTCTCAGAACCACAGGTATACAATATTCATGATATTCTATGAACATTCATGATATTCTATGATTCAATAATGCATTTTCTATAAGTTTACTGCCTTTAGATGCATTTACTCTTTTTATGCTCCAAAAAGACGTTTCAGGCTGTTACAACTACAACAGTGGATTTTCGAACACTTAGTTTACTTTATTTCATTCAATCGTGTCTCACAACCACAGACATTCATGATATTCTATGATTCAATATTTAATTTTCTATCACTTTACTGCCTGTAGATGCATTTACACTTTTTATGCTCCGAAAAGACGTTTCAGGCCGAACATAGTCCAATAGTGGATTTTCAGGAAGAATACCTATTTTACTTTATCTCATGCAAAACGTGTCTCAGAACCACAGGTATACAATATTCATGATATTCTATGAACATTCATGATATTCTATGATTCAATAATGCATTTTCAATCACTTTACTGCCTTTAGATGCATTTCACTTTTTATGCTCCGAAAAGACGTTTCAGGCCGAACATAGTCCATTAGTGGATTTTCATGAAGAATACCTATTTTACTTTATTTCATGCAAAACGTGTCTCAGAACCACAGGTATACAATATTCATGATATTCTATGAACATTCATGATATTCTATGATTCAATAATGCATTTTCTATAAGTTTACTGCCTTTAGATGCATTTACTCTTTTTATGCTCCAAAAAGACGTTTCAGGCTGTTACAACTACAACAGTGGATTTTCGAACACTTAGTTTACTTTATTTCATTCAATCGTGTCTCACAACCACAGACATTCATGATATTCTATGATTCAATATTTAATTTTCTATCACTTTACTGCCTTTAGATGCATTTCACTTTTTATGCTCCGAAAAGACCTTTCAGGCCGAACATAGTCCAATAGTGGATTTTCATGAAGAATACCTATTTTACTTTATTTCATGCAAAACGTGTCTCAGAACCACAGGTATACAATATTAATGATATTCATGATATTCTATGATTCAATAATGCATTTTCTATCACTTTACTGCCTTTAGATGCATTTACTCTTTTTATGCTCCGAAAAAACGTTTCAGGCTGTTAAAACTACAACAGTGCATTTTCTTAAAGAATACCTATTTTATTTTATTTCATGCAATACGTGTCTCAGAACCACAGGTATACAATATTCATGATATTCTATGAACATTCATGATATTCTATGATTAAATAATGCATTTTCTATAACTTTACTGCCTTTAGATACATTTTCTCTTTTTATGCTCCGAAAAGACGTTTTAGGCCGTTAAAACTACAACAGTGGATTTTCTTAAAGAATACTTAGTTTACTTTGTTTCATTCATTTCGTGTCTCAGAACCACAGATATACAACATTCATGATATTCTATGATTCAATAATTCATTTTCTATCACTTTACTGCCTGTAGATGCATTTACACTTTTTATGCTCCGGAAAGACGTTTCAGACTGTTAAAACTACAACAGTGGATCTTCTTGAAGAATACCTATTTTACTTTATTTCATGCAATACGTGTCTCAGAACCACAGGTATACAATATTCATGATATTCTATGAACATTCATGATATTCTATGATTCAATAATGCATTTTCTATAAGTTTACTGCCTTTAGATGCATTTACTCTTTTTATGCTCCAAAAAGACGTTTCAGGCTGTTACAACTACAACAGTGGATTTTCGAACACTTAGTTTACTTTATTTCATTCAATCGTGTCTCACAACCACAGACATTCATGATATTCTATGATTCAATATTTAATTTTCTATCACTTTACTGCCTTTAGATGCATTTCACTTTTTATGCTCCGAAAAGACCTTTCAGGCCGAACATAGTCCAATAGTGGATTTTCATGAAGAATACCTATTTTACTTTATTTCATGCAAAACGTGTCTCAGAACCACAGGTATACAATATTAATGATATTCATGATATTCTATGATTCAATAATGCATTTTCTATCACTTTACTGCTTTTAGATGCATTTACTCTTTTTATGCTCCGAAAAAACGTTTCAGGCTGTTAAAACTACAACAGTGCATTTTCTTAAAGAATACCTATTTTATTTTATTTCATGCAATACGTGTCTCAGAACCACAGGTATACAATATTCATGATATTCTATGAACATTCATGATATTCTATGATTAAATAATGCATTTTCTATAACTTTACTGCCTTTAGATACATTTTCTCTTTTTATGCTCCGAAAAGACGTTTTAGGCCGTTAAAACTACAACAGTGGATTTTCTTAAAGAATACTTAGTTTACTTTGTTTCATTCATTTCGTGTCTCAGAACCACAGATATACAACATTCATGATATTCTATGATTCAATAATTCATTTTCTATCACTTTACTGCCTGTAGATGCATTTACACTTTTTATGCTCCGGAAAGACGTTTCAGACTGTTAAAACTACAACAGTGGATCTTCTTGAAGAATACCTATTTTACTTTATTTCATGCAATACGTGTCTCAGAACCACAGGTATACAATATTCATGATATTCTATGAACATTCATGATATTCTATGATTCAATAATGCATTTTCTATAAGTTTACTGCCTTTAGATGCATTTACTCTTTTTATGCTCCAAAAAGACGTTTCAGGCTGTTACAACTACAACAGTGGATTTTCGAACACTTAGTTTACTTTATTTCATTCAATCGTGTCTCACAACCACAGACATTCATGATATTCTATGATTCAATATTTAATTTTCTATCACTTTACTGCCTTTAGATGCATTTCACTTTTTATGCTCCGAAAAGACCTTTCAGGCCGAACATAGTCCAATAGTGGATTTTCATGAAGAATACCTATTTTACTTTATTTCATGCAAAACGTGTCTCAGAACCACAGGTATACAATATTAATGATATTCATGATATTCTATGATTCAATAATGCATTTTCTATAACTTTACTGCCTTTAGATGCATTTACACTTTTTATGCTCCGAAAAGACGTTTCAGGCTGTTAAAACTACAACAGTGGATTTTCTTACAGAACACTTAGTTTAATTTATTTCATTCATTTCGTGTCTCAGAACCACAGATATACAACATTCATGATATTCTATGATTCAATAATGCATTTTCTATAACTTTACTGCCTGTAGATGCATTTACACTTTTTATGCTCCGAAAAGACGTTTCAGGCTGTTAAAAACAACAGTGGATTTTCTTAAAGAATACTTATTTTATTTTATTTCATGCAATACGTGTCTCACAACAACAGACATTCTTGATATTCTATGATTCAATAAATTATTTTCTATCACTTTACTGCCTTTAGATACATTTTCTCTTTTTATGCTCCGAAAAGACGTTTTAGGCTGTTAAAACAGATTTTCTTAAAGAATACTTAGTTTACTTTGTTTCATTCATTTCGTGTCTCAGAACCACAGATATACAACATTCATGATATTCTATGATTCAATATTGAACTTTGTATCACTTTACTGCCTGTAGATGCATTTACACTTTTTATGCTCCGAAAAGACGTTTCAGGCTGTTAAAAACAACAGTGGATTTTCTTAAAGAATACTTAGTTTACTTTGTTTCATTCATTTCGTGTCTCAGAACCACAGATATACAACATTCATGATATTCTATGATTCAATATTGAACTTTGTATCACTTTACTGCCTGTAGATGCATTTACACTTTTTATGCTCCGAAAAGACGTTTCAGGCTGTTAAAAACAACAGTGGATTTTCTTAAAGAATACTTAGTTTACTTTGTTTCATTCATTTCGTGTCTCAGAACCACAGATATACAACATTCATGATATTCTATGATTAAATAATGCATTTTCTATAACTTTACTGCCTTTAGATGCATTTACACTTTTTATGCTCCGAAAAGACGTTTCAGGCTGTTAAAACTACAACAGTGGATTTTCTTACAGAACACTTAGTTTAATTTATTTCATTCATTTCGTGTCTCAGAACCACAGATATACAACATTCATGATATTCTATGATTCAATAATGCATTTTCTATAACTTTACTGCCTGTAGATGCATTTACACTTTTTATGCTCCGAAAAGACGTTTCAGGCTGTTAAAAACAACAGTGGATTTTCTTAAAGAATACTTATTTTATTTTATTTCATGCAATACGTGTCTCACAACAACAGACATTCTTGATATTCTATGATTCAATAAATTATTTTCTATCACTTTACTGCCTTTAGATACATTTTCTCTTTTTATGCTCCGAAAAGACGTTTTAGGCTGTTAAAACAGATTTTCTTAAAGAATACTTAGTTTACTTTGTTTCATTCATTTCGTGTCTCAGAACCACAGATATACAACATTCATGATATTCTATGATTCAATATTGAACTTTGTATCACTTTACTGCCTGTAGATGCATTTACACTTTTTATGCTCCGAAAAGACGTTTCAGGCTGTTAAAAACAACAGTGGATTTTCTTAAAGAATACTTAGTTTACTTTGTTTCATTCATTTCGTGTCTCAGAACCACAGATATACAACATTCATGATATTCTATGATTCAATATTGAACTTTGTATCACTTTACTGCCTGTAGATGCATTTACACTTTTTATGCTCCGAAAAGACGTTTCAGGCTGTTAAAAACAACAGTGGATTTTCTTAAAGAATACTTAGTTTACTTTGTTTCATTCATTTCGTGTCTCAGAACCACAGATATACAACATTCATGATATTCTATGATTAAATAATGCATTTTCTATAACTTTACTGCCTTTAGATACATTTTCTCTTTTTATGCTCAGAAAAGACGTTTTAGGCTGTTTAAAGTACAACAGTGGATTTTCTTAAAGAATACTTAGTTTACTTTGTTTCATTCATTTCGTGTCTCAGAACCACAGATATACAACATTCATGATATTCTATGATTAAATAATGCATTTTCTATAACTTTACTGCCTTTAGATACATTTTCTCTTTTTATGCTCCGAAAAGACGTTTCAGGCTGTTAAAACTACAACAGTGGATTTTCTTAAAGAATACTTAGTTTACTTTGTTTCATTCATTTCGTGTCTCAGAACCACAGATATACAACATTCATGATATCCTATGATTCAATAATGAATTTTCAATCACTTTACTGCCTTTAGATGCATTTCACTTTTTATGCTCCGAAAAGACCTTTCAGGCCGAACATAGTCCAATAGTGGATTTTCATGAAGAATACCTATTTTACTTTATTTCATGCAAAACGTGTCTCAGAACCACAGGTATACAATATTAATGATATTCATGATATTCTATGATTCAATAATGCATTTTCTATCACTTTACTGCCTTTAGATGCATTTACTCTTTTTATGCTCCGAAAAAACGTTTCAGGCTGTTAAAACTACAACAGTGCATTTTCTTAAAGAATACCTATTTTATTTTATTTCATGCAATACGTGTCTCAGAACCACAGGTATACAGTATTCATGATATTCTATGAACATTCATGATATTCTATGATTAAATAATTCATTTTCTATAACTTTACTGCCTTTAGATACATTTTCTCTTTTTATGATCCGAAAAGACGTTTTAGGCCGTTAAAACTACAACAGTGGATTTTCTTAAAGAATACTTAGTTTACTTTGTTTCATTCATTTCGTGTCTCAGAACCACAGATATACAACATTCATGATATTCTATGATTCAATATTGAACTTTGTATCACTTTACTGCCTGTAGATGCATTTACTCTTTTTATGCTCCGAAAAGACGTTTCAGGCTGTTAAAACTACAACAGTGGATTTTCTTACAGAACACTTAGTTTAATTTATTTCATTCATTTCGTGTCTCAGAACCACAGATATACAACATTCATGATATTCTATGATTCAATATGCATTTTCTATAACTTTACTGCCTTTAGATACATTTTCTATTTTTATGCTCCGAAAAGACGTTTCAGACTGTTAAAACTACAACAGTGGATTTTCTTGAAGAATACCTATTTTACTTTATTTCATGCAATACGTGTCTCAGAACCACAGGTATACACTATTCAAGATATTCTATGATTCAATAATTCATTTTCTATCACTTTACTGCCTTTAGATGCATTTACTCTTTTTATGCTCCGAAAAGACGTTTCAGGCTGTTACAACTACAACAGTGGATTTTCTTACAGAACACTTAGTTTACTTTATTTCATTCAATCGTCTCACAACCACAGACATTCATGATATTCTATGATTCAATATTTAATTTTCTATCACTTTACTGCCTGTAGATGCATTTACACTTTTTATGCTCCGAAAAGACGTTTCAGGCCGAACATAGTCCAATAGTGGATTTTCAGGAAGAATACCTATTTTACTTTATTTCATGCAAAACGTGTCTCAGAACCACAGGTATACAATATTCATGATATTCTATGAACATTCATGATATTCTATGATTCAATAATGCATTTTCTATAAGTTTACTGCCTTTAGATGCATTTACTCTTTTTATGCTCCAAAAAGACGTTTCAGGCTGTTACAACTACAACAGTGGATTTTCGAACACTTAGTTTACTTTATTTCATTCAATCGTGTCTCACAACCACAGACATTCATGATATTCTATGATTCAATATTTAATTTTCTATCACTTTACTGCCTGTAGATGCATTTCACTTTTTATGCTCCGAAAAGACCTTTCAGGCCGAACATAGTCCAATAGTGGATTTTCATGAAGAATACCTATTTTACTTTATTTCATGCAAAACGTGTCTCAGAACCACAGGTATACAATATTAATGATATTCATGATATTCTATGATTCAATAATGCATTTTCTATCACTTTACTGCCTTTAGATGCATTTACTCTTTTTATGCTCCGAAAAAACGTTTCAGGCTGTTAAAACTACAACAGTGCATTTTCTTAAAGAATACCTATTTTATTTTATTTCATGCAATACGTGTCTCAGAACCACAGGTATACAATATTCATGATATTCTATGAACATTCATGATATTCTATGATTAAATAATGCATTTTCTATAACTTTACTGCCTTTAGATACATTTTCTCTTTTTATGCTCCGAAAAGACGTTTTAGGCCGTTAAAACTACAACAGTGGATTTTCTTAAAGAATACTTAGTTTACTTTGTTTCATTCATTTCGTGTCTCAGAACCACAGATATACAACATTCATGATATTCTATGATTAAATAATGCATTTTTTTATAACTTTACTGCCTTTAGATACATTTTCTCTTTTTATGCTCCGAAAAGACGTTTCAGGCCTTTAAAACTACAACAGTGGATTTCCTTAAAGAATACCTATTTTATTTTATTTCATGCAATACGTGTCTCAGAACCACAGGTATACAACATTCATGATATTCTATGATTAAATAATGCATTTTTTTATAACTTTACTGCCTTTAGATACATTTTCTCTTTTTATGCTCCGAAAAGACGTTTCAAGCTGTTAAAACTACAACGGTGGATTTTCGTGAAGAATACCTATTTTATTTTATTTCATGCAATACGTGTCTCAGAACCACAGGTATACAATATTCATGATATTTTATGAACATTCATGATATTCTATGATTAAATATTGCATTTCATAACTTTACTGCCTTTAGATGCATTTACACTTTTTATGCTCCGAAAAGACGTTTCAGGCTGTTAAAACTACAACAGTGGATTTTCTTACAGAACACTTAGTTTAATTTATTTCATTCATTTCGTGTCTCAGAACCACAGATATACAACATTCATGATATTCTATGATTCAATAATGCATTTTCTATAACTTTACTGCCTGTAGATGCATTTACACTTTTTATGCTCCGAAAAGACGTTTCAGGCTGTTAAAAACAACAGTGGATTTTCTTAAAGAATACTTATTTTATTTTATTTCATGCAATACGTGTCTCACAACAACAGACATTCTTGATATTCTATGATTCAATAAATTATTTTCTATCACTTTACTGCCTTTAGATACATTTTCTCTTTTTATGCTCCGAAAAGACGTTTTAGGCTGTTAAAACAGATTTTCTTAAAGAATACTTAGTTTACTTTGTTTCATTCATTTCGTGTCTCAGAACCACAGATATACAACATTCATGATATTCTATGATTCAATATTGAACTTTGTATCACTTTACTGCCTGTAGATGCATTTACACTTTTTATGCTCCGAAAAGACGTTTCAGGCTGTTAAAAACAACAGTGGATTTTCTTAAAGAATACTTAGTTTACTTTGTTTCATTCATTTCGTGTCTCAGAACCACAGATATACAACATTCATGATATTCTATGATTCAATATTGAACTTTGTATCACTTTACTGCCTGTAGATGCATTTACACTTTTTATGCTCCGAAAAGACGTTTCAGGCTGTTAAAAACAACAGTGGATTTTCTTAAAGAATACTTAGTTTACTTTGTTTCATTCATTTCGTGTCTCAGAACCACAGATATACAACATTCATGATATTCTATGATTAAATAATGCATTTTCTATAACTTTACTGCCTTTAGATACATTTTCTCTTTTTATGCTCAGAAAAGACGTTTTAGGCTGTTTAAAGTACAACAGTGGATTTTCTTAAAGAATACTTAGTTTACTTTGTTTCATTCATTTCGTGTCTCAGAACCACAGATATACAACATTCATGATATTCTATGATTAAATAATGCATTTTCTATAACTTTACTGCCTTTAGATACATTTTCTCTTTTTATGCTCCGAAAAGACGTTTCAGGCTGTTAAAACTACAACAGTGGATTTTCTTAAAGAATACTTAGTTTACTTTGTTTCATTCATTTCGTGTCTCAGAACCACAGATATACAACATTCATGATATCCTATGATTCAATAATGAATTTTCAATCACTTTACTGCCTTTAGATGCATTTCACTTTTTATGCTCCGAAAAGACCTTTCAGGCCGAACATAGTCCAATAGTGGATTTTCATGAAGAATACCTATTTTACTTTATTTCATGCAAAACGTGTCTCAGAACCACAGGTATACAATATTAATGATATTCATGATATTCTATGATTCAATAATGCATTTTCTATCACTTTACTGCCTTTAGATGCATTTACTCTTTTTATGCTCCGAAAAAACGTTTCAGGCTGTTAAAACTACAACAGTGCATTTTCTTAAAGAATACCTATTTTATTTTATTTCATGCAATACGTGTCTCAGAACCACAGGTATACAGTATTCATGATATTCTATGAACATTCATGATATTCTATGATTAAATAATTCATTTTCTATAACTTTACTGCCTTTAGATACATTTTCTCTTTTTATGATCCGAAAAGACGTTTTAGGCCGTTAAAACTACAACAGTGGATTTTCTTAAAGAATACTTAGTTTACTTTGTTTCATTCATTTCGTGTCTCAGAACCACAGATATACAACATTCATGATATTCTATGATTCAATATTGAACTTTGTATCACTTTACTGCCTGTAGATGCATTTACTCTTTTTATGCTCCGAAAAGACGTTTCAGGCTGTTAAAACTACAACAGTGGATTTTCTTACAGAACACTTAGTTTAATTTATTTCATTCATTTCGTGTCTCAGAACCACAGATATACAACATTCATGATATTCTATGATTCAATATGCATTTTCTATAACTTTACTGCCTTTAGATACATTTTCTATTTTTATGCTCCGAAAAGACGTTTCAGACTGTTAAAACTACAACAGTGGATTTTCTTGAAGAATACCTATTTTACTTTATTTCATGCAATACGTGTCTCAGAACCACAGGTATACACTATTCAAGATATTCTATGATTCAATAATTCATTTTCTATCACTTTACTGCCTTTAGATGCATTTACTCTTTTTATGCTCCGAAAAGACGTTTCAGGCTGTTACAACTACAACAGTGGATTTTCTTACAGAACACTTAGTTTACTTTATTTCATTCAATCGTCTCACAACCACAGACATTCATGATATTCTATGATTCAATATTTAATTTTCTATCACTTTACTGCCTGTAGATGCATTTACACTTTTTATGCTCCGAAAAGACGTTTCAGGCCGAACATAGTCCAATAGTGGATTTTCAGGAAGAATACCTATTTTACTTTATTTCATGCAAAACGTGTCTCAGAACCACAGGTATACAATATTCATGATATTCTATGAACATTCATGATATTCTATGATTCAATAATGCATTTTCTATAAGTTTACTGCCTTTAGATGCATTTACTCTTTTTATGCTCCAAAAAGACGTTTCAGGCTGTTACAACTACAACAGTGGATTTTCGAACACTTAGTTTACTTTATTTCATTCAATCGTGTCTCACAACCACAGACATTCATGATATTCTATGATTCAATATTTAATTTTCTATCACTTTACTGCCTGTAGATGCATTTACACTTTTTATGCTCCGAAAAGACGTTTCAGGCCGAACATAGTCCAATAGTGGATTTTCAGGAAGAATACCTATTTTACTTTATCTCATGCAAAACGTGTCTCAGAACCACAGGTATACAATATTCATGATATTCTATGAACATTCATGATATTCTATGATTCAATAATGCATTTTCAATCACTTTACTGCCTTTAGATGCATTTCACTTTTTATGCTCCGAAAAGACGTTTCAGGCCGAACATAGTCCATTAGTGGATTTTCATGAAGAATACCTATTTTACTTTATTTCATGCAAAACGTGTCTCAGAACCACAGGTATACAATATTCATGATATTCTATGAACATTCATGATATTCTATGATTCAATAATTCATTTTCTATCACTTTACTGCCTGTAGATGCATTTACACTTTTTATGCTCCGGAAAGACGTTTCAGACTGTTAAAACTACAACAGTGGATCTTCTTGAAGAATACCTATTTTACTTTATTTCATGCAATACGTGTCTCAGAACCACAGGTATACAATATTCATGATATTCTATGAACATTCATGATATTCTATGATTCAATAATGCATTTTCTATAAGTTTACTGCCTTTAGATGCATTTACTCTTTTTATGCTCCAAAAAGACGTTTCAGGCTGTTACAACTACAACAGTGGATTTTCGAACACTTAGTTTACTTTATTTCATTCAATCGTGTCTCACAACCACAGACATTCATGATATTCTATGATTCAATATTTAATTTTCTATCACTTTACTGCCTTTAGATGCATTTCACTTTTTATGCTCCGAAAAGACCTTTCAGGCCGAACATAGTCCAATAGTGGATTTTCATGAAGAATACCTATTTTACTTTATTTCATGCAAAACGTGTCTCAGAACCACAGGTATACAATATTAATGATATTCATGATATTCTATGATTCAATAATGCATTTTCTATCACTTTACTGCCTTTAGATGCATTTACTCTTTTTATGCTCCGAAAAAACGTTTCAGGCTGTTAAAACTACAACAGTGCATTTTCTTAAAGAATACCTATTTTATTTTATTTCATGCAATACGTGTCTCAGAACCACAGGTATACAATATTCATGATATTCTATGAACATTCATGATATTCTATGATTAAATAATGCATTTTCTATAACTTTACTGCCTTTAGATACATTTTCTCTTTTTATGCTCCGAAAAGACGTTTTAGGCCGTTAAAACTACAACAGTGGATTTTCTTAAAGAATACTTAGTTTACTTTGTTTCATTCATTTCGTGTCTCAGAACCACAGATATACAACATTCATGATATTCTATGATTAAATAATGCATTTTTTTATAACTTTACTGCCTTTAGATACATTTTCTCTTTTTATGCTCCGAAAAGACGTTTCAGGCCTTTAAAACTACAACAGTGGATTTCCTTAAAGAATACCTATTTTATTTTATTTCATGCAATACGTGTCTCAGAACCACAGGTATACAACATTCATGATATTCTATGATTAAATAATGCATTTTTTTATAACTTTACTGCCTTTAGATACATTTTCTCTTTTTATGCTCCGAAAAGACGTTTCAAGCTGTTAAAACTACAACGGTGGATTTTCGTGAAGAATACCTATTTTATTTTATTTCATGCAATACGTGTCTCAGAACCACAGGTATACAATATTCATGATATTTTATGAACATTCATGATATTCTATGATTAAATATTGCATTTTATAACTTTACTGCCTTTAGATGCATTTACACTTTTTATGCTCCGAAAAGACGTTTCAGGCTGTTAAAACTACAACAGTGGATTTTCTTACAGAACACTTAGTTTAATTTATTTCATTCATTTCGTGTCTCAGAACCACAGATATACAACATTCATGATATTCTATGATTCAATAATGCATTTTCTATAACTTTACTGCCTGTAGATGCATTTACACTTTTTATGCTCCGAAAAGACGTTTCAGGCTGTTAAAAACAACAGTGGATTTTCTTAAAGAATACTTAGTTTACTTTGTTTCATTCATTTCGTGTCTCAGAACCACAGATATACAACATTCATGATATTCTATGATTCAATATTGAACTTTGTATCACTTTACTGCCTGTAGATGCATTTACACTTTTTATGCTCCGAAAAGACGTTTCAGGCTGTTAAAAACAACAGTGGATTTTCTTAAAGAATACTTAGTTTACTTTGTTTCATTCATTTCGTGTCTCAGAACCACAGATATACAACATTCATGATATTCTATGATTAAATAATGCATTTTCTATAACTTTACTGCCTTTAGATACATTTTCTCTTTTTATGCTCAGAAAAGACGTTTTAGGCTGTTTAAACTACAACAGTGGATTTTCTTGAAGAATACCTATTTTACTTTATTTCATGCAATACGTGTCTCAGAACCACAGGTATACAATATTCATGATATTCTATGAACATCCATGATATTCTATGATTCAATAATTCATTTTCTATCACTTTACTGCCTTTAGATACATTTTCTTTTTTTATGCTCCGAAAAGACGTTTCAGGCTGTTAAAACTACAACGGTGGATTTTCTTACAGAACACTTACTTTAATTTATTTCATTCATTTCGTGTCTCAGAACCACAGATATACAACATTCATGATATCCTATGATTCAATAATGAATTTTCAATCACTTTACTGCCTTTAGATGCATTTCACTTTTTATGCTCCTAAAAGACCTTTCAGGCCGAACATAGTCCAATAGTGGATTTTCATGAAGAATACCTATTTTACTTTATTTCATGCAAAACGTGTCTCAGAACCACAGGTATACAATATTAATGATATTCATGATATTCTATGATTCAATAATGCATTTTCTATCACTTTACTGCCTTTAGATGCATTTACTCTTTTTATGCTCCGAAAAAACGTTTCAGGCTGTTAAAACTACAACAGTGCATTTTCTTAAAGAATACCTATTTTATTTTATTTCATGCAATACGTGTCTCAGAACCACAGGTATACAGTATTCATGATATTCTATGAACATTCATGATATTCTATGATTAAATAATTCATTTTCTATAACTTTACTGCCTTTAGATACATTTTCTCTTTTTATGCTCCGAAAAGACGTTTTAGGCCGTTAAAACTACAACAGTGGATTTTCTTAAAGAATACTTAGTTTACTTTGTTTCATTCATTTCGTGTCTCAGAACCACAGATATACAACATTCATGATATTCTATGATTCAATATTGAACTTTCTATCACTTTACTGCCTGTAGATGCATTTACACTTTTTATGCTCCGAAAAGACGTTTCAGGCCGAACATAGTCCAATAGTGGATTTTCAGGAAGAATACCTATTTTACTTTATTTCATGCGAAACGTGTCTCAGAACCACAGGTATACAATATTCATGATATTCTATGAACATTCATGATATTCTATGATTCAATAATGCATTTTCTATAAGTTTACTGCCTTTAGATGCATTTACTCTTTTTATGCTCCAAAAAGACGTTTCAGGCTGTTACAACTACAACAGTGGATTTTCGAACACTTAGTTTACTTTATTTCATTCAATCGTGTCTCACAACCACAGACATTCATGATATTCTATGATTCAATATTTAATTTTCTATCACTTTACTGCCTGTAGATGCATTTACACTTTTTATGCTCCGAAAAGACGTTTCAGGCCGAACATAGTCCAATAGTGGATTTTCAGGAAGAATACCTATTTTACTTTATCTCATGCAAAACGTGTCTCAGAACCACAGGTATACAATATTCATGATATTCTATGAACATTCATGATATTCTATGATTCAATAATGCATTTTCAATCACTTTACTGCCTTTAGATGCATTTCACTTTTTATGCTCCGAAAAGACGTTTCAGGCCGAACATAGTCCATTAGTGGATTTTCATGAAGAATACCTATTTTACTTTATTTCATGCAAAACGTGTCTCAGAACCACAGGTATACAATATTCATGATATTCTATGAACATTCATGATATTCTATGATTCAATAATTCATTTTCTATCACTTTACTGCCTGTAGATGCATTTACACTTTTTATGCTCCGGAAAGACGTTTCAGACTGTTAAAACTACAACAGTGGATTTTCTTGAAGAATACCTATTTTACTTTATTTCATGCAATACGTGTCTCAGAACCACAGGTATACAATATTCATGATATTCTATGATTCAATATTGAACTATGTATCACTTTACTGCCTTTAGATACATTTTCTCTTTTTATGCTCCGAAAAGACGTTTTAGGCTGTTAAAACTACAACAGTGGATTTTCTTACAGAAAACTTAGTTTATTTTGTTTCATTCATTTCGTGTCTCAGAACCACAGATATACAACATTCATGATATTCTATGATTCAATATTGAACTATGTATCACTTTACTGCCTTTAGATACATTTTCTCTTTTTATGCTCCGAAAAGACGTTTTAGGCTGTTAAAACTACAAGAGTGGATTTTCTTACAGAACACTTAGTTTATTTTGTTTCATTCATTTCGTGTCTCAGAACCACAGATATACAACATTCATGATATTCTATGATTCAATATTTAATTTTCTATCACTTTACTGCCTGTAGATGCATTTACACTTTTTATGCTCCGAAAAGACGTTTCAGGCCGAACATAGTCCAATAGTGGATTTTCTTGAATAATACCTATTTTACTTTATTTCATGCAATACGTGTCTCAGAACCACAGGTATACAATATTCATGATATTCTATGAACATTCATGATATTCTATGATTCAATAATTCATTTTCTATCACTTTACTGCCTGTAGATGCATTTACACTTTTTATGCTCCGGAAAGACGTTTCAGACTGTTAAAACTACAACAGTGGATTTTCTTGAAGAATACCTATTTTACTTTATTTCATGCAATACGTGTCTCAGAACCACAGGTATACAATATTCATGATATTCTATGATTCAATATTGAACTATGTATCACTTTACTGCCTTTAGATACATTTTCTCTTTTTATGCTCCGAAAAGACGTTTTAGGCTGTTAAAACTACAACAGTGGATTTTCTTAAAGAATACTTAGTTTACTTTGTTTCATTCATTTCCTGTCTCAGAACCACAGATATACAACATTAATGATATTCTATGATTCAATATTGAACTTTGTATCACTTTACTGCCTGTAGATGCATTTACTCTTTTTATGCTCCGAAAAGACGTTTCAGGCCGAACATAGTACAGTAGTGGATTTTCTTGAAGAATACCTTTTTTTTTTTACTGTATTTCATGCAATGAAATGTCTCAGGTATACAATATTCATGATATTCTATGAACGTCCATGATATTCTATGATTCAATAATGCATTTTCTATAACTTTACTGCCTTTAGATGCATTTACACTTTTTATGCTCCGAAAAGACGTTTCAGACTGTAAAACTACAACAGTGGATTTTCTTGAAGAATACCTATTTTACTTTATTTCATGCAATACGTGTCTCAGAACCACAGGTATACAATATTCATGATATTCTATGAACATTCATGATATTCTATGATTAAATAATGCATTTTCTATAACTTTAATGCCTTTAGATACATTTTCTCTTTTTATGCTCCGAAAATACTTTTTAGGCTGTTACAACTACAACAGTGGATTTTCTTAAAGAATACTTAGTTTGCTTTGTTTCAATCATTTCGTGTCTCAGAACCACAGATATACAACATTCATGATATTCTATGATACAATATTGAACTATGTATCACTTTACTGCCTTTAGATACATTTTCTCTTTTTATGCTCCGAAAAGACGTTTTAGGCTGTTAAAACTACAAGAGTGGATTTTCTTACAGAACACTTAGTTTATTTTGTTTCATTCATTTCGTGTCTCAGAACCACAGATATACAACATTCATGATATTCTATGATTCAATATTTAATTTTCTATCACTTTACTGCCTGTAGATGCATTTACACTTTTTATGCTCCGAAAAGACGTTTCAGGCTGTTAAAAACAACAGTGGATTTTCTTAAAGAATACTTATTTTATTTTATTTCATGCAATACGTGTCTCACAACAACAGACATTCTTGATATTCTATGATTCAATAAATTATTTTCTATCACCTTACTGCCTTTAGATGCATTTACTCTTTTTATGCTCCGAAAAGACGTTACAGGCTGTTAAAACTACAACAGTGGATTTTCTTACAGAACACTTAGTTTAATTTATTTCATTCATTTCGTGTCTCAGAACCACAGATATACAACATTCATGATATTCTATGATTCAATATGCATTTTCTATAACTTTACTGCCTTTAGATACATTTTCTATTTTTATGCTCCGAAAAGACGTTTCAGACTGTTAAAACTACAACAGTGGATTTTCTTGAAGAATACCTATTTTACTTTATTTCATGCAATACGTGTCTCAGAACCACAGGTATACACTATTCATGATATTCTATGATTCAATATTTAATTTTCTATCACTTTACTGCCTGTAGATGCATTTACACTTTTTATGCTCCGAAAAGATGTTTCAGGACGAACATAGTCCAATAGTGGATTTTCTTGAATAATACCTATTTTACTTTATTTCATGCAATACGTGTCTCAGAACCACAGGTATACAATATTCATGATATTCTATGAACATTCATGATATTCTATGATTCAATAATTCATTTTCTATCACTTTACTGCCTGTAGATGCATTTACACTTTTTATGCTCCGGAAAGACGTTTCAGACTGTTAAAACTACAACAGTGGATTTTCTTGAAGAATACCTATTTTACTTTATTTCATGCAATACGTGTCTCAGAACCACAGGTATACAATATTCATGATATTCTATGATTCAATATTGAACTATGTATCACTTTAATGCCTTTAGATACATTTTCTCTTTTTATGCTCCGAAAAGACGTTTTAGGCTGTTAAAACTACAACAGTGGATTTTCTTAAAGAATACTTAGTTTACTTTGTTTCATTCATTTCCTGTCTCAGAACCACAGATATACAACATTAATGATATTCTATGATTCAATATTGAACTTTGTATCACTTTACTGCCTGTAGATGCATTTACTCTTTTTATGCTCCGAAAAGACGTTTCAGGCCGAACATAGTACAGTAGTGGATTTTCTTGAAGAATACCTTTTTTTTTTACTGTATTTCATGCAATGAAATGTCTCAGGTATACAATATTCATGATATTCTATGAACATCCATGATATTCTATGATTCAATAATGCATTTTCTATAACTTTACTGCCTTTAGATGCATTTACACTTTTTATGCTCCGAAAAGACGTTTCAGACTGTAAAACTACAACAGTGGATTTTCTTGAAGAATACCTATTTTACTTTATTTCATGCAATACGTGTCTCAGAACCACAGGTATACAATATTCATGATATTCTATGAACATTCATGATATTCTATGATTAAATAATGCATTTTCTATAACTTTAATGCCTTTAGATACATTTTCTCTTTTTATGCTCCGAAAATACTTTTTAGGCTGTTACAACTACAACAGTGGATTTTCTTAAAGAATACTTAGTTTGCTTTGTTTCAATCATTTCGTGTCTCAGAACCACAGATATACAACATTCATGATATTCTATGATTCAATATTGAACTATGTATCACTTTACTGCCTTTAGATACATTTTCTCTTTTTATGCTCCGAAAAGACGTTTTAGGCTGTTAAAACTACAACAGTGGATTTTCTTACAGAACACTTAGTTTATTTTGTTTCATTCATTTCGTGTCTCAGAACCACAGATATACAACATTCATGATATTCTATGATTCAATATTGAACTATGTATCACTTTACTGCCTTTAGATACATTTTCTCTTTTTATGCTCCGAAAAGACGTTTTAGGCTGTTAAAACTACAAGAGTGGATTTTCTTACAGAACACTTAGTTTATTTTGTTTCATTCATTTCGTGTCTCAGAACCACAGATATACAACATTCATGATATTCTATGATTCAATATTTAATTTTCTATCACTTTACTGCCTGTAGATGCATTTACACTTTTTATGCTCCGAAAAGACGTTTCAGGCCGAACATAGTCCAATAGTGGATTTTCTTGAATAATACCTATTTTACTTTATTTCATGCAATACGTGTCTCAGAACCACAGGTATACAATATTCATGATATTCTATGAACATTCATGATATTCTATGATTCAATAATTCATTTTCTATCACTTTACTGCCTGTAGATGCATTTACACTTTTTATGCTCCGGAAAGACGTTTCAGACTGTTAAAACTACAACAGTGGATTTTCTTGAAGAATACCTATTTTACTTTATTTCATGCAATACGTGTCTCAGAACCACAGGTATACAATATTCATGATATTCTATGATTCAATATTGAACTATGTATCACTTTACTGCCTTTAGATACATTTTCTCTTTTTATGCTCCGAAAAGACGTTTTAGGCTGTTAAAACTACAACAGTGGATTTTCTTAAAGAATACTTAGTTTACTTTGTTTCATTCATTTCCTGTCTCAGAACCACAGATATACAACATTAATGATATTCTATGATTCAATATTGAACTTTGTATCACTTTACTGCCTGTAGATGCATTTACTCTTTTTATGCTCCGAAAAGACGTTTCAGGCCGAACATAGTACAGTAGTGGATTTTCTTGAAGAATACCTTTTTTTTTTTACTGTATTTCATGCAATGAAATGTCTCAGGTATACAATATTCATGATATTCTATGAACGTCCATGATATTCTATGATTCAATAATGCATTTTCTATAACTTTACTGCCTTTAGATGCATTTACACTTTTTATGCTCCGAAAAGACGTTTCAGACTGTAAAACTACAACAGTGGATTTTCTTGAAGAATACCTATTTTACTTTATTTCATGCAATACGTGTCTCAGAACCACAGGTATACAATATTCATGATATTCTATGAACATTCATGATATTCTATGATTAAATAATGCATTTTCTATAACTTTAATGCCTTTAGATACATTTTCTCTTTTTATGCTCCGAAAATACTTTTTAGGCTGTTACAACTACAACAGTGGATTTTCTTAAAGAATACTTAGTTTGCTTTGTTTCAATCATTTCGTGTCTCAGAACCACAGATATACAACATTCATGATATTCTATGATACAATATTGAACTATGTATCACTTTACTGCCTTTAGATACATTTTCTCTTTTTATGCTCCGAAAAGACGTTTTAGGCTGTTAAAACTACAAGAGTGGATTTTCTTACAGAACACTTAGTTTATTTTGTTTCATTCATTTCGTGTCTCAGAACCACAGATATACAACATTCATGATATTCTATGATTCAATATTTAATTTTCTATCACTTTACTGCCTGTAGATGCATTTACACTTTTTATGCTCCGAAAAGACGTTTCAGGCCGAACATAGTCCAATAGTGGATTTTCTTGAATAATACCTATTTTACTTTATTTCATGCAATACGTGTCTCAGAACCACAGGTATACAATATTCATGATATTCTATGATTAAATAATGCATTTTCTATAACTTTACTGCCTTTAGATACATTTTCTCTTTTTATGCTCCGAAAAGACGTTTTAGGCCGTTAAAACTACAACAGTGGATTTTCTTAAAGAATACCTATTTTATTTTATTTCATGCAATACGTGTCTCAGAACCACAGGTATACAACATTCATGATATTCTATGATTAAATAATGCATTTTTTTATAACTTTACTGCCTTTAGATACATTTTCTCTTTTTATGCTCCGAAAAGACGTTTCAAGCTGTTAAAACTACAACAGTGGATTTTCGTGAAGAATACCTATTTTATTTTATTTCATGCAATACGTGTCTCAGAACCACAGGTATACAATATTTATGATATTTTATGAACATTCATGATATTCTATGATTAAATATTGCATTTTATAACTTTACTGCCTTTAGATGCATTTACACTTTTTATGCTCCGAAAAGACGTTTCAGGCTGTTAAAACTACAACAGTGGATTTTCTTACAGAACACTTAGTTTAATTTATTTCATTCATTTCGTGTCTCAGAACCACAGATATACAACATTCATGATATTCTATGATTCAATAATGCATTTTCTATAACTTTACTGCCTGTAGATGCATTTACACTTTTTATGCTCCGAAAAGACGTTTCAGGCCGAACATAGTCCAATAGTGGATTTTCAGGAAGAATACCTATTTTACTTTATTTCATGCAAAACGTGTCTCAGAACCACAGGTATACACTATTCATGATATTCTATGATTCAATAATGCATTTTCTATAAGTTTACTGCCTTTAGATGCATTTACTCTTTTTATGCTCCGAAAAGACGTTTCAGGCCGAACATAGTCCAATAGTGGATTTTCAGGAAGAATACCTATTTTACTTTATTTCATGCAAAACGTGTCTCAGAACCACAGGTATACACTATTCATGATATTCTATGATTCAATAATGCATTTTCTATAAGTTTACTGCCTTTAGATGCATTTACTCTTTTTATGCTCCGAAAAGACGTTTCAGACTGTTAAAACTACAACAGTGGATTTTCTTGAAGAATACCTATTTTACTTTATTTCATGCAATACGTGTCTCAGAACCACAGGTATACACTATTCATGATATTCTATGATTCAATAATGCATTTTCTATAACTTTACTGCCTGTAGATGCATTTACACTTTTTATGCTCCGAAAAGACGTTTCAGGCCGAACATAGTCCAATAGTGGATTTTCATGAAGAATACATATTTTACTTTAATTCATGCAAAACGTGTCTCAGAACCACAGGTATACACTATTCATGATATTCTATGATTCAATAATGCATTTTCTATAAGTTTACTGCCTTTAGATGCATTTACTCTTTTTATGCTCCGAAAAGACGTTTCAGACTGTTAAAACTACAACAGTGGATTTTCTTGAAGAATACCTATTTTACTTTATTTCATGCAATACGTGTCTCAGAACCACAGGTATACACTATTCATGATATTCTATGATTCAATAATGCATTTTCTATAACTTTACTGCCTTTAGATACATTTTCTATTTTTATGCTCCGAAAAGACGTTTCAGGCCGAATATAGTACAGTAGTGGATTTTCTTGAAGAATACCTTTTTTTTTTTTTACTGTATTTCATGCAATACGTGTCTCAGAACCACAGGTATACAATATTCATGATATTCTATGAACATCCATGATATTCTATGATTCAATAATGAATTTTCAATCACTTTACTGCCTTTAGATGCATTTCACTTTTTATGCTCCGAAAAGACGTTTCAGGCCGAACATAGTCCAATAGTGGATTTTCATGAAGAATACATATTTTACTTTAATTCATGCAAAACGTGTCTCAGAACCACAGGTATACAATATTCATGATATTCATGATATTCTATGATTCAATAATGCATTTTCTATAAATGTACTGCCTTTAGATGCATTTACTCTTTTTATGCTCCGAAAAGACGTTTCAGGCTGTTAAAACTACAACAGTGGATTTTCTTACAGAACACTTAGTTTATTTTATTTCATTCAATACGTGTCTCACAACCACAGATATACAACATTCATGATATTCTATGATTCAATATTTAATTTTCTATCACTTTACTGCCTGTAGATGCATTTACACTTTTTATGCTCCGAAAAGACGTTTCAGGCCGAACATAGTCCAATAGTGGATTTTCAGGAAGAATACCTATTTTACTTTATCTCATGCAAAACGTGTCTCAGAACCACAGGTATACAATATTCATGATATTCTATGAACATTCATGATATTCTATGATTCAATAATGCATTTTCAATCACTTTACTGCCTTTAGATGCATTTACACTTTTTATGCTCCGAAAAGACGTTTCAGACTGTTAAAACTACAACAGTGGATTTTCTTGAAGAATACCTATTTTACTTTATTTCATGCAATACGTGTCTCAGAACCACAGGTATACACTATTCATGATATTCTATGATTCAATAATGCATTTTCTATAACTTTACTGCCTTTAGTACATTTTCTATTTTTATGCTCCGAAAAGACGTTTCAGGCCGAACATAGTCCAATAGTGGATTTACTTGAAGACTACCTTTCTTTTTACTTTATTTCATGCAAAACGTGTCTCAGAACCACAGGTATACAATATTAATGATATTCATGATATTCTATGATTCAATAATTCATTTTCTATCACTTTACTGCCTTTAGATGCATTTACTCTTTTTATGCTCCAAAAAGACGTTTCAGGCTGTTACAACTACAACAGTGGATTTTCGAACACTTAGTTTACTTTATTTCATTCAATCGTGTCTCACAACCACAGACATTCATGATATTCTATGATTCAATATTTAATTTTCTATCACTTTACTGCCTGTAGATGCATTTACACTTTTTATGCTCCGAAAAGACGTTTCAGGCCGAACATAGTCCAATAGTGGATTTTCAGGAAGAATACCTATTTTACTTTATCTCATGCAAAACGTGTCTCAGAACCACAGGTATACAATATTCATGATATTCTATGAACATTCATGATATTCTATGATTCAATAATGCATTTTCAATCACTTTACTGCCTTTAGATGCATTTACACTTTTTATGCTCCGAAAAGACGTTTCAGACTGTTAAAACTACAACAGTGGATTTTCTTGAAGAATACCTATTTTACTTTATTTCATGCAATACGTGTCTCAGAACCACAGGTATACACTATTCATGATATTCTATGATTCAATAATGCATTTTCTATAACTTTACTGCCTTTAGATACATTTTCTATTTTTATGCTCCGAAAAGACGTTTCAGGCCGAACATAGTCCAATAGTGGATTTACTTGAAGACTACCTTTCTTTTTACTTTATTTCATGCAAAACGTGTCTCAGAACCACAGGTATACAATATTAATGATATTCATGATATTCTATGATTCAATAATTCATTTTCTATCACTTTACTGCCTTTAGATGCATTTACTCTTTTTATGCTCCAAAAAGACGTTTCAGGCTGTTACAACTACAACAGTGGATTTTCGAACACTTAGTTTACTTTATTTCATTCAATCGTGTCTCACAACCACAGACATTCATGATATTCTATGATTCAATATTTAATTTTCTATCACTTTACTGCCTGTAGATGCATTTACACTTTTTATGCTCCGAAAAGACGTTTCAGGCCGAACATAGTCCAATAGTGGATTTTCAGGAAGAATACCTATTTTACTTTATCTCATGCAAAACGTGTCTCAGAACCACAGGTATACAATATTCATGATATTCTATGAACATTCATGATATTCTATGATTCAATAATGCATTTTCTATAAGTTTACTGCCTTTAGTAGTAAACTTATTTACTCTTTTTATGCTCCAAAAAGACGTTTCAGGCTGTTACAACGACAACAGTGGATTTTCGAACACTTAGTTTACTTTATTTCATTCAATCGTGTCTCACAACCACAGACATTCATGATATTCTATGATTCAATATTTAATTTTCTATCACTTTACTGCCTGTAGATGCATTTACACTTTTTATGCTCCGAAAAGACGTTTCAGGCCGAACATAGTCCAATAGTGGATTTTCAGGAAGAATACCTATTTTACTTTATCTCATGCAAAACGTGATCTCAGAACCACAGGTATACAATATTCATGATATTCTATGAACATTCATGATATTCTATGATTCAATAATGCATTTTCAATCACTTTACTGCCTGTAGATGCATTTACACTTTTTATATTCCGAAAAGACGTTTCAGGCCGAACATAGTCCAATAGTGGATTTTCAGGAAGAATACCTATTTTACTTTATCTCATGCAAAACGTGTCTCAGAACCACAGGTATACAATATTCATGATATTCTATGAACATTCATAATATTCTATGATTCAATAATGCATTTTCAATCACTTTACTGCCTTTAGATGCATTTACACTTTTTATGCTCCGAAAAGACGTTTCAGACTGTTAAAACTACAACAGTGGATTTTCTTGAAGAATACCTATTTTACTTTATTTCATGCAAAGCGTGTCTCAAAACCACAGGTATACAATATTCATGATATTCATGATATTCTATGATTCAATAATTCATTTTCTATCACTTTACTGCCTTTAGATGCATTTACTCTTTTTATGCTCCAAAAAGACGTTTCAGGCTGTTACAACTACAACAGTGGATTTTCGAACACTTAGTTTACTTTATTTCATTCAATCGTGTCTCACAACCACAGACATTCATGATATTCTATGATTCAATATTTAATTTTCTATCACTTTACTGCCTGTAGATGCATTTACACTTTTTATGCTCCGAAAAGACGTTTCAGGCCGAACATAGTCCAATAGTGGATTTTCAGGAAGAATACCTATTTTACTTTATCTCATGCAAAACGTGTCTCAGAACCACAGGTATACAATATTCATGATATTCTATGAACATTCATGATATTCTATGATTCAATAATGCATTTTCAATCACTTTACTGCCTGTAGATGCATTTACACTTTTTATGCTCCGAAAAGACGTTTTAGGCTGTTAAAACTACAACAGTGGATTTTCTTAAAGAATACTTAGTTTACTTTGTTTCATTCATTTCGTGTCTCAGAACCACAGATATACAACATTCATGATATTCTATGATTCAATATTGAACTTTGTATCACTTTACTGCCTGTAGATGCATTTAAACTTTTTATGCTCCGAAAAGACGTTTCAGGCCGAATATAGTACAGTAGTGGATTTTCTTGAAGAATACCTTTTTTTTTTTTTACTGTATTTCATGCAATACGTGTCTCAGAACCACAGGTATACAATATTCATGATATTCTATGAACATTCATGATATTCTATGATTCAATAATGCATTTTCAATCACTTTACTGCCTGTAGATGCATTTACACTTTTTATGCTCCGAAAAGACGTTTTAGGCTGTTAAAACTACAACAGTGGATTTTCTTAAAGAATACTTAGTTTACTTTGTTTCATTCATTTCGTGTCTCAGAACCACAGATATACAACATTCATGATATTCTATGATTCAATATTGAACTTTGTATCACTTTACTGCCTGTAGATGCATTTAAACTTTTTATGCTCCGAAAAGACGTTTCAGGCCGAACATAGTCCAATAGTGGATTTTCAGGAAGAATACCTATTTTACTTTATCTCATGCAAAACGTGTCTCAGAACCACAGGTATACAATATTCATGATATTCTATGAACATTCATAATATTCTATGATTCAATAATGCATTTTCAATCACTTTACTGCCTTTAGATGCATTTACACTTTTTATGCTCCGAAAAGACGTTTCAGACTGTTAAAACTACAACAGTGGATTTTCTTGAAGAATACCTATTTTACTTTATTTCATGCAAAGCGTGTCTCAAAACCACAGGTATACAATATTCATGATATTCATGATATTCTATGATTCAATAATTCATTTTCTATCACTTTACTGCCTTTAGATGCATTTACTCTTTTTATGCTCCAAAAAGACGTTTCAGGCTGTTACAACTACAACAGTGGATTTTCGAACACTTAGTTTACTTTATTTCATTCAATCGTGTCTCACAACCACAGACATTCATGATATTCTATGATTCAATATTTAATTTTCTATCACTTTACTGCCTGTAGATGCATTTACACTTTTTATGCTCCGAAAAGACGTTTCAGGCCGAACATAGTCCAATAGTGGATTTTCAGGAAGAATACCTATTTTACTTTATCTCATGCAAAACGTGTCTCAGAACCACAGGTATACAATATTCATGATATTCTATGAACATTCATGATATTCTATGATTCAATAATGCATTTTCAATCACTTTACTGCCTTTAGATGCATTTACACTTTTTATGCTCCGAAAAGACGTTTCAGACTGTTAAAACTACAACAGTGGATTTTCTTGAAGAATACCTATTTTACTTTATTTCATGCAATACGTGTCTCAGAACCACAGGTATACACTATTCATGATATTCTATGATTCAATAATGCATTTTCAATCACTTTACTGCCTGTAGATGCATTTACACTTTTTATATTCCGAAAAGACGTTTCAGGCCGAACATAGTCCAATAGTGGATTTTCAGGAAGAATACCTATTTTACTTTATCTCATGCAAAACGTGTCTCAGAACCACAGGTATACAATATTCATGATATTCTATGAACATTCATAATATTCTATGATTCAATAATGCATTTTCAATCACTTTACTGCCTTTAGATGCATTTACACTTTTTATGCTCCGAAAAGACGTTTCAGACTGTTAAAACTACAACAGTGGATTTTCTTGAAGAATACCTATTTTACTTTATTTCATGCAAAGCGTGTCTCAAAACCACAGGTATACAATATTCATGATATTCATGATATTCTATGATTCAATAATTCATTTTCTATCACTTTACTGCCTTTAGATGCATTTACTCTTTTTATGCTCCAAAAAGACGTTTCAGGCTGTTACAACTACAACAGTGGATTTTCGAACACTTAGTTTACTTTATTTCATTCAATCGTGTCTCACAACCACAGACATTCATGATATTCTATGATTCAATATTTAATTTTCTATCACTTTACTGCCTGTAGATGCATTTACACTTTTTATGCTCCGAAAAGACGTTTCAGGCCGAACATAGTCCAATAGTGGATTTTCAGGAAGAATACCTATTTTACTTTATCTCATGCAAAACGTGTCTCAGAACCACAGGTATACAATATTCATGATATTCTATGAACATTCATGATATTCTATGATTCAATAATGCATTTTCAATCACTTTACTGCCTGTAGATGCATTTACACTTTTTATGCTCCGAAAAGACGTTTTAGGCTGTTAAAACTACAACAGTGGATTTTCTTAAAGAATACTTAGTTTACTTTGTTTCATTCATTTCGTGTCTCAGAACCACAGATATACAACATTCATGATATTCTATGATTCAATATTGAACTTTGTATCACTTTACTGCCTGTAGATGCATTTAAACTTTTTATGCTCCGAAAAGACGTTTCAGGCCGAATATAGTACAGTAGTGGATTTTCTTGAAGAATACCTTTTTTTTTTTTTACTGTATTTCATGCAATACGTGTCTCAGAACCACAGGTATACAATATTCATGATATTCTATGAACATTCATGATATTCTATGATTCAATAATGCATTTTCAATCACTTTACTGCCTGTAGATGCATTTACACTTTTTATGCTCCGAAAAGACGTTTTAGGCTGTTAAAACTACAACAGTGGATTTTCTTAAAGAATACTTAGTTTACTTTGTTTCATTCATTTCGTGTCTCAGAACCACAGATATACAACATTCATGATATTCTATGATTCAATATTGAACTTTGTATCACTTTACTGCCTGTAGATGCATTTAAACTTTTTATGCTCCGAAAAGACGTTTCAGGCCGAACATAGTCCAATAGTGGATTTTCAGGAAGAATACCTATTTTACTTTATCTCATGCAAAACGTGTCTCAGAACCACAGGTATACAATATTCATGATATTCTATGAACATTCATAATATTCTATGATTCAATAATGCATTTTCAATCACTTTACTGCCTTTAGATGCATTTACACTTTTTATGCTCCGAAAAGACGTTTCAGACTGTTAAAACTACAACAGTGGATTTTCTTGAAGAATACCTATTTTACTTTATTTCATGCAAAGCGTGTCTCAAAACCACAGGTATACAATATTCATGATATTCATGATATTCTATGATTCAATAATTCATTTTCTATCACTTTACTGCCTTTAGATGCATTTACTCTTTTTATGCTCCAAAAAGACGTTTCAGGCTGTTACAACTACAACAGTGGATTTTCGAACACTTAGTTTACTTTATTTCATTCAATCGTGTCTCACAACCACAGACATTCATGATATTCTATGATTCAATATTTAATTTTCTATCACTTTACTGCCTGTAGATGCATTTACACTTTTTATGCTCCGAAAAGACGTTTCAGGCCGAACATAGTCCAATAGTGGATTTTCAGGAAGAATACCTATTTTACTTTATCTCATGCAAAACGTGTCTCAGAACCACAGGTATACAATATTCATGATATTCATGATATTCTATGATTCAATAATGCATTTTCTATAAATGTACTGCCTTTAGATGCATTTACTCTTTTTATGCTCCGAAAAGACGTTTCAGGCTGTTAAAACTACAACAGTGGATTTTCTTACAGAACACTTAGTTTATTTTATTTCATTCAATACGTGTCTCACAACCACAGATATACAACATTCATGATATTCTATGATTCAATATTTAATTTTCTATCACTTTACTGCCTGTAGATGCATTTACACTTTTTATGCTCCGAAAAGACGTTTCAGGCCGAACATAGTCCAATAGTGGATTTTCAGGAAGAATACCTATTTTACTTTATCTCATGCAAAACGTGTCTCAGAACCACAGGTATACAATATTCATGATATTCTATGAACATTCATGATATTCTATGATTCAATAATGCATTTTCAATCACTTTACTGCCTTTAGATGCATTTACACTTTTTATGCTCCGAAAAGACGTTTCAGACTGTTAAAACTACAACAGTGGATTTTCTTGAAGAATACCTATTTTACTTTATTTCATGCAATACGTGTCTCAGAACCACAGGTATACACTATTCATGATATTCTATGATTCAATAATGCATTTTCTATAACTTTACTGCCTTTAGATACATTTTCTATTTTTATGCTCCGAAAAGACGTTTCAGGCCGAACATAGTCCAATAGTGGATTTACTTGAAGACTACCTTTCTTTTTACTTTATTTCATGCAAAACGTGTCTCAGAACCACAGGTATACAATATTAATGATATTCATGATATTCTATGATTCAATAATTCATTTTCTATCACTTTACTGCCTTTAGATGCATTTACTCTTTTTATGCTCCAAAAAGACGTTTCAGGCTGTTACAACTACAACAGTGGATTTTCGAACACTTAGTTTACTTTATTTCATTCAATCGTGTCTCACAACCACAGACATTCATGATATTCTATGATTCAATATTTAATTTTCTATCACTTTACTGCCTGTAGATGCATTTACACTTTTTATGCTCCGAAAAGACGTTTCAGGCCGAACATAGTCCAATAGTGGATTTTCTTGAAGAATACCTATTTTACTTTATTTCATGCAATACGTGTCTCAGAACCACAGGTATACACTATTCATGATATTCTATGATTCAATAATGCATTTTCTATAACTTTACTGCCTTTAGATACATTTTCTATTTTTATGCTCCGAAAAGACGTTTCAGACTGTTAAAACTACAACAGTGGATTTTCTTGAAGAATACCTATTTTACTTTATTTCATGCAAAACGTGTCTCAGAACCACAGGTATACAATATTCATGATATTCATGATAGTCTATGATTCAATAATGCATTTTCAATCACTTTACTGCCTTTAGATGCATTTACACTTTTTATGCTCCGAAAAGACGTTTCAGACTGTTAAAACTACAACAGTGGATTTTCTTGAAGAATACCTATTTTACTTTATTTCATGCAATACGTGTCTCAGAACCACAGGTATACACTATTCATGATATTCTATGATTCAATAATGCATTTTCTATAACTTTACTGCCTTTAGATACATTTTCTATTTTTATGCTCCGAAAAGACGTTTCAGGCCGAACATAGTCCAATAGTGGATTTACTTGAAGACTACCTTTCTTTTTACTTTATTTCATGCAAAACCTGTATCAGAACCACAGGTATACAATATTAATGATATTCATGATATTCTATGAACATTCATGATATTCTATGATTCAATAATGCATTTTCTATAAGTTTACTGCCTTTAGATGCATTTACACTTTTTATGCTCCGAAAAGACGTTTCAGACTGTTAAAACTACAACAGTGGATTTTCTTGAAGAATACCTATTTTACTTTATTTCATGCAAAACGTGTCTCAGAACCACAGGTATACAATATTCATGATATTCATGATATTCTATGATTCAATAATTCATTTTCTATCACTTTACTGCCTTTAGATGCATTTACTCTTTTTATGCTCCGAAAAGACGTTTTAGGCCGAACATAGTCCAATAGTGGATTTTCAGGAAGAATACCTATTTTACTTTATCTCATGCAAAACGTGTCTCAGAACCACAGGTATACAATATTCATGATATTCTATGAACATTCATGATATTCTATGATTCAATAATGCATTTTCAATCACTTTACTGCCTTTTCAGGAAGAATACCTATTTTACTTTATCTCATGCAAAACGTGTCTCAGAACCACAGGTATACAATATTCATGATATTCTATGAACATTCATGATATTCTATGATTCAATAATGCATTTTCTATAAGTTTACTGCCTTTAGTAGTAAACTTATTTACTCTTTTTATGCTCCAAAAAGACGTTTCAGGCTGTTACAACTACAACAGTGGATTTTCGAACACTTAGTTTACTTTATTTCATTCAATCGTGTCTCACAACCACAGACATTCATGATATTCTATGATTCAATATTTAATTTTCTATCACTTTACTGCCTGTAGATGCATTTACACTTTTTATGCTCCGAAAAGACGTTTCAGGCCGAACATAGTCCAATAGTGGATTTTCAGGAAGAATACCTATTTTACTTTATCTCATGCAAAACGTGTCTCAGAACCACAGGTATACAATATTCATGATATTCTATGAACATTCATGATATTCTATGATTCAATAATGCATTTTCAATCACTTTACTGCCTTTAGATGCATTTACAGTTTTTATGCTCCGAAAAGACGTTTCAGACTGTTAAAACTACAACAGTGGATTTTCTTGAAGAATACCTATTTTACTTTATTTCATGCAATACGTGTCTCAGAACCACAGGTATACACTATTCATGATATTCTATGATTCAATAATGCATTTTCTATAACTTTACTGCCTTTAGATACATTTTCTATTTTTATGCTCCGAAAATACGTTTCAGGCCGAACATAGTCCAATAGTGGATTTACTTGAAGACTACCTTTCTTTTTACTTTATTTCATGCAAAACGTGTCTCAGAACCACAGGTATACAATATTAATGATATTCATGATATTCTATGATTCAATAATTCATTTTCTATCACTTTACTGCCTTTAGATGCATTTACTCTTTTTATGCTCTAAAAAGACGTTTCAGGCTGTTACAACTACAACAGTGGATTTTCGAACACTTAGTTTACTTTATTTCATTCAATCGTGTCTCACAACCACAGACATTCATGATATTCTATGATTCAATATTTAATTTTCTATCACTTTACTGCCTGTAGATGCATTTACACTTTTTATGCTCCGAAAAGACGTTTCAGGCCGAACATAGTCCAATAGTGGATTTTCAGGAAGAATACCTATTTTACTTTATCTCATGCAAAACGTGTCTCAGAACCACAGGTATACAATATTCATGATATTCTATGAACATTCATGATATTCTATGATTCAATAATGCATTTTCTATAAGTTTACTGCCTTTAGTAGTAAACTTATTTACTCTTTTTATGCTCCAAAAAGACGTTTCAGGCTGTTACAACTACAACAGTGGATTTTCGAACACTTAGTTTACTTTATTTCATTCAATCGTGTCTCACAACCACAGACATTCATGATATTCTATGATTCAATATTTAATTTTCTATCACTTTACTGCCTGTAGATGCATTTACACTTTTTATGCTCCGAAAAGACGTTTCAGGCCGAACATAGTCCAATAGTGGATTTTCAGGAAGAATACCTATTTTACTTTATCTCATGCAAAACGTGTCTCAGAACCACAGGTATACAATATTCATGATATTCTATGAACATTCATGATATTCTATGATTCAATAATGCATTTTCAATCACTTTACTGCCTTTAGATGCATTTACAGTTTTTATGCTCCGAAAAGACGTTTCAGACTGTTAAAACTACAACAGTGGATTTTCTTGAAGAATACCTATTTTACTTTATTTCATGCAATACGTGTCTCAGAACCACAGGTATACACTATTCATGATATTCTATGATTCAATAATGCATTTTCTATAACTTTACTGCCTTTAGATACATTTTCTATTTTTATGCTCCGAAAATACGTTTCAGGCCGAACATAGTCCAATAGTGGATTTACTTGAAGACTACCTTTCTTTTTACTTTATTTCATGCAAAACGTGTCTCAGAACCACAGGTATACAATATTAATGATATTCATGATATTCTATGATTCAATAATTCATTTTCTATCAATTTACTGCCTTTAGATGCATTTACTCTTTTTATGCTCCAAAAAGACGTTTCAGGCTGTTACAACTACAACAGTGGATTTTCGAACACTTAGTTTACTTTATTTCATTCAATCGTGTCTCACAACCACAGACATTCATGATATTCTATGATTCAATATTTAATTTTCTATCACTTTACTGCCTGTAGATGCATTTACACTTTTTATGCTCCGAAAAGACGTTTCAGGCCGAACATAGTCCAATAGTGGATTTTCAGGAAGAATACCTATTTTACTTTATCTCATGCAAAACGTGTCTCAGAACCACAGGTATACAATATTCATGATATTCTATGAACATTCATGATATTCTATGATTCAATAATGCATTTTCAATCACTTTACTGCCTTTAGATGCATTTACAGTTTTTATGCTCCGAAAAGACGTTTCAGACTGTTAAAACTACAACAGTGGATTTTCTTGAAGAATACCTATTTTACTTTATTTCATGCAATACGTGTCTCAGAACCACAGGTATACACTATTCATGATATTCTATGATTCAATAATGCATTTTCTATAACTTTACTGCCTTTAGATACATTTTCTATTTTTATGCTCCGAAAAGACGTTTCAGACTGTTAAAACTACAACAGTGGATTTTCTTGAAGAATACCTATTTTACTTTATTTCATGCAATACGTGTCTCAGAACCACAGGTATACACTATTCATGATATTCTATGATTCAATAATGCATTTTCTATAACTTTACTGCCTTTAGATACATTTTCTATTTTTATGCTCCGAAAAGACGTTTCAGACTGTTAAAACTACAACAGTGGATTTTCTTGAAGAATACCTATTTTACTTTATTTCATGCAAAACGTGTCTCAGAACCACAGGTATACAATATTCATGATATTCATGATAGTCTATGATTCAATAATGCATTTTCAATCACTTTACTGCCTTTAGATGCATTTACACTTTTTATGCTCCGAAAAGACGTTTCAGACTGTTAAAACTACAACAGTGGATTTTCTTGAAGAATACCTATTTTACTTTATTTCATGCAATACGTGTCTCAGAACCACAGGTATACACTATTCATGATATTCTATGATTCAATAATGCATTTTCTATAACTTTACTGCCTTTAGATACATTTTCTATTTTTATGCTCCGAAAAGACGTTTCAGGCCGAACATAGTCCAATAGTGGATTTACTTGAAGACTACCTTTCTTTTTACTTTATTTCATGCAAAACCTGTATCAGAACCACAGGTATACAATATTAATGATATTCATGATATTCTATGAACATTCATGATATTCTATGATTCAATAATGCATTTTCTATAAGTTTACTGCCTTTAGATGCATTTACACTTTTTATGCTCCGAAAAGACGTTTCAGACTGTTAAAACTACAACAGTGGATTTTCTTGAAGAATACCTATTTTACTTTATTTCATGCAAAACGTGTCTCAGAACCACAGGTATACAATATTCATGATATTCATGATATTCTATGATTCAATAATTCATTTTCTATCACTTTACTGCCTTTAGATGCATTTACTCTTTTTATGCTCCGAAAAGACGTTTCAGGCCGAACATAGTCCAATAGTGGATTTTCAGGAAGAATACCTATTTTACTTTATCTCATGCAAAACGTGTCTCAGAACCACAGGTATACAATATTCATGATATTCTATGAACATTCATGATATTCTATGATTCAATAATGCATTTTCAATCACTTTACTGCCTTTTCAGGAAGAATACCTATTTTACTTTATCTCATGCAAAACGTGTCTCAGAACCACAGGTATACAATATTCATGATATTCTATGAACATTCATGATATTCTATGATTCAATAATGCATTTTCAATCACTTTACTGCCTTTAGATGCATTTCACTTTTTATGCTCCGAAAAGAGGTTTCAGGCTGTTAAAACTACAACAGTGGATTTTCTTAAAGAATACTTTGTTTACTTTGTTTCATTCATTTCGTGTCTCAGAACCACAGATATACAACATTCATGATATTCTATGATTCAATAATGCATTTTCAATCACTTTACTGCCTTTAGATGCATTTCACTTTTTATGCTCCGAAAAGACGTTTCAGGCCGAACATAGTCCAATAGTGGATTTTCAGGAAGAATACCTATTTTACTTTATCTCATGCAAAACGTGTCTCAGAACCACAGGTATACAATATTCATGATATTCTATGAACATTCATGACATTCTATGATTCAATAATGCATTTTCAATCACTTTACTGCCTTTAGATGCATTTCACTTTTTATGCTCCGAAAAGACGTTTCAGGCCGAACATAGTCCAATAGTGGATTTTCATGAAGAATACCTATTTTACTTTATTTCATGCAAAACGTGTCTCAGAACCACAGGTATACAATATTCATGATATTCTATGAACATTCATGATATTCTATGATTCAATATTTAATTTTCTATCACTTTACTGCCTGTAGATGCATTTACACTTTTTATGCTCCGAAAAGACGTTTCAGACTGTTAAAAGTACAACAGTTGATTTTCTTGAAGAATACCTATTTTACTTTATTTCATGCAATACGCGTCTCAGAACCACAGGTATACAATATTCATGATATTCTATGAACATTCATGATATTATATGATTCAATAATGCATTTTCTATAAGTTTACTGCCTTTAGATGCATTTACTCTTTTTATGCTCCAAAAAGACGTTTCAGGCTGTTACAACTACAACAGTGGATTTTCGAACACTTAGTTTACTTTATTATATTCAATCGTGTCTCACAACCACAGACATTCATGATATTCTATGATTCAATATTTAATTTTCTATCACTTTACTGCCTGTAGATGCATTTACACTTTTTATGCTCCGAAAAGACGTTTCAGGCCGAACATAGTCCAATAGTGGATTTTCATGAAGAATACCTATTTTACTTTATTTCATGCAAAACGTGTCTCAGAACCACAGGTATACAATATTCATGATATTCATGATAGTCTATGATTCAATAATGCATTTTCTATAAATTTACTGCCTGTAGATGCATTTACTCTTTTTATGCTCCGAAAAGACGTTTCAGGCTGTTAAAACTACAACAGTGGATTTTCTTACAGAACACTTAGTTTATTTTATTTCATTCAATACGTGTAATACCACAGATATACAACATTCATGATATTCTATGATTCAATATTTAATTTTCTATCACTTTACTGCCTGCATTTACACTTTTTATGCTCTGAAAAGACGTTTCAGACTGTTAAAACTACAACAGTGGATTTTCTTGAAGAATACCTATTTTACTTTATTTCATGCAATACGTGTCTCAGAACCACAGGTATACACTATTCATGATATTCTATGATTCAATAATGCATTTTCTATAACTTTACTGCCTTTAGATACATTTTCTATTTTTATGCTCCGAAAAGACGTTTCAGACTGTTAAAACTACAACAGTGGATTTTCTTGAAGAATACCTATTTTACTTTATTTCATGCAATACGTGTCTCAGAACCACAGGTATACACTATTCATGATATTCTATGATTCAATAATGCATTTTCTATAACTTTACTGCCTTTAGATACATTTTCTATTTTTATGCTCCGAAAAGACGTTTCAGGCCGAACATAGTCCAATAGTGGATTTACTTGAAGACTACCTTTCTTTTTACTTTATTTCATGCAAAACGTGTCTCAGAACCACAGGTATACAATATTAATGATATTCATGATATTCTATGATTCAATAATTCATTTTCTATCACTTTATTGCCTTTAGATGCATTTACTCTTTTTATGCTCCAAAAAGACGTTTCAGGCTGTTACAACTACAACAGTGGATTTTCGAACACTTAGTTTACTTTATTTCATTCAATCGTGTCTCACAACCACAGACATTCATGATATTCTATGATTCAATATTTAATTTTCTATCACTTTACTGCCTGTAGATGCATTTACACTCTTTATGCTCCGAAAAGACGTTTCAGGCCGAACATAGTCCAATAGTGGATTTTCAGGAAGAATACCTATTTTACTTTATCTCATGCAAAACGTGTCTCAGAACCACAGGTATACAATATTCATGATATTCTATGAACATTCATGATATTCTATGATTCAATAATGCATTTTCAATCACTTTACTGCCTTTAGATGCATTTCACTTTTTATGCTCCGAAAAGACGTTTCAGGCCGAACATAGTCCAATAGTGGATTTTCAGGAAGAATACCTATTTTACTTTATCTCATGCAAAACGTGTCTCAGAACCACAGGTATACAATATTCATGATATTCTATGAACATTCATGATATTCTATGATTCAATAATGCATTTTCAATCACTTTACTGCCTTTAGATGCATTTCACTTTTTATGCTCCGAAAAGACGTTTCAGGCCGAACATAGTCCAATATTGGATTTTCATGAAGAATACCTATTTTACTTTATTTCATGCAAAACGTGTCTCAGAACCACAGGTATACAATATTCATGATATTCATGATAGTCTATGATTCAATAATGCATTTTCTATAAATTTACTGCCTTTAGATACATTTTCTCTTTTTATGCTCCGAAAAGACGTTTTAGGCTGTTAAAACTACAACAGTGGATTTTCTTAAAGAATACTTTGTTTACTTTGTTTCATTCATTTCGTGTCTCAGAACCACAGATATACAACATTCATGATATTCTATGATTCAATAATGCATTTTCAATCACTTTACTGCCTTTAGATGCATTTTACTTTTTATGCTCCGAAAAGACGTTTCAGGCCGAACATAGTCCAATAGTGGATTTTCATGAAGAATACCTATTTTACTTTATTTCATGCAAAACGTGTCTCAGAACCACAGGTATACAATATTCATGATATTCATGATATTCTATGATTCAATAATGCATTTTCTATAACTTTACTGCCTTTAGATACATTTTCTATTTTTATGCTCCGAAAAGACGTTTCAGGCCGAACATAGTCCAATAGTGGATTTACTTGAAGACTACCTTTCTTTTTACTTTATTTCATGCAATACGTGTCTCAGAACCACAGGTATACAATATTAATGATATTCATGATATTCTATGATTCAATAATTCATTTTCTATCACTTTACTGCCTTTAGATGCATTTACTCTTTTTATGCTCCAAAAAGACGTTTCAGGCTGTTACAACTACAACAGTGGATTTTCGAACACTTAGTTTACTTTATTTCATTCAATCGTGTCTCACAACCACAGACATTCATGATATTCTATGATTCAATATTTAATTTTCTATCACTTTACTGCCTGTAGATGCATTTACACTTTTTATGATCCGAAAAGACGTTTCAGTCCGAACATAGTCCAATAGTGGATTTTCAGGAAGAATACCTATTTTACTTTATTTCATGCAAAACGTGTCTCAGAACCACAGGTATACAATATTCATGATATTCTATGAACATTCATGATATTCTATGATTCAATAATGCATTTTCTATAAGTTTACTGCCTTTAGATGCATTTACTCTTTTTATGCTCCAAAAAGACGTTTCAGGCTGTTACAACTACAACAGTTGATTTTCGAACACTTAGTTTACTTTATTTCATTCAATCGTGTCTCACAACCACAGACATTCATGATATTCTATGATTCAATATTTAATTTTCTATCACTTTACTGCCTGTAGATGCATTTACACTTTTTATGCTCCGAAAAGACGTTTCAGACTGTTAAAACTACAACAGTGGATTTTCTTGAAGAATACCTATTTTACTTTATTTCATGCAATACGTGTCTCAGAACCACAGGTATACACTATTCATGATATTCTATGATTCAATAATGCATTTTCTATAACTTTACTGCCTTTAGATACATTTTCTATTTTTATGCTCCGAAAAGACGTTTCAGGCCGAACATAGTCCAATAGTGGATTTACTTGAAGACTACCTTTCTTTTTACTTTATTTCATGCAATACGTGTCTCAGAACCACAGGTATACAATATTAATGATATTCATGATATTCTATGATTCAATAATTCATTTTCTATCACTTTACTGCCTTTAGATGCATTTACTCTTTTTATGCTCCAAAAAGACGTTTCAGGCTGTTACAACTACAACAGTGGATTTTCTTACAGAACACTTAGTTTACTTTATTTCATTCAATCGTGTCTCACAACCACAGACATTCATGATATTCTATGATTCAATATTTAATTTGCTATCACTTTACTGCCTGTAGATGCATTTACACTTTTTATGCTCCGAAAAGACGTTTCAGGCCGAACATAGTCCAATAGTGGATTTTCAGGAAGAATACCTATTTTACTTTATTTCATGCAAAACGTGTCTCAGAACCACAGGTATACAATATTCATGATATTCATGATAGTCTATGATTCAATAATGCATTTTCTATAAGTTTACTGCCTTTAGATACATTTTCTCTTTTTATTCTCCGAAAAGACGTTTTAGGCTGTTTAAACTACAACAGTGGATTTTCTTAAAAAATACTTAGTTTACTTTGTTTCATTCATTTCGTGTCTCAGAACCACAGATATACAACATTCATGATATTCTATGATTAAATAATGCATTTTCTATAATTTTACTGCCTTTAGATACATTTACACTTTTTATGCTCCGAAAAGACGTTTCAATATACCCCCCATCACAACCACAATATTCACGATATTCATGATATTCTATGATTCAATAATGAATTTTCTATCACTTTACTGACTTTAGATGCATTTACTCTTTTTATGCTCCAAAAAGAGGTTTCAGGCTGTTAAAACTACAACAGTGGATTTTCTTACAGAACACTTAGTTTATTTTATTTCATTCAATACGTGTCTCACAACCACAGGTATACAATATTCATGATATTATATGAAAATTCATGATATTCTATGATTCAATAATGAATTTTCTATCACTTTACTGCCTTTAGATGCATTTACTCTTTTTATGCTCCAAAAAGACGTTTCAGGCTGTTAAAACTACAACAGTGGATTTTCTTAACCCTCGTAATGTCCTCCCGTTGGACATACACCTTTAGTGATACATGTCAAAGTTTAGTGAGGATGCTGTTTTTGAATCATTTACATTTTTCTAATGGCAGCACATAATCACACCTGTTGTCCTCTGGGGTCAAAAATGACCCCGTCTGGTTTGCCTGTCATTTAAAGAATATAAAGTCGATACTTCCCCCAATTCTGTATTACACCTTAATAACAGCTTCATTCAAACACAATCACAGCATATTCCATATTTCCCTGGTTTACTCACTGTTTGAATGGACAGCGACCTCTGAAGGGGACCAGGCGCTCATCAGTGCCTGGATCGTACATCAACGGCAGGAGAGACACCCACTTGTCCCAAACGTCTCGAATGGGAGCAAGTTTGTCTTGTGCACGGCGATCTGCTTTGGTGTCTTTGTCATCAAATCGAATCACTCTTGAGATTTTATGAAACATCTTGAGTGTCATGGTAGCACGGAAAATTGCCCTCCAGACTCGGCATTCAATAAACTAGCTGTAGCTTCTTTACTGGATTGGTACACACCTGGGAAGGATGGAAGACCAGATCAATGTTTCATCCTTTGACTGGAAATATTCTTCTATCGCAGCTGGGTCCTCTTCCTCAGATTCTTCCTCATCAGTTGTTTCTTCCTCTTCATCATGATAAGTGCATTCCTCCACTTCCTCCATTTCAGCTTCAGATCTCATCATGTTCCTTCACTTCATACCCTTCTTCCATTTCTGTAGCATGTGGTCTGTATGTTGGATCCATCACCTCATCATTATGTTCCTTCTCTTCTGACCCTGAATCCTCCTCATCCATTGACTCTTCCTCATGATGTTCAGCATTGTCCTCCTGGTCATTATTTTCCCCAACATAGTTAAAAATTAGCTCACAAGCCTCCTATGCAATATAGCGCTTCTGCCTCCTCATGGTGCTGCCTGTCTCTATAAATGAAATGTGTGAAATGCCATCTGCTGCCCAACACCTGTGAGAAAAGACCTGTTTTTTGTTGTTGCTGTCTTAAAGAATACCTAGTTTACTTTATTTCATTCAATACGTGTTTCATAACCACAGGTATACAATATTCATGATATTATATGAACATTCATGATATTCTATGATTCAATAATTAATTTTCTATCACTTTACTGCCTTTAGATTCATTTACACTTTTTATGCTCCGAAAAGACGTTTCAATATACCCCCCATCAGACCCGATCTTGGAACATTGGGTTCAGCCTCTGTCATCTGTCAGCCTCTGGGACTGAGCATATAAAAAAAAATAAAAAAATCATGGTGGCCAACTCGGGCTCGAGAGGCATCGTGGTTTCCCCCTCGATCTCGAGCATTGTGTCCACCCAACGCACATCAGAGTCAAGACATATTTTTGAAAGTACGGTCAACTAGCTTGTGTACAATATAACCTCCAGACCTACATGACGGGTACGAAGTCCAGGTTGTTGACTCGTATTATCAGAGAGACCTGAGCCACCGTGGACTCTGTAACTTTCATCATGGAGTCCTGAGCCATTCGGGCTCGAGGAGCCTGAAATCTGGAGGGCTCGCGAAAATACGGCGACGGCTGGAAAGAGATGGACGAGACCGACCTGCGCGCCTACATAGGCCTGCTGATCTTGGCGGGCGTGTTACAGGTCCTGAGGCGAGGCCGCAGCCAGTCTGTGGGACGCCGAGAGCGGCAGGGCCATATTCCGTGCCACGATGTCACTCAAACGCTTTCACACGTACTCCAGACTGCTACGCTTCGACAACCGCGAGACGAGAGGGCGAGATGCGCAACCGACAAACTGACGGCCGTGAGAGAGGTCTGGGACGCGTGGGTGGAGCGGCTGCCGCACCTCTACAACCCGGGGCCCGAAGTGACGGTGGACGAGCAACTGGTTCCGTTCAGAGGTACTTGGCTAGCTCTGCTTTTCGTAATAATAATAATAATGACGACGACGATGATAGTAATAATATACGACAATGCTCACGGTCGGCACGGTTCGAAAGAACAAGTCCGAGCTCCCGCCGGCACTGCTCGCGTCCAAGCAGAGAGACGTATTCTCGTCAAAGTTTGCCTTCATGCCCACCGCCACGCTCGTGTCCTAACTGCCGAGGAAGAGCAAGAACGTGGTGCTCATGAGCACGTGGCACACGGAGGGCGACGTCAGCGATCGAGCGGACGAGAAGCCCGTCATCTAGACTACAACCGCAACAAAGGTGGCATGGACTACGGTGACCGGGACGTACAGTTGCCGAAGGATGACCGCCCGCTGGCCCCTGGTTGTCTTCCACAACATCCTCGACATATCACAATGCCTTCGTGATATGGAGAGAGATCAACCCCGACTGGAAGCCGGGCAAGCGGAACAAGAGGAGGGTGTTCCTCGAGCAGCTGGGAAAGGCGCTCGCATCTCCGTTCATGGAGAGACGGGAGCGTCCGCCCCGCACGTGAGCTTCCGTGGTGGTCGTGAAAGCTGCGATGGAGAGGGTTAGAGCTTGTGACGGGCACGAGGATCCGGCCGCCGTAAGCAGAAGAGGTGTCAGATCTGCCCACCAAAGCACTGTAAAACACCTTGTGCAGCGGGTGCAACAAGTACATCTGCAAGGGCTGCACACTGGCATACTGCCCGACGTGTGCGAGGTAATCGGCCGAGGTTTAGGGCCTCGCCCCTGTACCTATATATATCTGTTGATGATGTGACTGGCAAAATTTCCAAAATGTACGATCTCATGATCGACGATGATAAGGCCAAACTTGACGAGTTGGAAACGATTGAAAAACGCTGGAAAGATGTGTCCGAGTAAAGAAATTGTTCGTGACCAATCATGTAAGTCGCTTTGGATAAAAGCGTTAGCTAAATGAAAATGAAATGTAATAATAAAGATGCAGTCAGTCATTTGCCAATGTTGTGCACTAACCATATGGTTGCTAAGATTTCAAGCGTTCTAAATAAGAGCTGTCCCAGCTCGGTTTTCCCTTGCAAATGCTCTAATCTCCCAGGACCCCTGAACACACCCATCGCACTAGTTCCCTTTCCCGCTGGCGCAGCATTTGAATGGTGGAGTGAAGAAATTGTTCGTGACCAATCTATAGAGTATAATTTCTTCAATAAAATAAAACTACAAAGTGCCGTCAATGAGAGCCATTTCAGTGCTACTAAGGTGCTACTTTAGTGCGCTACTTTCCTTATTCAAGGGATAGTCAAAAAAGATGTGTGTTTAGTTCACAATATGTGTGTTTAGTTTACAGAGGATGTAAACATAAAATGGTGAAATTGAATGGTCTTTTAGCATAAAGATCTGGGCTGCCTGTGATGATGCCACTTCCTCACATGCTTGAAACTTACAAGTTTCAACAGAGAGAGAGCGAGAGTATGAAGGTAGATTTGTGTCTTTATTACACAAACAAACAAAAATGTTTTGAGAGCAAATTTCTCATTTGTAAGTAAATGATTTGTTAGTTTTGCTTATGAAACTAGAGTTTCTGGCTGCAATTCTAAAAACCTTTGTTCTCAAATCAAAAACATTTGTTATCAAATCAAAAACCTTTGTTCTCAAATCAAAAACCTGCGTTCTCAAAAAAGAAAACTGCGCTCTCAAAAAAGAAAACTGCGCTCTCAAAAAAACAAACTGTGCTCTCAAAAGAAAAACATGCGCTCTCAAAAAAAAAACGTTGCTCTCAATAGTAAAAGCTACGATTTATTTGAGTTTGGACATAGTTTGGACATAGTGGGCAGGGCTTACGCCGCTGAATGAGTTTCTATTGGTGGGTTTGACTGGGCTCTTTGCACACTAACAGGAGGTTATGGTGAGGAGGACATGGAGGTAAGTTGACATTATATTGCTGTTTTGTCAAAGTTATTTTAAATGTAGCAGCTCTTGACTTAGTTTTCTTCTTGTTAGAGTCCCTTTTTTAAGAAAATATGTTTTGTTTGAGTGCTGTAACATCTCAGTACTACAACTTAATTCACATCTTAGAGGAAGATGGCTTTATTGACCTTTCAAATGCGGCTCACCTCTTCTGTGTGGGATCTGCAACATTTTGTGGAGACCTGGAATTGCCAGCCCTTAAGCAGAGGGAAACTTGTCCCCTAATCAGCTTTGGAGGATTGGAACGTACCTGTGCCAGAGCCTTCAGGAGGTAGTGTGTACACTTTGCACAAGAACAAAGAAATGCAATTTAAAGTATGGTATTCACTAATTTGCTATATCACTCTAACCTAAATTAATAAATATTAACATTAGATCATCTACAGTTGTGAAAACGAGGCAATGGCTATAATTGTTATTAATGTATGTGGTTGTCCATCTCAGATTCTGCAAGCAGAACACTTGCAAGACGAGGAGCTGCTGATCGAGAGCATGGGGTCACTGTAGCAGAGGTGCCATGCTCCTTGTCAGCTGAAGGTCTTGCTGTAGTGCAGCAAGTAAACCCCACCGTCGATTCCTCTTCTTTTGGACGGGGCATCTATATGCATGTCCTTCAACTGGTCTCTTTTTTCGATGAAGTTTCCCATTGATATACTTGATGCACATCTCATGTGCTGATTCTAAAGTATGCACTTTTAAATAATTACAAATAATGCACAGTAAATAAATACTTGTGTTTATTTTGCTCTCACATTATAACAAGGTGGCATAAATAGCTTCAGTATAAAATTATTCTGTAACATTTTCTTGCCGATTTTCCAAAAGCAGATGTCTGTGAGCTTGACCAGTCCTCCACTGAGGATACAGTCAAAGCCTCTCCTGCAGTGTTGCCATCAGGTTGTGCATCTTGAAGAGAAATACAAAGTTTAGACCAGAATAAATCTTTCCAGTTATTTTATGTGCAAAGAATTAAATATAATGCTTATTAAGTTAAAACCAATACACTGCACTGCCTCCTACTGTCCATAGGTTAGAACACACTTCTTAGGAAGTTATTTTATTGTATCTCTGTTCTTTTAAATAAGACATTGAAAGTTAAATAAATTATTTAAAAAAATAATTGTCTGTTGTCTGAAGACATAGAAAGTATTATTGCTAACCTTACCTAACAATAACCTTCTGTGCTAGTCAGAGGTTGTACTTTGAAACCCAGGCCCAGGCTTTTCTGTGCCTGTGTCTGTTTGCCTCTGGTCATCAACAGGGTTGGTTTAAGGAGGGACCGGGAAGAGGGACAATATAAAAGATCTGGGTAGAAGTGTTCCCTTATTAGTCAAGACTGAGAAGGCTGAAAAACACTCTTTTCTATAGCCCACGATGGGTTACAGCAAACTGTATCTGTTACTGCTGCTGAGCAGCTACACGTTGGCTCGTGAGTAACAATCTATTTTAATTTAAAATAACTACATCCCGATACAATTTGTACACAATATTATAACATTTTGGGTATAAGTTGACATTGAGAACCATTATTTTGTAGTTTTAAGTGTAAAGACCTTTTCCTTAGCAGACATTTTGACCTGTCATCATAGTACAGGCGTTACTAATGATTACTCGGTTCTGTTCAAGTAAATCAGGATAGTGAACCAGCATGAACATAACCAGAACCCTAAAACTAATTCAGCCATTGTTATTATCTACACCCATGCTTTTCATATTGAAATGTCTTTAGTGTGAAAGGCCTAAATAGGTGTTATGGTTCCAGGCTCCTACAATTTTGCATGCCCTGGTTTACTGTGCCAAGTAATGGAAACGTGTAATGCCTAGTATAACGCCTGTGATTTTTCTGCTAGGACAAGTCAAGGCAGTGACTCCATTAGAAATATTTTTTAATTTGTGTTTACTATTACACACTTTACTACTTTATTACTGTACATACATAAATTAAGTCCTTGGTTAAAAAAGCAGACAGTAAACTAAATGTTTTTATTGAACAGCTTACAATAACAAATAATAGCAATAAAAAAATAGGAAAAAAAGGTAATAAAGAAAAAAGGTAACAAGGAGCATATATTGTATAATCCTACCCTGTTACCCAGACACACTAGTTCTCCTGTATAGCTTTTACGCTGTATACATAACATCAGTCAGCAGTCATTCATTGTAAGTTTAAAAATAGAAAAATTCATAATTCGTGCTAAAGTTTGTAATAACATGTTATTTTGCTCAATTTCATTTCCTTGCCACTGCTGATGATTTAAAGGGACTTGACCAAAAATATACCCTTTGTGTATATATATATATATATATATATATATATATATATATATATATATACCCTTGTCTTTAGAAAGCATATACCACCTGAATAGCTATTTCTCATTAGAATAAATAATGTCCTTAACTTATGCTGATAATACATTTGTTATGGCCCTTCACTCTTTTTTTTCTAGAGGATGGCAATGGCAGTAATGAACTAACCTCAACGTGTTTGTGTAAGTTTTTGTCTACACTACTTATCTTATCACATTCAATGTCCATTACTCAATCAACAAAACCTTAAAAATAATGTTCTGCAGTGATTATAATAAATAACCTGGAGTATTTTAATAAAATGGAAACATGAGAATGATGCAAAAAGCTTACGTACTATATATAAGGTATTCCGTTTTAACGCTCTGGACTTTGTCAGTTCAGTGTGTTTGCAGTGTGTACGTGCATAGGGTAGATAAAGGGGGGTAAGTGGTATTTTGTCGCAAACAGACACATTGACCTGGTAGCAGATCGATGGTGGCTGTGCTAAACTAATAAACCCATGATCTGTTTTCTGGAGATAGAAACAGAAGCTGATGGACTCTTGCTCCTGTGCTGTTTATGAATCACTGTAGCAGCAGTCAATCACTGTTGGAAACATCATTTAGCTGCTACATTTGTGACCATGTGATGATGTGGAACCTTCACTGTGAACAGAAAGGTCCTATAGGTGTAAAATAAGAACCTGACCTGCTCTTTAAAAGACAGTGATAGCTTGACATTATTTGATCAGCACATAGATCTTTTAGAGTCAATTGTCCTTTATTGTGATACCATTATCTTATTGCAGTGGCATCCAGATTTAAGACCTTTAAGAAATATATGTACCAGTACACCACAGAGAGCAGAAATGGTGTGGTGGGCATTGCCAACCTGAAAAACGGCCCTCAAGTCTCCTGTCAGGTACATGTCTGTTCGTGTCCCTCTTTGTCACTTGATAACAACATGTTCTTATCTGAGCTCCCTCTTGGCTCTCCATTGACCCTGTGTCTGCTGTCACATATCTTTAGGTACAGATCGAAGTCCCCCAGACGTGCAGATTTGTCATGCACACCAGAGACTGCGCTATCAGTGAGGTCTATTTCATGGATCCCAAGGGCCAGCCGGTCTACAGGCCGAGTCCTGGATCTGAGACTTTTCAGGCTGCCATGGAAAAGTTAGTGCAAAACAGTTAGTGCAAAACATCCTTCATGGGGTCTGTTACACATGCAATACTACAGAGTCTGGGAGATAACATGGACAATTATCTTATACTGCATGCAAAAGTAACGCATACACTTGTTTTACTAAAGTACACTCACACTTTAGAAAAAGGCCCCTATGATTTCAATGTGTCAATTTGTGCTGTTATTGTATCGGTGCTTGGAACAGCCAAAAAGGATGAAAAACTCGTAACAGCAATCCCTTCTCATATAATATTACACATTATAAATCAAATAATTATATATCAAAGTATGTGATGTCACCAGATCAGTCGAAATTTGATAAAAAGAAAAAACTTTTCCAGAAGCTTTCTTAGGAAGTGCGTAACTCGCTTAGTGTCCGCAGGATACTCAAATAAATTGTTGGACCAGGCTCTAGGTTCATAGGGAGAGGTTAGAAAAGAAGAATACAAACACAAAATGAACTGGAGCCACTGAATGAGTTGATTTCAAAGATTATATTTATATCATACCTTGTGAAAATAGAAAAAAATATTTTCAAGTGACATCTTGCACAACATTGATGCTATTATCGACATGGCTCAGTGCTTAGCAGGTCTGTCTTTCAATCAGAGGATCGGTGGTGCAAAACAGAGCAGTCATTTTGTAAACATGTACAGTATAACAATACTGTAGAATAAAGTACAATATAAGAAATTGTACTTTCTTGAGTCTTGTTGTTCTGAGTTTGTCCTCATGGTTGAATGCAATTATTGTAAAAAAAAAATGCACCTTGTATAAAAGCGTCAGCTAAATGAAATGTAATGTAATAACACAAACAAGTACCAAAACAACCAAGAATAAATTATTTAGCAACAACCCATATCAATTCTTTTCCAGCAAACTATCAATGAAAAAATATGCTGCTTTAATTAAACATGTAACACTTTTCACATTCATAGTTTTAATGGCAGCTTTTAATGGCAGCTTCAGGTATCAATGTGTATTGGTATTGAGGGCATAGATACTATTGCAGACATTGAATCACCTCTCTCACATCACATGAGTGCAGTCTCACAACGCAAACAATGCATCTGTAACAGTTTAACCAGTTATCACTTGTGTCGGCTGAATTCATTTGTACGTAAAATCTTCTTCCTGGTAGGAGGGTGGGACTTATTTTCCTTTCCTCAATCAGAAGTCTGCATTTCCCAAAATAACCAAAGAGAAGCATATCTAGGTAGAACTGCTGGGATTGACACTTTGTTTAACAAACAGAAATACAGTTTGATTAGAATGACATTAAAAACCTAAATTAACGGCCTGGTTACATCACAAAATAATCCTAAAAATAAAAATAATAGGGACTCAAATGTTCTACTTGGTTACGAGTGCAATTGATTTCTGCTCAAAATGTTTCATCGTACTGTACATGGGAAATCACTTCAAAATGCCTGGTAGTGTATTAATAATTTCCTTATATTTGAGGTCATAAAACTGTTTTTTTTTGACAATATCGCAAAATTATAAATTTTACACTGTCTCAATGCCAGTTTTATCAAATATCATATTAGTCTTAATGAAATGGCATGTGCAACATACTATAAGGTATACAAATGCTTTTGTAAAAACATTTCATCCATGTCACCTCGATACAATAGGATCAGTTTTTTGTAAGTTAATATGAAAAAGTATTGAATGTTTTTGTCCATGTTGGGTCTTGACAAAGCAAAATTACTTTAACATTCATACGTGTTTAATTTCAAGGCTGCCAGATCTGGAACCAAAGTTTAGAGTCACACTATGATATCACTGGGACTGATCTTCACAACGCCTGATTCGAGTGCCTCTGTGACTTCGGTCATCCCTGCTGAGACACAGGCTTGGTTTGCAAATGATGATGACAGTATTGCATCTGTGACCGGTACTTCAGCTTCCTATGGAAGTCCAATGCAGAGCTCCTTTTGCTTGGACTTCCGTACCGTGATGACCACGGTGCACGTTGGGCTAGCCAACCTGCTTCCAGTCAGCTAGCTGTCAGAGCAGGAAGCCTCTACCTCATCATCTCAGACTGACATTCTGAACCTTAGCTTCGGCCAAATGAATAGTCCGATTCAGGGAGTTGCAACAGCCATGTGTGGTATACTCACGTACATTAAATAATTACCAACACTAAGCCCCAGGAATAATGAAATACCAGTAATGTTCTCCCCACAAAACTATGAAGAAATGGAAGTAGTGATTTCAGGGTCATTCTCCATGTATGGTATATCACGGTCAGGATATGTTTAAGGGCCCTGTACGCTGTAATAAATGAAAATTATGCACACTATAACTTCTTTGGCTAGTATGTGAAAGATTCTGTTCGTTATTCCGGCCAGTTCGTGGGAGAAATGCTCAGTATGCAAATGAGTGCAATTAAAAGATTTAATAAAAGATGATGACAAAACAGTTATACATTACTCGACCCGAGGCCATATCCTTTCCTGCAGATTCACAGACTGGTCCAGTTAGCTGCCGCCTCTACAGTCAGGAAAATAGACCGTTTCGTTTCGGGCATCATATCCTTCATAATGCCCTTCATTATTTATCATATCCTTCTTATGCATTGTAATGTACACTTAAACAATCCTTTATTACACATGTACAGGCAATATCAAGCTCACTAATCTATTAGAACTTAACATATGTCAATAAACTTTATCATAATTATTTTTATTATTATTATAGTCTTAATATACTTTTGAAAATGTAGGCGTGAACATTATACATTTGAAAAGCATTGATAAATATGTTTGGAAGTGTTCTAAGATACGCCCAAGGTAACAAGTTGTTTGAGATCACCCAAAACCAAAACGTTTGCGTAACACTAATGAGATGTGACTTAATGAATAAAATACAAAATTACTTGAATATAAAGATTGGTGCATCATGCAGCACGACCATTTTTAACTATATTACCATATTGCTCAACACAGATCAAATCCAGGTTGTTGTGATCTTCCCATAAATATATTGTCTTAAATGTATTTCCTCATACATGGCTCTGATTTAGTGCTCACTTATACAATAGTAATCGTCTGAATGGATATGAGCAGTGACTTGAAGATCTACAGCAATATATTTGTGAATGTGTGACGAATCTGACTACAGAGGCAGACAACAACAGCTGCTGTTAAGTGAACACAACGTGCACACGTGTAGGGAAACCAGAAGGTTTGAAAACCAGTTAGGGTACACCCCAGTTACAACCCCGGTAATTCACAGTTGGTTGTGTTGCCTGAATATTTTGTTTTATCCAAGTCATTACTCCCTAATTTATTTTTTAAACCAAAGTGCACCCAAATGTTAAATATTTTTCTCACAATGCCCAATTGTGTTTGTTTCTGCGCCGCCGTGTTGAGATATTGGCCAGATCATGGCGGTAGATTAAATTAGATTTAATTTAACTGATGCTTTTATCCAAAGCGACTTACATGCTATAAAGTAGAACGTAGACATAGCAACGGTGAGCAATTAGGGTTAAGTGTCTTGCTCAAGGACACATCAACATGGACTAGCAGTGCCGGGAATCGAACCACCGATCACAACAAACCACTGAAGTCACAACGAAAAGCTGTGAGGGTGAGAGGATGTCGTATGTGTACAGATGATAATTGTAATTCGAATTTTTGTGATTTTGGGCTTTACTAAATAAATGGCTAACATATGGCTGGGTCAAGGTCTCCGACTGGCAATATTTGAGCTAAACATAAATTATTTCCGGTATGAACATAGTGTGAGCCTACTGAGTTAATGTCTTTTATTGACCCAGGAACCCTCTGAAGTTCACTGTGGAGAAAGTCACCAGTGTCCACCTTTACCCCGAGACAGAAGAGCCAGTCCACATCCTCAACATTAAAAGAGGAATCGTTTCAGCTCTAATGGTGCCTGTCATGGAGGATGAACAGAATAGCCTCATGGTTGGTATCTTCTCACAACCTAAAGTGGCTTCTCTGAAAATGTATCAGAAAGGACACCAGAAGGCTAGAATGTGGGTTTGTAGATGAAAACACATTATATTAGATGTAAATTGTATAATCCCTTGTGGGTAAACTGGGTTGTTGCATCAGCAAATTAGCAAACAGTACATAAAACGTGAAAAGTAATATGAGAGGTGACCTTTCACCTCTCATATTACATTCAAGTCAATGCATATGAAAATGAAATGGTAGGAAAATAAATTCACATTCTTATTCATAAGCATCATCTGCTTTTTTTCCTTTTCTTTTTCAGAGCACAGTGCACGGCCAGTGTTTTACAGACTACTTGGTGCATGCCAGAAGGGATGTTGCCACAGATGTTACACTGTCCAGAGATCTTTCCCAGTGTGACAAGTTCTACAGAAGGGAACTTGTCAATAGCCCCCTGGCACTGCTGCAAAAACTGGTGAGACATTAGTACTTGTCTTTATAGCCACTGACTAGTTAATGTCTTTAATACCATTGTATTGTCTGATGAATATCATGCCTGATAATAAAAAAAGGGGGCTTTGAAAAAGAGTTCTACAAAAAACATGAATTTGTTAAGCCAATTAAGTATCATGTCTTTGTAGAACTCATCTGAAAAGATCATTCTATTTGCTTTCTCCTAAAGGTCAAAGGTCCTAAGACTCCAATATGTGATGATAAAATATGAATGAGTTTAACTTTCTTGGAACTTTCTGCTAATCTTAAACTGGCTCATCGGAGACCATACATTTTTGCGGAAGCTCATTTAGTAAATTTAAATATGTTTACATTCTGACACCGCAGCCTCTGCATGGGTTGTACCATGCGAGGAAGTTCTCCCCTCCCAAATAGAGTTGGTTGGATCAATAGCCCGTCTTTTCCAAAATGTTTTCTCAGATAGGCTACCGATAGCTGGGCCGGCCCTACCGCAAAGATACGCGGCAGGGAGGATGGATGGGAGGAAGAAGCCAGGAGGGGCTGAAAAAGCCGGGTTGAAAAAAAGAAAGGCATTGGAGGAGGATGCTGTCAAATGTGCCAAGCTTACCGATTTATTTTCAAGAGGACAAACACAAGTGGCAACTGGTAAAGAGAGACATAGGCCTAATGATTAGCAACGTAACTATTCGGCTAACGTTGTAGCGTTGGTTAATATCGTTGTAGCGTGGTCAACCTATTCGCAAGCAAAATATTACATTTAATTAAAATATTAGCCTTTTTATATCACCCAATATATGACGATCCATAGACTTGGCGATTCACAGATGCTTATCATGTCATTGGGTTAGCATATAAGTTTCTGTTGACTTTGTCCATCACACAGGTTGCATGTGAGAGAAGCTTCTCAACCTTAAAAAAAAGCTTCTCAACCTTAAAATTTGTGAAGAATAGGCTACGAAGCTCATTGAGTCAGGACAACTTGGAGGCTTTCATGTTAATGTGCACAGAGAAGGAAATCCTCATGTCTATAAGCAACTACACAGTTATAGATAAAGTGGCTGAAACCAGTGCACTGCTTAGGCGGTTACTGATGCTGTAGATGCTGTTGGTGCTATTTGCAATGTAACTGTATACTGTACTGTGAGTTGAACTGTAAACATTAGTTAAATATGCCTCTTTGTTGAAGAGTGGGATACATTTCAAATGCTTTATTTATTTATTTCTGATTTTGTTAATTTATCAACCTATCCTTGTGGAATAGTGGAATATGTTTTGTTAACTTCTCAGCTTAAGTGGATTATTATTTAACCTTTACATTATTTGTTGAACCATGGTATTCATTTAAAAAAAACTGCAGGATAGTAAGAGCTGAACTGTTGCTTCATTTATCCAATTTCCACTACCATGGAAAAAGTGGGCCGGTCTTGGGCCTGAAATTCCCGGGCTGAAAAGTGGCCCCACTCCGGCCCTGTATATTACTTAATTTACAAATCCATCAAGTATAAAAATCCAATCATGAAACGCATAATAGTCAAGCTTATTAATCTAGAATAAAACATGTATATCAGTGTTTATGAATTGAATTGCATAATGAGTTACTAGTAAGTGTTGTAATGTTGGAAAAATGCTTTATAAGTGATGAATAAAGTGTTTACTCATGCTTTACAAATACTAAATAGCGTGTAGTTATTATAAATTGTTACCCATCATTTTAAATAGAAAATATATAAACGTACAATATAATATGATAAGAGTACTTTAGGAGAAGTATTAAAGTGTGTATAAAGTTTGAAGTATTTAGTCACTGCAAATCACATATCACACAAGTTTTCTTCAAGAATACAAGGTAACAATGGGTAATTGGTATATGAATAGTAATGTTGTGGGTGAAGTATTTCAAGTATTTGTAGATGGATAAGATGGATCAGTATGGCATTTAGCATCTACTGCATGTGTGTCCAATACGTCGATCGCAAAGGTAGTGCGGCTATCGCATGCCATTAAATCTCCGTAAAAACAGTACCGTTTCCGCCCTGCACCATTGAACTAACCACTAATTCTGCTTTATACTTGTTGTGGAAGTCCCTCAAACGTCGAACAATCAAACCGCCCCCGTGCCTGGGTTCATTATATTATCTATAGCCGCACAACTGCGTCTGAATAACGGCTGCTTCCAGCGCTGCTTCAGACTTCAGGTGGACCAGCAGCAGTTTGATTCAGCAGCGGCAGGACGGCAGTGATGCACGGAGCATCTCAACACTGATTGGCTTTCGCTACACACATTTTTCGCCCGAGTTATTCGCCTCATTCTCGTCGAATAATTCGCACTGTGTTCTGTGTGAACACAGCATAACCCTGGCTGATTCCATTCAGTGCAAGTCATCAGACCTGTGTCATAAGGGTTTATGCAGTTATGCAAGGAACGGCAATATTGTAAATATAAAGTATACTCAGTATATGTATTATTTATACATTAATAATGATTTCATCCCTGCCAATCATTATACATAAAGTGATGTAGATCATGTCAAAATACTTTATTGTCAATATAAAATATATTTTGGTGCACAAGTTGCCAATAATTTCAATAATATGAAAATAATTCTCAAGGCAAAATGTTCTTTGAAAGTATATATGAACATTAACACAAAAACATTGTTGAATTTTGTTTCCAGCATCGCCCCTTGTCAAAACTGATTACAAGCACTCAAAACTGTAACTACCAGTTTGATAACAAGGGAAAGCACATCATGGGAGCCATGTGCACAGAAAAACACATCTATCTGCCATTTTCCAATACGTGAGTCATCATCTGAGTACAGATATATGTCTATATATTGCACTGCTACATGTTTTGCATCACCGTCTAATCTGCCTTGCAGGAACGATGGAATATTGTCTGTGGTGACCCAGAATCTCAGCTTTCAAAGCTCCAAAAAGATCAACAACCAAGTATTTGGTGAGCTGTGCCTCTTATGCTTAACTTTAGCTCACATCTCTTTTTGAGAAATGCAAAATGAAGGTATAACGTGTGTACACAGATGTGAACCCCAGCCAGAGCAAGCCACTCCACGCCGAAGACCCTGACAATAAAGCTCCAGTCCAGACGAAGGACACTGCTCTGGGCACCCTACAGGACCTTGTGGCTTTGGCGGGCACAGACCAGGGTCAGAAGAGGACCAGCCTTTTCCATAAGCTGGTGTCCAGCCTACGTGTTCTGAGGAACGAGACCCTGAGCCAGGCAGTCACTGAGATGTTGGATGTATCAGGCTGGCTTACCTGGCAGGCTCTGTTCCAGTGTGGAACCACAGAGTGCTCCAGTGCCATTTTCCAGGCTATCAGGACCATTGATGGGTTGTCACCAGAAGTGGACGCTCTAGTCTATGGGCTGAGTCTACAGGCTAATCCTGATGCCACACGTGTCCGAGATATGCTCAGCATGGCTCAATATAAACAGAGCAGGGTGATCATGTATGCTCTAGCCAACACAGTCAAAAAGTAAGTCAAATATTGTTTCTGGGCTTCATAAAGCGTTACGAGACACAATCCTTTTTTCAATATTATTATATTTAAACTTTATAAACTTTTTAAATGCAGGTGACCGAACACGAGAGAGAAAACTCTCAAATGGAACTTTTAACAAACTTTTCACCCAAACCAGAGCATTTGATTAGCATACATCATCACCCCTGTCCCTGGTTAACAGGTTCCATAAAGCAGAGATTACTCCAGTGGTCACAGATGTGTCAAAGTTCATGGAAACACTGTTAAATGACTGCTCAGGAGAAACCCTTTATGAAGATTCTGACTTTCCTGCTGATCCTAAAGAGATTGCCTTCCTTGTACTGAAGGTACTAGTAATTTAAGAATCTAACTGACTGTATTCCTGGATTGAGTCAGCTCTTGTCAGGGAATCTGAATCAGGGCTGCCCTCAAATTAATATAGTTTTTCTCATCTCTAGGTTGTTGGTGTCATGGGTCAAGCCATGCAAGCTGTGAGCCCCAGTCTGAGTTCTTCCATTTTGCGGTGTGCTAAGAAAACAGACATTCCGTTATCAAACCAAAAGGCAGCTATACAGGCCTTCCGTTTGATGGATATTAATAATGAGGTACAACTAGTTCACACTAACGCATGTATTACAACATGTCATTGTACATAATATGTTGTGCTGTTTTGTGCAGTATGGATGTTGTAATTTAACATTTGGTCAACCACAGGTCAGAAACATTTTCATGGAGGTGTTCCAGGATGCTCAGGGCCCTGTTGAAAAACGTGTAGCAGCATACCTGATTTTGATGAAGAACCCAGACCAAGCCCTGGTTAGAGACATTCTGAACAATTTGGAGAATGTGAGGGACAAGCAGCTCAAGAGCTTTGTGGTCTCTCATCTGAAAAACATCCGCAACTCTGGCGAGACACAAATGTATCAGTGAGTATTTGACCAGCAATAGTCGCTAGTTAAAAAACTATGCTTTCATATTAATAGCGACTGTGTCTCAGTGGAAGAGCAGGGTTGCCCTGCAATAGAGAATAGGCAGTTCATTCCCCGGCTCCGCTAGTCCATGTCGATGTGTCCTTGGGCAAGACACTTAACCCCAAAATTGATATTAATGTTTTGATAGTCCAGATGGGCAGGTGGCACCTTGCATGGTAGCCTTTAATTTATTCTGCCCCTAAGTGACCAAAAATCTGTTAATGCAAATTTAAAGATACCCCCTTTTGTATATTTTTCTTTAATTTTAGGGATTTCAATTGAAGCCAACAAAAGCATGTATAAGACAATGGTGTTTCAAACATTATAGGCCATGGGAAATGTAGGGGACATAAACCTTTTGCTGACAGCTTCTTGATCTGAAAAGCAAAATATAAATAGGTTTGTCTTGGCATGAGTGACAGTATCATCTTCTTTTCTCCTAAAGACTTAAGGAGTACATTGAGTTGGCATTGAGAGACCAGCTCCCACCCACAAACAACCTATTGGATGGCATGTCAAGAAACTGCAAAATAGACTCTTCCTTGGGCTCAGTGCAGAGTAACATCATCTTCAATACCATTGACTCCTTGCCTAAGGAGGTGATGCTGGAGACCACTTTAAAGGTTTTTAACTACAACTATGACATCTTGGAGGTATGTTTCCAATAGCATATTTGTTGTATATGGTAAGAACACACAAACTAGCTTTGTAGAGATTTTCAAACATTCAAAATCTCCCACATTCAAGGTCGGCGTTGAGGGAACAGGATTTGAACCAACAATTGATGCTCTCTTTGGAGAACAGGGTTTCTTCCCCGACTCCATCTCCAAAGTCATGTACTGGGCAGGTGACAAAGCCAAGATGCTCAGGGAGGTTTTGGACAAAATTGCTGCAGAAAAAGATGAAATGAAGAGACAGGTGAAATGATTTTTGGACACATCATGCATATTGTGCTTGTCTGAGTACTACATGAATACAACCTTGCCTTTCCACCTACACTTGACTTGGTTTTGAAGCTTTATTGAGCATGCATGGCTAGGAACTTATACATACCCGTGTATTATCTCTCCAGGTCCCACAGGATCTCCTGAAAGATATCATAAAAGGTGTCCAGAAGCTCATGAATGACGTGCGTTTCTCTCAAGCCCCTGAAGCTATTGCCTATCTTCGGCTTCTGGGAGCTGAGATAGGATACATAAAGACCAGTGACATGAGGAAGATGGCTGAAACTCTCTTCATGTACTACCATGTTTTCATCAAGGTGCTACCTGCAAAGGTCAGATATGTTGTTGATATGTTGTTTCCTAACAGGCATTTTGCACACAAAAAAACTACGTATTTGTATAAGATTGCCACAGCAATCTTTCTCTGGGTGGCAGGTTTCTGAAAAATCCTTGTACTTCTGTTTGAGATTTATTTTTATCCAAACATCCATGAATTTGCGATAAATCTTTAGCTTTGTGAAACCTATTCAGATGCTACAGTTCATATGTTGTTCATATGTAGCCGTTTGCTTACTTTCCAACAGGCCATTTTTGCATTGACATCTAGCACTGAAAATGAAGTCTTTGCCCACTACATCTTCATGGAGAATGCCTTCTCTTTACCCACTGCTGCTGGCTTCCCTCTAAAGTTCTCTTTGGCTGGTGTTTTTGCACCTGGTATCAAAGGAGGCCTGACTCACTCACCTGCTAGCACAATGGCAAGTTTGCTTATCTTCTTTGTAATCTATATGTTAAATTACAATTATATTTTTACCTGTGACCACTGTGGATTTCTGTTTAGAGCTACTTTGTTGTATCCTTCACCTTGCAGAGTGACTTCTCCTTTATGCCTTCAGTTGGGCTAGAATTCATCACACAAATGGCTGTGGACATTTCAGACTATGTAGAGGCTGGGCTGGAGATGCACACTAATATGTACCACGAAAGTTCCCTCAATGCTAAGGTTACCATGAGCAGAAACCAGATGAGACTGTCCATACCTGCTCCCAAGTCAAACACACAGTTGTTCAGCATTAGGTCAGTTGCCAAATGTGCCAAATGACACAAAACACTTTCACTGGCTACTATTGTCATGTTGTTCTCTCTCACTACTTTTCTCTCTCTTTTTAAAATACAGCAATACATTGTTGTCAGTGTACTCCAGTCATACAAAAATAGTGCCATCCCTGTTGGAGGAGCAGACAGACTCAACTGACTGTCAGCCCCTTTTCTGTGGTCTGAGAATGTGCTCAATTGTGAGTTTCTCCAATGCTACTTCAATAGACAAGGCCCCATATTACCCCCTGACTGGAGACAGCAGGTAAGAGTAAGCCGCTTCAAATCAAACTTGTAATCCATTGGTCTTTTTATTTTATGTATTTATTTAAGTATTTAATTAAATTAAATGTATTTAGTATAGGTAAAAAAATTACAAATTAGGCATTTACAATCTGTACACATACAACATATTCTGTCCCAGGACCTCTTATTGGTTCAGGAAAAACTCCCCCAAAAAAGAAAGGGAAGAAACCCTCAGGAGAGCAACAGAGGAGGATCCCTCTATAATCCCTCAATAATAAAATCAACAATGGTATCGGCAATACTAATAGCAATGCAACTACTACTAATAATAATGATGATAATAGCACTAGATGTCGGGTAGGACCAGCTCCAGACAGCCACAATCCATGTAAACCTGTGAGGAGAGAAAGCACAAAAACTCTGTGGAAGAAGTAGAATTAGTAATGTGCATCGAACATAAATTCATACAAAAGGAGAGAGAAAAGAGAGGAGCTCAGTGTATCCTAAGATGTCTCCCAGCAGTCTAGGCGAATAGCCTAGACCAGTGGTTGTAATTGTAATTGTGTATTACATTCAGGGGTTGGCAACATTTCAGAACCATTTTCAAAAGAACCATTTTGCCTTATTTTCCACCAAATCAAATTTGTCTGGAGCTGCAAAAGCTAATAATAATACAACTTATAAAGTGTTATATAAAGACATATTATGTATACAAAAACTATAGTTTGTTGTATTTATGAAACTCAGTGGCAGGCCGTTGTTTAACAGTCCGCTGGTCTATTATTTCAACTCAAATTTTAAAAGAGAGAGAGTAAGGAAAAGAAAAGAGAGGAGATGGCACGATCAGGTGACCGACGCTAAACAGAGAGCCCTGGACACCTATGAGTCAAGGGTCAAGCCGTGTCTCAGACCACCAGCCAACCGCACTGGGCTTGCGCGTGAGTCACCTGCCTCGATGGAAAGAAACTCCTGCTTCTTTAATTGTTGAGGATTTGGACTATTTCACCACACACACTCCCCAAAACTATAGCAATCTTAGAAAAATAAGGCACCAAACACAACGAGGACTGGCCGTCTCAAACAGCTCGGTGCTCACAAGGTGAACAATCTTATTTCTAAAAGCTAACAGTGTTTACCAAAAACCACAAAACATACAATTCAACCCCTGCAAGGAGACTCAACACTTATGAATACCTCTCTTAGCCTGTAGACAAACCGTGCTGTCTGGCAGGGAGCCAGGGACTCTCTCTCTAATTGATTACACCAAATATGTGTAGGTTATGTAAGTGTATAGTTAAATATCAGTGGTGAAGCCGTGGTGGATGTTGCTCAAACTCACCTCAGGGGCTGTCGTGGCGGGTCGTCGTGAAGCTCGGCCTCGGGCGCTCAGGTGGATCGATCAGAGAGAATTGAGGAAACGAAAGAAAGGCTACGGACGCGCTGACTTGATTTAGACTGCGATACGATCAATATTTATTTTAACAAAAGATAGAAAAGGGTGAAAAGTTACAAAAGCAACTTCAAAAGTACTGAGAAGGAAAAATGAGAAGATAGTAGAAAAATGAGAAGTGCAGAGAAAATAATTAACTCAACTCAACTTGCTACGACTTCACGTAACTCTGCTAAAACCAACTCTGAACAGTCTCTGGACAATTAGTCCTATATCCAACCTCTTGACCCCCCTCACATGGTCCCTCAGCACCTGCTGAGGGACCATGGGCTTTCAAAAGCCCCCACCTTTTCTGCTCCCCATAACTTCTCAATTTTGACACCTCCAGTTGGGCAAGCCTCGTTCTCGCTGATCCTCTACATTTTTCATTCTCAGTCAAAAACCACATGGTTTTACAGAAAATAAATGAACATTTAACATATTTTTTAATATAGATGCATTCAAAGAAAAACAAGAGTTTTCAACCTTTCTTGTTACACATCAAACTTGCCAAGCAAGGATTATATGTCAGGTGTACTTACTCAATTTATTGTACTCTCTTGCAAGGTGGTTAACGAACGATCTCTAGCAGACACAATTTAATCCCAAACCTGGGCATCATTATATCATATCATAAATTAAAACACACATAACAATTAAAACTTTCCGGAACCCAGGATTGTCTGGACCTCGTGTTAATCTAATCACACTTCACACATATTGCATTTGGCTGACTTGCACATATGAACTGCAGCAGGTTTGACCCAACTGTCGCCCGGAGTTTCAGTCGGCAGGGTGACCTACCGGTCATATACCATTTATGGCTCCTTTTTCCTATAGATCTGTTGTGTCATGGCTTTGCCCTTCTACTTGTTTTGACTCGATAAAGTAAGTTAGTTCTCTTTACTCTGAAGATGTGAAAACCTTGTATATTACAGCTACAGATGGAAGACCAGGGCCTCCCGTTGATGAGATATTCACATGAACTTGCATGTATTCCATTTTCTCTCTGGGCCTTTTGTGCCGTCTGATATTGTTTACATAAATACTCGCATGACGGGATGCTGCTGAGTTTGACCTCAACTAAACAACACTGAAAATTCAGCAGCGGTAGCAGCAGCAACAGCAGCTTATTATACAGTATATGATTAAATACGACTGCAGATGTTAAAATACAAACAGTAGTTCACTCACCAGATGCAGTGAGGACAGCCAAGCCTCCCAGTTGCGTTGGTTTCTGGAATAAGTTTCCATGTGTTTTAGTTCTATAAATGTCCACATTGACAGTAAATCTGCCACCAAGTCTGTTTCTCCTCCTCCTTCAGACATTGAGTAAGAAAAAGACTTTCAACATCCTGAACTGTTCTTACTAGTGTTAGCGTTGTAATTATTGGATGCCTGATGGAGCCTCCGGAAGAATTCAGCCGAACAACTTCTCTCGTTTGGTAGATTTATTTCTCTGATCACAAGCAAAGTACAAGTGCTACAATTGCATGAGCAGGGAGTTGTTACGTCAACACGCAGGTTGGAAACCAAACAAACTTCCACCACAAAAGGATGTTCGGCTGTTTTATACATAGATTTTTGTCACAGGTTTCATCGCATCATCCTAACATCTAATTGGCTCTAACCTGTCAAGGTGGATGAAAGACACATGTCCTCCCCTTTCTCACAAGACTGGGGCGTCCATGTCCAGTCTACTGCGCCTGGTGTTACATTCTGATAACATGCGTGAGTGTTGTGGCGGTGCCCGGCGTGTATCTAGTCTAGACAGACAAATATTTCCCAGGGACATCTACAGCTTCATGATCTGTTATTCTGACCTTGAGTATCCTGAACATGTTTTGTAGCGTACCCCTCCGAAAGATGGTCTGCACTTTTACTGATGATTTCCAACGTGTTTTATTGATTCGGAAACCAACGTAAGAGCTTGTGTTTCTTCGGTGGAGTGCTAAAAATACCGTCTAAAACACCACCGCTACGCGACTTCCGTTTTAACTTTGTTTTCCGCCTTCAAAATAAAAGCATATAATTTCAAACAGGAAACCAGATACATTTTCTTACAGCAGACAAAAACATAAGCAACAGAAAACAACAAAATTGATTGACAGTTACTTACACTCCCACCAAATTATGAATGTTTTCATATTACATTAGATGAACTATGAATCATTTTTACAAACGGATGAACAATGAATTAACAATGAATCAACAATTTCCTTTTCCAATTGTGAGCTTAAGAAGCCTCTAACAACAGAACTAATTTCTGCACTGGACGCTCCATCATGGAGAGTTTTCTAAAGCGCTCACCCTTCTTGTTCAGTCTCTTATCTCCTACTGAGATTTTTACTCTCCTTACGAGTCCATCTTTACCAGTGACAGTCTCTAAGACCCTTGCAAGTCTCCATTCCCCTCTAGGCAACAGTTCATCTATGTCCATCACGATATCACCCACAGACAGATTTCTCCTCGGTGCATGCCAGCGCTGCCTTGCTGCATGTTCTGAAGGTATTCTCGTCTCCAACGACTCCAAAACTGCTCGGCTAGATACTGCACGCAACGCCATCTTTTTGCTCCGTACAAGTCCTCTCTGGGGAACATTCCAGGCGGTGGAAGAGCTCTTCCGGACTTCATGGTGATCAGATGATTGGGGGTAAGTGGTTCCAGGCTGTCAGGACTGTTTAGGTTATCCACGGTGAGGGGTCGACTGTTGACTATGGCCATAGCTTCATAGAACAGAGTTCGTAGTGAAGCGTCGTTGAGTCTGCCATGGGGAAATGTTAAAGTTGAATTCAGAACACTCCTGATAGTCTTTATCTGGCGTTCCCACACGCCGCCTGCATGACTGGAGTGAGGCGCGTTCATGACGAGGTCACACTGCTTCTGTGACAGAAATGTTATGAGTCTCTGTGTGTTAAGCTCTTGTAGAGCTGCCTTGAATTCATTCTTTGCACCAACAAAGTTAGTGCCTTGATCACACTGGATTTGTCGGACTGCACCTTGAACTGCAATGAAACATCGCAAGCCGTTGGTGAAAGCATCTGTGGACAAATCCTCCAACATCTCAATATGAATGGCCCTTGAGCAGAAACAGGTAAAGATCAGCCCGTATCGTTTATGCTGTTTCCTTCCCTCTGTAGTGGCAAAAGGACCGAAACAGTCCATACCACAATATGTGAAGGGTGGGGAGGCCTCTACACGCTCAACAGGAAGGTCACTCATTCTTTGGCCTTCTGGAGATCTTCTGAGTCTGTGACAAGTCACACACTGGCGAACATATGATGCAACTGCTCCGCTCATTCCAGGAATCCAATAGCCATTGGATCTGATTTCGTTAATGGTGAAGCCTTTTCCTTGATGCCTTGTCCTTTCATGGTTGTGAGTTATTATCAGCTTTGTCACGTGATGTTCCTTGGGGATGACAATTGGATGCTTGAACGAGTCAGCGAGGGATGAGTGGCGGAGTCTTCCTCCCACCTTGAGGATACCGTCTGTGTCCAGAAACACATCGAGGTGGTGCAGTTTGTTGCAACGCTGTAATTGATTTCCTTTGTTTAACTGCTTGATTTCCTTATCATATGTTTGACTTTGCAGATCTTGGATTATGACATGTTCTGCACTTTCCTGTTCACTCACGGTAGAATGCTCACATGACATGATTTTCCTTGTTCGTCGCAGCAGGCGAGCCACAGCTTTGGTGGCTTGGGACCATGATGAGAACTTGGACAAGCGGTCGACAAGACTCAGTGCTTCGGTGGTCTTTGTTTGCAGTGTCTGTGCCTTTTTGATTTCTGGATCTCCTATGGGTAAATCCAGAATTACATCCTTAGGTGTAGGTAGTTCATTTTCCCAGAGGAATGTGGGGCCGGTGAACCAGTTGGATGTAAGCAGCTCGTTTACAGTTTTTCCCCTGGATGCGCCGTCTGCTGGATTCTCATTTGTGGGGACGTAAAACCATTGCTGGGGGCTTGTGTTATGGCGGATCTTCTGGACCCGGTTGGCAACAAAGGTGTGAAAGCGCTTTGCATCGTTATTTATGTAGCCAAGGACTACCTTTGAGTCTGTCCAGAAGTACTCCTTTGCATCTGCATAACCAAGCTCCTCTCTGAGCATATTACTGATGGTGACTGAAACCACTGCTGCCGTTAATTCAAGCCTTGGTATTGTAGTCAACTTTGTGGGAGAAACACGGGCCTTTCCCATCAATAGACAACAGTGAATCTCTCCTTTTCTGTTCCTGAGTCGAAGATAAGAGCATTGACCATATCCGCTGGTGCTCGCATCTGAAAAGTAATGTAGCTCTGTTTCCACAGCTTCTCCAAAATTGGCAGGTGTGTAACATCGAGTTATGTCTATCTTTTCTAAATTGGCAAAGTCTTGACGCCAGCTCTCCCACCGTGGCTTCAGCCTCTCTGGCAGGGGATCATCCCAGCCAGTACCTTGGTGACACATTTCCTGTAGTATCCTCTTCCCAGTGAGAACATATGGCGCAAGGAAGCCAAGAGGGTCATATACAGAGGCAACAGTAGACAATATGCCTCTTCGTGTAACTGGTTGCTCTTTCAAGGTGTTGTTAAATCGGAAGCTATCGCCCCCTATGCTCCAGTGTATCCCTAATGCTCGCCCAAGTGGCATATCCTTGAAGGTCAGATCCTTGGTCTTGGCCTCTATTGCACACTCTGATGAGGGGATACTCTGTAGGACAGCATGGTTGTTTGACACAAATTTGTGAAGACGGAGACCACCCTTGGCACATAACTCTCTTGCCTCATGAGCCAACTGAATGGCCCTTTCTACAGTGTCTGTACTTGTGACTCCATCATCCACATAAAAATCTCTTTCCACAAACTGGGATCCTATTGGATGGGATTGACTGTTTTCCTTAGCTAAGTATTTCAGGCCATAATTTGCACAGCCAGGAGATGACACTGCACCGAAAAGATGTACCTTCATCCGATATTCCTGAGGTTGTGTGTTTGTATCTCCATCTTTCCACCACAGGAAGCGCAGGAAATCACGGTCATCCTCCTGGACATGGAACTGGTGAAACATTTTCTCTACATCACACATGAGAGCAATCAGATGCTGTCTGAACCGTATGAGGACACCTGTTAGATTGTTCATCATATCTGGCCCTGGTAGAAGGTGTTCGTTTAGGCTTGTGCCATTGTACCTTGAAGAGCAGTCGAACACCACACGCAGTTTTTCAGGCTTTTTCGGGTGGTAGATGCCATGATGGGGAATGTACCATTGTTCCCCAGGAGTTCCATCTTTGTTTACTTCTTCGACATCGCCTCTCTCAATGACTTCTTTCATGTATGCCTTGTAGTCTTTCTTATATTTATCGTCTTTGAAGAACCTCCGTCGTAAATGACTGAGCCTGATTTCAGCAAGTTTTTTGTTATCAGGTAGGTGTGGTCGTTGCTTAAAGGGGAGAGGCATCTCATAATGACCCTGCTCGTTTTTCCGTATGCCTTCTTTGAGTTTGTCCAGGAAAATGAGATCCTCTTGTGAGACAGTCCTTTCCTCTCCTTTGGTGTCCTTAAAGTCTGATTCTAGGGCGCTTATCACGTCCATCGGCGTGACAATAGGAAGTTCCTTTACAGTGACTCTGTGGCACAGGCTTGATTCTGTTTCATTGAGGTACGATGTGGAGCAACCTACTATGCTCCACCCCAAATCCGTAAGTATGGCATAGGGCTCGTTGTTCTTTCCTGTCAATACCTGTCTGGGTGTAAGTGTTCTGGGACAGTTATATCCAATTAAGAGTCCTACCTCACAGCTGAGGAGAGGTGGCATCTTATCTGCGATTTCTGTTAAGTGAGGACATTGTTTTGCTGTTTCATGAGTGGGGATATGATCACGATTCACAGGTATGTAGTCCTTTGTATATGAAGGGGGAAGGTTTATGTGAACACATGAATTGTACCCTCTTACACGGAGTCCAGACACCCGTTCACTCTTCACAATCATGTTCTCTCCCAACATAGTGGTAAGTTTTAGTTTCACAGGGTAGGCGTCTGCTTGTAATTCATTGCTTACCTTCTTGTTGATGAAGGTGCTGTCACTTTGGGTGTCTAGCAACGCATAGACAAGCTGCTCTCTGGATGGGTTTTCAGCAGAGGACACCCACACAGGAACAATCATGGAAGTGCTGCCTGACTGACTACTTCCAGTGACGCTGAGTGCTGTGGCTGCTATGGTTTCATTTTCAGTGTTTGGAGCTGTGTTAACAATGGATACGGACCTTTCGGCACCATTACGTCTTCTGTAGTTCTCATTGTGGAGACAGGTAGGGTGCCTTCCCTTACATGTATCACAGGTGTGGCGATGATGACATTCCTTGATACTGTGACCTGGTTTCACACATCCATAACACCGCTTGTTGTCTTTGACATATGTTCGTCGATCCTCAAGGGACCCCTTTATGAAGTCAAGGCACTTGGGAAGTTGATGCTTGTAATCTTTGCACCACATACAGGGGGATCTTGTTTTTCCATTGTTTGATGTTATGTCAGTTTGAGTGCTGAAAACATTGACTTTGCTTCCCTGTATTTCCTTTATGTATCCTTTGCCGTAAGATGAGTTGGATGAGTGAAGAGCATGCAGTGAAGTGACTGGGTTGCATGCTATCTCTGCTTCTAGTGACACAAAGTTAGTGAAATCCTCAAAAGTGGGAAACTCTCTTCCTTCGACAAGGGCAATTGTAACCTTACGATTCCAACGTGATGCTAACCAGTCAGGAACCTTATGTATTAGCTTTTGGTTTTCTTCGCAGTCACTTAATATTTCCAGACCCTTCACATGGGGCATGGCTTGCTGACAAGCATTTAGAAAGTCAGAGAATCTTCTTAATCCTTCCGCATCTTTGGACTGAATCTTTGGCCATTTTGACAGCTTGCTCTTTGGATGACAAATGGCTGACCGTAGCGTTGGTTGAGCTTATTCCACGCGTCTCTATATGCATCATCATCACTTCGACAAAATGTACCTTCAAGACAATTGTGAGCAGGGCCACTAACATATTTCTTTAGGTAATAAAGTTTATCAGCTGAAGAAATACCCTTTCGGTCAACAAGTGACATGAACGAAGCCTTCCATTCAATGTATGAGATAGGGTCTCCACTAAACACTGTGGGCGTTGGCATTGGCAGTCTGTTTATGGATATGCTATCTTGGATTGCTTTTGCTAGACAGGACATGTCAGTAGTGAGCGCTGGTGTCACAATGTGAGGGTGTTGATGGTATATAGAAGGGTCGAAAGGGATGGGAGGGGTTCTGTTATTCTGCAGAATGGACTGTCTATCAGTTTCTTGTCTGATTTCTTTGTCGTAGATGTCCAGTTTAGCACGAGCAGCCTCCATGTCTCGTTCTGCTTGTAGACGCTCTAATTCCGACTTCTGCATTTCTATTTCCCTCCTATGGTTTTCTTCCATTATCCTTATTTTTTCCTTTTGCTTTCTTTCTTCTTGCATTATTTTATACTGAGTCTCCTTAGCGGCCAGCTCTGCGGCTGCATCAGCCCTTTTTGCGGCTATTAACATTGACTCAGAGTGATGACTGGCACTTGATTGAGAAGCAGTGCCATATACAGAGTAAGCATAGTCATTGTCTAATAGTTGACGGAGACGGTGCCTTTCACGCACTGCATCATAATCGCCATCTACTGCTGATAAGCGTTCATTGACTATCTTCATGACGTCTTTAGTCACAGCCTCACATGCATCAATCCTGCGTCTCAACTCAGTGGATGGTGTAGCACGCTCTCTTATTTCATAGTATACTCTCATGACATCATCCATTCCCTTTTCAATGTTGTCTGCTATTGTAGACAATTCAGTGACTGATATGTCTTTCTTTAAATTGTCTTTGGATGTTCTAATTTCCATTTTCCATTGATCATACAGGCTAAGGAGTCTTTTTTCCTTTTTACTGAGTTCCTCCTGTCTGTAGGCAAGCATTTTCTCTGTCTGTACACTATGACGTTCTGATCGACGTGGTAGTGCTAGCCCATCAGCATCATCCATTTCAAATTGAAGCTCAGCTAGTTGTTTTTCCTTACTTTCAATTTTCTCCTTTAATTCCTGCCTGGACATTCCTTTATTATCCTCCAGATGTAGTATTTCCGTCCGTAGCTCCTGCATCTGTTTCTTTATGTCCTCCATTTTGAACGTCGTAGTTGTCCGTTGACCATCACGCTAGCTGCTGACTCACTGTGGCCGTGCCGTTTTCCTTCCACAGACAGCGAGTTGTAGCGGGTGAAGGTGAAGCTCTTACTGTAGCGTACCCCTCCGAAAGATGGTCTGCACTTTAACTGATGATTTCCAACGTGTTTTATTGATTCGGAAACCAACGTAAGAGCTTGTGCTTCTTCGGTGGAGTGCTAAAAATACCGTCTAAACCATAACTTTCTATTTACACCGCCGCTACGCGACTTCCGTTTTAACTTTGTTTTCCGCCTTCAAAATAAAAGCATATAATTTCAAACAGGAAACCATATACATTTCCTTACAGCAGACAAAAACATAAGCAACAGAAAACAACAAAATTGATTGACAGTTACTTACATGTTTCATAGACAAGAATATAAGAATATATAACAAATATCAGGATTTATATTTCCACTAGCTATAATTTTCTTTTAGACAAAAGTCAATCTGGCCCAGTGACCAACCACAGTGGATGTTAATGGTCATGCTGGCCTCATTGACCAATCACACGCCAGCAAGCTAGCCGGCTCAGGCATGTCAAACTAAAGATGTGATTTGTTGAAGTCTATCACAATCAACGATAACGTCTGACATGGAGGTGAAATCTGATTGGATGAGAGTATTCCTTAACAAGCTGAAAGCAGCACTGCAGGCTGGAAGCTGAGGAACAGACAAAGACAGGAGCTGTGTAATGAGAAAATAAGCTAATAAGGGAAAAATAATTATAATACATGTAGCGTATTAAAAACAATTAAATTATAAAATAGCTATAACTTTGTGATTCTAATTAGGCAAGGCAAGGCAAGTCTATTTGTATAGCACATTTCAACAACAATGCTTCACATAAAACCATTGAAAGCATCAAAACATAATGCAAAAATAAAACAAGATTTAAAAACAATTAAGAACATTCATCAAAACATTAAAAAAAGTTAAAAAGCAAAAAATACAAAATTGAATAAAAATTGCAGTGCAGTTTAAGAAATAAAATACAGTAGTGAGATGCAGAATCTGGTTTAATTAAAGGCAACATCAAACAGAAAAGGCTTCGTTCTGGATTTAAAGGAGCTGAGGGTCTCAGCAGACCTGCAGCTTTCAGAGACCTTGTTCCAGATATGTGGAGCAGAAAAGCTGAACGCTGCTTCTCCATGTTTAGTTCTGACTCTTGGAACAGAAACCTGAGGGGTCGGGATGATTCACAAGGTAGCAGCCGATCACTTATTTAGGCCCTAAACCATTCAGTGCTTTATAAACCAGCAGCAGGATTTTAAAGTCAATTCTTTGTTGAACAGGTAGCCAGTGCAAAGACCTCAGAACCGGATTGATGTGATCCACTTTCCTGGTCTTAGTGAGGACTCTAGCTGCAGCATTCTGAATCAGCTGCAGCTTTCTGATTGACTTTTCACAGAGAACTGTGAACACACCGTTACAATAGTCAAGTCTACTGAAGTTAAATGCATGGATAAGTTTCTCCAAATCCTGTTGAGACATAAGTCAGGGGTTCTTAACCTTTTTGACCTCGGGGCCCAACTTTTCAAGTACAAAGTGGCTCGGGGCCCATTCAAATATTAACACTATATTGGTTTATTAATTAATTGATCTCACTCTTGATTTGATTTACATTCAATAACTAAATCAAATATGCCTACAGTTTAACAAGCAAAAACCTTGTCAAATTAATGACATAATACAATGTGATCATCACAAAGACATTTATTGACCATGTGTATGTAAACCTGCACAGACAACAAGTCATGGAACAAATCAAACCAATACAATAACTAATTTAAAGGCTCAAGTCAGGTGTATTAACACAAAAATAACTAATAATTTGATTTTACTACAGAAACAAGGGGGACTCAGGAAAAACTGAAAAAAATTGAAATTTGATAAATAAATAATATGTGGTAATACAATGATTATACTGTGCACAATTATTAGGCAAGTTGTATTTTTGAGGATTAATTGTATTATTGAACAACTACAGTGCTCTCAGTTAATCAAAAATGTTAATAAACCTCAAACCTGAAAATATCAGACTGTAAAAGTGAGGTTTTTACTTTCTTATTAAAATATCTATGTGTGCACAATTATTGGGCAACTATTAGTGTGCAGAAGGTCGGGTTTCATATCTCTGAGCACCCGGTAGGTAGGCTGCAGTTCTGGAATACGACTGCACTGGAGGATAACGGGTTTCTGGTAGCTTCACGTCAGATTCTTCTTAAATCTTAGCTTAGTTAATTTGTGTCTTTTTTGTGTGACTATTTAACTCTGTTGACTATTTGCAACAAAAAAGGTTTGATGGTTCTGTGATCACATTACATTTCATTTAGCTGACACTTTTATCCAAAGCGACTTACAATAAGTGCATTCCACGGTTACAAACAAGAATCAGAACAACATGCCCCAATATATTAGCAATTTCAAGAGTGCTGCATCCCTCTGAAAAACTTGTTACAAGTTTCAGTTAAATCTCTTTTTTGGCCCATTTTGCCCGAGGAAAAGAAGCTGCCTAATAATTATGCACACCTTGATAAAGGGTTTTGATCTCCTTAGGACACAATGAGGGGCATTACACAAATGCACATCACCTGATATGCTTAAATCTAATAGGCATTAAAGTTTATACAGCTGAGAGTTGAATATAATGCATACACATCATGATATGGTCAAAATACTCCTTTGTCTAATAATTGTGCACACAATGTACATTAAAAATTATACATTTCAAATTAAATAAACTTTAAACACAATTTAAATAAAGTGCAAATTGAAATATAGCCGTATAATCTGGGAATAATATGCTTCAGCAGCAGTTTTTGCAGAACCAGAAGTTGCTCTTCATATCTGTGACAGCCGATAGCTGAAGGTCTGTCCTGTCACTGACTGGCAACTCCACATGTGCTCTTTCTGCATCTGGAGCCACAGGTGAAAAAGAAAGGTTTTTGGCGGCCCTCTAGGTGGCGCTCGTGGCCCAATCGGGGGCCAGCGGCCCTATGGTTAAGAATCACTGCTCTAACCCTTGATATATACTTCAGGTGATAATAGGCTGATTTTGTAATTGTCTTGATATGGGTGTTCAGGTTGAGGTCTGAATCCATAACTACTCCTAGATTTCTGGCTTGGTTTGAGGTTTTTAACACCAGTGATTAAAGCTCAGCGCTCACTTTCAATCGTTCATCCTTTGGATCAAAAACAATTACTTCTGTTTTATCTTTATTTAATTGAAGAAAATTCTGGCACATCCAGTTGTTGATTTCTTCAATGCATTTAGCCAGCCCTTGTATGGGATTATAGTCCCCTGGTGATATACAGTAGTTATGTAGATTTGTGTGTCGTCTGCATAATTATGATAACACACTGTTTTTCATAATCTGAGCCAGTGGAAGCATTACATTACATTACATTACCTTTAGCTGACGCTTTTATCCAAAGCGACTTACATGCTTATACAGTAGACTGTAGACACAGCAACGGTGAGCAATGAGGGTTAAGTGTCTTGCTCAAGGACACATTGACATGGACTGGCTGAGCCGGGGTTTGAACCACCAATCTTCTGATTGAAAGACAGACCTGCTAACCACTGAGCATGTAGATGTTGAACAGAAGAGGCCCCAGTATTGAACCTTGGAGAACACCACATGTCATAACAGTCAGCTCTGATGTGTAATTAGCTACCGACACAAAATATTAACAGCCCTTCAAGTAAGAGTAAAACCAGTTTTGACTCTGCGCCAGAGAGTCAGAGCACCAGAGAGTACACTAGACACTACACTAGTACACTAGTACACTAGTACTACTAGACAGACTTTCAGTCTGTCTAGTAGTATGTCGTGATCGACCGTGTCGAATGCAGCACTGAGATCCAGTTATACTGAGACTGAAGTTCTGCCACTGTCTGTGGTTAAGTGGATGTTGTTGAAAACCTTAACAAGAGCAGTTTCAGTACTGTAGTGCTGACGAAAGCCATACTGGAAGACATCAAAACAGTTATTTACAGACAAGAAGTTGTTCAGCTGATAAACCGCTTTTTCCATTATTTTACTTAAAAAAGGGAGGTTTGATATTGTCCTATACTTTTTCATTATTTCGGGGTCTAAACTAGCCTTCTTTAGGAGCGGTTTAATAACTGCAGTTTTTAGGGCTTGTGGGAAGACACCTGAGAGAAGGGATGTGTTTACAATTGATAAGTGATCATGCAGTGTGAAATATGTTTGAAAAAGTGTGTTGGTAGAATATCCAAGCAGCAGGAGGATGTTTTCAGATGTTGTATAATATCTTCTAGGCTTCTTTGGTTAACTGAATGAAATTGTGTCATGATATTTGAATGGATGTTATTTAAAGATGGGGACAACACATATCCTGTGGTTGGTGTGGAGCCACCAACTGCTTGTCTAATTTCCTGAATTTTCAGCAAAAAAGGAGGCAAATTGATTGCACACCCAGGTGGATTTGGAGTGTAGCAGTTACTGACACCGGAGGGTTTGTTAGCCTGTCGACGTTAGCAAATAAGGCGCGTGTATTGTTATTGTTTTTGGTTATGATGTCAGAGAAGAAGGACTGCCTTGCATTTCTAAGTTCCAAATTGTAGTTGCGAAGTCTCTCTTTATAGATATCACAGTGAACCTGGAGATTAGTCTTTCGCCACCTGCGCTCAGCTTTACGACACTCTCTTTTATCTATTCAGACCAGCGTGGCATTTCTCCAAGGGGATCTTTTCTTACCTGAGACAACCTTCACCTTAGTGAATGGCATTAATAACATTTTTAACTTTAGAATTGAAGTCGTCATCTACAAGCTCATTGACTAAGATGCAAGAGAGGGCTGGTGTGGAGGAGAACTTCTGAATAAATAGTTCACTGGTGTTTTCAGTGATGTGATGCTTTGTCACAACCTCGGTTTGGACATTTGTGTGCAGGGAGATTGCACTCCCAATCAGAAATGATCAGAGAATGCAACATCAATCACAACAACCTTGGAAATGTTCAGACCTTTGGTGATGATTATGTCCAGAGTGTGCCCCTTGTTGTGGGTAGGACCTGTTACATGCTGAGTCAGATCATAGGACATCACATAGCTCTATAGACCCTCTGTCCTGGGGATTATCAACATGGATATTAAAATCACCAACAATGACAACACAATCAAAATCAATACAGATTATAGACAGCATTTCAGTGAACTCATCAAAGAAGGAACACAGTATTTAGGTGGTCTGTAAATGTTTCCTATGAAGTCTCCACGACGATGCTGTATGGTTATCTCTTGTTTAGACTCCCCTTGTCTCCTGTCCTTGGCAATGGGAACAGACGGGTGACGCAGGAAGAAAAATAGGTTAGAGGTAAAAGTAGAAATTGTCGATAAATTGTACTGGATGGTCAGTAAATGCAGTTGACAGCCATCTGTTCAGTGCAAACAGCCTGCTGAATCTTTCATGGAGTCATTAACAACTGCACAACTGTGAAGTCAAACAGGATTTTTATATAAAAAAAATTAAAATTAAAATAAATAAATAAAATAAAACAAATAACTGTAAATTAATAAAGCAATTTGGAAGATGGGAAACGTAATTGAAAATTAAATAAGCAAAGCAATTAATAGAATGGTTAGAACAGACGATCTTACACAGGAAATGAGGCGGAGCTAGAAGAGAAAAAAAGCCATCGGAAGTAACCAAGGTGCGCTTTTGAAAAGTCGGGAGAACAAACCCGCCGCAAACAGATCAGTGAGAGCGACATCTACAATACCAGAGAGGCAGCCGGTAAGAGAGGCAGACTCTAAGCACTGACGGACTGTATTGATCACTGCCACCACTGGTTAGCGCGAGCGCTAGAAACGTCACGGGGCTCCACAATTCACTCACGTGTGGCGAGAGTGAATTGTTTGTTAACATATCATTTTTGTTGATGGTTGATTGTCTGGCTTTTTATATTATTTGCTAATCACATGTTGGTGGAGGCACAGCTGGGATACCGGTATGTGATGAAATATGATGTGTTTAGACAGAATGCACAGATTGAGATAAGTGTTTTTGCTTATACATTTATATTGAAATGTTGGGTGTTCTGTTTATTCTATTTAAAGGTTTTTTACCTCTCTGTTTAAGGGAGCTTTGCTTTGGATGGAGCTTGCTCCCATTTAACATGTCGATTAATGGCTTGATGCTAAACCCTACCTGAATAAAAAGAAAAAAAAAGGATCAAGTTGTTTATCAGACAGCGCAATCCCTATCAAGTGGGGAGATTGCAACGGTCTGAAGGCGGAAACTTGACAACAACCCTCCTGTTTCTTGGTAGGCCTGGTGGTGCTAGTTGGCTGTGTCTTAGCTTGCACTTGTCCAGGATTTTGAGTCCATGGTATCGTTCTCACACGGTCCATTTATCTACGCGTTCACTTCTAGTTGGAAGATTTTTGTTTCCAAGACTGCAATCTTCTGCAGGAGTTTGTGGTAGTTGTTCATGGAAAGGGGTGGCATCTTGTTGCTACTTAGCTATAGCTTAGCTGCTTAGTAGCCTATAGCAATTTCTCTTTAAACCAGCGGAATTATAGCAATAGCCAGTTAAATCTACAGAGAAACGTCCAGTAGCTGCTGCTCAAAGATTCTCACAGAAGAAAAACTAAATATCAGAAGGTATTAGCAGAAAAAATGCAAGCAGAGGCGAGAGCAAGCAGAAAAGCATCTGCACTGTAAGAAAGCAGGAAGTCTGTCAAGAAGGTAAGAAGCCACCTTAAATACGATTCTCGATCTTACAGGATCGCCAGCCAGTGGAGAGCAGCTAATACAGGAGTAATGTGATCTCTCCTCCTAGGCCTCGTTAGTACACGAGCAGCAGCATTCTGGATCAACTGGAGAGACCTAAGGGACTTAGCAGAGCAGTCTGATAATAAGGAGTTACAGTAATCCAGTCTTGAAGTAACAAATTTGTGGATCAACGTTTCTGCATCCCTTTGAGACAAGATGTGCCTGATCCATGAAATGTTGCATAAGTGAAAAAAGGCGGTCCTTGAGATCTGTTTTACAGTCAGGTCCATAAATATTTGGACATTGACACATTTTTCATTATTTTGGCTCTGTACACCACAACAATGGAGTTGAAATGAAAAAATCAAGATGTGCTTTAAGTGCAGACTTTCAGCTAATTTGAGGGTATTTACATCCAAATCAGGTGAACGGTGTAGGAATTACAACAAATTCAAATGTGGCCACCCTCTTTTTAAGGGATCAAAAGTAATTGGACAATTGGCTGCTCAGCTGTTTCAAGGTCAGGTGTGTGTAATTCCCTCGTTATTTCATTTACAAGGAGTAGATAAAAGGTCTAGAGTTCATTTCAGGTGTGGTATTTGTGTTTGGAATCTGTTGCGGTCAACTTTCAATATGAAGTCCAAAGAGCTGTCACTATCAGTGAAGCAAGCCATCATTAGGCTGAAAAATCGAAACAAAACCATCAAGATAGCAGACACATTAGGTGTGGCCAAATCAACTGTTTGGTACATTCTTAAGAAGAAAGAACGTACTGGTGAGCTCAGTAACACCAAAAGACCTGGAAGACCACGGAAGACAACTGTGGTGGATGACAGAAGAATCATTTCCCTGGTGAAGAAAAACCCCTTCACAACAGTTGGCCAGATCAAGAACACTCTCCAGGAGGTAGGTGTATCTGTGTCAAAGTCGAAAATCAAGAGAAGACTTCACCAGAGTAAATACAGAGGGTTCACCACAAGATGTAAACCATTGGTGAGCCTCAAAAACAGGAAGACCAGATTAGAGTTTGCCAAAAGACATCTAAAAGAGCCTGTACAGTTCTGGAAGAACATCCTATGGACAGATGAGACGAAGATAAACGTGTACCAGAATGATGGGAAGAGAAGAGTATGGAGAAGGAAAGGAACTGCTCATGATCCAAAGCATACCACTTCACCAGTGAAGCATGGTGGAGGTAGTGTTATGGCGTGGGCATGTATGGCTGCCAATGGAACTGGTTCCCTCGTATTTATTGATGATGTGACTGCTGACAAAAGTAGCAGGATGAATTCGGAAGTGTTTCGGGCAATATTATCTGCTCATATTCAGCCACACTCTTCAGAACTCATTGGACGGCGCTTCACAGTGCAGATGGACAATGACCCGAAGCATACTGCGAAAGCAACCAAGGAGTTTTTTAAGGCAAAGAAGTGGAATGTTCTTCAATGGCCAAGTCAATCACCTGACCTGAATCCAATTGAGCATGCATTTAACTTGCTGAAGACAAAACTGAAGGGAAAATGCCCCAAGAACCAGCAGGAACTGAAGACGGTTGCAGTAGAGGCCTGGCAGAGCATCACCAGGGACGAAACCCAGCGTCTGGTGATGTCTATGGAATCCAGACTTCAGGCTGTCATTGACTGCAAAGGATTTTCAACAAAGTATTAAAAGTGACAATTAGATTTATGATTATATTAATTTGTCCAATTACTTTTGGTCCCTTAAAAAGAGGGTGGCCACATTTTAATTTGTTGTAATTCCTACACCGTTCACCTGATTTGGATGTAAATACCCTCAAATTAAAGCTGAAAGTCTGAGCTTAAAGCACATCTTGATTTCTTCATTTCAACTCTATTGTTGTGGTGTACAGAGCCAAAATAATGGAAATTGTGTCAATGTCCAAATATTTATGGACCTGACTGTATGTGGGAACTGAAGGACAAGTCTTGATCAAAGACGACTCCTAGATTCTTTACGGTGGTGCTAGATGCCAAAGGAATGCCATCAAGAGAAACAATATCATTTGATAATTGATTTCTGAGATGTTCTGGGCCAAGCAAAATAACTTCAGTCTTGTCCGAGTTCAACATCAGGAAGTTGCAGGTCATCCAGGTTTTTATGTCTTTGAGACACGCTTGAAGTTTAGCCACCTGGTTGGTTTCATCTGGCTTGATTAATATATATATTTGGGTATCATCGGCATAACAATGAAAGCTTATCGAGTGTTTCCTGATAACATTGCCTAAAGCAGTGGTTCTCAAACTGTGGGGCGCGACCCTCTAGTGGGGCGCGGAGGTATTACAGGTGGGGCGCGAGAGGGTTGGGGAAATGTAGATTCTTAATTATTTTTAATTATTTTAAATAATTGTGAAAATGCCCGGATGTGATTTGATCCGGCCATTTTACCGGGGATGCATAGGAGGAGTCTTGTGCGTACTTGAGACAGCCAATATCCTAGAATGCATTTCGCATTTTCAAATCTGTGGTTTAAATTACGCCGTTACCAGGTTACGGTTCCGCATGCGCGACCACGACAGATCCTTTGCGAGTTGCGACTCACACTTGTAGACCTAATGGTGTGTTACTCGCGTGAGTTTAGTCGCTCGACTTTATGTGGTTAATTCGCGTCATTCGCTACTGGTTTTACTCGCCCCTAGAAGGGGGCGGGGCTTATCTCCGTAAAAAACTTACCATTTCCCCCATCCACCATTAAACTAAGCACTAGTTCTGCTTTAAACTTCTTGTGGAAGTCCCTCTAATGTCGGACCATCAAACGCCACCGTGTCCGGGTTCATAATATCATCCGTAGCCGCACAACAGCGTCTGAATGACGGCCGCTGCCAGCGATACTTCAGCGATACTACCAGCAGCTGTTTGATTCAGCACCGGCCGGACAGCTGTGATGACGCGCAGAGTTTCCTCTGTGAGATCGGCTTTTCTGCTGTTGCCTCTCTCAAAACAAAATACAGATCGTAGCTCACCTTTGAGCATGAATTGAGAGTGGCCGTATCAAATCTACAACCCCGTTTTACAAAGATTTGTAGTTGAAAGCAGGCTCATATCTGCACTAATTTAGTTTTGTTTTGCACCGGTTGCACGTTATTGTTGTTTTGAAAAGATATGCAGTGTAAAACTCTTTATTGCCAAATATTTTTAACTGGTTTTATTTAGTTTTTCACAGGTTGAACTTTATTGTTATTATCCTGAAAAGATATTCAGTACAAAACATGTTAATTAGACTATTACAATAAGCGAGGAGTCACAAAATGTCGTTATTTCAATAAAAATTCAGCATGGACCATTTTGTTACAATTTTGTAGGGGCGGTGGGGCCCGAAAATTTTTCGTCCTCCAAAGTGGGGCTTGACAAAAAAAGTTTGAGAACCACTGGCCTAAAGGAAGCACATAGTTTGCATGTCTAAGGTCCCTTATCAGGACACTGAACCCCCAGCTCCCCTGGCGCTTCACAGCAGCCCACTGCTCCTAGAATGTTACGGATGGTTTAAATGCAAGAACTTATTATTTAAATAAAATAACTCTGAAATAAATAGGCCTTGTCCACACAACTTTGTCTTCATTTTAAAACGCATATCTCATGCTATGTTTACACTAACCGTCTTCACGATGCCGGAATTTTAGACTAGAGCAGCCTCACTATCTCATGAGCTGCCACAGAACCAGCAGCAGTAGTGAAGTTTGAGACTTGATCCACTTTGTGAACTTTACTCAGTTTACTCAGTTTGCTGCAGCAGTTGAGAAATCACTCTTCTTCATTCATCTGCAGCTTGATACTTTTCAGCAAATGCTGTGTTTGGTCTGGAAGAGTCTTTCAACATTAAATCTTTTGTTTTTTTATAATTTCTCACCACATATTAAGCATACAGGTTAGCCAGCATCGTTGGCAATGAAATCAAATGAATATGTCTAAGCAGAATTAAACTCAATTTTTCTCTGACTTTTTATTTATTATTTATTCATTGACAGTTTACCAAGGGTGGGGCTCTGTGAATCATGATTAGCCACCTGCATGGGAAGGTGCTTGACAGCGACGTAATAGGATGTGACGCACATTGTAGTTTCTTTAAGTACGGACTCTGTCGGTGGCGACAGAAAGTACGTTTACGGTGGTGCGGGATGCCAGAGCAATGCCATCAAGAGAAACAATATCATTTGATAATTGATTTCTGAGATGCTCTGGGCCAAGTAAAATAACTTCAGTCTTATCCAAGTTCAACATCAGGAAGTTGCAGGTCATCCAGGTTTTTATGTCTTTAAGACATGCTTATAGTTTAGCCACCTGTTGGTTTCATCTGGCTTGATCGACAGATATATCTGGGTACTGTCTTCAGCTGGACAGGAATTACTTCAGGGAATAAACAAATTTCTAGAACATGGACATGGCCTGGACATGGACACATATAACAGCCTGTAACATGGACGCATATAAGAGCCTGTAACATGGGCACATGTAACAACCAGTAACATGGACACATAACAGCCTGTAACATGGACACATATAACAGCCTGTAACATGGACACTGATAGCTCTAGGCAAACACAAATTCAAATATGTTTCTTTACTTTTTAGCTTTTACACTGTTTTAAGCATTTATAACATATAATAATGTTATAAGTCAGACTAATTGTTTAAATGTGGTCTTCGACAAAAACAAATCTTCCTTTTAGAGATTCCGTTGCTGATCCCAGGATGCTTTTATAAATATGAAACTGAAGAGCCGCATAGACTGTATCTCCTTTTTGTGTAGCTAATATGTAGATAGTTACTGTAATGGCTGGCTGTAATGCAGTACTCTATGTTTTTAGTTAACAGACCTAACCAGATCCTTTCATGAAACCTGTGTTTTCTCAGGTTTGCAGTTGAAATCCAACCGACAGGGGAAGTTTCAGAGTACACTGCCACCATCACTAATGAAATGCTCAGAGAGTATAAAAATGGTCGCCATAAAGTGGATTCACTGAAGCTAACCCTAAGAGCAGAAGGTACTGTTAAAAATAATCTGTGCATATCTGTTTGCGCATTCCACACATCACAATTTACATCCAGTTTCATCGTTGAGTGTCAATTAAGAAAATAGTTGAGCATGTCTACTTTCATGTATCACACCTGCAAATAACGTCTAGTGTTTTAGTTGTCTAATCATAATTATATCTTAACCAAAGTTTAATTAACATTTCCATAGTACCCCTAACCTTAATCATATCCTAGTATATTTAATTTCACATGGCCCACATTGCTTGAGAGTTTGTTTTTGAACTATAATGGTCCAGAATGAATGAATGTGTGCCATAAGATTAGGCCCTTAATTTTCACTTCATTCTTTTATATGTAACTATCACTTCTAACATGAATGGGCACTGTTGTAATATATTGTGAAGCCACCATTTGCCACTGTTTCTAGAGAGGGAAATTGATTGAGTTTAATTTCTGCTGCTACTAGGAGGCGATTCATCAGAGGTCACTGCATCTCTGAAATACAACCGCAACAAGAACACTCTCACCACTGAGGTTGTCATTCCCGATTACGATGTAGAAGCAGGCATCAAGCTGGCTTTAACTGACAGTGATGCCAAAGGACCGAGGATGAGAGGTATCACCGTTGATGTCACGAACAAGAACATCCCACAGCTGACTCTTGTTGGACACACAAGGTACATAGTTCTATAAACAATCCTTCCTAATGATACATAATGTGGAAATTTCAGCTGTGCTATCTTTTGTTTTGAGACACACACCAGGATTTGCAGATTTACCAACCTATATGTTTTAAAAGTAGGCTTGACATGATGAAGGATTCCATGCTGCAACTCCAAATGGTTATTCCCTCTCTGAAAACGGATGCCTCTGTCACTGCAACCCTGAAGAGGGATGAGAATGTGGTCATGGATTTAGAGACAGCCATCAACCTCCCTGAGACATCCTATCTACAGAAAGCTTCCTTCAAATACAGTAACTGTCTGCCATCACTCACAGCTTTGAACAGAAGAAAGATGTAGAGCATTTATTCATTTGTGGTTGTATTTTCTCTTTAAGATGTTGACATGTTTGAAGTGGAACTACAATCAGATCTGAATTCTGAGATTCAGAAACTGATCCTAAATGGTGAAGATCATCACAGGCGGCTGCAACAGCTCATTGATCATATCCTGGACCAGAAAGTGGCAAAGACTGATATGAAATTACGTCACATCGTCACAAAAGGAATTGAGGTAGCGCTTTGACATTTGACACTATATGTATTTCCTTCTTCAATCCCATTTGCTCATTCTGATAGTTATTTATGGTGAAAAGCTAGCTCATGTGATCACTGTGCATACGGTGTGTGAATGTTGTATGAATGTTAAATAGTCCTGATGGGCAGGTGGCACCTTGCATGGTAGCCATCAGTGTATGAATGGGTGTAAATTATGACATGTAGTGTTAAATCGCTTTGAGTGGTCGGAAGACTAGAAAAGTGCGATACAAGAACAGTTCATGGTAGGGTAGCACTTTATAATAAGTACACACTATTTAGCATTAGTAAAGAATATGAATAAACATGAATGATTGTCGGGAATCTAAATACAACATGAGCCAAACATTTTACAGACAACATGTCTAATGCCATGTCTAATTCGATTCTGCCAAGTCATAAGTTTAATTAAAGTTAAAATAAGATAAGAAAAAAAGTCCTGTGCTTTTATTTTGAAGGGAATTTTTTATGCAGCAGAGTGCACACTCTCACACTCCTCAATGCTGCTTTCACAACATGCTTTACTTGCATGAGTTTACACACTATTTGTGATAGTTCTCTTCATTCCCAACCTTTTTTTATGTTTGTGCATGAAAGCACTGCTGAGTTTGTTAAAAAAGGCTGAAGTTATAAAATTATTATGTCTGTTGTATTACCTTGTATCCTTAAGATGCACTTTTAGTTTTTTAAATTGAGTGTAAAAGGGAATATTTCTAACTAGATTTTTTTGTATTGGCATGTGAGATTATATACCATCTCAGGCTCAAACTGCACCCTCTTTTCATTAAATCAATTTGAGAAATTAAAAATGTTCCTCTTCTTGACGGGTCAGGATAGTGCATCCAGACCAGTTGAGAACCACTGCCCCAGACCACATGCATATTCTTATTTGCTCAAAATGATTTGTTGGACCAGAGTTATGTCCTTCTCAACTGTGACAAAAAAGCTTTGAACAAAGTTAATATAACAACGAGTGTTTGATCTATTTTCTGCTGTTTTAAGTTTGATCTTTGATTGAGTAATATGGGTTTCTTAACCCTAAATAAAATTCATGTATGTCATAATAACAGAGAAATGTACTTACATATATTTTTACATTTATATAAATGCATGTACAATATTTTTACACTTGAATAAACAATAGAAAAACAGTTATTCAACAATACGTTCGGTAGTAGTTAAATTTATACAGTGTTACAGTTACAACCAACCGGCCCTTTGCGGGCGACCATGATGCTGATGTGGCCCAGGGTGAAAATGAGTTTGACACCCCTGCCTTATGGTGTGTTCACACCGAACGCGACGCGAAATTTCGCGCCGCGTTACTCGCGTGAGTTTACTCGCTCGACTTTATGTGGTTAATTCCCGTCAACGCAAATTCGCTTTAACGCGTCTGAAAGGGGGCGGGGCTTATCTCCGTGGCTTATCTCCGTAAAAACAGTACCGTTTCCCCCATCCACCATTAAACTAACCACTAGTTCTGATTTAAACTTCTTGTGGAAGTCCCTCTAATGTCGGACCATCAAATGCCCCCGTGTCCGGGTTCATAATATTATCTAACTAATCTGGAAAATTTCAACTCACGCCAAACGCGCCGCGCCAAACGCCCGGCGAAATTTTGCGTCTGTCGCAACCAAACGCGTCTGTGCATTGACTTTACATGTAATCTGGTCGCGCAAAAAATTTGCGTCGCGTTCGGTGTGAACACACCATTAGACTATTTGGCTTCTTTATTGTGATGTACACCCCATGGTTCCTCTAATGCCGCGTAAACCTGGTAGTCTAAACGGATGCTATGGTCTAAGTGCCATCTCTTCACCAATTTCTGCGAGGGTTTCCTACTGAGCCCGGCCTTACAGACACCTCTAAACCTCTTATGTGTTGTTAATATCTTCACTGGTTTCAGATGAATAATCCTATTGAATTCACCTCCCTGCTTACCCAGACTTCACATAAGGGTTATCAGCGGCAAACTCTGCAGACAATTGGTTCACCTTCTTGCAGTGTGTGCAAAAATAATGTATTTCCCTCACATTAGTTTAGTTCAATGCAATCCATGCAAATGTACTGGAAAGAATATTCTGATTCTGGTCTTTTACCCGTAGACGGTCTCTGCTAACCCTAAGGATTATTTTTTCACATAAACAGTGCATGCCAAACAAGATTTTCTTTTTGTATTTAGTAAAGCCATATGCACTAAAAACCTTGTTTATCATAGATACCATCCCTCTTGTTGAGACATCGTCCAACCTATGGCTCAAAAGAGCTGCATATCTATATAAGGTTTTAGGCAATACTAATCTACCTTCAGGACATCTCCAGAACTCTTCCCCATCCCTCCCACAGCTATGTTTTCCCCAAAAAGTTGTCTTTGCTGTGGAGCATTTGTTTGCACATCTTTTAAAATTTCATGATCTAAGTGTTGAACTTCAAAAGTAAATTGGTCTTGGCTTTGCGGTTTCCGGTTGAAACGGGATCAGTACCTTTTGTGTGTGCTGTGCACTTACAAACTGCTACTTTTTAGGTAATTGTTCTGCATTTAGTAGTTGCAATAATAATTATTTATGCGTAATAGGCTTGTTTGCTGAATTAGTTCTCGGTAATTCACAACTCTCAGTTTCAGGTAACATCTTTTTAAATATCACTAAAGCTTTATCAGCTTCAGAAGTTCAGCATATTTCACTTTTCCTCTCCATAGCTGCAGTTTATTTATTTGCTTACTTTATCTCCCTGTTCACAAATAAATTTCAATAGTGCCAGAGTATCTTCTCTGCATTTATCTTTTGGAACATACCAGAATATCATCAACATAAAGTAAGATCTGACTCCCATGTGGAGGTTCAAATTTAGCTAGATTAGCAGCCATTATCTGAGAAAAGCTGGTAGGACTTTCACGATACCCCTGATTCTAAAAATGATTCAGCTACTGGTGTTATTCCCTCAGCAGCCTCTGGTTTTATTGGATATTGTCTCTGGAAAGGCCTAAAGCTATTTTTATTTATTTTTTATTTTTATTGTCACAGGCTCTACTTCCCTTATTTTCCCAAAAGGTCCTTGTGACCATAGGGTTTTATCAATTGTTTTCAAAACCTCTTCTTCCTCTGAGGAAAGGAAAATATGTCTCACGTGTTTTTAGACTTCTTTAATTTCTTTGCTATAGTAACTTAGTTGAGTTTGGTTGTGTAGGTTTTTTCTGTGGCGGAATAATAAGCCTTGAGATTCCCTCCCACAGGTTCCCATCCCTCCCATGAGTCCCACATCTCCCCACATAGCATCAGGTGGTTTAGCTAGCAAGGGATAAGGTGCAAATTCCCCCCTGAAGAGTTTCTTCTCCTCTTTCAGGAGAGCACATGCAGCTCCCACAAACCCTGTATAATCCCAATAAAGATTTGTTATTCTTTTTGCCATTGAGGCTTTAAATAACCTCTTTCTATATCATTTGTCTGGCCCTGAATACTTAAAGAACATTGTGTAGTGCATGTCCTTCCATGGGGAGCCACTTTTTTTGTTTTTGTTTTTAGTTCCTGTGTAATAGATTGTGGCCCTGTGTTGGTTAGGTCTAACATAGTCTGGTGACCCCATGCCTTCCGGAACGTAGCAGTCACTCGCTTGTAACCAAACTACTTTCATGCCTTTTGGCGTTGGTACCACTTCTAGCCCCAACACAGACATACAATCTCCCCCTAACAGGTTAACTGGAAAAAATGTTAGACATCTGTACGCCTGATTTTAGATCTTTGATCATTGATGGTACCGATAGGTTTTTCTGTTTGTGCCCATTTGCTGTTCTCACCACAATGGTGTTTGCTGATCGTTTCATACATTTTTTCTTGAGGTTAAAATAACAGACCTCTGTGCTCAGGAATCACACAGAAATATTATCTTGCATCCCTCTACCATTAAAATCACAAATGTTTTTTTCTTATGTAACAAAGACAGCTCTATTTGTTCTAACTCTAATATTTGCGCTTCATGATGTACATTGACACTCTCTGTTTGTGTATCAGTGTGTGTAGGCGCATTACTTTGTTTGTATATATAACCTGGGCGTTCAACCGAAGTGGATCCTTGACGTCCCCCTCTCCCCGGTGTCCCCCTCCCTCTCCGGCTTCTCTGCTCCTTGCGGTCTCCTTTCCAATGGCCAACCCTTCCACAGCGAAATCAAGCTCCTCTCTTCGTGTAGTCAGCCTCCTCGCTTTTTGATGTTGATGTTAGCCGATTCACGTCAGTAGCAGAAGTGGTGGCATGTCTCTCAGTTTGCTGGTACAAATGATTGATGTTGAGAATCTCGCTATCACCTGGATTGGTCTACTTACAACTGAGGTGGCGCGTGCCGGTGTCTATCTCTGGACCAGTGACGAGCTTACTAGCTGGCAAGCTAGCGAGCTAGCCATAGCTAGCATAATCAATAATATGTAGCTACGTGCCAAAAACTATGGAAAACTCGTGCCACTGACGGGCATGGCCTCCCAGCACCATCATATTAATGTTCTTTATCACTTTGTGTTGTGTCTATTTCCCTTTTCTGTTGAGAAGATAACTGCGACTTCTGCTAGCTTTGAGGCAGTGCTTATAAATGCTTTGTTAAGCATAGATAGTCTTCACTTTGTCACAGAACATACTTAACTAACGAGTAGTAAATACTGAATTAATCATGACATCTTTTTAACGCTTTGTAAGGCATAAATAGTAGGGATGCAGCGATACCACTTTTTTACAAACCGATACGAGTATGAGTATTTTTATTTGTGTACTTGCCGATACCGAGTACCGATACCGATACTTCTTAGATTTGGTCTCCATGAAAGTGCAATTAATTTGGAGGCAGATTTTATTTTATCCTCTGCAGATTATGTCAAGCCTATAGTACAAAATTAACAGAAGGCTATCCCAAGCTTTAAACTTCTTGGAAGTCCCTCTAATGTCGGACCATAAAACGCCCCCGTGTCCGGGTTCATAATATCATCCGTAGCCGCACAACAGCGTCTGAATGAGGCCGCTGCCAACAGTTTGATTCAAACCGGCGTCCTGCCGGTTTGAATCAAACTGCGGCCTCAGTGATGACGCACAGAGCTTCTCAATTATAGATATATTAAATATGGAAAATTTAAACTCTCGCGTCAAACGTGCCGCGTTACTCGCGTCTAACGTGCCGCCCGGCGTAAATTTGCGTCTGTCGCAACCACACGCGTCTGTGCATAGACTTTACATGTAATCTGGTCGCGCGTAAAATTCGCGTCGCGTTCGGTGTGAACGCACCATTACTCTACACACCTTGCCGCAAGAGCCGCAAGAGAGCGACGAAAGAGCCGCAAGCGGCTCTGGAGCCACGGGTTGCCGACCCCTGCCCTAGACGTTGAAGTCAGGTAGAACAACAAATCAAATTTTTTCTCCACAAAGCGCGACCAGTTTGTTGTAGTGAAATACTATTGAGTGGTATCGGTTCTTGGTATCGGCAATTGAAAACAAATAGGAGTACGAGTATTTTAACGCAGTATCGGCCCGATACCCGATACCGGTATCGGTGCATCCCTAATAAATAGTCTTCACTTTAGATTATATCACAGAACATACTTAATTAATGAGTAGTAACTACCTGAATTAATCATGAATTGCAGCTTTTTTTATCATTTACTAACACTTTACAAATGATCTTATTAATCATCCATAAGGCCTTAATACTTCATTTACAAATGGGGAATCCATAATTTATAAAGTATGAAAACCCAAGCTTATTAATCAAGAATGAAACATTTATAACTAAGTTTATGAATTGCCTACTAATGAGTTACTAATTAGTTTTCATGTTTGAATAATGCTTTATAAATGATGAATTCAGTGTGTATTTATGCTTTGCTAATGCTAAATAGTGTGTACATATTATAAAGTGCTACCCAGTACATGTACTCATGGGCAAATGACATACTGACTAGTTTTTGGTGTGGACAGTGCTACCATATTATGAATCATATCAAATTCAAAAGAGTACTCCGATTTAGTATTACAGAATCAAAGATATCTTCTTATCACATGTTTTTTTTTTCTTGAGTGCTTTCACGCTATACAGTTTTTGTTGTAAGTGAAATAGAATTTATTTTCATGTCACCCTAAAGGCCGGTGATATATGGTTTGACAAATTGACAGCACGCATCCCCTATCTTGCAAACCTGCGAAATAAGAGGAGTATCTCAGATCTCACCCTGGCAGCCCTGCCTGATAAGCTGTTTCTGCAGTCGTAAGTGTTTACTATCGAGTGTAAGAATATTATTTGCTTTCAGGTATTACTTGGCATAAACTCTAACTCAAAAGTTCAGCTATACATCTTGTTGTGTCTTATGGTGCCTTATCGATGTACAGTTGGTCAAAAAATTAAACAATATTGATTTTGCTTCTCTTTTTTTTTATCTCAACAGTGACAGCTTGTTCAGATACCAGTTCAACAAGGATAATATGCCTATCTCGCTTATTCTTCCACATGGAGGCAAAAAGTCACATGAACTGAATATCCCAACCACTCTATCTATTCCCCTTATAGATTTACCAGAGATAGGCCTATATATCCCTGCCAAAAACTATCCACTACCATCATTCACTATACCATCTTCTTTGGATTTTACTGTTCCACTTCTCGGTCTGGCTGAAGCATCCACTAAGATCAACAGCAACTTCTACGGCTGGGAAGGCTTCATTTCTGGGGGTAACAACACTGTAGATGTCCCAAGCTACATTGCACAGTACAAGGCTATGGCCCAATCAACGTTCAACCTACTGTCATACAAGCTTGAAGGTAAATACCTTCTTCAAATGTTGATTCTTAATAATGAATTAATGATTGTTTTATTCACTTTGAGAAAGTAGCATGAAGGATATGATTTTTTATTATATTTTTTAAAAGGTTGTTTTTGTGAAACTGAGGTTCTTATATCTGTAAAGATAAGATCTGGAGCACATTATTATATAGCTTTTAATAAGGTGCAGCAACTAACATTCCAGCATAGAGCAATTTATTCATGGTAACTTATTCTACATCTTTGCTTGTGCTGTACTGATAATACTATCTTTTCCGTCTGTCTGTTTCAAGGAACCGGTATGATGTCAGGAAGAGCTGATGATAATGTCAAGTATCTTCTGAATAGTTCCTTCAGCCATAGCCTAATTGACACAAGTTTTAGTGTGTTAGAAACATTAAGGGTAACCAACAAATTGAATGCCAGAGGCAACTATAAAATCAAAGCCTCTAGTCCAGTGGGCCTGCAAGCCTCCCTCTACTACTCTGCTCAGTCAACTTCAACTCTAGATTCAGATCAAGTCTCAGGAGAAGGCACTATGGATGGATCACTTGAAATAGGTTCATTCTATACCAATACCTCCTACGCCCACAGCTACAACTTGCGTCCAAAAGATGGAGAAGGAAGAGGAGAGTCCACCCTGCACTTTAACTCGCCATTCTTTGATATTCACAACATGATCCATGGAGTCTACGCAAAATCTGAGTTGAATATATTGTCCAAAACCAATGCCCAGAAGGACGTCCTCAAGCATGTAGCAGAGGTCAAGTATAAAGACGCTCAACTGACCCTAAAGTGTAACACTGTTGCCACTGCCATGGGTCTATCACTCAATAACAAAGTTGAGCTTGGTGTTTCCAGCCAAATGGCCATCTTCAGAATTGAGTCACAGGCAGATGATGACACAAATAGGGCATACTCACTTATAGAAGGATCCCTGGATTCAAACGTGCTTCAGGTAAACTCTGAAGGTTCCATCACCTTTCACACAGGTCGTGGATTGCACAAAATGTCTCTTATGGTTGGCAGAAATGGTCTGACCTCAAGTGGAACTAATAGCATTCAGTGCAGTCTTGTCATGGTGGAGAATATATTCAGTGGTGCCATAGACAACAATGGAGCATCCTTGTCCACCAGCATGAAAGCTATGGCTGAGGAAAGCCGAGGAGAGCTGAACGTTGAGGGTAAAATCACAGCTGCGGAAGCCTCTTTGAATGGGGTCCTCAAAGGCCATGCATACGATGCAACCACAAGAAACATCATGGATATTGTACTGAACCGTAAGGCTTTGACCTTTACTAGTAATACAGTAGGAACATTGAAGCAGATGAATACCGAAAATAGCCACACACTGACCCTCACTATGTGGACCCTAGCCCTCCACTCCAAGACTAACAACGTCATCTGTGAAGATATTTACTACAAGCAAGACATCAAGGTTCATATCAAGCCATTTGTTACGTCACTTGATATGACAAATTACCTTAAATTGTATGATGTTACTTGGAACAATGGAGGCCACATGAAGCTTGAGCCAATTAAGATGGATCTGAGCGGAAGTATGAAGGGAGCTTATGGAGAAGAACACAACATTAAACATACCTATCAACTCAATTATGACGATATGGCTGGAACAATGAAATACAGCACATCTGCAAATGTTATGGACGCCCAGCTAAGTCACAACTGTGAACTGGAGTTTGCTGGACTTTCTTTAAGGTCAAACTGTGAGGCACAAATCAATTCTGAGTCTCTACGTTTTGACACCACCATTCGCACCATGGCACTACCTTTCAGCCTCACTGTTGATGCTCTTGTCAACAGTAATGGGCAAATTAATCTATATGGGAAGCACACCAGTCAGCTGTATAGCAAGTTGTTAGTTAAAGCCAAGCCCCTAGCTCTTGCATACTCACATGACAGCCGGGTATCAACCACACATATGCTTCCAAGTGGGAAGTCTTCCACTAATTTAGACAATCAATTTGATGGCCGCCTGACACCAAGGGACCAATACCTGACCTGGAAAGTAAAATCTAAGGTAAACAATAATACATATAACCAGGACATTAGTGCTTTCCATAATCCTGAGAAGGTTGGATTTGAGTTTTCAGGAGTAATGTTAACAGACATTTTTAACAAATTGAGCAAAGACAAGAGATCCGAAATACAAGAATTTAGTATAGCTGGTTTACTCAAGTATGACAAGAACAGTGACTGTCATATAATTGACATCCCATTCATAGAGAGCTTTCCTGCTGCTTTTGAGCAGCTCAAAAACACACTTGTGCAATTCTTAGAATCGATTCTAGAGTTCATCAACAATTTAGATATCAATCAGCTAATCACTGACTTCAGAGCCAAGTTAGATCGTCTACCTATGCAATTGAGTGACTTCATACACAAAATAGACTTGGAGAACAAAGTGAATCAAGTAAAAGCAAAACTTGATTATTTGATCAATGAGTTTGCTTTAACAATGGATGACTTGGAGTTTGCGATAAACAACTTGAGAGAGGGCATGGAAAATACGATAATGGACATTGTCACCAAGATTAGTGACATCATCCTAGCAATCAAAAACTATGTCAAAGCTGGCCACTTTGCCAAAAAGATAACAAATATGCTTTTACAAATTGTAAACCAGCTTCGGTCCATTAATGAAAAGTATGAAATCAAGCAGTCACTCGTCAAAGCACTAGATACCATCGAGGACATCATCAGACAGATAGATTTACAGAAGCTCACAGAAAGAAGTGCTGCATGGCTGCGTGAACTTGATTCTAAATATAGAATCTTAGAGAAAATAAAAGACAAACTCTCCGAAATAAAACAGGTCATTGAGAACTTTGACATCAACGTGTTTTTTAAAGATGTAAAGGATTACCTTCTGTCAATTGATTTAACCATTTATGTTGAGCAGCTGTCATATAAAATCCCCTCTTCAGAGATAGCAAAAGTGTTGGAATCGATGAATGATGTAATTGTCAACTGGATTGATGAATATGAAATCCCCCACAAAATCAATACTGTGTATTCTTACAGTGGGGATACACTTTTAAAATACAATCTTGATGATACAGTCAAAGAATTAATGGATCAGTTAGTAATTCTCATCAAGGAATTCAAAATTGAAGAGACTGTGCAGTCAATGGTCGATGCTCTGAAATCGATCAACTTTGAATTTGTACATGATAAAATTATGCAACTTCTGCACAGTTTACGAAGCCAAGTCGGAACAATTGACTTGAGGAAAAGCATTGATGACCTTAATGAACACATTTCTTCAATGGTTAACTCATTAAAGGAATTTGACTACAGTGCATTTGTTCATGAGACCAACAAGAAAATTGCTGAATCAACAAACTATATCAATGAGCAGATTAAAACATATGAGATTGTACAGAAAATTGAGGCAATAAGGGAATTTTTCAGAGAGATCCAAAGTTCCATCTTCACATATTTGGACAAACTCAAAAACACAAAGGTGGCTGAAACTCTAAAGAAACTGAAAAATGTGATTGACACTACATTTTACAATGACATCAAGTTGAAAATGCAGGATATCCTTGAGGACATGAGACAAAGAATCCTTGACATGGATATCAGGAATGAAATGTACATTTACCTCCAAAGAGCAAGTGAATCTTACAGCAATGTGGTTACCTACATTTCTGCACAGTTTAACAAACTGATAGAGAAGATCAGAAAAGGGACCAATGACAACGATATCATCACCCAGATGAAGAAAACTGCAGATGGAGTTCTGGATGCACTGAAAAGAGCAGAGATTGAAGTTCCAACTTTTACTGTACCCCTCACTGACCTTATCATTTCAGCATTTATAATAAACCTGAACAAACTGCAGGAGATTAGCATCCCAGCTCAAATTTGTGTCCCTGAGTTCAACATCCTCAACTTCTACATAATTCCTGCCTTTACCATAGACTTTGATGAAATCAAAGCACATATAGTAGCACTCATAGACCGTATCAGACAATTTGAGATCAAAATGCCTGACGCTGAGGATATTTTTGGTGACCTAAAGGTTCTTTACCTTTTTAAACTACCAGATCTCACTTTCCGAGAAATTACTCTTTCAGAAGTAAAATTTCCAGTCATCAAAATCCCCAAATTAAATCTAAAAGACTTTAAAATTACAATGCTTCCAATTCCAGAGATTAAATTACCTGAGGTTCCCAGTGACATTTGTATGCCAGTTTTGGGCAAACTCTATTGTGAATTTAGAGTGAGCTCCCCAAAGTACACTCTTGAAACTATATGCAAGATTGAGAACTCGACGTCCACACCAAAAAACCCACAGTTTACAGCCACTATTACTTCTCATGCCAAATCCCCTATCGAACCCCTTGAATACACATTCGAAGCCACTGCTCAGTTGGAAGCTCCAAGAATGAAGAAGTTGCTATTCACAGAAACCGTGAAAGCTACACATGAGGCCTTCTCCATTGATCATGAGGGATCCTTGACACTCACTGGCTCTTCTGCTGAGGCTTCTGCTAAAACTACTGCCAATGCCACAAGTCAAATTTACACGGCATATTTGTTCAACAATATGGCACTTACATTGAAGAAAGGACTATCTGCAGCCATAGAAACAACCTACAACCACATCTTGGATGTCCCATCAATTGAAACTTCAAGTCAGTCATCAGTGAAACAGAATATAGCGGCCAGCATGGAATCAGGCAGAGTAACTGTGACCGGCGAAACTACTGGTAATGGAAAGTGGTCCATCCAAGACTACTCTGATAAAGGTACACACACAAGCAATGTAGAATTCAGCATCAATTGTGGCACTGCCAAGTTAACTTTAGCAGGAGAAACAGACTGTAAGGCCATGAAGTCGAAGCAAACACTGACTGCTGAATCTGTGATCTTAAGCCATATTACTGTTGAAGCTAGATGTGAAAATGAATTTCCAACTGTCAAGAGTGTAATGGTTTTATATGGAGAGGCTCATATTGGGGACTTGAAAGTTGCAGTGACAGCCTCTCATGATGCTGATTTCACTGGAGGTCTGCCTGGATTTATGGCCAACTCATTGGAATTCATGGCCCGTCCATTTGAAATTATGCTTGATGTTAAGAATAGAGTAAACTCAAAGATGTTGTTCCCATTGAAACTTACTGGCAAGGTTGATCTGCAGCATGATTACGGTGTCATACTAAACTCTGAGAAGCAGTGTGCTTGTTGGTTTACTTTGGCAAGATTCAACCAGTACAACTACAATCACAACTTCACAGCAGAAAACAATGAAATGAACATCTTCTTTCAATCATCAGCTAAAGGAGAGGCAAATCTGGACTTTTTGACTGTTCCTTTATCTATCCCAGCAATAACTGTACCTTATCTTGAGATTAAAACCCCTGAGGTAAGAGACCTGTCTCTGTGGGAAAATGTTGGATTTGAAACCTTGCTCACAAAGCCTAAACAGTCATTCGATATAAAGTTGAAGCTTCATTACTACAAGAACCCTGATACACACAGCTTTGAATTACACCTTGAACCAATTTATAATACAATTATTGACAACGCCAACATCATCCAGGCTCAATTTCAACACAGTAGAGACAAAGTAATTCCACTTCTAAAAGATTCGTACAACCAAGCAAAGGCCCATTATATCAAACACAAAATGTACACCTCAAGTCTGCCTCCTAGAATCTTCACTGTCCCTGGATACAAAATACCTTTATTGAATATTGAGGTTTCTGCTTTCAGGGCTGAGATGCCGGCCTTTAGCTACTTTGTTCCCAAGGAGGTCAGTACACCAAGCTTCAAAGTTCCAGCACTGGGATTCTCTGTGCCATCCTATACTGTTGTGCTACCATCTTTGGAATTACCTGTCGTCCATGTTCCAGAAACATTAAGTGAAATAAAGCTGCCCACTTGCACACTACCAGCCCTTCAGAACAACGTGTTGATCCCAGCCCTTGGTAACATAACTTGTGACTTCTCCTTTGAATCCACTTTGATTACCTTCAGTGCTAATGCTGGTCTTTACAACCAGTCTGATATCGTTGCTCGATTTAGCACTTTCTCAACATCTGTTTTTGACATTTTGAATGGAAAAATTGATGGCACCACCAGTCTGTCAAGGAAGAGAGGACTAAAACTGGCCACCATTGTGTCCATGGAGCATAACAACGTGGAAGCGAACCATGAATGTGCTATTAGTCTCACAAAAAGGAGTATGGAAGTGTCTTTAGCCAACACTGCAAAAATCATTCTACCCTTCCTCCATTTTGAATTGAATCAAGAACTCACAGGAAATACCAAGACCAAGCCAAATGTTGCTTCCAAGAAAAAACTAAAATACATGTTTAACATTCCATTGATTGAGACTGTAGGCAAAGGAAACCTTGATATGAACTGGGCACTGGAAGCACTTTCTTCCCATGTGTCACTTGAGACCTCTACCCGAGGGAAGTCAGACATAACGATAATAGGCAGCTGTAACTTTGATGGAGATCTAGAAAATGAGGCCAGTTTCTACCTTAGTTCCAATAGCCTGCGTTCAACTTCCAGAACTGCCTTCAATACAAACATTGACAAACCGGAGAAACACAAACAAAGCTTAAACAATAATATCTTCCATTCTGACGTGACTAACAACTTGGCTCTTGAGGTCTCTTTGAGGAGAATCTTTGCAACAGCTGATTACACCAGCAATAATAATGTTGAATCTGTATCTTTCAACACTAATGGAAAGCACAGTGTTAAAGGAGAACTAGAATTTGTTCCTTTAACAAACTTCAAGACTACACTGAACATTGAGGCAAGTCAGACAAATGGTTGGGGTCATGCTGGACTTATTCAGAGTATCAACCTTGCCATCAGATCAGAGAAGCAGTCTTTCACTTGGAGTGGTAAGGAACAACTGGCATCTCTCATCCATGCTTGTAATTTACTTGTGTTTAATGATGAATCTGAAGTACGCATGGACATGACAGGATCAGTGGAAGGCCACCTAGCCTTCTTGAACACAGTTAGGATTCCTGTATATCAGAAGACATTCTGGGATGTTCTGGAGTATGATCAGGTCACAAATACGGACGAGTTACAATTCCTTAACATCTCTTCCAGTATTGTGTACACAAAGACCATGGATGGCCAGGAGTATACAATACCATTTAAACTATTTGAAAACGGCATCACTTTTACCATCCCTGAAATTAGCATTGCAGTGCCTTCTTGGGTAAAAGAAATTCCACATTCCATAAGGAACATAGACATGCGATTTGAAAACATGGATGTCCCTGATCATCTCACTCTTCCTCTAGCAATCTTGGTTCCAGCCTTTGATGTGCCATTTACCAACATGCATGTAGAGCCCTTAATGATTGATCCTAAGAGCCTTAACATCCCCAAGGTGATCACCACTACAGCCTTTGAAATAATGCTGCCAGGCTTGCCAATAATGTCAGTGCCCAGTTATCATATTGAAACAGAGTATCTACAGGGAAAAATGTCATTCCTTTCATTTAAAATGCCACAATATGGAATCACTGTCTCATCTTTCACATTACCAAAACCGTTTAACATTGGAGAGCACAGTATCAGCCTTAATGAAATCACAACCCAGATTTTAAACGTTGAACTTCCAACCATCGTCATCCCAGAGCAAGAAATTGAAATCCCTGACATTGCCTTACATCTGCCTTCAAGTGTGTTTATTCCAGCTTTTGGAGCCATCAGTGCCACTCTGAAAGTTTCGTCCCCTATTTATAATGTGTCAACAACTGCCAACCTGGAGAAAAGGAACTCTAGCCTTGTAACTTTGCTGAATTCCATCTGTACTTCTACTGTGATCTTCTTGGAATATGACGTCAATGGTAAGACAGACACACACTCTGCTCAATTTAATTACTAGATCTAAGACATTGCAATTTATACAATATTTGATGTTCCTTCAGCAAGCACAACCCTTGAATTTGATAATGGAGCACTCAATCTAAATGGGAAATGCAACTTGATTCACAATGATGTAAATGTGGACTGGCAACATGTTTTGGTACAAAACCTGAGGTAAGTGTATGTGCTATACATTTTGCTTAATTTTGTAATATGATTAGAAATCTTGATATCTTTGCCTAATTTAATTGCAATGGAAGCCCAGTAAAAAAAAAGGAACAGTTGAATCATTATATGAACAATCTTTGTCACTCTATTATGTTGTTCATTCTGCACAAAAGACATCTATTGCACTTCTGTCCATCCTGATAGAGGGAAGCTCCTCTGTTGCTCTCCTGAAGGTTTCTTCCCTTTTTCTCACTGGCGGCGGGCCGGGCAGGGGGCCTGGGCGAGCCGATTGCCGGCAGCATAGACTAGCTCTAGGGATGTGGAATGTCACCTTGCTAGTGGGGAAAGAGCCAGAGCTGGTGCAGGAGGTGGAGCGGTACCAGCTTGATATCGTTGGGCTCACCTCCACACACTCTGGAACCAAGCTCCTAGAGAAGGGTTTGCCTTTGTCCTTTTCTGGAGTCGCCCAGAGTGAGAGGTGCTGGGCGGGAGTGGGGATACTCACGAGTCCCCAGCTGAGCAAGGCCATGTTGGAGTTTTCCCCGGAGAACGAGATGGTCACCTCCCTGCTCCTGCAAGTTGCGGGAAGTAAGGCTCTGACTGTTGTTTGTGCTTATGCACCAAACAGCATTTCGGAGTATCCGGCCTTCTTGGAGTTGGTGTGAGGGGTCCTGGAAAGGGCGCCGCCTGCCGACTCCATAGTTCTCCTTGGAGACTTCAACGCTCACATGGGCAATGACAGAGAAACCTGGCAGGGGGTCATTGGGAGGAACGGCTTGCCCGATCTGAACCCATGGGGTGTTTCATTGTTGGATTCTGTGCTAGCCACGATTTGTCCATAATGAACACCCTTCGGCTGTCAACTGATCACCACCTGTAGTGAGTTGGATCAGATAACAGTGGAGCCGACTAGATAGACCTGGCAAGCTTTGCCAGGGTGTTGGAAAAGAGTTTCGACTGCTTGTCAAACCTCAGATTCAAGACAAACAGTGCGGATTTTGTCATGGTCATGGAACAGTGGACCAACTTTTTACCCTCGCGAGATTACTGGAGGGGTCCTGGGAGTTTGCCCAACCAGTATACATGTGCTTTGTAGACTTGGAGAAGGCTTTCGACCGGGTCCCTTAAGGGTTTTTGAAGGGGGTGCTGCGGGAGTATGGGGTGCCAGACCGTTGCACCGGGCCATCCGGTCTCTGCACGCATGCAGTAGTAGCTGGGTGGGTGTTGGCCTCCGCCAGGGCTCCCCTTTATCACCAGTCCGGTTCGTGACTTTCATGGATAGGATATTTAGGCAGAGAACGTCAGGTTCGGAGGTCTCAGGGTCGCCTCTCTGCTGTTCGAAGATGATGTGATCCGGTTTGCCTCCTCGGGCCGTGACCTCCAGCATTCACTGGGGCGTTTTGCAGCTGAGTGTGAAGCGGTGGGGATGAGAGTCAGCACCTCCAAATCTGAGGCCATAGTGCTCTGCCGGAAACTGGTGGATTGCTCCCTCCAGGTGGGACAGAGTGGCTACCCCAAGCAAAGGAGTTCAAGTATCTCGGCGTCTTGTCCACGAGTGAGGGTAAGATGGAGTGGGAGATCGACAGACGGATCAGTGTGGCTGCAGCAGTAAAACAAGCCCGGCACCGGACTGTCTTGGTGAAGAGGGAGCCGGAATGTGATGCTCTCTACTTACTGCTCGGTCTACGTCCCAACCCTTACCTATGGTCACGAACTCTGGGTCGTGACCAAAAGAACGAGGTCTCAGATACAAGTGGCCAAAATGAGTTTCCTCCGTAGGGTGGCCGGGCTCAGCCTTAGAGATAGGGTAAGGAACTTGGACATCAGGAGGGAACTTGGATTTGAGCCGCTACTTTTACTACGAAAGAAGTCAGCTGAGGTGGTTTGGGCATCTAATACAGGTCAGCCAGCATTGTTGGCAGTGAAAGCAAATGAGTATGACAAAATGTCCACTGTGCAACAAATACAATAATTAATATATACACATTATTATATTTTTTTATGTCAAAACCTTAGGGAGCTGCAACAGAGGGGCTAAAGAGCCCCATGCGGCTCCGGAGCCGTTGGTGGCCGACCACTGGTTTAAAAGGTCCTGATGGGCAGGTTGCACCTTGCATGGTAGCTCCTCCCATCAGAATCAGAATCAGAACAATTTATTGCCATGTATGTTTACACATACAAGGAATTTGTCCTGGCGGGAAGGTGCATACATTTAACATTTAACAATACACATTTAACAGTTAACGCAGTGCAATAAATGAGGATGAATGGATGAATTAATATTTACATTGAAACAGTAGCATATCAAAATATCAAAAATAAGATAAAGTGCATGGAATGTGCGTGTTGTGTGAAAGTGGCAAGTGTAATGTTAAAGTGTCGAGTGTATTTAAGTATAAGGCTATGTGCAGGGGAGTGTCCGGTGGGAAATTGTCTGGGGGTGACAGAGTCATTAGAGTCAGTGGGGGACCCGGGTTCTGTTGACGAGCCCGACTGCAGACGGGAAGAAACTGTTTTTGTGGCGTGAGGTCTTGGTCCTGATGGACCGCAGCCTCCTGCCAGAGGGGAGGGACACGAACAGTTTGTGTTCAGGGTGAGAAGGATCAGCAACAATCTTCCTCGCCCGCTTCAGGGTCCTTGAAGCAAAGAAGTCCTGGAGGGACGGCAGATTGCGGCCAATCACCCTTACGGCAGAGCGAATGATGCGCTGCAGCCTGGCCTTGTCCTTGGCAGTGGCTGCAGCGTACCAGACGGTGATGGAGGAACAGAGGATGGACTCGATGATGGCAGTGTAGAAGTGCACCATCATTGTCTTTGGCAGGTTGAATTTCCTCAGCTGCCTCAGGAAGAGCATCCTCTGCTGCGCCTTCTTGGAGATGGAGCTGATGTTGAGCTCCCACTTGAGGTCCTGGGTAATGATGGAGCCCAGGAAGCGGAAGGACTCCACAGCTTTGACGGGGGAGTCACACAGGGTGAGAGGGGCTGGTGGGGCTGAGATCTTTCTGAAGTCCACAACCATCTCCACTGTCTTCAGAGCGTTGAGTTCCAGGTTGTTTTGGCTGCACCAGGTCACCAGGTGGTCAGTCTCCCACCTGTAGGCGGACTCGTCCCCACCAGAGATGAGTCCAATGAGGGTGGTGTCATCTGCAAACTTCAGGAGCTTGACGGACTGGTGACTGGAGGTGCAGCTGTTGGTCTACAGGGAGAAGAGCAGAGGGGAAAGAACGCAGCCTTGGGGGAACCGGTGCTGATGGACCGAGAGGCTGAGACGTGTTTTCCCAGCCTCACGTGCTGCTTCCTGTCAGACAGGAAGTCTGTGATCCACTTGCAGGTGGAGTCGGGCATGTGCAGCTGGGAGAGCTTGTCCTGCAGCAGAGACGGGATGAAGGTGTTGAAGGCAGAGCTGAAGTCCACAAACTGGATCCTGGCGTAGGTTCCTGGGGTGTCCAGATGCTGGAGGATGGAGTGAAGGGCCATGTTGACTGCATCGTCCACAGACCTGTTGGCTCTGTAGGCGAACTGCAGGGGATCCAGGAGTGGGTCGGTGAGGGTTTTGAGGTGGGACAGGACCAGTCGCTCAAAGGACTTCATGACCACAGAGGTCAGGGCGACGGGCCTGTAGTCATTGAGTCCTGTGATCCTAGGTTTTTGGGGGACAGGGATGATGGTGGAGGCCTTGAAGCAGGCTGGTACATGGCATGTCTCCAGGGAAGTGTTGAAGATGTCTGTAAACACTGGGGACAGCTGATCAGCACAATGCTTCAGGGTGGAGGGGGAGACAGAGTCCGGGCCGGCTGCTTTGCGGGGGTTCTGCTTTTTAAAAAGCCTGTTAACGTCTCTCTCTTGGATAATGAGGGTCGTCACTGTGGAGGGGGTAGGGGCGCTGTGAACGATGGTTCAGAGGCGTGAGCTGATGGGCTGGGGGAGGGAGGGCTGGTGGTCTGTGGCTGGTTGATGGGGCTGTGGGGGATCAGTGTATGAATGGATGTGAATGGGTGAATATGTAGTGTTAAAGCGTTTTGAGTGGTCAGAAGACAAGACTAGAAAAGGGCTATACAAGTACAGTACATTCACAGGTTGACCAAAAATTCACCAGAAAATACCAATACTAACAACTGTTTATCTGTTTTAAAGGGAGTTTCATCATACTCTCAATGTTGACATCACTAGCCAAACATTTGTGGATGCAGGCTTCCGCTTTGCTTCCCGCAAAGATGGCATCACTGCATCTATGTCTTGTCCATCATCTGGTTTCCTTGGATTGCAGTTTCAGCGGAAGTCTCCATCACAGTTGTATGGGAAACTGTTTAGTCGCTACCTGGTAAGATCTATATATGGATTCATGTTATGTGTGGGGCAATTGACCCTGTTTTAACTATTATTATTCTCAATTTCTTCCCTCAACTTCAGTCTACTTCTGAAAAGGATAGTGATGTTTTCACTGCCAAAGCCATGCTGAGAAACTCTCAGAGGTTGATCTTACAGACGTCATGGAATTCAGATTTTCTCCATGATGTGATTGAGGGTACCAAAGACAGGATTCCATCTATGACTGATGCTGTGCTCAAGTTCATTAACAAGTACCACACCGCTCACTTTGGCTTTGATCTCAACCGGGGGGGAATGAAGCTGAAAAACACAGTTTCCAATGTCATAGAGAGAGCCTATCATGAGGTACCTATGTCTTTTGACACACTGCAGTATTCAATCAAATACCTCAGTGATCAAGGAAAAGATATGTACAGGAAGGCTTCTGACAGATTGATGTCCATAAGTTTGCAGGATGTTGTTGACAGGTTGGCTAATGTGTTTAGACAAATCTTGAAACGCAGTGAAGACAAGATTTATGCATTCACACAGTTCTTGAGTGACATACCGTTTACATTTCCTGGATCTGAAGAGAAGCTTTCAAGCCTGGAGATGGCCCAACAAGCTCGTCAGTCTGTATCAAGAGCCACTGACAGGCGAATCCAAAGGTTTTCCAGCATTGTGGAGAAGATTTCTAGATACATCAAAGGAATAAGGTGCCCCATACCTGGAACTGATGTTGTTGTAAATGGAAATGAGATAATGGATAAACTGATGTCTTCCACGAGATCTGTATATGATCAGCTAAGACATTCAGTTTTCAGGGGCTTTGATTTGCTTGACAAAATAGTTAACGACCTCTTCCAGGTGATTGCTGAAAAAGCGGAAAATCTGATCACCTACTTAAAAGATGAAAACATTGAAATTGCTTCTCAAGTTGATGCCATCTATGCAGAGGTTCTGCAGTCTTCAAACCAACATACACTAGAGGTAAAGAGATATGTGACTGAGTATAAAGGCAATGCCAAACTGATAGTTCAAAAAGCTTATAATGCTTTAAGTATTGAGCGGGTAAATAACGATACCAAGGAGTTTATCAGTACTTTGCAGTCACATCTCTATGGAGGACTTAATGGAAGCATAGATCTAATTAGAAGGACATCCCAGAGCACAGACCCGTACATTAGATTGAGCAGTAAAAAGATGGACGTTGAAATTCCTTTACCCTTTCTTTGGAAGTCGTTCAACGAATTGCCTACTCGTAAAGAGTAGTGAGCCATGGCTCTCTTGATAGTGGTTTCATTATGATTCACTGAATTTAGGTGTTTAGGAAGTTATTCTTCTGTGAGATTTCTTTAAATTGGACAATTTAGGCAATTATGACCTAGGTTTTGCAGACAAGTAAATGTTTGATAATGGTATTCAATTAAACAATGCTGAATACAGACTTTTGTGTTTTTTCATACTGTCCCAACATGTTCTTATTAAACTAACAGAGCATTGATAATACAAACTCAATTGTTACTCATTTCAGTCCACTGACTAACTCACACACTGATATGGATATCTGCTCACAACAAATTGAAAACTCTGAACATTGCGCTGTGACAACGAAAGCGAAACAAAGCGGTCTGAATCCAGCTATCAGAAGATTACGTACACATAAACTTTTCAAAACGGTCAATCATGCCCAGGATACAAACTTGATTATATGGCCAAAGATTTTTATGGAATTGACAAATGTTGTCACAACACAAAAGTGCTCACCCTATCACCAGCGTTGTCAACAAATCTCTCAGGCAATGTGTGTTTCCGAAAGAATGGAAATTAGCCATAGTAACATCCGTTTTTAATTCAGGAGATTCAACCGAATTATCGGCCAATCAGTATTCTCCCTGCTGTTCCATAATTGCCGGGAAATGTGTTGCAGACCAACTCATTACACCTCAACAGCTCTCCATATCAGCTACATCCTATGTTTGGTTACGGGGCTAATCATTCAACTGAAACAGCCAACTGCTTTCTCTTAGAGAATGTGAAGTTAAAATGGATAAAGGGGGTGTAGTATGTAATGGAAATGTTATATTCATAGCTGTATTTTATATTTATATCAAGTGAACTGGTTTACAAACTTATATGTGCAAACTATCTTATCCTGCATTGGGGGACGTGGGGGGGATGGGGGATTATGAAGCAAATGTCCCTGTATCTGTTGTCAAGTAATAAAATACTTGTGTCGACAGATCATAATTTAAGGGCAGGACGAAGACCTCTGGATGTTTTGATTCCCATCCTGACCTAGTCCCTTTGTTTGCTACAGCATGAAGCCATATGTTCCTTTGCAGCCCCCACTCTTTCTACTTCTGTGTATATATGTGAATCTCTTCAGTGCATCCTTGGGTAGATTCATTGTGACTCTGTAACGGTGCCTCTTCTTGCAAGAATAAATTATTTCAAAGACCGGTTCTGTTTCTTCAATATTTGTTATTTCAGCATTAAAAGACTCAACACTTTTGTCGTTAGAAGTAGCAGTGTTTTTTCTTAACCTCAAGAAGGCTTTTGATACGGTTAATCACAATGTCCTGATTAATAAACTGTCAAATTTAACTTTTTCAGGTTTAGCTGAAATCCTACCTTGAAGGAATAACCCAGGGTGTTAGAGTGGGTGATGTTTCATCATCTTCTCTGAGATCAAAAGTGGGAGTACCCCAGGATTCTATTTTAGGACCTTTATTATTCAGTTTATACATTGATGATTTTCAGGGTGTCTGCAATGGGTGTGATATTCAAATGTATGCTGATGATACAGTGATTTATGTGCTCACAAAGAACAAGCTGCCCTAAAGCTCACATCCACAATGACAAATGTAACTAAATGACTTTCAGATTCCGGCCTTCACCCGAATTTAAAAAACCTTTTTGTATGTTCTTCACAAAGAGTGCAAAGTGTCACCGCAGCCAGATGTTTATGTTGCTGGTCAGAGGCTACAGCTAGTGTCAGATTTTAAATATTTAGGATTTTTTATTGATTCTAATCTATTTTAAAATTTAGGCAAAACATGTGACAAAGGTTTTAAAATTTAACCTTGTGAATTGTATATATATATAAGAAACAGTCTAACCTTGTCGGCAGCGAAACTCTATTTTAATGCAATGATTTCAATGACCCCATCTGACCTACTGCTTAACCAGTTGGGCACAAGTAAACATTAAAACCTATTCGTATTCTCAATAAAGAAGCTCTAAAAACACTTGATAAAAAGTTACTGTTTAGGCCAGTTTAGGATGCCTAGGGTTACACAGGGCGTAACATAAGAAAAAGTGCCGTGGCAAAGGTGGAACAAGGAAAACAATATGGCGGGTGAAAAACTTAAGCAGCGAGAAGTATAATATATTAACAATTTATGGATTAACAAAGGTAAAACATCTAAAACGGAAGCAAAAGGTGTCAGGGTCTCTAAGGCCAAAACAATAAACCAAAAACCTAATCTAGTCTTCCGACCACTCAAAGCGCACCATTCACACCCATTCATACACTGATGGCTCAGTTTTACTGTTGATTGGTGGGCATTATCCCTGCAAAATAAATACATTAAAATGTTTTGAAAAAGTCGATTACTTTTTGGGTCAGAAAATCCTGAATTTTACCAACTGGTGCTGTGGGGAAACTTCGGGAAGTAACAGGAGCTCGTTACAATCTCGTTAATAGTTCTCTAGGTTGGCCACTGGTGTACTGTTTAAGGTAGTAAAGTCTATCCTCGTCATTACTCGTTTTACTTTCAATACCATGCTTAAATACAAGCATGAATGTTTGAAAACTTAAAGGGTCACCATCAAATATTGGAATTTTTTGGAGGGAAGTGAGGATTGTTTATGCTGTAATACTAATAAATATGAAATTTAATTTTGTCTCTGGATCACAGAGTCTGTTTCCTCAGAACTGTCACTTCTTGGGTGAATCAGCCCTCTGGGATCCTGCGCTGGAGGTCTTCCAGCAATGGTTACTTTAGGTGCATGATGACTCAATAATTTCTGAAGAGTTAGGCATGGCTCCCAATTCTGTGTATTTAACTGGGTCGGATACCAATTCATCCACAGAGCCATATGCCTGTCCAAGTACTCATTCATGCCATCATTTCCTTGTACTATTGTAGGTTCCGAGACTTCATGAAAACTGTCCAGAACTTTTAATCTTGGCTTCAGATGCCGCTATATCTGCCTCTAGTTCTATTCTCTTCAATTCAGCTTGTAATCTGTTTTTCTCCCTTTCCACAGCATGTTTCTGTTTTAATGCAGACATACTTGCACACATACTCCTCTATCCTTTTCTCTCTCTCCTTTTCTCCTATTCTCTCTCTCCTGGATGAATTAATGTCTCTTCAATGCACATTAATAACTCTGCTTCTTCCCGGGAGCCTCTATGCTTCCTAGCCTCAAGCTTCCATGGATCGTGGCTGTCTGGAGCCGGTCCTGCTACCTGCCATGGCGGCCCTGCTGATGCCCCTCCTCTCTACCTCCTTCTGCTGACATGGATCGTGGTTATCGGGATTGTCTCGATCTGGATCTGGTGATTTGTTTTTGTGCCTTACTGTTGCATTACATTGAATCGTGCTTATCTGGATCGTGGTCCATGCCTACTACTCATTATATGTGTTGTCTGTATGTTATTTTTTTTTACCTATTTGCAGTTAATTATTATTCATATTATCTGTGTTCACTATATGTTGGACAGGAGAGGAACGTTCTTTCAAATCTTCTGTATGTTTGCACAAGTGGAAGAATTGACAATAAAACTGACATTGACTTTAGTTAGGTTCTAAAATGACGATATGATAGTATCAGCACAATGTAGATGATGAAATAAAAAAACACAATTGTATATCCCGGTGAAATATGGTCTACATATGAACATTCAACCAACGTAGTCACCGTTTTTCTTTTCATAACAAATACCACATTATTTTTACGTCACCTTTCCTTTGTGTGGATTCCATCTACACTCCAGCCCTATAGAGGGCAGTAACGGCAGTAAGTGGGATGGTAACCACGCTTTAACAAAGAGAAGCTGGTGATGCTGACCAATCACAATCCAGCAAGAAGTCCTCACATTGTGCAAAAGAAAAGAGACAACAATGGGGAGAACGTAATCTTATTCGGTACAAATATATTCTGGTACACATTACACTTGCCTTACTGTAGCGTTATTGTAGCGTTACTGAAGCGTCATTGTAGCCTTACTGTAGCTTTACTGTAGCTTGACTGTAGCGCTACTGTAGCCTTACTGTAGCGTCACTGTAGCGTGACTGTAGTGTTACTGAAGTGTCACTGTAGCCATACTGTAGCGTTACTGTAACGTGACTGTAGCGTTAATGTAGCGTTACTGTAGCGTTAGTGAAGCGTCACTGTAGCCTTACTGTAGCATTACTGTAGCGTTAATGTAGCGTTACTGTAGCGTTAGTGAAGCGTCACTGTAGCCTTACTGTAGCATTACTGTAGCGTTACTGTAGTGTGATTGTAGAGTGACTGTAGCTTCACATGAACTCATCCGAGACTAACCACTGGCTAAATCCTGTCAATTTAATACCCCTTCATATTTTTAGTGCGAGGTGCATATCTTGTAAAGTAAATACCGATCAATACAAATATAATTTTACATTCATCAACGTCCTTTCAATCAGTAACAATTATATCTGACGACACCAACACATCACATGTACGGCTCTTTAACCTTTGACGTGGAAGAAACGCGTCACCTTTGGACCTTTCTGACAGACAGACAGACAGACCAGCTGACGTTAGGTATTAACCACAAGCTTGGAAGTGCTCAAAGGGTGCCGAAATGGAACTTATCAATTAAAGTGGTAAATTTAAATTGTTATTCATATTTTCTCAAAGCTAATGCGATGGACAACGTGGTGACGCAGAGGAGGAACGAACCACAGACAGAATTTATCTACTGTGGTGGAGCCATCACGGAGGTCCTGAAATGTGGCTCCTGTCAGTTACACTCTGGACACAAGGTGCTTTTTCTCATCATTCCAGGCGAGTATATTCTGGAAGTACAATGAGTACAATATCAACAAGGACATGTCTTGCATTATTATCTAATGTTTTGTAGAATACCCCTTCACCAACATCTTGATTCAATACCTTCAACCTTGAGTTGATAATGTGCTTGCATGGTTCATACTTGTAAATAAAATTTACACAAACTAATGTGCAGGAACATTGGGCCTATGTAGTGTTTCTACAGCATAGGAGTACTAGTTGCAACATACACAATGCACAGAGGCTGTAGGAGTCAGCAGACTGCATTTAGATAGTATCATGTAGGTAATTAAGTACACATGTATAGTAACATTAATGTAGCTGTCTCCACTCAGCTGCAGTTGATGTTGAATTTCAGTTTTTAACATTTTACTCTCTGATATGATGCTGACATTGTCAGCATATGTTGATATTTTGCTGTCTTTCACACAGGTAACCCAGGTGTAGTGGGCTTCTACAGAACCTTCATACAAACACTTCACAGTCTGTTTAGCTACAACTACCCAGTGTGGGCTGTAAGCCACGCTGGCCACTGTGTACCACCAGACTCCATGGACATGGTTGAAGGTTCGGAATATTCTCAGAATCTTTTAATTTAATTTTAATTTGTTCATCACATATTTAGAAATATGGAAGTGGTACAGTTTTAATAAGCAATTTAGGCAAGTTGAACATGGACAACAAAGTAAAAATAGAGATATTTGAGAGATTCTGATCAGTTGAGATATTTTTTACTTTTTTCATACAGATGTCTCCTCTGCAGCAGAGCGTGACGTGTTTGGTCTGAACGGGCAGGTTAAACACAAGCTGGCCTTCCTCAGGAGACATGTTCCCAGAGAAACCAGTCTGGTGCTGGTGGGACACTCCATTGGCTGCTACATTATTCTGGACATCATGAAGAGAAATCCTGAACTCAAGGTTAGTTGCATTAGCCATGGTGGCTCCAAAGAGGTTGTGTTAACACCTGTGGCTAGAACAGTCTTAAACAGAGCACTCTGTCAGATGCTGTTTTTTTCATGCAGATTATCAAAGCCATCATGCTGTTTCCCACTATCGAGCGCATGGCGGAGACTCCTCAGGGGAAGGTCATGACACCTGTGCTGTGTCATATGCGTTATGTGGCCTACCTGCCTCTCTTCCTGCTCTCTCTGCTGCCCGAAGGACTCAAAGCCAGCCTGATCAAACTGGTGTTTGGCAGCATCCGGTCTCTGGACCACACGGTAGTCCAACCTACTGTAGGTCTACTCAGTGGAGACTGTGCAGGTTGGCTGTTATTTGCTCTTTACTCTTGTGATCCGTATAATGTTCTGTGCTGGACATCCAGGCAGGTTCTGCAAATGAAGGACAGCTCACAAGCACACTTCAGATGTGGGGTTTTGCTGATTTGACCAAGTTCAAAAATCAAATGATAACGTGGTATTGATTCTAAAACATTAACATTAGTAGGCAGCAGTTTCCTCCTATTATCATCTAACTTGTCATTATTAATACAGTAGGAGCTGTTCATTCATGGAGACACAAGATGCCTTCAAGAACACAGAGAGTGGGACTGACAGTGACAGTAAATCACAGAAAGGTGCAGTTGCTAACCTAATGTGAATTGAATCAATAAATAATAATCCAGTTTAATAAATGCACCTGCAGTACAAACATTGTTTGTTTTAATAGGCTTGTATGTCATTTTGATGGCATTTTCTATTGTAAATGATATATGTGCTATGTTTACACCTGCTCTTCAGATGGAGAGATACAGTCAGGTCCATAAATATTTGGACATTGACACATTTTTCATTATTTTGGCTCTGTACACCACAACAATGGAGTTGTAATGAAAAAATCAAGATGTGCTTTAAGTGCAGACTTCCAGCTTTAATTTGAGGGTATTTACATCCAAATCAGGTGAACGGTGTAGGAATTACAACAAATTAAAATGTGGCCACCCTCTTTTTAAGGGACCAAAAGTAATTGGACAATTGGCTGCTCAGCTGTTTCAAGGTCAGGTGTGTGTAATTCCCTCGTTATTTCATTTACAAGGAGTAGATAAAAGGTCTTGGGTTCATTTCAGGTGTGGTATTTGTGTTTGGAATCTGTTGCGGTCAACTCTCAATATGAAGTCCAAAGAGCTGTCACTATCAGTGAAGCAAGCCATCATTAGGCTGAAAAATCAAAACAAAACCATCAGAGAGATAGCAGACACATTAGGTGTGGCCAAATCAACTGTTAGGTACATTCTTAAGAAGAAAGAACGCACTGGTGAGCTCAGTAACACCAAAAGACCTGGAAGACCACGGAAGACAACTGTGGTGGATGACAGAAGAATCATTTCCCTGGTGAAGAAAAACCCCTTCACAACAGTTGGCCAGATCAAGAACACTCTCCAGGAGGCAGGTGTATCTGTGTCAAAGTCGACAATCAAGAGAAGACTTCACCAGAGTAAATACAGAGGGTTCACCACAAGATGTAAACCATTGGTGAGCCTCAAAAACAGGAAGACCAGATTAGAGTTTGCCAAAAAACATCTAAAAGAGCCTGTACAGTTCTGGAAGAACATCCTATGGACAGATGAGACGAAGATAAACTTGTACCAGAATGATGGGAAGAGAAGAGTATGGAGAAGGAAAGGAACTGCTCATGATCCAAAGCATACCACTTCACCAGTGAAGCATGGTGGAGGTAGTGTTATGGCGTGGGCATGTATGGCTGCCAATGGAACTGGTTCCCTCGTATTTATTGATGATGATGTGACTGCTGACAAAAGTAGCAGGATGAATTCGGAAGTGTTTCGGGCAATATTATCTGCTTATATTCAGCCAAATGCTTCAGAACTCATTGGACGGCGCTTCACAGTGCAGATGGACAATGACCCGAAGCATACTGCGAAAGCAACCAAGGAGTTTTTTAAGGCAAAGAAGTGGAATGTTCTGCAATGGCCAAGTCAATCACCTGACCTGAATCCAATTGAGCATGCATTTCACTTGCTGAAGACAAAACTGAAGGGAAAATGCCCCAAGAACCAGCAGGAACTGAAGACGGTTGCAGTAGAGGCCTGGCAGAGCATCACCAGGGACGAAACCCAGCGTCTGGTGATGTCTATGGAATCCAGACTTCAGGCTGTCATTGACTGCAAAGGATTTTCAACAAAGTATTAAAAGTGACAATTAGATTTATGATTATATTAATTTGTCCAATTACTTTTGGTCCCTTAAAAAGAGGGTGGCCACATTTTAATTTGTTGTAATTCCTACACCGTTCACCTGATTTGGATGTAAATACCCTCAAATTAAAGCTGAAAGTCTGAGCTTAAAGCACATCTTGATTCTTTCATTTCAACTCCATTGTTGTGGTGTACAGAGCCAAAATAATGGAAATTGTGTCAATGTCCAAATATTTATGGACCTGACTGTATCTTTGTCCCTGGAAAACTGATTCTTCGTGACCGTAGCACATCTAGCAGAATACATAATCAAAGAATGAGTCAGGGCCCTGGTCACCAAATATTCCATGTTATATTTTGCTTGCAATGTAATGCTCCACTTTTGCTTAAGATGCAGATATTGTTCAGAGAAATGTTGGGTTAAAACCCAGTTTTATAACAACCCATCAGTTATACAAACACAATTTTGTCACAAATAGGAATCTGCTTTATTGATACAAAGGCCACACTTTGGAAATCATATTTCCAAAGCTTGTAAGTACAAGCCTGTGTGCCATTTCATACTTCTAGAATGTCTGATGTAAAGAAATGATGAACACAATGTGATTTGTTTCTTTGTAGTTAATGCCATGTACATGGGGGGTCAGGAAATGAGGAAGGTTCTGGAAAGAGACAACTTCACCATCAAGAAAAACCTCGAAAAGGTAGGAAAAGGCCTCGACTTCTAATCACATGATAACATAGCAATAAGTGAATATTTGAGACATAAAGACAGCATGCTGGCTCCAATGATCAGTTAATATTATACATATTGTGGCAGACCAGGGAGGAAGACGGAGCACAGGGGGAGGAGCCCCAGGCTCCGGTTGGGGGAGGTGATCAACGACAGGTACTTCCCAGTGCAGGTACTACAGCCAATAGGAAACTGGCATTGGACGCACCTGCCAGCAATCCAATTAGGGAGGTATATCTGCAGCTGGGAAGCCGGGAGAAGGGAGAGTGCGACCGGAGGCGACAAGAGGACACGGAACCCCCAGGAGAGGAGCCGCATCGGAAGGGAGGTAAAACGCATACTCACCTCTCGGCTCTGCTTGTATGAAGGAGGACTCTGCCCCACTACGGAGTAAGCCGACGGACCCTGGACGGGAAGAGCTTTAAGTTGGATTTATCCCATCCCCCGCTTCCCCACGTTTTGACATTAAATTACTCTTTTTGTTAAACTCATACCTATCGTGTTGTCTCCTATTTTACTCTGAACCGTTTAGTGCTGGATCGCAACGCCCACATTCTCCACCAAATGTGGTAACCAGGGATGAGATGGCAAGGTTCAGGAGTAAAATAGGAGACAACACGATAGGTATGAGTTTAACAAAAAGAGTAATTTAATGTCAAAACGTGGGGATGGGATAAATCCATCTTAAAGCTCTTCCCGTCCGGGGTCCGTCGGCTTACTCCGTAGTGGGGCAGAGTCCTCCTTCATACAAGCAGAGCAGAGCGGTGAGTATTCGTTTTACCTCCCTTCCGATGCGGCTCCTCTCCTGGGGGTTCCGTGTCCTCTTGTCGCCTCCGGTCGCACTCTCCCTTCTCCCGGCTTCCCAGCTGCAGACATACCTCCCTAATTGGGGATTGCTGGCAGGTGCGTCCAATGCCAGTTTCCTATTGGCTGTAGTACCTGCACTGGGAAGTACCTGTCGTTGATCACCTCCCCCAACCGGAGCCTGGGGCTCCTCCCCCTGTGCTCCGTCTTCCTCCCTGGTCTGCCACAATATATTGTGACATTCTTTTTAGCCGTTATTATGTATTCAATCTATAAATCCACAGCAGTAGTAAACTGTCTGTGTGTTCCTATTTCCAGCTTATATTTTATTATGGAGCTTCAGACCACTGGTGCCCTGTTCAGTATTATCATGACATCAAGCAGGACTTCCCACATGGACATTTCAGACTGTGTGAGAACGGGTTCCGCCACGCCTTTGTCCTGGATGCAGGAAAAGAAGTTGCCAGAATGGTATTTGATTGGATCAGTGGAGATTTGAGGGCATGAGTTCACCATTGGCTTTTGCTCTGCTCCTCTGCCATGGACTCTGATGACCCCCCTTCCAGACCAGAGGATTTCTGATCAGAACAGATTATGGAATTAAACTGACACTGCAAGCTTGGTGCTGAAGGAATGTCAACTATTAATGTTTCATTGATATAATCCAATTAATTAATTAATAATAAAATAAAATAAAAAATGCCTGTGTTGTCCTACCTGTCACACTAAATGTTTGTCAGGCTTCACGTAATGTGTTTGTGACCGGATCAGCATCCTGAGTATCTGGTCGCAGCTTGGGGGCGTGGTTTAGGTCTGTGCAACTGTTCTAAACCACAATCAAGAGGTCAGCGTAGATGATACAATAGCAACTGTTCGATCAGCATTGGAGAGTATTTCTTCATTGAAAGTAAATCAAAGAACATCACTGAAGGTTTTTCTCCATGGAAATGTTTTTTTCTCTACTGGCTGGAAGAGTTTTTTTCTAGAGACTTTTCTTAACAGTTTACACAGATGCCTTCTCAGACAAGTGTAACAAACCATCTGGTGGTCAAGCTAACCTGACTTTTAAATAAAACTTGTATTTCAAGATTTACTTAAAATGCAATATTAAGTTATTAAAACAAATAACTCAAACAAAATGTATACAAATATGTTAGAATATGTTGAATATTACAAAATATAAATAAACATTTTAAAACCAACAAACTACAGAAAGGTGTTTCCAGCATGTTAAACACAGAGATTCATTGCGGTGTGAAACGTGACACATTTGACTTGTATGGAGTGAAATGTTTCTTGAAATGGTCAATAGTGTGTATTACATGGTCTACAAACCAAAAATAAGATTTACAAATGTGCACAATGATTAGTGCGTACTTTTCAGTATTCATAAATGCATGTTGTAATCTACACAAATACCAAGCAATGTGAACACATGTTTACAAACGCATACATCACAATAAAAATATAGATTCTAAAATATATCTATTTTACGTACACATTTTTAATTTACAAACCATGCTCTTCTCCCGGGCCTGTCTAGTTTGTAGTGCCGGTTATCATTATAGCTGAGCTAATGCACTAGTCTCTCCCGGTTCTACTCGCCTGGACTGGTTGTTTTCCCAGCAGGAGAATGAGTCCCCCACCTAGCAGATGTGTTTTAATCGAGGGGCGACGATTATTAGAAAATGGACTTAGAAAAAAAGTATTTCCCGCTTATTACACACAATTTAACCGAATGTCAGTGTTAAACTGTATTTGGTTGTGTGGCGCTGGATATGTAAAAACAGTCAATACCTCATACAAATGTAAGCTGATCTGTGGCACACATTAACAATATGAAAATATTGTTACAAAAAGATTACACCAATATTTTGAGACAAGCTTATTTTTAGTTTGTAGATGATGTAATACACGTGGCCATCTTGATTTCACTCCACAGGCTTGACTGTAGCATGTTTGTTTCTGAGGATAGAGACAAAATCTGTCCTATTTACAGTCCTTCAACTAGTGTTATTTGCGCTAGCGACACCCGCATGTCTTTGTACTGCTTACAGACCACGTTGTTGCCTGAGTCCATGTTAAGAAGCCCGAGATCCCTGACCTCTGCATTGGTGACAGGCAAGATCTACCTATTGAGGCGTTGAGAGAAAAAGACTGTCCAGACTGTACTTACAACTTGAGGCTTTTTATTTGGCCTAATTGTAATTGAATTAAATCAAACACTATGGTCCAGCTTTAAAATTGATGTGACCAAGGACTTAACAACTTAACTTAAATTAATTTCGGTGCAACATAAAAAGGAAGTTATTTGTTAACCGCACACAATATGAAGAAGAAAAAACATATTTGCAATGAGCAGCTGGATGAACTACCAATATGTTGTATTTATCAACTGAAGTTACAGCACAACACTGACAACATTCTCAGTCAGTGCAACTAATGTAAGTTCTGGTCTGTGTCCCATCACAATGCCATCAGATGTCATGTGACTCAAGTCAGTGTGATGGCTCTGACTGAACAATGTCTGTGACTGAACACTGTCTGTGAGTCTTGTAGTTCGGCTCATAAGCACAAACAGTCTGAGGCAGTCTGTGAGGTGTCTGTCAGTAACTGATTTACTTTGATTTGGTGGTTTTTATCTGTGAAAATGCCCTTTCACAGAGGTAAGTTGATCCAAAGTAGGCACTCACTTTTAGTGCACATGCGCTGAGGAGAAGAAACTTCTCTCTGCTGACAAGTCCCCACAAGTCACTGTCCCTTGACCTGGCTTTCAGATCTATGTCATTTTGTATGTCAACCATCTCCATGTCCACTCCACCTGGCAAAGCAAATGCTTTCTGGAATTTTACATTTTCTCCAGGTTGGTAAAATGTGTCAGCCTCTCTTTCTTTAGATATGTGGTCCAGACACAGAGTTTGGCCTTGATGCGTTCACTGCGCTTATCATGTGGGGCAGGTGCCGGTCTTTTCCCTGGAGCTCGTTGTTGAGCGAGTTCAGGTCAGTCAGAAACCCCAGGTCGAGTAGCCACGCATCATCTGATAGTTCCTCGTGCTCCTCGTTCCTTTTTGAAATATAAACACCTTTATCTCAGGCAGCAAGTCAACAAATCGCTGCAGCACTTTGCCGCGACTCAATCACCGGACATCAGATGCAGAAGCAGGTCCCCATACGCGGAATGGAGCTCATCCAATAACGCCTTTGCTTGAATCGAGTTTACCACTTTGAGCACTAATGTTACATGAGAAAAGTCCACAACTTTCCCAGCCAAGGCTTGCTGATGAATCACACAGTGATACTAAGTCGGGGAAATACAGATCATTAGGGCACAGTGCTATAAACCCAGCGTGCACACCGCACATTGCCGGTGCCCCATCAGTGGTGATTGTCACCAGTTTATGAATGGGGATGTTATTTTCATGCACATAGCTTTTAAACACATTATAAATATCCTCACCTCTCGTTTTCTGCTTTAAATGGAGAAGAGTGACGAAGTCCTCCTTTGTTGTAAAGTCCTGGAAAGCCATTCTGACAAATACAACAAGCTGAGCTGTGTCCATTACAGCCTTATTTTGAGAAGTGGGTTTTGTGAAAACCGATTGCTGAGCCTTGAACTCTCCTTTCAGCTCTTGAACTTTCTTGATGCGGATTGCGCTCTTTGGTGGATAGCCGTCTTTCAATTTCTGTGGTTAGTGTCGCTCCAAATTCCCTCGCTTAGACAGTGCCTAAGATTCGTTCTGAACTTAGACCAGAATTTCAGAACGCTAAACACCTCTGCACCAGTGAAGTTAGGTCTCAGTTTACTCGACCGTGCTCATTTTCAGGTGTTCATGAATCAGGCGGGGATGTTTTCTGACGTTGGTCTTCCAAAGTCCAACATTTCAAAGAGAACAGCCACTTCGGAAAATTTTCAAGAATGAAGCCCAGTGTGTTTCTGAATTTATTTTTATTTTATTTTGGAGAGCGACAGGGAAAGTCTTTGACGGGTTGGCGACCACTGATCTAATGAGTCTAAAAAGTAGACATACAGGTGGGAAGATCTACTCTGACTCTTCATGTGTTGGTCGAGTGAGCCAGTGGGTCATCCTCCGCTTCACCCTGGTACTTGTGTGGAGGTACGCCTGAAGAGAAACAAGTTCGCTTCAGGCTGCAACGTCATCGCGGATGTGTAGCTACTGTAAATGGATCTCTGACGAGGTAATACATTGTTAGCGTAAAAAACGACATGTAGAGTAAAGATATTGTTAAAGTAAGAGAGGTGATGATCAGTCTATGCATACAGTTAGGTCCATAAATATTTGGACATTGACACATTTTTCATTATTTTGGCTCTGTACACCACAACAATGGAGTTGTAATGAAAAAATCAAGATGTGCTTTAAGTGCAGACTTTCAGCTTTAATTTGAGGGTATTTACATCCAAATCAGGTGAACGGTGTAGGAATTACAACAAATTCAAATGTGGCCACCCTCTTTTTAAGGGACCAAAAGTAATTGGACAATTGGCTGATCAGCTGTTTCAAGGTCAGGTGTGTGTAATTCCCTCGATATTTCATTTACAAGGAGTAGATAAAAGGGTCTTGGGTTCATTTCAGGTGTGGTATTTGTGTTTGGAATCTGTTGCGGTCAACTTTCAATATTAAGTCCAAAGAGCTGTCACTATCAGTGAAGCAAGCCATCATTAGGCTGAAAAATCAAAACAAAACCATCAGAGAGATAGCAGACACATTAGGTGTGGCCAAATCAACTGTTTGGTACATTCTTAAGAAGAAAGAACGCACTGGTGAGCTCAGCTACACCAAAAGACTTGGAAGACCACAGAAGACAACTGTGGTGGATGACAGAAGAATCATTTCCCTGGTGAAGAAAAACCCCTTCACAACAGTTGGCCAGATCAAGAACACTCTCCAGGAGGCAGGTGTATCTGTGTCAAAGCCGACAATCAAGAGAAGACTTCACCAGAGTAAATACAGAGGGTTCACCACAAGATGTAAACCATTGGTGAGCCTCAAAAACAGGAAGACCAGATTAGAGTTTGCCAAAAAACATCTAAAAGAGCCTGTACAGTTCTGGAAGAACATCCTATGGACAGATGAGACGAAGATAAACTTGTACCAGAATGATGGGAAGAGAAGAGTATGGAGAAGGAAAGGAACTGCTCATGATCCAAAGCATACCACCTCATCAGTGAAGCATGGTGGAGGTAGTGTTATGGCGTGGGCATGTATGGCTGCCAATGGAACTGGTTCCCTTGTATTTATTGATGATGTGACTGCTGACAAAAGTAGCAGGATGAATTCGGAAGTGTTTCGGGCAATATTATCTGCTCATATTCAGCCAAATGCTTCAGAACTCATTGGACGGCGCTTCACAGTGCAGATGGACAATGACCCGAAGCATACTGCGAAAGCAACCAAGGAGTTTTTTAAGGCAAAGAAGTGGAATGTTCTGCAATGGCCAAGTCAATCACCTGACCTGAATCCAATTGAGCATGCATTTCACTTGCTGAAGACAAAACTGAAGGGAAAATGCCCCAAGAACCAGCAGGAACTGAAGACGGTTGCAGTAGAGGCCTGGCAGAGCATCACCAGGGACGAAACCCAGCGTCTGGTGATGTCTATGGAATCCAGACTTCAGGCTGTCATTGACTGCAAAGGATTTTCAACAAAGTATTAAAAGTGACAATTAGATTTATGATTATATTAATTTGTCCAATTACTTTTGGTCCCTTAAAAAGAGGGTGGCCACATTTTAATTTGTTGTAATTCCTACACCGTTCACCTGATTTGGATGTAAATACCCTCAAATTAAAGCTGAAAGTCTGCACTTAAAGCACATCTTGATTTTTTCATTTCAACTCCATTGTTGTGGTGTACAGAGCCAAAATAATGAAAAATGTTCTCATAAAAATTGAAGAGTGGGTGTGACTACTTTGAGGCTGAGTATTCGCATCATACCATTGCGTGAATAGAGATCTCTTGAAGAATTGCTATTCAAACTTTCCAGCATTTTGGTGCAAACAGCGTTAGTAAGGTTTCGTTTGCTGCCCTTTGTCCCATAAATGTTGCAAGGATCACGTAGCTTTTTGGTGCTAAGTACATATATTGTGTTCACATCGGAGGGCAAGACGTGTAAACCTTTAAGAGATTCATAGCAAAGAAACCCAAATTAGAATTCGTATGAGATGACGTATGAGCTACGGCCAAGGCAAAAAGGCTAGATAACCAAATATAACGAATTAGAAAGAATCAATAAATAAGTTAAGCGTTTCGGTTGATAAGTGTATTTGTTGTTAAAAAAATAAGAAAAGGAAGAAGAAAGCGTTGTATCTGTTCTACAGGGTGATTACCTGTTGTATGTCTTATGTGTTGAAGTGCTGTTTATGGCTAAAACTTTAAAGTAAGAAATATAGGCTCTGAGAGAAGTAGAACAAAGAGTTGTAAAAAGGAGACACGTGTTTAGGGGGAAGGGAACTTAAGAGAGAAAAGACTAAAGGGAGCTACAGGAAGTAAGAGTGTGAAATCAAGAGGGAACCTTAAGACACAGAAAAAGAAATTAAGATAGAGGGAATTTGACGAGTAATTCGGACTCCGTTGGACGACAGAAGCGCAAATAATAGGTGATTTCTCCCAGAAGGTGAGAAGCTCCTCAGACGGAGTTCAAGATTGCCAGTCCAATGCTGGAACTAGAAAGAATTCCACTCAGTGAAAATGTTGTTCCATGAGAAATTCATTTCCCAACAGATGTACAACAGATGTGTCCTAGTGAACTAATAATAAATTAATAATAATAGTGAACTAAGAAATGCTTATAAATATAGTTGAACTAAGTCTTGATTGGGTAGTGGAGAAATTCCTTGAACAATGAATTAGAAAAGATGTTGTAAAACAGTGATAGTGAAGTTTTAGAAGGAGAAGTTGAAAGAATAGAAATTCAGTTCAATTCAGTTTATTTTGTATAGCCCAAAATCACAAATACAGATTTGCCACTGAGGGCTTTACAATCTGTACGCATACGACATCCCTGTCCCGGGACCTCACATCGGATCAGGAAAAACTCCCCCTAAAAATAGTAGTGAAAACCCTTTTCACAGGGGAAAAAAAAGGGGAAGAAACCTTTGGGAGAGCAACAGAGGTGGATCCCTCTCCCCAGATGGACAGAAGCAATAGATGTCATGTGTATAGAATCAACGTAACAGAGTTACAGCACATTCAATGGATGTCACAAACTATTCATGTAATAAGTAGTAGGCATGGACCACGACCCAGATGACCACGTTCCACGACAGCAGACGAAGGCAGAGATGAGGGGCATCAGCAGGGCCGCTATGGCAGAGAGCAGGACCGGCTCCAGACAACCTAGATCCATGGAAGCTTGGGGAGAGGAAGCACAGAGGCTCCCGAGAGGAAGTAGAGTTAGTAATGAGCATTAAAGAGACATTAATTCATCCAGAAGGACAGAGAGGAGAAAATGAGAGGGAGAAAATGAGAGAAAAGCTCAGTGTATCCCTAAGATGTTCCCAGGCAATATAAGTCTATAGGAGCACCCCATGGGCACTTGAGGAGGAGGAGGAAGAGAGAGAGAGAGGAGCTCATTGTATCCTAAGATGTTCCCCAGCAGTCTAGGCCTATGGCAGCATATCTATGGGCTGGACCAGGGCTGCCCTGAGCCAGCCTAACTATAAGTACTGTCAAAGAGAAAGGAAAGACGCACGCACGCGCGCGATTGACTTCAGGCTAACTCGGTTCCTCAAAGGTTGATCTGCGCTCAAACGGTCTCGTTAATTCGAACCAGACGTCAGTAATCAGGATGATTGCGCGTGCCCGTGCTACTTCAAAAAGGGGCAAGCGTCGATCACTGAAACCATGATTTGTTAACGGTACAAAGTGCGAATCTGTTAACTGAAGTAAGCATGCGCTGGAGCAGGATCAAGTTTATGGATGTGTTGTTATGGTGATTTTTCCAAACTTGCTTCGTGGAACCGATAAGCCTGGGTTATGTAATCTTATCCTGAAAATTATCCTGCTTACTCAGTAAGCCAGGTACGAGGAACGGGGCCCAGCATTTGTAATCCTAGATCCTTAAACATGATTATAAACAAAACAACAGTTCAGGTTATCTAAGAAAATGTCCAGTAAATATTTTAAGTAGAGAGAGAGGTCATATTGTTGACAAACTTTGGATGGTTGTTGGCAGGATGAGCACAAGGGACAGAACACAGCAGCATGATATTAGGAATTTAAGAAGAATTGAGATGACTTCTGTTATCCCCCGACCACTTGGGTCGTAAAACAAAAGACTTGGAATGCATCAAGGGGGGGGATGGGCCATTTCAACTATAATTAGCACATCAACTGCTGTCCGCATAACAGAGAGAGAGCATCCTGGATTCATCACACCTACTGGAAGAAGGTGCACCGGTTGTCTGCATAAAACTGCATTAGAGAACTCCTAAACGGACACCCATCTCCTCTGTGGTGAAGTCTGGTTACAAAGGGAGGTGAAACCAATATGGGCACTTGTCTCAACCCAGTGAAGAAATCATCAAACACTAGGGAGTGTCTGTTTATCAAGGGGAGCTCAGTGTTGAGTTCAGAATGAGAAACTGGTTAACAACTAGATATGGAGCCATCTAGACCACGGCTGGAAACAATTCCATTCCGATTGACACCAGACAAAAGTATCGATTGGAGCGATTGTCAATAGATTACAACGAATTGTTAATTTTACCGTGATGCTGAGAAAGGCGGAGTCTGTACAATGTTTGGATCTGCCTGTTTTATTTTCATCCTAAGCAACACAGCTCCTGACGAATCAGTGACCGAAGTGCTGACTGGTCTTACGGCATTCAGAACCTTGCAGAGAATGCTGGGATTAATGATCCCATCACAAGCTGGTTGGACAGTATGTTTGGAAAATGCATTTCTGTCCATAATAACCTTACTTTGTCTTGCCACTACAGTCGTGATCCTCTGATGCTGCTGCTGCATCCAAGGACTCCTGCAGAGATTGATTGAAGCTGCATTTAGTAAAAAACATTCCAGGGAATCAATTAAGAGTTGAAGAAATAAGCTTTTGATTGCTGCATCTGTTTATCAAAGGGGAACATGATTTAGTCTGTAAGTGAATGACGATGTCTCTGTCTCATGGGATATCTCTCTCCGATGGGATATATTTTGTATATTTTGTGTGGTCATTAGTGTGATTCAATTGGAAATGCTGTTCATCATCTTTTTATTAAATCAATTTTTATTATAACTTTCTGCATCCGGGACTTCTCTTCGCACAATCACCCAAAGATTTTTTAACTTAACAATACCCACGTGTTACATAAAAAAATTGCAATCTCAGCTCTCTATCTATAATGAGGCACCATTGTCCTAAGGCACAAGTGTAAAGAGATAAACATAACTTTACTCATGTGGTTGAACTGTTTCGATTCTTCCCCCGACTGATCGATACATCGATCGATACCTGCCTGGCAGAAGGCACACAGAGATCTGCTGATCTTCTCAGAATGTCTCAGCTTTGCCCGTTTAGGCTCAGCCCCCCTTCCTCTGGCTAGCATCTCTTCCAGTCCATCGATTGGACAAGACCTCGTCCTCTTAGGTGTTTGTCAACTCAAAACCCCTTTCGCATAAACAACAGTACTCAGGACTTCAATCAAACCCCTCACAGGCACATTCCTGAGAATGTCCTCCTTATCGGCTCCAATCTTCAGGCTGTGTAACTGTTTGGTGGGCTCCTGATGTTTTCAGTATTCCTTCAACAATCACTTAATACATTCCATAATTCTAATTGATACATTTGTGTAATACATATAGTGTCATTCATTTGATAATCCATACAGTTATTTATTTGCTTGGCCCCCCCACAAACTCTCTAGCTCTCACTAGGAGCACTATAAAGCATACTTTTCTTTACAGTATATATCTCATATGCAAGTGCTTTAAAAAGGTCAATTAAAATAATTATGTAAAATCGAGAAAATTACCTCAAAGGGTTAAATTGCCTGTTAGGCAAAATAATTTTGCACAATATATTTGCAAACTCATTCGTATTATTATCTATATTAGCGGAGTTTCAGAGGGTTAAAAAGGTTAAAAACCTGGCTGAGGTCAACCATGTCCCAGCAGCGGCTGAAGAAAATAGTAGCTAATCGTTGCATAAGGGAGGAAAGTACTTTATTGATGGCCTATTAAGTGCTCCAGAAAAGTTTACAGTTACTTTATAGTGGCATTTTAGCAGAACGTTTTGTATTCATTTATTATAATTACTTATTATTATGATTTATTTGGTGCAGAATATTGTTTTGTTTTATTACTGTTATTATAATCAGTTTCAAGTTACACAAATGGAACTGAAAGACCACCTTTAGTTTTATGCCTTTGTAGTGTGGACATCTTAACTTGTGGTTATTTCCCAACCCATATGAACTTGGAAATTAAGGAGTGGAGTTTCATCCAATAATTAGGTGGTGGAGAACAGATGCGGAAAAATATACTCTCGGTAGTGGAACATATGCTTCACGCAAAAATAATAAACCAGTTCATTCAAAACCAGGTCATCTCACACACCACACGGCATTGCAGTTATGCTGCATGTGGTCACAGTGGTGCAACACGTCAGATATTATAGTGTAGTTTTTGAACAGCACAACCTGGAATAGTGTATTGCTCTTATTCTGCCATTCATGCCAAGTATGGTCTACAACAGCTTGCTAAACATAACTGGGTCACTTGCGTCAATTTAGTTTACCGTGAATATGCTGTATAAAGAAGTGACACATAATTACCACGTTACCTGAAGATGATGTGTTACGCTGTCACTCGTGAGATCACGACCCTACAGAAGAAACCACGCCCCTACGGCAGATCCGGGTCAAACAGTCTGAAACCTGAAAAAAACAATCTGAAACTGAAAAAAGATCTGAAATCTGAAAAAAATATTTAAACCTGAAAAAATACTTGAACCCAGAAAAAATTATTTGGAACTGTAAAAAAAAGAGTGAAAGTTGACGTAATGGTGAGTTGTATTTTTATGCACTTTATTTTTGTTATAATTGTTTGTTATTTTTATTACGTCATATTTATCGCCCACACCATGAAGGCCGCCGCGTGAAAATATTGTCTTATGGTGCAACGGTTGGGGACCACTGCTGTAGAATACTCTTGCCCAGTCGCATCGATCATACCCTTATGAGAGTTGCTGAATCTTTGGACAAAAATTTTCTTTATTGTCAATCCTTTCTATACATCTCATCCCTGTCATGTTATTGTCTGTTCCACTTTGGTCTGGATCTTATTATCCTTTATTATATTGCAATCTATTTTTACTTCATTCAGTTATTCTGTCTGTGGCACCTGGTAATTGTGTGCTGTAAAAAGAGCTATATAAATAAAGCTTTACTTCCTTCCATCTTTATACTCACAACCTATTTTAACCACTGTAATATATCAAACTGATAATGCATGAATGTAGACATTCCTCTAGTCTACAGAAAGCAATCTTATCTTTTAACTTGTGAATTGTGTGTACATTTATCAGAAACCAGTTTTCCCAATGACATATGCACACTGTCAATGAACTGTTCCAAATGGAATTACTGTGCCAAATAACACATTTGGCACAGTAATTCTTTGATATCAATAACTGTGTGGGTCTGTGACCACATGCATGTTGGTGCTCTGACTAACAGCTATCTTAATTTCTTTAGTCTGGACCTCAGCAGTGAAACATCATCAGTTGGACTGAAGTCACTTCATAACATTTTACTTGCTGTATGTAAGTAAACAAGCAGACAGCTTCAGGTTTAAGAGCACATCTGAAACGCTCTCTCCAAAAAAAAAAGACTGTTGTCGGATGCAAATGTCCCCAAGTGAGTGAGGGTCACGACAGGTGGTCTGTGTCATGTCTCTACAGTGTCAACAGAGTCACAGCTACTCCTCCTCTTCCCATTCTCTCCGCCTGCTGGTCGGTCATGGGCCCCCTCTGTCTGGTCTGCATCAGTCCTTTAGGGAGAAGAGTGTGTTTCTGGGAAGCTCTGTCCAGGCCCCAGCACCTGTCTGACAGTCACATTCACCCTGGAGCTGTGGGTGTACCTGGAGCACACGGCCCGGTCCTGCTCTGACAGCGGCTCCACCACAGAGTGGTCGTGTAGGGATAAGGCCGGGTCGCAGCCTTCCATCTCTAACGCTGGATGACCCTGGGGTGCTGCAACGATGCGTGGGACAGCATGGTAAAGGAGGCGGCTCTGTCCCGACATCACCATCACGTCTCCACTGTGCATGTACATAGCAGTAGGGCGGTCCTGTCTGCGGGTGCCTCCCAAAAGGAAGATAGCTGACTTCCCAAAGCTATCACAAAAGACAACAAGATGACCACTGAGGTGTTGGGAGTATTTTCTGTAGTTAACCTGGCAATGAAGACCTTTTCTGGCCCTTATTGCAACAACCTGAACTACTGTTATAAATAATAAATAAAACACATTATAAAACAGTGCTTGGCATTCTAAAACCCCAAATGTAGGAGAAGTCCTTTCTCTCACCTGAAGGACAGCAGCGGTCGGCTGTGATCTAGTTCTGATTCATCAACATGGATTCCCAGAGATGAGTCAGATCGGTAGTAGTTGAGGATTCCAGCCTCTGCGTTGAAGCCCGGGAACCCACAGGCCGATGTTATTTGAAAGGACAGCGAGTGGAGATCAGCTGGGAAAGCAGTGTAGTGGTTGGCAGAGTAAGTCTGTGAATGGAACGACAAAGAAAACAGTTGAAGCGTTGCACAAGAAAAGCACAATGAGAAGAAATGTTTTAACCAACTAGGACCATTTTCTTCCATTATCTTTTACAAACGTGTCCCTCTTTGCAACAACTACATGACTTTTGGCCACATCTTTAAAAAAAATGAAAGCATCAATTCAAAAAGTGTAAGGGACAAAAACTTCCTTAAATTTGCCACAGTTTTATGTGTCTAGATACTCCTAGTGGCCTTTATCACATACACCTTTTAACAATATGCATTAAGAATTAAAGTACAAGTACAGCACCACTGTACAGGATAGAGTTGACTTCAAAAGCCTTTGTTCCTTCCATTTCAAGGACGGTATTACAGACAGATGAGATAAAGAGAAAAAATAGAGAGAAATGCAACAGAAGTTCCAGGTCATGGTCAAGGTCACCATCTTAACCACGAGGCCAAATCTCCACTTGGTTAAGTGCAGGTGCCTCCTTAATGTAGAAGCTTTGAACGCTGCATTGACATGTAGGGGTGTGCACAGACCACTGACTGTGTGCTACATCTCAACCATCACTGGCTCTTGCAATAGTCTTCAATCGTTCACTAGAAAGTATGACATACCCTCACATACACATAAAAAAATTAAACAACTGTTTGAGACAAAGGAATTATAGTTTTGTGATAAAAAGATCAAATAATAATAATATGCTGAAAAACTATATGTTTGTGATCAGAATATTGGTATTCATTTCTGCACTTACAAGTCCACATTATTCAAATCCTCCCACAGGGTACTCTCACAAAGCAGGAGTTGATTACCTTAGTATCCCAGTTGTAGTGGTACCCTAGAGTGACCCAGCGCAGCCGGTCTAGCAGAGTCTTTGGTTGTGTCGTCCCAGAGTGAGGACAACTGTGGGGCTCAAACACGGCACATTACAGAGACAGGCTGGGAACCACCACACCGCCACTGAGCCTTTCAACCGCACCCATTATTGCACTCCGAGGACATTGTGGTGGACAGATTCATTGCTGCAACACAACCAGAGATATCTTCTTTCCTATTCTATGCATTAAGACCAGACTTTACACAGCTCTTGTTGAATACACAGAAGGCTTCCATTAGATGTTTGCAGTGGTCCACAGTCTTTGAAGCGCACATCGGTGGAGTAGCCTTTTAATGCAATCTCATCTGCAGTGAAAGTAGCTTCTTACTATGTAAACCCGAGCATTCGTGCATGAAGATTGTGTCTCTTTATTCTGCAATGAACAGACAAATGTTTGTCCTTCTTTACTAAAGGAATGCAGTGCACTGGGACTATGAGCTGGGGAAATGTCAAAAGCTTTTCTTGGTCTGTTGCTCCATGAAACTAAAAAGTTAAGACATTTGACTGAGAGGACACCTGACACATATGTTGATGCCAATACACCTGTGACAATCATGCCTGCATGTTGACCAGCAGGCTGATAATGAACAGTAGCATCAGATGAACTGAAGCTGTAGGAACTAGAGCAGGACCAAGGAGTACAGGGAGAATGTTACATCAAGCACATTTCATTTCTACATAAGAAGATAAACATCAAAATTATCTCCGTGAATACAAAGATATGAACTCAGCACAAAAACTGGAGGCAGAGGGAAACTAAAGAGAAAAAGAATAGGCTCGAGTTAGGCAAGCACTTCCTCCCTGCTTCTACCTGAAATACTGTAAGGCCTGGCGAAACAACAGTTAACTGGCCCAGGCTTCAGGTCAGACCGATTCAGTCAGCAATAGCTCACCTGAGGCCATGAACACTCTTGTTCCAAATGTCCTGGGTGTCGGAGGGAGACATGTGCATGTCCAGGTTGCAGACATTGGGCTTCTGAGGGTAGGCCTTCAGACACTGTCTGACCCAGAAGGGTTTGGAGCCCAGTAGGAATGGGTTGGAGATGAACATGAAGCCTGACCAACACACAGCCATACAGTACTGGGTCAAAGTGAACATTTTGGATCAAGATTAAACTCATTATCATACATGTTGTCACTGGAGCACTGTGGTGAGACAGTACACCATAATGAAAGAAGATGCTCTGACCGGTGACATATGAAAGGAAAACCTGAATAAATAAGTGGGGGCTCTTGGTGAAATTAAATCTCACTTTAAGTTGCATTTCCTTGGCATCTGTATTTTTATCCAAGAAAATAGTGTTTAGCTTTCGTATAAGAGTGTGTTGAACTCTTGGTATTAAGTCAGATTTCGGTAAATAACTGCCCGTCTACCTGGGTAGCCCTGCAGGCCGAAGGCTCTCCAGTCTCTGACAGGCTGTAACCCGACCCTGGCAGCCTCCACATCACTCACTCCACCAGCGTCCAGTATAGCCGGGATGACCTGTCAATCACAAGACAAGGTAACGTACAAACACAAAAGGAACAAGCATTGGCTCTGCTGCGACAACCTGTCTGTGTTGGATGCTCACGGATTCATCTGTGGTGATGATGTGCTGCATTATACAACACTAGAAGGCGTATCCAAATGTTTTTTTACACTTCTATTCTGTTGTTAAAATACACAAACACAGTCAACTTGAGTTCACTGGCACTCTGTTAAGTTTGCAATCTTTTCCAAACTCCATATATTAATCCTTCCCTACTGCCTATGTCCTACTTCCTAGGCTAAAGAAGACAGGTGAGGAAGTTGCTTTCACACTCACACTTTCGTACAACTCACATTAATAATCTACAAATTATGGACAGTTATGGTTTTGTAGATTATTAATTCATTTTACACTTAAGAGGACCTTACAAACAAAGGATAATGGTAATTTTGCTGATAATCCTCTGGCAGTACCAGGAAACAGGCAACCCCGCTTTTTGAGTCTTTTGAGGAAAAGTGTCCACTCGAGTTGAAACATCGCTTGTTGTTTATGTGTTGAAACAGGAAGTTATCAAATTGCCTTTCCTTTGAAACAACGTTTGTAAAAATAACACATAATTGACGTTGGAGCCTGTTTTGTGCAAATATCTGTCACGTAAATTAACTCTGTAGTACAGTAAAAAAAAGTTAAATTCACGGGATTCAAACTCATTGGGTGGAAAAATGCAGAGACATTACCACGATCTCGTCCTAGGTTTACAATAAAATAATGTACAACAGTCAGCAGTCGCTCCTACAGGCACAGAGCACACAGAGCAACTTGTGACCACTCTGGGACTACATGGAGCACTTTACAATACCACTGCTTTCTCAAACAGATAGACGGCTCAAAACGTCTTTGTAGAGCTTCAAATGAGGCAGATGTTTGTAATGTCATCATGACGTGAAATTACACAATGTGGACAATAACGCAAAGAAGGCAACAAGAAAAGCAGAGCCCTAACATTAAGAATTCAACCAGCCAAGAACACAGAGATGTCAAACAGTTGAGTTATACAAGAAGGTTCGACATTGAATTGCAGAATTAAACAATACGGCATTCACAAGAACAGCTATGTGTTCTCTCGCTATTCTCAACAGCTGCCGTTGTTCGAGATTAACTGGTTTGCAGCATACATTTAGGATTTTGACAGCATTACCACGAAACGGTATCCATCTTCATTACAAAAATATGACTTGTTGACTGGCTACAAAAATAAAATAAGAGTTACAGTTTCCATCAAGAATCTAACTGCCGATTGTGTATGTCCTGCACCCACGTGTCCCCTAACCCTACCACTAAGCCATTGAGAGATGATACTGATGGATCGGACATCAAACTGTTCCGTTTATAGTCTTTAAAAAGAGAACCTTCAAAGAATGTGATGGAGAGACTAAGCAATCTAAATGTGTATTTCCCAGTTAGTCAACACAGGTTCTGAGAGGCCACTCCTACGCCACATCTGCTTCACGCACGCAAACATAAACCAGTTGATAAATGAAAATGCCCGGATGTGTTCGCACCAGCAAACGGGGAACAATGGCGGATGACAAAACCCATACTGAAAGTTGACATTCTCTGAATCCTACTGTTGTTGAGTCACAAAATGTAATTTTAGTAGTGATGGCGAGATGAAGCTTCCTGAAGCGTTGAAGCTTTCCATCCAATTGGTTCGCTCATGGGCCGAAGCTTCATGATGCTTCATTTGCTCTACTGCGCCATCAAGTGGACAATAAATGTCACATAGGCAGAGTGAATTTAACGACACCATGGCATTCGTGAAGCTTTGAACTCAATAAATTAACAAATGATGTTTGTGATGCCAATACATAAATTATGAACTCATTAATATGGTGTCTGTCGTTATGACACAATGGTGGGGTCAAAAGTGAAAGTGGAAAATTGGGGAGTGGGTTGTGATGTGACTGTGCTTATGTTGTAGGGACAACATTTTATTAATTTGTATTTAAAAATAACTTTTCCACAGTGCTGGGCTTCAGGCGTTTTTTTTTATGAGACGATTTCACATGCTTTATAAAACTCCCTTTCACAGAGCACAGATGAAGCTGAGGTAATGACAAAAGCAACAGCAAGTTCATACAAATTTGGATATACATTTTTCCATCCTTCCCAATACTCTGGGTTCTCCAGTCTTCCGATGTTTGGTTCACCCAGGTACGCTTGTGAGAGGGAATTCATTGCGTTTCGCTGCCCGTTCCCAAAGACACGCTAACTCCTGTGTGTAGTTATTCAATGTACGCTAGATCCTTATCGTAACACAATGAGTTAATAGTCGTGTTTAATCTGATGAATGCTAGTGCACTGGGTACAATATTGTTACGATGATAGAGATGCATGTCCGTAGCCTTTAATATAAAACATTAGCGATGCGAGACAGCACACAGCGTTATCACAAATTAATCTGAGCCGATCACAGTTTCCCACAGCTGACAGTAGCGATCGCGCTGGTTGTAAACACGTCTGCACGCTTCACTTACCCAATGGATTTAGAGTAAACTGGTCTCAAATCGACTTGACGTCACATAACAATGTATAACTTAAATATCAGACGGACAACAAGAGCGTTTTGTCAAGTATTTATTGACGTTAGTAGTATATTGAACATAAACCAGTTAATTCAAAAACCAGTCAATCTCGAACACCGGCGATGGATTCAGCGCAGAACTGGCTCATCTCGAACGAACCTAATTCAAAAAACAGTTAATCTCGAACACCGTAACGACGACTACAGCAGACGTTTTCGGCCGAAAGTCGCCAGTTAACAGGGCCGCCTGTTAATCCGTAACACCTGTTAAAAACATTCTGTTCTTCCTGGCATAGCCAAATTGGATCCAACGTTTAGAATTCCAGGTTTCAGTAATCTAAAAGCCTCATTTCTCTATCGCTCTCTCACCTGATCACTCGGTGCACTTCTGGAGAAGTCAATAACATCACTGAAATCTGGCGGAGGGTTTCTTCTTTTATAAAACTTGAATATTTTTCTGAATGCATCTTCACCACTCTCCACCACGTAGGCTGCCATCTTGGTCATTACTTTTTCTTCTTCTTTTAAGTTTGATGGCGGATGGCATCCAACAAAAGGTGCATTACCGCCACCTACTGCATTGGAGTGTGGACCAGGGTTATCTATTTCTTTATAAAAATAAAATCAAAATGAGTTGTATCAATTCGGTGCCCTTTCTTTCAGATATTGTAGTACATTTCCTGCCCTCAAAATTAATGCATATTTTAATTGTATCTCCTCTACTGCCAGCTTCCTCTTCAACCCGTCTCGCTCAATTATGAATTTCTGGCAATGACAAAGGATATGCTCTACCGTTTCAGCTATATTGCAGTGCTCACATAGTCCAGTTGGGTGTTTATTTATTAGTTGCATTGTTTTGTTCAGCCTTGTGTGACCAATCCTCAGTTTGGTTAATACATTTTCTTCTGTAGTGCTTCCTTTAGGTGTCCTCCCTTTGCCAACTTCCTTCTGAATAGCATAAAGATGTCTTCCTGTGTCTCCTGTGTCCCAAATATGCTGCCATTCCTTGATAATGTTTCTTTTGATTATTGATTTAGTTTCTGCTTTGCTGAATTAAATGTCTGTCTTGTTCTGACCTTGCTTTGCTAATTTATCTGCAGTTTAATTTGCCTATGACATAATCTTCTTATAATACCGCTTACCGTCGATAATGCGTTCAGGGGTGTGAGCTCTTGCTTGCTGTTGCTTGTGTATCACTCGGCTGTTCACAAGAACAAATGATCATGAAGATGATCATTAGCATAACTTGGAAATACTTTCAATAATCTGCTGTAAACTGATCAAACTGCTGTAAAGTGACCAAACTGCTGTATTGATATTCTCTCTCTGGTGTTGTACTGCAGCTTCAGCCCTCATTCTGTTATTTGACTTCAGCTACAGAAGCTTTGATGAAAGTGTTAAACTGGATGAGCTCTTTAGTCTTTCTGATTATCATCTTTTGAATCAACTATTTTGTCACATTACAATAAAACACTATCAAGTCAACACTTCTAGGTCACACTGAGTTGTGTGGTGTTTCATAAACTATTGTATGCATATTCTTATGATCAGATTATAATATGCATATAAACCATGACATAAAGGGTTATGAGACATTGTTAGTGGGAGAACTAATTTAATTCAGCATGTTTGAAACTGAACAAAGGGGCAGTTTAGTAGCTTTGTACTCCCTTGGTTTCACTTTCCCCTGCACCCCTCAAAAATGCTCTTGGGTGCAGGTTTGACCTTTGATTGGCATCTCTCTGCTGGATATTATCAACGGTTCTTTACTAACAGGTCATGTGCCACAGTCTTTCAAAGTGGCTGTTTTAAACCTCTTCTTAAGAAGCCCACTCTCAATCCAGAGGTGTTGGCTAACTACAGACCTATCTCTAACCTTCCCATCCTGTCTAAGATACTTGAGAAAGTAGTTGCAAATCAGTTGTGTAACTTTTTACATAGCAATAGTTTATTTGAGGACTTTCAGTCCGGATTTAGAAAGCATCATAGCACGGAGAAAGTTCTGGGGTGACTGTGGATCAGTGGTTAGCCGGTCCGACTTTCAATCAGAGGATCGGTGGTTCGATCCCCGGCTTCACTAGTCTGTGTCCTTGAGCAAGACACTTAACCCTAATTGCTCACCGTTGCTATATCTACTGTATAGTATGTAAGGCTTTGGATAAAAGTGTCAGTGAAATGTAATAATAATGTGATAATTACGAATGACCTTCTTTTTTTTTTTGACAAATATCTTTATTGAATTTTCACCACGAACAAAACACAATCAAAACAAACACAAGACTGAACAAAACACAAAATTTAATAAAAAAAATAAAAAAAAGAGAGAAAAAAATAAAATAAAAATAATGCCTACAGGGTCAGGTTCAAACAATAAATTCAAGGTTCAGAATGCTCCAGTATAAATGGGTGATGAGAACATACATTACTCCAGAGTTACTACATCGCATTTACCCCAACACACCGGATACATGTGTTAAATGTGGTATACATAAAGGTAGCTTGTTTCATTGCCTCTGGGAATGCTCCCTCATTCAGGATTTCTGGAGTGAGATTATTGCGGTTGTTTCTGTTTGTGTTAACAAAAAACTCCCATTATGTCCAAAGCTATGTCTTTTTGGATGTTTTCCATCAGGCTGCACGCTTAAAAGTAGCAAAAAGAAGTTGATTATATTCTGCCTTCTTGAAGCGAAACATAATATAGCAATTGCGTGGAAATCTGCCCACAGACCGAACAGACAAAGATGGATGGAGGGACTGTTGCAGTGCCTCGCCCTGGAGAAACTCACATATATAGTTAGGGGGAAATATAACACATTTTTAGACATTTGGGGCTCATTTATGGAGTTCCTGGAGGGTCAGGGTTTTGCAGCAACCCTGTAGTTTTTTCTTTTTTGGTCATTCTTTTTCTATTTTTGTTGGTTACATCTGAGGAGCATTTTGCATTTTGCAGGTGGCTATGGTATGTATTTATCTGCGCACGTAAATACCTGTCAATACATTACAGTCAGGGGCGCCTAATAGGAAGAACATGCCATTGTCATTGTTATAGTGATATTTATTTAAAAATTGTTTATTTTTATTTTTATTTATTTTTACGAATGACCTTCTAGTTGCATCAGATAGGAGACTTGTCTTGGTTCTTGTCCTGTTAGACCTTAGTGCTGCGTTCGACACCATTGACCATGCCATCTTATTACAGGGACTAAACCAGGTGATTGGTATTAAAGGTACCGCACTAAGCTCGTTTAAGTCGTATTTATCAGATCAATCTCAGTTTGTATATGTAAACGATGAAGCCTCGATAAACACCGCCGTCATGAGTTCCACAAGGTTCTGTGCTTGGACCAATTTTATTCACCTTATATATGCTTCCTTTAGGCAATATTATCAGGAAACACTCTATAAGCTTTCATTGTTATGCTACTCTATGCCATGCTACTCAGCTATATCTATCGATTAAGCCAGATGAAACCAACCAGGTGGCTAAACTTCAAGCGTGTCTTAAAGACATAAAAACCTGGATGACCTGCAACTTCCTGACGTTGAACTCTGACAAGACTGAAGTTATTTTACTTGGCCCAGAACACCTCAGAAATCAATCTCAAGGACCGCCTTTTTTCACCCACGCAACATTTCAAGGATCAGGCACATCTTGTCTCGAAGGGATGCAGAAACGTTGATCCACGCATTTGTTAGTTCTAGACTGGATTACTGTAACTCCTTATTATCATTCTGCTCTGAGAAGTCTCTTAGGTCTCTCCAGTTGATCCTGAATGCTGCAACCTGTGTACTAATGAGGACTAGGAGAAGATATCACATTACTCCTGTATTAGCTGCTCTCCACTGGCTTCCTGTAAGATAAAGAATCTTATTTAAGGTCCTTCTTCTTACCTACAAAGCCTTATTTGGTGATGCACCATCATATCTTAGGGAGCTTATAGTACCATATTATCCCACCAGAAAGCTGCGCTCACTGAATGCGGGGCTACTTGTGGTTCCTAGAGTCTTTAAACGTAGGATGGTGGCCAGAGCCTTCAGTTATCCTATGTGGAACCAGCTTCCACTTTCAGTTCGGGGGGCGGTCACCTCATTTAAAAGTAGACTAAAGACTTTCCTCTTTGATAGCGCTTAGGGCTGGCTCAGGTTGGGCCCTGGTCCAGCACCTAGATATGCTGCTATAGGCCTAGACTGCTGGGGGACATCTTAGGATACAATAAGCTTCTCTCACCTCTTCTTCTCTTCTCCCTCTTGTTTGTGGTTGGGGCTGGCTCCGTCAGGAGAGGGAGTCAGACAACTCCACTCGCGATTCACGAGGGCAACTCACCCCGTGATTCCGTCAGAAAGATTCCCCCCCCCTTCCTTGAACTTTTTCAGTGCTCCTGAAGTGCTCCTATACTGCTGGGGAACATCTTAGGATACACTGAGCTTCTCTCTCCCTTTCTCCTCCTCTCTATCCTTCTGGATGAATTAATGTGTCTTCAATGCACATTACTAACTCTACTTCTTCCCGGGAGCCTCTGTGCTTCCTCGTGTTGTGTTTTTTTCTCTCTATCTATCTGACTGCTCGTGAGACACCACAGGTAACTCACTCACACCACCTCAGTAATCGACCCCCCTCGACAGAACACAGAGAGTTTGGATCAGAGTTCACTTCACGTAGATTTATTTGTAACACAGTTTACAAATAAAACTGAGTTGGGTCCGGAATATAGACAACATCCTCCTTGGACATATGTCTTTCCCAACTTCCGAACGACCAAACAAACACATTATTTATACATAACAAACAGTTTCAGGTTCAGCCCCCGTCCATCCCCTAATTTCATATTCCCCAACTCGTCGACTCCTCCACTCTTCTCAATTCAAGGAATGTGGCTGCTACCGTTGACGTCTTCCACTAACCGTTGTTGTATCTGAGACCTCCCGGCCCTGGTTTCTCTGGCACCTAAATCTTTCTACCGACTAATACTAGAACAGAACAAGGCCACTGCGACTATCTATGACCGATGTTCCCTTTTGACCAGTGACCTCTCACATTAAACTCTCTCGTCGGGCTGACTACTGACTGGATATTATGGGCCTGCTCTCCTCTCCATATGTCACACATATGATGTGATGATCAGGTGATGTTTAAATGTGCTCTCATGGGATAAATTGCAGTTGTACTGTTACGCATAAAAAAATCTAAACACAATACTTAATATTACGCATTATTATAAAACATTTTCCTTCAACACTCGCCTCAAGCTTTGATGGATAGTGGCTGTCTGGAGCTGGTCATGCCTCCTGCCATGGATCGTGGCTGTCTGGAGCCGGCCCTTCTCCCTGCCATGGCAGCCCTGCTGATGCCCCTCCTCTCTACCTCCTTCTGCTGACATGTATCGTGGTTATCTGGATCGTGGTCCATGCCTACTACTCCTTACATGAATAATTTCTGTCATATTCATTGAATGTACTGTAACCCTGTTATGTTGTTCATTCTGTACACATGACATCTACACTGTAAAACATCACAGCCCTGTTTAGTTACTTCCACTCACTACTTCTCTTTAACTCAAAGAGCTCTGATAAGTTTTAGCTTTTGAACTTAACTGTTCAAGTTAAACGTAGTTAAACTTACAGTAATGCGTTGTGTTGACTTCTTTGAAATTTGTTCAAGTTAATTCAACTTGGCTCTTTAAGTTGTCTGTAAAAAAAAAAAAGACTGAAAAAAGGCAGGAGTGAGGGGATAAAAGAACAAATGTTGTCATGTTTGAGTTTTAGGGAAATTGTCTTTTTTTAAACCATGGCCAGGTTGAAGCCTAGCCATAATCTACTGGATAAACACTGCAGATAAGTCAAATACTTAAATTCCAATGAAAATATCGGCATTTTGTGGTAAACAAGAAAGGACTACTTCCACCGGCAGAGGGAGTCTATTAACCTGACAACCTCCAGTGAATCGAGGCGGAGCAATTCACCGTTACTTTCCACCTGCATCAAGTAGAGCGGACTGAACAGAGCTGAGGATTCCTCTCGCTTTGCTTCGGCACATGAAGGTGAGTTTAAATTATGACTTTAAGTAATTTTCTTAATTAATAGCATGGGTAACGTTAGTAATGTAACTGTAAATGTAATGTGCTTTTCAATGGTCTGGAAAGGCTAGCTAACTGTGTGGCTTTAATATTCAGCTAGCTTAGCAATTTCCCTTAATAGTTTTTCCCATGAACTTCTAAGACAAATGGTTGACAAATGGTTGTGTTAGGTTAGCTAGCTAGCCTAACACGAGCATCTACGAACATTAAGCAGGCTATAGAGTCATGGCTGAGGGATTCACATTGAAGGCTGAGTCAGTGCCCATGCTTTTGCTTGCTCTTTGCTTGCTCTTTGTCAGTGGGCAAAATGTATTTATTAATGGGTTGATATTTAGTTTGTATGCCAGTAATTACTTGAATTAATGCGCGCCGCGTGGTGCATGTTTGCACCCACACAGCAGACAGCATTTAGAAATGTAAAAGATTGATAATTGAAGCATAAAGTAAATGCACGTTATATTTATAATAAATACAAATATATGTGGGTTTTATTTGTCTGAAACTCATTTAACTAAATATGCAATTCTTTTGTTTTTTTTAATTTACAGATTATCCAGAATGTCCAGTACTTGACGTGGAAATGTAAGTTTTGTGAATTCCCCTCTAATTGACAAAGAAGAATAATCCAGTATTATAAATATCATCATGGACATCATCATCAGTGGTGTTTAGGACTCAAGTTAGGATTATACCTTTGGTATTGCATTCATCTACCCTTATCTGTTTTTCCTAGGATGCAAACCAAAACCGAAGAACAGCTGCCCTGCTTGGTCTTCCATGCTATCTTTCAAAGGATCCCTCTGACAATATCCGGATGTGTGATGTAAGACACTGTATTTACACATTTACTACACTCAATGGTTGTAATGTGACAATGGTAACATGTTTTGTGTTCATTAGTTTTATTACCCTTAGCCACACTATTTTTTACAGAGATTTTGTATAATTACAAACTGTCTTTTCAATAGTCTCCTTCACCTTTTTTTGTTTTAGAGATTTTTAATAAGGATTCTCCAAACATTGAACTAGTACTATTTTGGAGATGTCTGTTAAGATGTGAATGTCTTTATATGTCTCCAGGTCCTTTGACAGTCTTTGATGTGGCCGAAGTAGCAGAGAAGGTCATCCAACACGAGCTCAGAGACGTACCACAGGCTTTGCCATGTTGATGGCCACAATCTAGTGCCCCCGTAATATGAACGACACCTTTGAGTTCCTTCATGAACATTAAACCGGACCAGTGCTCAGCAAGATTCCATGGGCTCAGAAGCAAACTGCTCAGATAAATGGTAAATGGACTGTATATTTTATATCTCTCTTCAAGTCTTCCTACCACTCAAAGCTTTAATGCTACATGTCATCATTCACCCATTCACACCCACTCACACACTGATGGGAGGAGCTACCATGCAAGGTACCACCTGCCCATCACTAACTAACATTCACTAGCGGAGCCGGGGATCGAACCACCGATCCTCTGATTGAAGGACGTCCTTGTTCTACCACTGAACCACAGTTGCCCCAGATTATAATAATTATAAATATAGCCAGTACAATAATTAGAGCACATATCAAAGTCAAGCTTTAGACTAAAACTCTTCTAAACTGTAGATTGGTTGTTTTGACACGTAACACCTTTTGTGGGGCTGTTAGAATTGTGTTTAAGAAATTAAACATATACGTTTTTATAAAAATGTATTATATGGATTTTATAAAGTTCTCAGTATCCCACATATTGCCTCTTCACAGCCACACTACCTTATCTCCAGCTGTCTCTAATTATATGTTTCCCTTTTTTTGAAAGTATGCAATTAAGTTGTGTGTATCCATTTTTTGGGGTGTTTACAATGTTCTTATGTTTATATTGAAAACGTATGAACTTGTTGTAATTATCTCTCATTTGTCATTGTACAACCACACATACTGTCAGTGTCTGTCAGATTGCCTCCACTTGTATGTGGGAAACATGTATTTAACACATGTATATTTGGGTGTGTTGAGATGTACTTGTAGCCAATGTTTCAGTCTGTGTATATTTTCTTCCAATAAATGTTATATATTTTTAACAGAATCAAGAATTATTGGTCATTTCGTTTTTATAAAGCAAGCACACTTTCAATTATCAGTCAAAATAACATTTATATGCAAGTTGAAACAACTTAAAATGGCAAGTTGTACACACACATGGTAAAGTTATTTTAACTTGGTGGATCAAGTTTAAACAACAAGGGACTAAAAGTTCACTCAACTCTGACAACTTGACTCATCATGTTGAGACAACTAGCTCGTTGTAGTTACATCAACCTTATGAACTTACATTTCCTAGTTGAATCAAAGGAAATTTTTAAGTTGAGTTAAATAGCTTTTTCAAGGCAGCAGGTGAACTTTCGTTTGCAAGTTGAACTGGCCTGAAATGTTTTACAGTGTATTGCTTCTGTCCATGCGGGGAGAGGCATCTCTCTCTGTTGCTCTCCCGAAGGTTTCTTCTCTTTTTTCCCTGTGAAAGGGTTTTTACTATTTCTTGGGGGAGTTTTTCCTGAACCGATGTGAGGTCCCGGGACAGGGATGTTGTATGTGTACAGATTGTAAAGCCCTCAGCGGCAAATCTGTATTTGTGATTTTGGGCTATACAAAATAAACTGAATTGAATTAAACTTTCAAATTCTATTCCAACCTCATTTATAAAGTAACACTATGAACCACATTGTTTAAATCGTCTGCATGACGCAACACTGTAAGAACACACGGACAGAGTATTTAAGATGCGCTTTATTGTGGTCCGAGATGGACTACAACATTGTAGTTTCACCACTACAGACCTTGCCGTCGCATCATAACTACGTGGCTTAGTGAAAGTGGAGTCAGATACTCTAAACACCGCGGTTGTCTTTTCCTAACTCCCAATCTCCACTTTACGGACTCACAGACTTTGAGGCACGCTTCCGCGAAGTCTGTGAAGGTTTAGGTCTGTCCTACTGTCACATCGTCGAGTGCTTGGGTGCTATCTGGCAGACATTTTGAGCCCTTTATGAACCCTTTCCGTAAGTCAGCATTAGATGCCAACTTGGCCTAAGGGAATTACCCACAATTCATGCAATGTGACGTTAAACACACGAATGGAGACGTAAAAAAAAAAAGGTAAACGAAGAGGCATGTGGGTGATCAGCCCGATAAATAACATTTACACAACAACATTAAGGATTAAAGATGGAACATAAAAACACTTGAAATCAGAGGAATGCAAGCAGAGATTATATGTTTGACACAAATTTATTCATCAAACATTTGGTTTTGTTATTGAAGCTGTTCTGACAAAAACAAGTAAATAGATTATTTGAAATTACTTTTCATCTTGTGAGGAAAGTGTCAGGATCCCTGTCTGACCCGGTGTGTTTAACCTCTGTTTTTCCCAAGTCTCCTCCCCTCTTGTGTCTGTCATGTGTCTGTTTGTTGTGTATGCCAGGTGTTCGTCGTTTGTTTTCCGTCCCGCCTCCACACACCTCCCACGGCGCATCCCTGACTGGCACTCAGCTGCGGCCAATCTGACATCAGAGACACTACATCTGCCCTGAGTCTGCAGGCCTGGGTTGTCGGTCTGTTGTTTGTCTTCTGCTCCCCTTCCCAGCCTTTCAGCCTCCCGTGTCGGAACACGGGACCCACACCGGTCTGCCATCCTGCCTCTCTGCCAGCCTCCAGTGTCGGACCACGGGATCCACACCGGTCTGCCATCCTGCCTCTCTGCCAGCCTCCAGTGTTAGGCCACGGGACCCACACCGGTCTGCCATCCTGCCTCTCTGCCAGCCTCCAGTGTTGGGCCACGGGACCCACACCGGTCTGCCATCCTGCCTCTCTGCCAGCCTCCAGTGTCGGACCATGGGACCCACACCGGTCTGCCATCCTGCCTCTCTGCCAGCCTCCAGTGTCGGGCCACGGGACCCACACCCAGTTCAGCTCACACGCTCCTTGAATAAACTTCCGTTAATCCATTTTAACTGTTTTTGGGGTTTGCATTTGGATCCTAACCTGTACTCCCGTGACAGAAAGAGCCTGAACACGTTTAAATCAGGAATACAAAGTATAAAATAAGTCTCAACCAAAGCCTCCCGAACGGGAGTGCATTTAACAGTAAACTGTTCCGTTTGCAGTCTTTAAAAAGATATCCTAAAGATAATGAGACAGGCTAAGTGATGGAGATGTTTATTTCCTAGTTAGTTAGGTCCTGAAAGGCCACTCCTATGACACATCTGACACAAAAACAGTTAATTGAAATCATCTCAAAGTGTTGAGGATTATATTAAAACCATTAAGTTTCAGAAAAGGCCCAAAGTCATTTCAGGTCAGAAAAACAGCTCCCAATTAGTCATGAGCACATATCTGCTGGCATGCAGTGTTCCCTCCACCTACGCAGATCTCAGGGTCAAGATATGCATACTTCCCGTTTCTCAGTAAAAAGAATCAGTTTGGGGCAGATAAGACTGGAACACCTGCTGATAGCTAGAACCACAGTAACTCTGCTTTGCACGCCTCGCTTAGCTTATGCCCGTAGGGAGATAGCCATAGGCGCACATACCCTGCACAACATGCATACACACTGATAGGCGGAACAAGATGCAGGGGGTCCAAGGACGGGAGCCGGTGGGGTTGGATTATAACCCGTGCTCCAATAAGGGCCCTCAAAGTCTAAACCAAGAGCCGCCCCAACTTAGTCTGCACCATTTGCAAAAATGCTCTTAGAGATTATATAAAGTTATGCACTTTTTAATGGGGTCAGTCTTCTCTGGATGTTCAGCCATGTCTGAAGTCTTCTTTGGATGTTCAGCCATGTCTGACGCCTCATAGACCCGTGCACGTATTTTGCCTGCTGTTATAATACTCTGTTGGAATAAATACAATCTGCTGATTTAACTAAGATACTCTCCTCGTCTGAGCTTCTCTTCTTAATTGGGCGCACAGTCTACACAGACTCTTTAGCGCAACAAAAGCCTTATGTCATTACATATTGGAGTACTTTGCTAGGAATATTCCTTGGATAAAAGTTTGGTAATTGCCCCTCTAAGATTAGAGAGGTTTCCTTCAAGACTATACACAAGTGTTACCCTGCAAGGCATGACGTTTGATAAATTGTACCTTTGGCACAGTTCAACCTAAAACTGTGCCTCATCTTTTTTGGCATTGTCAGTGCATTGTCAGTAAGTTATGGGAAAATAACTCTAAATGTATTATGTTTTACATGTTTTGTACAAAGTCTTTGTCATTTTTTTAAAAACAGTTAAGGAGGTCCTCAACTCATCTCCAGCCTCGCAACGAATAGAAACCGCCGTCTTGTATCATGTGATCAAACACGGAAGTAGAATCTACCGCGGGAGTGGACTTTATCACCAACTTTTCATGTGTTTAGTTGAGAGAGAGAGTAAGAGAGAAAAGATACGAGTTGCTGAGACTTGATGCAAGGCAGGGAAGAGCCTTCTCCGTCGGAGGAGGATGACATGTCCACAAACTTGCAAAGTTTCCGGATAGAGCGGTCTCGAAGTAGGAGCCGTGTTCGAGAGAAAGAGGCGGCGGCGACATCTGCAGGACGAGGAAGAGCTAATCTGCAAAAAGAGCGACACTTAAATCGAGAGGAAGCAACTTCTGTGGAAACAGTTGAGCGTGACTGCTCCGTGAATGGATCAGGCATAGGCAGTGGGGCAGAAATGGAGTGTGGTCATGGGAGTGAAGAAGAGAGAGTGGGAGAGAAGGGGGCGGAAAAATAAAGGTTGAGGCAATTATGTGCAGACTAATAAAGAAACAAAAACTGACAATGATAATTCGGAAAATGAGAGAGAAGGAGATGAGCACGGGCAGAGAGAAATACCAAATAAATGTATTGTCATAGTAAGGTTCCATGAAAAAGCTCAAGAGAACATGAAGAAAATTAGTCTGTTTGTACTAACATCAGCTCTGGCAAATAAAATAAGGGAAATTATCTATGCAAAGGTCCTGAAGGATGGCAATTTTCTGGTGAGGTGTGCTAATGATGAGCAGCTTGAGAAAGCACTCAATCTAAAAGAAATAGGAAAAATGAATGTGTTGAGCACAGGGAGGATGGGAGCACAAAATGGTGGGTGTAAAGGAGTTATCACGGGGGTGCCAGTGAGTGTTGGTATAGAGGAACTAAAGAGGAATCTCTGTAAAGAGAAGAGGAGATGTGCTCGGTGTGGTAGCGACCATGAGTGTGGAAAGTGTGGAACAGGGACACAGCCAAAATGTTGTAACTGTGGAGGAGCCCATAATGTGGCGTACGGAGGGTGTGAAGCGATGAGACGGGAGAATGATATCCAAAAAGTAAGGGTGGAAAGAAGGATCACGTATGCAGAAGCTGTAAGAGAAACACAAGTAAGGACCAATGTTACCAGGAGTCAAGCAAGAGAAGGGGGTCAAGAGCTATAAAAAGTAAATGACAGGATATATGTGGACAAAAAGGATTTGGTAACATTCATTGCAGGAGTAACAGCACAGCAGAAGTAAAGTCAAAAAATGATAAAATCCAGCTGATTGTCAAAGCAGCAGTGAACCACTTAGGATTAGTGGGACTGACATGGGAAGAGGTGAGGGAGAACCTTACTAATCAGTCAAGCCAGGAAGCACCATGGGTTGGTTAACACTGTTAATGGTTATACTACTACAATGGAACGCCAGAAGTCTACTGGACAATGGCTAGGAATTCAAGCTTTTCATTAAAGATATGGGTCTAAAACCGGATGTAATATGTGTTCAGGAGACTTGGTTGAAACCTACTTTAGATTTTGTAATACATGGGTATTCAGTAATAAGGAAAGACAGAGATCCTGGGGTAGGAGGAGGTTGTGCTACATTCATCAAACAAGATATTCCATATAGGGTACTGGAAAAGGGGGACATTCTAGAGCAGGGGTGGGCAAACTTTTTGGCTCAGGGGCCACATTGACTTTTAAAATTTGACAGACGGGCCGGGCCAGTATCAGATGGATAGAGAGTGTTTGTGTGAACCAATATAAATTATAAGTAAAAGCCAATAACTAAAAAGTAAAGATAACTTACATTACTTACTAACGAATATAACTTAAATGACTCAGCTTTTTTGTTTAACTTGCTGGCTAAGTCTTCGTCAATTAGTTCTACACGCCGAGTCACTGTCCTGCGTGATAAACTACATTTTTCGAATTTGTTTTTGCTCTCTGGACACAAGAGACCTGATGTCTCAACCATGCATTCTTTCAAAAACTCCCCTTCAGAGAAAGGCTTGCTGGCTTTTGCTAATTTAAATGCTAGCAAATAACTTGCCTTGGTGCTTGATTCTTGACTAGCAGTTTGTCTAAAAAAAGCCCCCCTGTTGCAGAGGGGCTCAATGCAGGAGGCTGGCAGGAGGCTGGCCGGCAGAACCCTATATGTCACATGAGCGCGCAGGGCGGCGCAGTCCCGTGGGTCTGATGTGCGTTCGTTATGCCGTATAAAACGGACCATGTCTCCGTGGCGCGCTTGCCTGTGGGGGAGGGGTGGAGGTGAGCAGACAGCAGCAGCTGGACTCGCAGCCTGATGCGCTGCAGAAAGCACGGCACAGCTGTCCTCTGCCGCACGGCACGTAAAGACCGCTGTAACGCTTCTCCGTTCCCGACTTGAGTTAAGAAACATCGATGCTGGTCTTTTGCCGTCATCGTGCTTCGGGAAACTCAAGTCTGGAACGGAGAAGCGTTACAGCGGTCTTTACTATAATTTATAATTCATAATACTCGGCGTGCCCAACGGGCCGGATCCGGCCCGCGGGCCGTAGTTTGCCCACCCTTGTTCTAGAGCACATATGTCAAACTCAAGGCCCGCGGGCCAGATGTGGCCCGCCACGTCATTTTATGTGGCCCGCGACGGCTTGGAAGGCATGATCACCACCGTGGACCCGTTTTCAGTCTGTCGCGGATCCGTTTCCGGTTCGTCGCGGACCCGTTTTCGGTTCGTCACGGACCCGTTTTCGGTTCGTCGCGGACCCGTTTTCAGTGGGTTGCGGACCCGTTTTCAGTGGGTTGCGGACCCGTTTTCGGTTCGTCGCGGACTCGTTTTCAGTCGGTCGGGGACCTTTGCATGGGCAATATAAAAATCTTGTGCTTTTATTTTGAAGGTAATTTTGAATGGAGTAGAGTGCGTCTATTCACACTCCTCAGTGCTGCGTTCACAACACACACAACCGGCCCTTTGAGGGCAACCATGATGCTGAAGTGGCCCGCGGTGAAAATGAGTTTGACACCCCTGTTCTAGAGTATATAGTGGTGGAAGTGTGGGAAAAAGCGGAGCAGGTGGTTATAATTAACTACTACAATCCATGCGAACGGTTGGATTTGGACAGCCTACAAAAAATTCATGGACAAAACAGATATAGAATAGCATGGTGTGCTGATTTCAATGCTCAGTACAATGTGGGGGGGTCTGCAAACAGATTCAAATGGAATGATAATTGAAGACTTGATGGATGATAGGGATCTGATCTGTATGAATGATGGTAGAGGAACAAGGATAAACATAAATACAGGTGCAGAGTCAGCATTAGATATCACATTAGCGTCTAATGCATTGGCTGGAGTAAGTAAATGGGAAGTTCTGACAGCCACAACAGTAGGCAGTGATCATTATCCAGTATCATGTTTGATAGGAGAAAAAGTGGAAGTTAGACCTGGAGGTGGAATCCCAAAATGGATCTTTCAAAAAGCAAACTGGGATGAGTTCCAAAAGTTAAGTGAGGGAACAATGACAAAGATTGACATTTCTGGCGATATAGATGACATAAACAAGCAGGTTACTTCAACAATTATTGTGGCAGCAAATGCATCTATTCCCAGGAGTAAAAATAGGAAAAATAAGAAACTTGTTCCATGGTGGACAGAGGAGTGCTACCAGGCTGTTAAAAGCAGGAACAAAGCATTTAGTCTAGTCAGAAGAACCCATAACATGCAGCATTTGATTCAATACAAAAAGGCACAAGCAGTGGTGAGAAGAACAATACGACAAGCGAAGAGAGATAGTTGGAGACACTTTTGCAATAAAATAGGAAGAACTACTCCTGTGGGAGAGGTATGGGGAATGATAAAGAGGATGGGAGGAGATAGAAGGGAATGGGAATACCCAGTTTTGACATCTGACAAGGAAACATCCATCCATCCATCCATCCATTTTCCACCGCTTATCCGGGGTCGGGTCGCGGAGGCAGCAGGTCAAGCAGGCTGACCCAGACTTCTCTCTCACCCGCAACATCTACCAGCTCATTCTGGGGGATCCCGAGGCGTTCCCAGGCCAGCTGGGAGATATAATCCCTCCAGCGTGTCCTGGGTCTTCCCCGGGGCCTCCTACCAGATGGACGTGCCTGGAAAACCTCTAAAGGGAGGCGTCCTGGAGGCATCCTAATTAGATGCCCGAACCACCTCAGCTGACTCCTTTCGACACAAAGGAGTAGCGGCTCGACTTCAAGCTCCCTCCTGATGTCCGAGCTCCTTACCCTATCTCTAAGGCTGAGCCCGGCCACTCTACGGAGGAAACTCATTTCGGCCGCTTGTATCCGCGACCTCGTTCTTTCGGACACGATCCAAAGCTCGTGACCATAGGTGAGGGTTGGGACGTAGACCGACCAGTAAATTGAGAGCTTTGCCTTTCGGCTCAGCTCCTTCTTCACCAAGACGGCCCGGTGCAACGCCTGTTTTACTGCTGCAGCCGCACCGATACGCCTGTCGATCTCCCGCTCCATTTTACCCTCACTCGTGAACAAGACCCCGAGATACTTGAACTCCTTCGCTTGTGGTAGGCACTCTGTCCCCACCCGGAGGGAGCAATCCACCGGTTTCCGGCAGAGCACCATGGCCTCAGATTTCGTGGTGCTGACTCTCATCCCCGCCGCTTCACACTCGGCTGCAAAACGCCCCAGTGAATGCTGGAGGTCATGGTCCGAGGAGGCAAACAGGACCACATCATCTGCAAACAGCAGAGAGGCTATCCTGAGATCCCCGAACCTGACATTCTCCGCCCCACGGCTGCGCCTAGATATCCTGTCCATGAAAGTCACGAACAGGACCGGTGATAAAGGGCAGCCCTGGCGGAGGCCAACACCCACCGGGAACGTATCTGACTTACTGCCGAGGATACGAACACAGCTCCTACTGCAGGCGTACAGAGACCGGATGGCCCGTTGCAACGGGTCCGGCACACCATACTCCCGCAGCACCCCCCACAAAAAGCCCCGAGGGACCCGGTCGAAAGCCTTCTCCAAGTCCACAAAGCACATGTAGACTGGTTGGGCAAACTCCCAGGACCCCTCCAGTATCCTTGCAAGGGTAAAGAGTTGGTCCACTGTTCCACGACCAGGACGAAACCCGCACTGTTCTTCTTGAATCCGAGGTTCGACAAACGGTCGGAGCCTCCGTTCCAGCACCCTGGCATAAGCTTTTCCCGGGAGGCTGAGTAGTGTGATACCCCGATAATTCGAGCACACTCTCCGGTCCCCCTTCTTGAAGATGGGAACCACCACCCCGGTCTGCCAGTCCATGGGCACTGTGCCCGACCCCCATGCGACATTGAAGAGGCGTGTCAGCCAAGACAGCCCAACAAAGTCCAGCGCCTTCAGCATCTCAGGGCGGATTTCATCCACCCCCGGCGCCTTGCCACCAAGGAGCTTTTTGACTACCTTAGTGGCCTCTGCCAGGGATATGGGTTCATCCAACCCCAAGTCTTCAGGCGCTGCCCCCTGTTCAGGGGACATGTTGACCGGGTTTAGGAGTTCCTCAAAGTGCTCCTTCCACCGCCCGACGATATCCTCTGTCTGGGTCAGCAGCAACCCTCCCCCGCTGATAACGGCCTGGGGAAGGCCCTGCTTTCCCTTCCTGAGTCGTCGGATGGTTTGCCAGAACCTCCTTGAGGCCAACCGAAAGTCCTTCTCCATGGCCTCCCCGAACTCCTCCCATGCCCGAGTTTTAGCATCCGTGACCACCGCAGCTGCAGTCCTTCTGGCCTGTCTGTACCTGTCAGCTGCTTCAGGAGACCCCTGGGCCAACCAAGCCCGAAAGGCCTCCTTCTTCAGCTTGATGGCTTCCCTCACCCCCGGTGTCCACCACCGGGTTCTCGGGTTGCCGCCACGACAGGCACCGATGACCTTCCGACCACAGCTCCTAGCGGCCGCGTCCACAATAGAGGCTTTGAACATGATCCACTCGGATTCCATGTCCCCAACCTCCCTCGGGATGTGTGAGAAGTCCTTCCGGAGGTGGGAGTTGAAGACCTCCCGGACAGGATCCTCCGCCAGACGTTCCCAGTTCACCCTCACTACACGTTTGGGCTTGCCAAGTCTTTCTGGCCGACTCCCCCGCCATCTGATCCAACTCACCACCAGGTGGTGATCAGTTGACAGCTCTGCTCCTCTCTTCACCCGAGTGTCCAAAACATACGGCCGCAGATCAGATGATACGATTACGAAGTCGATCATTGATCTCCGGCCTAAGGTGCTCTGGTACCAGGTACACTTATGAGCCACCTTATGTTCAAACATGGTGTTTGTTATGGACAAACTGTGGCTAGCACAGAAGTCCAACAACGAAACACCACTCGGGTTCAGATCAGGCAAGCCGTTCCTCCCAATCACTCCCCGCCAGGTTTCTCTGTCGTCGCCCACGTGAGCGTTGAAGTCTCCCAGGAGAACTATGGAGTCGGCAGGCGGCGCCCTTTCCAGGACCCCTCCCACCAACTCCAAGAAGGCCGGATACTCCGAAATGCTGTTTGGTGCATAAGCACAAACAACAGTCAGAGCCTTACTCCCCGCAACCCGTAGGCGCAGGGAGGCGACCCTCTCGTTCTCCGGGGAAAACTCCAACACGGCGGCGCTCAGCCGGGGACTCGTGAGTATCCCCACTCCCGCCCGGCGCCTCACACCCTGGGCGACTCCAGAAAAGAACAAAGTCCAACCCTTCTCCAGGAGTTTGGTTCCAGAGCCAGCGCTGTGCGTGGAGGTGAGCCCAACTATATCTAGCTGGTACCGCTCCACCTCCCTCACCAGCTCCGGCTCCTTCCCCGCTAGCGAGGTGACGTTCCACGTCCCTAGAGCTAGTCTATGTCGCCGGCGATCGGCTCGCCCAGGCCCCCTGCCCGGCCCGCCGCCCGGTCTACATAGCACCCGACCCCGATGTCTGTCCCTGCGGGTGGTGGGTCCACAGGGTGGCTGCACCATGATGTTTCTTCGGGCTGAGCCCGACCGGGCCCCATGGGCGAAAGCCCGGCCACCAGACGCTCGCCGATGAGCTCGCCTCCCGGGTCTGGCTCCGGGAGGGTGCCCCGGTTTCCCTGGTCCGGGCGAGGTAGCTACAGTCTTTGGGCTGCTTATCATCGAGGTTTTTTGAAACAAGGAAACAGCAGTCTCCAATAGGGAAAAAACAGAGATAATGGCCAAGGCATTTGTGAAGATTCATGGTTCAGATAAGTTCTCGAAAGAAGGAGAAGAGAAAGAAGAATGAATCAGCATCCATGTGTGTTAGACAGGAGGGAGAAAACACAAAATAAGATTGATGAACCTTTTACTTTGGCAGAGATGGTGAGGGCAATAAACGGATCAAAACCCACTTCGCCTGGGGACGATCAGGTACAGTGGGGCAAAAAAGTATTTAGTCAGCCACCAATTGTGCAAGTTCTCCCACTTAAAAAGATGAGAGAGGCCTGTCATTTTCATCATAGGTATTCCTCAACTATGAGAGACAAAATGAGGGGAAAAAATCCAGAAAATCACATTGTCTGATTTTTAAAGAATTTATTTGCAAATTATGGTGGAAAATAAGTATTTGGTCAATAACAAAAGTGCATCTCAATACTTTGTTTTATACCCTTTGTTGGCAATGACAGAGGTCAAACGTTTTCTGTAAGTCTTCACAAGGTATTCACACATTGTTGCTGGTATTTTGGCCCATTCCTCCATGCAGATCTCCTCTAGAGCAGTGATGTTTTGGGGCTGTCGCTGGGCAACACGGACTTTCAACTCCCTCCAAAGATTTTCTATGGGGTTGAGATCTGGAGACTGGCTAGGCCACTCCAGGACCTTGAAATGCTTCTTACGAAGCCACTCCTTTGTTGCTCGGGCGGTGTGTTTGGGATCATTGTCATGTTGAAAGACCCAGCCACGTTTCATCTGCAATGCCCTTGCTGATGGAAGGAGGTTTTCACTCAAAATCTCACGATACATGGCCCCATTCATTCTTTCCTTTACACGGATCAGTCGTCCTGGTCCCTTTGCAGAAAAACAGCCCCAAAGCATGATGTTTCCACCCCCATGCTTCACAGTAGGTATGGTGTTCTTTGGATGCAACTCAGCATTCTTTCTCCTCCAAACACGACAAGTTGAGTTTTTACCAAAAAGTTCTATTTTGGTTTCATCTGACCATATGACATTCTCCCAATCCTCTTCTGGATCATCCAAATGCTCTCTAGCAAACTTCAGACGGGCCTGGACATGTACTGGCTTAAGCAGGGGGACACGTCTGGCACTGCAGGATTTGAGTCCCTGGCGGCGTAGTGTGTTACTGATGGTAGCCTTTGTTACTTTGGTCCCAGCTCTCTGCAGGTCATTCACTAGGTCCCCCCGTGTGGTTCTGGGATGTTTGCTCACCGTTCTTGTGATCATTTTGACCCCACGGGGTGAGATCTTGCGTGGAGCCCCAGATCGAGGGAGATTATCAGTGGTCTTGTATGTCTTCCATTTTCTAATAATTGCTCCCACAGTTGATTTCTTCACACCAAGCTGCTTACCTATTGCAGATTCAGTCTTCCCAGCCTGGTGCAGGTCTACAATTTTGTTTCTGGTGTCCTTTGACAGCTCTTTGGTCTTGGCCATAGTGGAATTTGGAGTGTGACTGTTTGAGGTTGTGGACAGGTGTCTTTTATACTGATAACGAGTTCAAACAGGTACCATTAATACAGGTAACGAGTGGAGGACAGAGGAGCCTCTTAAAGAAGAAGTTACAGGTCTGTGAAAGCCAGAAATCTTGCTTGTTTGTAGGTGACCAAATACTTATTTTACAGAGGAATTTACCAATTAATTCATTAAAAATCCTACAATGTGATTTTCTGGATTCTTTTTTCTCATTTTGTCTCTCATAGTTGAGGTATACCTATGATGAAAATGACAGGCCTCTCTCATCTTTTTAAGTGGGAGAACTTGCACAATTGGTGGCTGACTAAATACTTTTTTGCCCCACTGTATACTACGTCATGCTAAGGCATCTGGGAGAAGGAGCACTCTTGAAGCTGCTGTGCCTTTACAACAGAGTGTGGGAGGAGGGAAAGTTACCGAACGTATGGAAGGAGGTAGTAGTGATCCCAATTAGGAAACCTGGCAAAGATCCATCTAAATCCACCAGTTACAGACCAATAGCACTAACATCTAATATATGTAAGATAATGGAAAGGATGATAACAGAAAGATTTTCAAATACGCTTGAGAAGAGAGGAATGCTGGCAAGTTTTCAGAGTGGTTTTAGGAAGGGTAGGAACACCATGGACCCAGAGACTGATATTAGAAAAGGCCCAGGCAAATAAAGAGTCAGTGATTGCAGTGTTTTTTTTACATAGAAAAGGCCTATGACATGATGTGGAAGGAAGGTTTGCTAATCAAGATGCACAACATGGGAATTGGTGGGAGAGTTTATAACTGGGTAAAGGATTTTCTGTTTGGAAGGAAAATTTAAGTACGGATTGGGTCAGATGTGTCAAACCAATACTTAGTTGATAATGGTACACCTCAAGGTAGTGTGATTAGCCCGCTACTCTTCATCATTATGATAAATGACATATTCATAAAGGTACCAGTAGATATAGGTAGGTCTCTCTTTGCTGACGATGGGGCATTGTGGAAGAAAGGAAGGAACATGGAACATGCAGTCAGGAAAGTGCAAGAAGCAATTGATGAGGTGGTGGAGTGGGGATATAATTGGGGGTTTAGGTTCTCAGTGGATAAAACAAACGGTCTTCTTCACTAGGAAAAGAATCAAATATGGGATGAAGCTAACGATGTATGGGAAAGGCTTAGAAAGGGTTGGAACATTTAAATTTCTGGGGGTTATTTTTGATTCACGGTTAACATGGGCAGACCACATCAGGAGAGTAGAGGAAAAATGCAAAAAAAGTAATAAATGTGATGAGATGTGTGAGTGGTAGGAAATGGGGAGCCAGCTGTTAATCATTGAAAACCATGTATGTGGCCTTGATTAGATCGGTGTTGGATTATGGAAGCATAGCATATGGGTCAGCAGCCAAATCTCTGATTGGTAAATTAGATATGGGTCAGGCGCAGGCATTAAGAGTATGTAGTGGAGCTTTTTAAACATCGGCAATCCCTGCCCTGCAGGTAGAAATGGGAGGAATGCCGCTGGATCTAAGGAGAAAACAACTAATGGCTAACTACTGGGCTAATTTGCAGGGACATGATGATTCTCACCTTGCAAAAGGAGTGTTGCAGGAGGTCTGGGAGAATGGGAGGAGTCAGAAAAATAACTTTGGTCGGGTAGGCAATGATATTGCGAGAGAATTTAATGTGGTTGATATGAGTATAAGCCCCTCTGTGGTTTACCCGGCGGTAGCTCCATGGACACTTGTGTGGCCTGAAGTTGATTGGTATCTGTTACAAGTTAAAAGAAAAGGAAAAGGGACTGAGGATTTGTTAAGTGCGTTTGAACATTGAATAAAACAACTATACAGTGGATATTCTAAAATGTATACGGATGGTTCTAAGAACCCAGAGACAGGAGTGACGGGATTTGGGGTAGCAATACCAGAAAAAGGGGTAGGGGTCAACAGGAGAATATCTGACAGTCTGGGGGTTTACACAGTGGAGATGGTGGCACTGCTGGTGGCACTACGATGGGTGGAAAAGGCAAGACCGGAAAAGGTACTAATATGCTCCGATGCAGCTTCAGTCTTAGCAAGCGTAAGGTCATTTTGTTCATCTAGTCGTCAAGACATTCTGTATGAAGTTTTACAGTCAGTGACACGTGTAACCAGCCAGGGAGGCCAGGTTAAATTCATTTGGGTTTCAGCACATATAGGGGTGAGTGGGAATGAAAGGGCGGACAAGTTGGCGAAGAGGGCGTTGAAGAAAGAAAACGTAGAAAAGAAGGTTACCATCAGCAAGGCGGAGGTCAAGTCCATTAACTGGGGAAATGCAAACCAAATGTGGCAAAATAGGTGGGACAGAGAGGAGAAGGGGAGACATCTATACAACATCCAGAAGAGCGTCAAAGTAACCAGGATAGGGAGTTGGAGCAGGAGAGACGAAACTGTGCTGACAAGGCTATGGCTGGGCCATACTGCTCTCAACCAGACACTAAAGATAATAGGGAAACACCAGACAGGGCTGTGTGAAGCTTGTGGAGAAGAGGAGTCAGTGGAGCACATAGTGGTGAGGTGTAAGGCGTATGAGACACAGAGAGTGGGTATGAGGAAGAGTCTGAATGAATTGGGGGTGCATGAATATACACTGAGGGGATTACTGAGCATGGGTGGGAGAGCACAAGTTAGAGTGCTGCTAGTGTTCTTAAAGAACACGGGTTTTTGTATAGGGTTTGATTGACATGGAGACAGGGATTAATTATTTTTTTTGGGAGGGGGGGTGGGGGGGGGGGTTGTTTCTGGGATAAAGAGCTAGTCTATAGTGTCTGATCCATACTCCGGAGCAGAAGGTGGCGGTAATGCCCCAACTAGATGGATGCCAACCGCCGTAAAACATCAAGAAGAAAAAGAAGATCTCCCACCTCCGAAAGAGCTTGTCACACATCCCGAGGGAGGTTCCAACATGATGTTACTCACTCGGTACAGTAGGCGGCGGCATGCACCCTTAACGTTGCTTTGTAGCCCATTATTCAGTGAAAGGAGAAGAAGACGAAGGTGAAACATGGCGGCGCCGTCCAAGAAAGTGTTCGAGGTCTTCGTGTCTAAAATACCATGGACTACAGCCGGGAGTAAGTCTACGACATGCTTCACAGCAGCATTAGTAGTTGTGTAGCGCGATAGCAGTCTCGTTGTGCTAGGTAGCTAACGCCCTCTGCATGCCACGGGAATGGAGGTCGCATAATGTGAGAAAAATACAACTTACCAGAGTCTTTCTTGAATCACTGAGGGCCCTGAAACATTCAAAATGCATCATACATAGTTTCCGGGTGACTGTACCCTTGTGAAAGAACTGCAGCAGCTCTGAGAATCCAGCGCACAGTAACCTTCACAAAGGCAGCTAGCTAGAGGACTGACTACTAGCTACTCCTCAGACACGCACGCGGCATTCTGCTGCAGAGTTGAAGCACCATTATTTGTTAAGTCAGAAGTTGGAGTGAAACTAGGTTTGTGCTGGAGAACATGACGAGTCCCTGTTTGTTTTGCAGAGGAGATGAGGGAGTACTTTGGGCAGTTTGGCCCCGTGAAGAAGTGTCTTCTTCCCTTTGTAAGTTGTCAGCATTAGAATGACTAAATTACTCTTTTTGACAAAGCTGAACAATGGTGCATACATTGCTTGTGTTTGTGTGTTGCACCAGGATAAAGACACAGGCTTCCACAGAGGCTTCTGCTGGGTAGGCTTCACAACAGAGGAAGGGCTAAACAATGCACTTCAGAAAGACCCACACATGCTGGAGGGAGCCAAGGTAAACTTGCATGACATACACACAAACAATATAAGCAGAGTTAGCTAGATAGTTTCACTTGGCACCATGAAACATAGCAAGTTATGAAGTATGTCCGTGCCATGTCAGTTTCATGTCTGACCTCTGACATTACAGATATTTCTATAGTTCTATAGATTTTTCTGCTAAATGTGTTTCCATTGCTGCCTTCTATTTCGTATTAATTTCTTTTTTTCATGTTTAAGTCTTGCGTTGATAGTTATTTATATATATATATATATATATATATATATATATATATATATGAGAGAGAGAGAGAAACAACAAAAGCTGGCTACTAGCTGCGGCAGCTGAGCCTGCAACCGGAAGTGCCTCTACTAGCTGCCACTGTGCTGTTGAACGGCCTAGCCTCCGCGATGTGTTTCAGAACAATGTTTTGGTCTCTCCTATACCTCTGCTCCGCGCTCAACTCAACTTTTTTTTTCCATACTCAAACATCTCCACGACTTATTGAGTGGCGTAATAATTGCGCGACACAACAAATCGCTAATGAAATTCGTTGCCAGCGCTTTTAATAATTGGATTTTAGCGATTCGTTTTTGCAGCCCTAGTGTGGATCTTTCCTTAGTATTTCCCTTTGTTGTTATTGGCTCTGGAGAGACATCCAAATGATGGGGTTGCCATTCCAAGCGGTTAAGGGCTCAGTGTCTCACAAGGGCATGGCGGCAGTGCCCGGGCTGGGAACTGGAACCTCTCCAGCTACCACTCCTCACACCGAATGTTACAAAATATTCTTCTACAATGATCGCCAGTTAAAATACCGCAACATATGAGAAAATTGAAGCATATGAGGCGATTAAGTATGTTCTTAGACATCATACTAAACATGATACGATTTAATTCTGAAAATATTCATATTATCCTCTATGTATCATATCCTTTTGGATTTCCCTGTTATTTGTTTTCAGCTGCAGGTTCAGAGGAACAGACGTCCATTTGCTGGGCAGAGGTCAAACAGAGACGGTGAACATGACTGAAGCTCTTTGATACTGCTGTGTGGACGAGACTGACATGCTATTGTTATTGACCGGCCCCAGTTCACTGAGGCTGTGTTTGCTCCTGCGGCCTCAGCCGGTTGATATTAGTGGTAAATTTAGACCACATACCGGTAGGATGCAAGTGTGTTCCTCCTTTTTACACCTTCATTGTCTTTGGGTCTGACCATGATTGCCACTGATTTATTGCACTGTGCAGAATGAGTAGTCATTATTGTAAGTTATAGTGTTGTACTTCCTGTAACCATCCTGTCACATACCACAAATCAACAGTAAATAGAAGGTTAATGGCAACTTTATCATTCCATGATCATTCATTCATCTCTAGTGTGAAGCAATAAAACAATGTTGGGCTCCATTGTGTGTTATGTTGTTAAGGAAACACTTTTACCATAGTATTTTATTTAGTATGTTTACTTGAAATTAGATTAGAAAACTGTATTAATCCCCAGTGCACAATAGACAAAAAAACACATTACAAAGAATAAATAACCAGAAAAGGCCATATTTTACATGATTGACATCTGAAAGGTGTTCATTAAAACAATTGAACTGCTGCTGGAACCAAAGTAGAACACTGAGTGCAGGATCTGAGTACTTCTTTAACTACTGCGTTAGGATACTGCCAATGTAAGAATTGTAGCTGGCAGAGCAGGTTAAGTGATTAGCCACCAGAGGGCAAAAAACTCCTGCAGTAGTGGGGGAAGTATTCTATTGGACTGCAACTATTCATCTTAGATTGTGGATTAGTCTGGAGGGGTCCCTGGACATGTACTTTGTGGACTTAGAAAAGGCTTTTGACCATGTCCCTCTGGGCTTTTTGGGGGGGGTTGCTGCAGGAGTATGGGGTGCCAGACCCGTTGCAACGGGCCATCCAGTCTCTGTACGCCTGCAGTAGGAGCTGTGTTTGTAATCTCTATAATTAGTCAGACACGTTCCCGGTGGGTGTTGGCCTCCGCCAGGGCTGCCCGTTATCACCGGTCCTGTTCGTGACTTTCATGGACGGGATATCTAGGCGCAGCCTTGGTGGGCAGAGAACGTCAGGTTCGGGGATCTCGGGATAGCCTCTCTGCTGTTTACAGATGATGTAGTCCTGTTTGCCTCGGACCATGACCGCCTGCATTCACTGGGGCGTCTTTAGGAGACCCCGGGGAAGACCCAGGACACAGAAGGGATTATATCTCCCAGCTGGCCTGGGAATGCCTTGGGATCTCCCAGAATGAGCTGGAAAATGTTGCGGGTGAGATGTAAGCCTGGGTCAGCCTGCTGGACCTGCTGCCATGAGACCTTACCCCGGATAAGGGGATGAAAATGGATGGATGGATTAGTCTACTGTTTATTTTCTAGATTTATTTATTGATTCATGAGAAGTTATATTACACATTTCCCAGAACCCAAAGGGATGCCTTCATAATTATTTGTTTTGTCAAAACAATAGTCTAAACATCAAAAGTCATCACTAAAAGATGTAAAGAATTCAGTCCACTTAAAATGTACAAAAACTGAAGTGTATTTTTAACAAAGCATGTTTTATAAGCAACTGATATCTGAACAAAGTTGAGGTTAAGCTTACTTTGTTCTCAATTACTGTGCTGTAGTAAATGTACTTTACGTTAAACGTTTGTACGTTTAAAAAAACACCACTGGATCTTTTTTTTACCAACTCATCTACCTCACATGAGGGACAGAGACAGTTTTAGCCTAGTAGAAATGACGTGGCCAACATGGGCGGTAGGTTGCCCAGAACTAGTAGAGTAGTGGATTGAAGGTTGCTGCTTTGCGGTAGTGGCTCATGGGTAGAGTGTTTGTCCTGCAACTGCAAGATTTGCATGTCTAAGTGTCCTTGAGCAAGACACTATGCCCAGTTGGTCCCCCAGCGCTGCACAGTAGCCCACTGTTCCTAAATGGCTAAAGATGGGTTAAATACAGAGACCAAATGTCATGTATGTATGTAAAATATGTAGTATGACGAACGCAATACTTCGTCATACCAGATTGTACAAAAGGTCTGGTAAAATTAAAAATCAGAGTCAGAGTAATATCAAATGCAAGCTTGTGCCGTTGTTCCTTCGTGCCTTTCCAGTTTGGGCAGTGTGTTGTGTGTATGGGGTGTTTGAGTGGGTTACATGTAGAAACATTCTGTTTCATTCCACTTCCCCCTTGGAAGATACAAAAAAAGAGATATGTTCTTGTCTTGTCTTATACTATGCACTTTGTAGTAAACTCAATTCTTTAACACTACATGTCATTCACACACTGATGACGAGGGCTACCTGCCCATCAGACACACCTGCTCTACCCCTAGCGCAGTGGTTCTCAAACTTTTTTTGTCAAGCCCCACTTTGGAGGCCCCACCGCCCCTACAAAATTGTAACAAAATGGTCCATGCTGAATTTTTATTAAAAAATAACGACATTTTGTGACTCCTCTATCTGTGCTTTTATTAATAATAGAACAAAGAAAATGTAAGTCACTTTCATGTAAACCAGATTGCTCCATCGGACAAAAACAAATAAAACGTGCAATCACTTTGTTAGAACAATACAAAGTTGTGCAAAAAAAGAACTATTTGGCAAAAATAGCTTATTGTAATAGTCTAACATGTTTTGTACTGAATATCTTTTCAGGATAATAATAAAGTTCAACCTGTGAAAAACTAAATAAAACCAGTTAAAAATATTTGGCAATAAAGAGTTTTACACTGCATTTCTTTTCAAAACAATAACGTGCAACCGGTGCAAAACAAAACTAAATTAGTGCAGATATGAGCCTGCTTTCCACTACAAATCTTTGTAAAACGGGGTTGTAGATTTGATACGGCCACTCTCAATTAATGCTCAAAGGTCTGTATTTTGTTTTGAGAGAGGCAACAGCAGAAAAGCCGATCTCACAGAGGAAGCTCTGCGCGTCATCACAGCCGTCCGGCCGGTGCTGAATCAAACAGCTGCTGGTAGTATCGCTGAAGTATCGCTGGCAGCGGCCGTCATTCAGACGCTGTTGTGCGGCTACGGATGATATTATGAACCCGGACACGGGGGCGTTTGATGGTCCGACATTAGAGGGACTTCCACAAGAAGTTTAAAGCAGAACTAGTGCTTAGTTTAATGGTGGATGGGGGAAATGGTACTGTTTTTACGGAGATGAGCCCCGCCCCCTTCTAGGGGCGCGTAAAACCAGTAGCGAATGACGCAAATTAACCACATAAAGTCGAGCGACTAAACTCACGCGAGTAACACACCATTAGGTCTACAAGTGTGAGTCGCAACTGGCAAAGGATCTGTCGCGGTCGCGCATGCGGAACCGTAACCTGCGTAATTTAAACCACAGATTTGAAAATGCAAAATGCATTCTGGGATATTGGCTGTCTCAAGTACGCACAAGACTCCTCCTATGCATCCCCGGCAAAATGGGCGGATCAAATCACATCTGGGAATTTTCACAATTATTTAAAATAATTTAAAAAAATAAAAAATCTACATTTCCCCAACCCTCTCGCGCCCCACCTGTAATACCTCCGCGCCCCACTAGAGGGCCCCACAGTTTGAGAACCACTGCTTTAGATGCATTTACACTTGTTATGCTCCGAGAAGACGTTTCAGGCCGAACACAGTCCGATAGTGGATTTTCTTAAAGAATACCTAGTTTACTTTATTTCATGCAATACGTGTCTCAGAAACACAAAAATACAATATTCATGATATTCTATGATTCAATAATGAATTTTCTATCACTTTACTGCCTTTAGTTGGATTTACACTTTTTATGCTCCGAAAAGACTTTTCAGGCCGGACATTGTCCAATAGTGGATTTTCTTAAAGAATACCTAGTTTACTTTATTTCATTCAATACGTGTTTCAGAACCACAAGTATACAATATTCATGATATTATATGAACATTCATGATATTCTATGATTCAATAATTAAATTTCTATCACTTTACTGCCTTTAGATCCATTTACATAATTATGACAGGATTTAAATATTTTTTATCACAGTGCAGGAACGGGCTTCCATACTTTGCTGCTCAATGTGTTCTATGTTGGACAGAAGAGAAACGTACTTTCGATCTTTTGTATGTTTGCACATGTAAAAAATTTATATTAAAGCTGACTTTGACTTTGACTTTTTTGACACTATTCTATTATATGAATCCAGACAAACACAGAGTACCATTGTTTAATCATATATACAGTCAGGTCTATAAATATTTGGACATTTCCATTATTTTGGCTCTGTACACCACAACAATGGAGTTGAAATGAAAAAATCAAGATGTGCTTTAAGCTCAGACTTTCAGCTTTAATTTGAGAGTATTTACATCCAAATCAGGTGAACGGTGTAGGAATTACAACAAATTCAAATGTGGCCACCCTCTTTTTAAGGGACCAAAAGTAATTGGACAATTGGCTGCTCAGCTGTTTCAAGTGTTTCACAGTAATAAAAAGAACAAAGGATGAAATATAATACAGATACACGCACATTTCCGTGTACATATATATTTAAAAACATAAATGAATAAATGCGGGCAGCACGGTGGTGTAGTGCCTCCAGCGCTGAACATGTATGTAATACTTAACGATCGATTGTTGACTATTAGTCTCATGTTTAATCTGAAAACATACCATGTGTCGTTGATACTAATAAAGTTTAGTTTATATAACACATATCAAAACCAGTAGTAATACCAGTAGTAGTATTTCATAGGCAGGCAAAAATAACAAATGCTGCAGCGACACACACATTTCTACATGAACATATATATTTATAAACACATATGAATATGAAACACATATGAATAAATCCAAACGTGATCTGTAAACTACAAGTAGGCTATAAATCGCAACTAACAGGAAGTTCTTTTTTCTTTGACTTCCTGTGTATACTTTGAAGTTAGCTGAAAACTGTCCGACTTGACCGCAGTTTCTTGTCAACGCCCCCTGCTGCTGCCGCCTGCTCTCGTCTGGATTCCAGGCGAGGCGCAGCTCTTTCGAACGAGCCTAATAACACGGTACACATCGACCCGCATACACGCCGGCTGCGCATACACGCCGCGCATACACGCCAGCTGCGAGGAGAGCATGAAGGCGAGCTCTCATATGGCAAAGTATCGAGCTAGTGTCGAGAGCAAATCTGAAACTAGCAGCCTTCATATCTTGTGGCACTACGTTACCCAGAATCCTTCGCTTTCAGGTCACAACCACTGAGGTGATCACAAGGAAAGTGAAGACAACACGCGTGTCATCCTGACCAGCGGTACACCGTGTCACACCGGTAAGCACGGCTCCAGTCACAGGAAAAGCTTTCCTTCACTGTGTTCTTTGAAGATTGGAGAGGGGGCTCTGGTGATGTTTAAAAAGTATTAGGTGCAATTTAAGAACATACAGTTGTATCTTCACAAACGAAGACTTTTCAGTGCCACATCTATAAATATAAAATGGCGAACTTGTTTAAAGGTGCATTCCACCAAAGTCAGATTTTTTTTAGTGTCTTCCAACTTTGTGGAAATTAACTCCTTAATTACAAGCATGATACATTTGTCATATCATTTTCCACGTCTTTCAAACATTGACAGTAGTGAAAGACATTTTCACAAAGATGCTTGACAAGAGGCTGTGCTTTTAAGACCAGTCTTCACTGAAATCACGCCTGCAGAGTGGTGTGGTCACAGATATTAGGTTTGTTCGAGAAGAGCCATGTCTTTGCAGACTCGATCGCCGCACAATGCATGTAGCACAATGCATGTAGCACAATGCATGCCAGTTAGATTTGTGTCCAACCTGATCCTGACTTGCTCTGAGGTCATGCACACGTGGTCAATGATAATCTCACGAGAGCGAGGCTGCCATCGATTTTAGAGCCAGGCGCCGCAGTAGCTCTCCACCGACTGCGTTGCCCAGTGCATGGTGGTAGTTGTAATACTTGACGCTCGATTGTTGACTATTAGTCTCATGTTTAATCTGAAAACATATCGTCTGTGGTTGATACTAATAACGTTTATTTATATAACACATATCAAAACCAGTAGTAATGTATTTCACAGGCAGACATAAAAAGAATAAAGAAAGCAGCCACATTTCTACATGAATAAATATTTATAAACACGTGAATAAATCCAAATGTAGTAGACTGCAGTTCGCAACTAACAGGAAGTAGTTTCTTTCTGTGACTTCCGGTATATACTTTATAATCCGCTGAAAACTGTCCGACTTGACCGCAGTTTTTTGTCAACGCCCCCTGCTGCTGCCGCATGCTCTCGTCTGGACTCCAGGACTATTATGATGTAGCGCCGTGACCCACTGAGGTTCAGGTCGACTGTCAGACCAGCACTGCCCTGATGCATAAGCAAATGCCAGGAAAAGTTAGTTTCACAACAAGTACTGTCTTTATTGACAACGTTGCACAACAGCTCCATAAATAGATGTTTTCTCTCGACCGTTCTGTTGTTGGGATATGTGGGATTGTTCTGTTGTTGGGATATATTGGATGGGTTTTGAATGACAAAGTAATTTCATACTTGCTGTTAGTCAATAACAGAACTTTTGAGCCATGTAGTATTATTTTTGGCATGTTAAGTTGTAGAACATGATCGGACATTATATAAAACTCCACTTAACATGGCGACATGGCATGTCTTGAGTCAGCAGCACATGGAGTTTTACCGGTGGCATACCTCTAAGTACCGACCCAGTGGCTTATAAGCCATTTTCTACCGAGATGGATATGATTAGCATAGACGTCAGGGTAAACTAGCATAAACAGCATTATGCCTCTCTGGCAGTGCCCAGCTGCAAGCCCCGCTTCCGCTCAGCCCTTTCGGTCTGAGCCCCCTATGGACCAGGTTCTGGCTTGGCTTATTTTGGAAGGACTCAGCCAGACTTTTCTTAACTGAGGTGGATGGCATCGCTGCATCACTTGTCTTTCAGTTTAATTACAGGCATTCATTATTCAGGATTTTGTTATTCTACAGTATTGCATTCTGTCAAGACAGAACAAATGTATATTTACAGCAGTACTTAACACTTGCCCAGTTCAAGTAAACTCTGTGTTCGGGCAAGAGGAAAGCCTCATTCAGTTGTCCGATCGGGCAAATGAAAAAAATAAAGTTAGGGGCCAATCTTCAATAAATTATATCCAATCAAGAGATTGGCATTAGTGCTTTCTATTCGCCAATCTGATGTAAACAACTAATCTGTATTTACATCCGCAGGATGAGAGCTAATCTTAGCGGGTAAAAGCCTGCTTGTTTAAATAGCAGTGCCACATGTGGAAATTTGGTTATAGGATTTGAAGTTTGTAAACACAACATTCAATGTTAGCCCCTCCTCGGCTCAGCGAGGGCTGGGTGAACTTTTTTGGGATAAAAGAATGCAGTGTGGTGCTATGTCTTTCATATCCTGTCGCTTTGTGAACAGTTGTGAGGATGTTCATTCTTCCTTCCCATAGTTGCTCTGATGGCTGGTCACCTCCTCAAAGTTTCCTCTCTGGCCACGGCAGTGTTGGCCTCCTCTGGGTTTTACCTGTACAACAGACCGCTAAACCTCAACGACCTGAGTATCATCCGCTTTGGACGAGCCGCAGCCACCGTGAGTTACTGCACACCTCTGCCCTGAGGGTTCTTATTTGAGGATTGACGATTAATGTTTTTCACTTGATTTGTTTGTTTGCTATGCTGTCAGTTTTTGCAACCAGGGCCCTGCCTCACAAATTAAGATTAGTGGCTTAAATCAGTGATTTCTGGCGTTAACACTTCCGACCCGGTTTACGCGGATCCGCGTTTTGATGTTTACGTGATGAGACACAGTAGTAGAGCGAACCACCACCCCGGTCTGCCAGTCCATGGGCACTGTTCCCGACCCCCATGCGACAAAGTCCAGCGCCTTCAGCATCTCAGGGCGGATCTCATCCACCCCCGGCGCCTTGCCACCAAGGAGCTTTTTGACTACCTTAGTGTCCTCTGCCGGGGATATGGGTTCATCCACCCCCAAGTGTTCAGGCGCCGCCCCCTGTTCAGGGGACATGTTTACCGGGTTTAGGAGTTCCTCAAAGTGCTCTTTCCACCGCCCGACGATCTGTCTGGGTCAGCAGCCACCCTCCCCCGCTGATAACAGCCTGAGGAAGGCCCTGCTTTCCCCGCCTGAGTCGTCGGATGGTTTGCCAGAACCTCCTTGAGGCCAACCTAAAGTCCTTCTCCATGGCCTCCCCGAACTCCTCCCATGCCCAAGTTTTGGCTTGCAAGGTCTCTCTAGCCGGCTACCCCGCCATCTGATCCAACTCACCATCAGGTGGCGATCAGTTGACAGCTCTGCTCCTCTCTTCACGTCCACGTCCATGTCCATGTGTCCTTGCGCAAGACACTTAACCCTAATTGCTCAGCGTTGCTGTGTCTACTGTATAGCATGTAAGTCGCTTTGGATAAAAGCGTCAGCTAAATGAAATGTAATGTAACTCTCTTTCTCTCTGGCCTCTCTGGACTCTCTTTCTGAGGATACCAACAAGTGTACCGTGGACTCTGTCTGAGGAACACAGTAGTAGAGCGTACTGTGGACTCTCTTTCTGAGCAGACACAGTAGAGCGTACTGTGGACTCTGTCTGAGGAGACCCACTAGTAGAGCGTACTCTGGACTCTGTCTGAGATACTGTAGACTAACTGTCTGAGGAGACACAGTAGTAGAGCACAGTTTCACCAGTTTCCAAATGCACCATTTTGATTCTTTAAAGTTTGTCCAAGTCCCACTGAGGTCAGCTGCAGCCAGCCCTAACTTAAATTTACTTTTGCACATTTTCATAATCTTAGTGGTTTTCAAAGAAAGGTGTACCTGTTGAGTTATTTTCATGTCACTACTCTGTTGTCTGCAGACGGTGATCATCAGTTTGGACTATCTGACTGCTTTCAAACATGTGGAAAACGACACAGAGGAGTACTGGGCCCTCACATCCAAGGTAGGAGAACACTTTGTCATAAAGGCCGGGACATTTGCACTCAAACAACAGCAAGGTGAAAGAAAATGTGCTGGACTGCACAAACTCCAGTTCTAAGAGCTCACTAGGGATTTCATTTGTATAGCCCATTATCTCACATTTTCCTCACAGGGCTTAACAAGCTAAACGACATTAGACATCCTCCCCCATTAGACATCTCCCCCCCCCCCCCCCCCCCTCACCCCCGTACGAATTGAGTGACCAACAAGGCTAAGGCTGGCATCTGAAAGTACCAAACTAAACTCCAAGCTGTAAAGGACTGAGAGCTGAATGCAGAGGGATTTTTATGACACTTGTTTCTGGTCACTAGCACAACATGTTGAACCAATCAGTTTAGACGAGGCGTGCTTTTAGAGAGGAGCCTGTCACTTGATGCATGGTTATGCCTCCTATGTGACCTCTGTAGTTGAAAACTATTCAAGTACTGTTTGGGGGCAGGGGAGGCATACTAAAATAGTTTTTAAAGTATTTCTCCAAACATAGAATGACATTCTATGTTTCTATAGCTGTATAGTATTTATGTATTATTTATTGTGATACTTTATTAAAAGGTATAATAGGCACAATAGTGTTTCCCTTTCTCACTAAGATACAGGCTAGATGTGAAGTACACAATTATTCCTGGTGGGAAAGTAGTTTCTATATCTGTATAGTATTTATGTATTATTTATTGTGATACTTTATTAAAAGGTATAATAGGCACAATAGTGTTTCCCTTTCTCACTAAGATACAGGCTAGATGTGAAGTACACAATTATTCCTGGTGGGAAAGTAGATTTGTTTAGTTTCTTGCAGTAGTGTCCCACCGATCAGACCAAGACCCCAGGAGAGAGTTTAATTTGGTTTTAGCTCTTGAGTATAAAATAGAGTTCGCTCAAACATTTTGAGGTGTTGCTGTCCAGTTGTGTTGGTTATCAGTGAAGTGTATGAACTACTCTACAGAGTGAAGTCTCTTTCCACAGAGACAAACAGAGTGGCAGCTGACTCATGAACAGTTCCTGAATGGGTTGACGGCATCAGCAGATCTGCGTTATACACATGTGGTATTTAACATGTCTATGATAATCTGCTCACGGGGCATTCATCTCACCACATCTCACTGCCTCTCGTTCTCCGGCAAACGTTATCAGCAGAAACACTGATTCTTAATTCAACTACCAAGTAGAAGAGCGATATGCGGAGCGGTTCACCATACACACAAACACGCATCACAAGCAACGCAGAGTGCTACTGCGCTAATTTTATTAATCACACAGATTAATGTTTTCATTGAATGTGCCACATATGTTGCACTCTACAGCCCTGTTTTTAGAGCTGCCTGCTGCAGCTGAACACCTGTTTGATGTGAGCACTGAGGATACACTGAAACTTTAAGGTTTGAGACCTGAAAATCAAAACAGGGATTGAGATTAACATCTAATAGACATGAGACAGTCAGCAGCATACATATTGCTTGAACATCAAATTGCATTATTATTCATAGTTAAATTCGCCAAACAGGATTATATTTGTATTGAAAATCCCATTAGTAGGATCAAGGTAATAACCGTAAATGTCAGCTGGTATGCAGTGAGTGATTTGTGCTGGCGTTTGTTAAAAGGCACCGCTCAGTCAGGAAACTGCAGCTTAAAGGTCAGAGACCACCTGCTCCCACTAAAGGTGCACAGAGATCTCTTCTCCAGCCAGAGCGCTCCAATGAACCTTGAAGAGCATGGTTTAGCATGGCTGGCCGTATGTATGAGAGAGAGAGAGAGAGAGACTTTGTCCTGCACTGTATATATCAGAACAACAAGAATCAATAAAGTTCAACTACCAAGTGCTATCAATAAGAGCCATTTCAGTGCTACTAAAGTTATCTACGGGTCTACTACCCTTTTTCAAGGTATAGTCGAAAAATATGTGTTTTTAGTTTGCGACGGAAGTTATAGCTATTTTAAAATTTAGTTGTTTATCACAAATACACTACATGTATTATAATTATTTTTCCCCATTAGCTTATTTTGTCATTGCACAGCTCCTGTATTTGTCTGTTCCAGTGCAGCTTGTTTTAATGAGAGCTCTTATCCAATCAGATTTCACCTCTATGTCTCTATGGAAGAAGAGCGGCCCTTCTAGGTAGACTTTGCAGATTAAAGTTGTTGATAGTTTTATAATAATGTGTAATATTAAGTATTGTGTTTAGATTGTTTTATGCGTAACAGTACAACTGCAATTTATCCCATGAGGGCACATTTAACATTAACATTTATCACCTGTCGGTGTGACATATGGACAGGAGAGCAGGCCCATAATACACAGTTAGTAGTCAGCCCGACGAGAGAGTTTAATGTGAGAGGTCACTGGTCAAAAGGGAACATCGGAACTGCTCTTTTGTGTACAGCTGCAGTTGTTAATTATAAACAAGCCACAGGATATAAGCCACTGTTGCTGCTGCTACTGCTGAGCCAACGTAGCTAGCTGCGCCGCTGTAGCCGTTGTGGCGGTGGCCGCCACCGCGCCGGTACACCGTGCTGGTACGCGGCCGCGTCCCGGTACCCGGTAGGTCCGATATGTATACGATATCAGATGGCACAGAAGACCCAGGGAGAAAATGCACGGGCCGCCACTGATATATGTGTGTGTGTATATATATATATGTGTATATATATATGTATATATATATATATATATATATATATATATATATATATATGTATATGTATATATATATGTATATGTATATATATATGTATATAAATGTATGCATATATACAGTGGGTACGGAAAGTATTCAGACCCCTTTAGATTTTTCACTCTTTGTTTCATTGCAGCCATTTGCTAAAATCAAAAAAGTTCATTTTATTTCTCATTAATGTACACTCAGCACCCCATCTTGACAGAAAAAAACAGAAATGTAGAAATTTTTGCAAATTTATTAAAAAAGAAAAACTGAAATATCACATGGTCATAAGTATTCAGACCCTTTGCTCAGTATTGAGTAGAAGCACCCTTTTGAGCTAGTACAGCCATGAGTCTTCTTGGGAATGATGCAACAAGTTTGTCACACCTGGATTTGGGGATCCTCTGCCATTCTTCCTTGCAGATCCTCTCCAGTTCCGTCAGGTTGGATGGTGAACGTTGGTGGACAGCCATTTTCAGGTCTCTCCAGAGATGCTCAATTGGGTTTAGGTCAGGGCTCTGGCTGGGCCAGTCAAGAATGGTCACAGAGTTGTTCCGAAGCCACTCCTTTGTTATTTTAGCTGTGTGCTTAGGGTCATTGTCTTGTTGGAAGGTGAACCTTCGGCCCAGTCTGAGGTCCAGAGCACTCTGGAAGAGGTTTTCTTCCAGGATATCTCTGTACTTGGCCGCATTCATCTTTCCTTCAATTGCAACCAGTCGTCCTGTCCCTGCAGCTGAAAAACACCCCCACAGCATGATGCTGCCACCACCATGTTTCACTGTTGGGATTGTATTGGGCAGGTGATGAGCAGTGCCTGGTTTTCTCCACACATACCTCTTAGAATTAACGCCAAAAAGTTCAATCTTGGTCTCATCAGACCAGAGAATCTTATTTCTCATAGTCTGGGAGTCCTTCATGTGTTTTTTGGCAAACTCTATGCGGGCTTTTATATGTCTTGCACTGAGGAGAGGCTTCCGTCGGGCCACTCTGCCATAAAGCCCCGACTGGTGGAGGGTTGCAGTGATAGTTGACTTTGTGGAACTTTCTCCCATCTCCCTACTGCATCTCTGGAGCTCAGCCACAGTGATCTTTGGGTTCTTCTTTACCTCTCTCACCAAGGCTCTTCTCCCACGATTGCTCAGTTTGGCTGGACGGCCAGGTCTAGGAAGAGTTCTCGTCGTCCCAAACTTCTTCCATTTAAGGATTATGGAGGCCACTGTGCTTTTAGGAACCTTGAGTGCTGCAGAAATTCTTTTGTAACCTTGGCCAGATCTGTGCCTTGCCACAATTCTGTCTCTGAGCTCCTTGGGCAGTTCCTTTGACCTCATGATTCTCATTTGCTCTGACATGCACTGTGAGCTGTAAGGTCTTATATAGACAGGTGTGTGCCTTTCCTAATCAAGTCCAATCAGTTTATTTAAACACAGCTGGACTCCAATGAAGGAATAGAACCATCTCAAGAAGGATCAGAAGAAATGGACAGCATATGAGTTAAATATGAGTGTCACAGCAAAGGGTCTGAATACTTATGACCATGTGATATTTCAGTTTTTCTTTTTTAATAAATTTGCAAAAATTTCTACATTTCTGTTTTTTTCTGTCAAGATGGGGTGCTGAGTGTACATTAATGAGAAATAAAATGAACTTTTTTGATTTTAGCAAATGGCTGCAATGAAACAAAGAGTGAAAAATCTAAAGGGGTCTGAATACTTTCCGTACCCACTGTATATATATGTATATGTATATGTATGTATATGTATATGTATATATATGTATATGTATATGTATATATGTATATATATGTATATGTATATATATGTATATGTATATGTATATATATGTATATGTATGTATGCATATATGTATGCATGTATGCATATATGTATGCATATATGTATGCATATATATATGTATGTATGTATATATGTATGCATATATGTATGTATGTATATATGTATGTATATATGTATGCATATATGTATGTATGCATATATGTATGTATGCATATATGTATATATGTATGTATGCATATATGTATGTATGCATATATGTATATATGTATGTATGCATATATGTATGTATGCATATATGTATGTATGTATGTATGTATGTGTACTGCTGTGTGTGTGTGTGTGTGTGTGTGTGTGTATCCTGATTCTGGATATACTCACGTTCCCTTCACTAGAGTCAACGAGGGTTTCTCGATATTGCTGCACCAAGCAATCGTCCAGATCCCTCTACAATAGTTGTGAAAAGGGTGTAAAATAAATATTTGGCTGTGTTGAAATTGTGGCGGGCCACCACAAATACATCAATGTATGGGAAACACTAGTGCGTTTGTGTCACCAGGGGCTACATTTGATTGCACAGTAAATGAGCTCTTGGTTGTGCATCTCATCTTCCTTGTCGCCCTGTGTTCATCCCTTCACTGAGCTGATATTCAGCCACTCTTGAAGAGCTTCACTCAAAAGCCACTTAAGCAGCCGACTGGCTTCAAAGCTCATCAAAGGCTGCCCCGAGTGAACCGAGGGGCCATTCACAGCCAATTAGAACAAGCATGGGAGCACTCTCAAGTCTGCCAAATGAGAGGAGGAACATGCCCTGCAATGAGAGAACAGATGGACTACTTTTTGTCCTCTGTACTAGCTAAGTTCTGCTGGGGAAAATGTAGTAAACACTTGATAACCAGTAAGAACGAGTTGCTGTGTGTGTGTTAGTTTGACAATAGACAGAAAAAGCTTTATCTAAAGGAAGGAAAAAAAGGAAATTAATTCCCCTTTACCTGGAAGTTAACCATGGTAGTTTACGCCACATTGTGTATAGAATTAGGAATTATGGGAGACTCATTTAAATTGTCTTTATTGCACAAAATCACAAATTATTTTTAGAGGGCTTTACATCTGGATATACTGTAACATCCACTGTCCTGGGACCCTCATATCGGTACAGGATCCCCCCCCCCCCCCCCCCAAAAAATGCCCCCACCCAAAAAAAAGGATCCCTCTCCCAGGATGACCAGAAGGGCAATATGTGTACAGAATAAACACTCGCAAATTATTGACATTTTTGTATCTCGCAATGGGCCAATGACATTTGGCCGTTCCCTGAAACAGAGCGTTCTGAGGGAGTCATTTTATATTTCAATGACCATCAAGGCAAATTTGTTAATTTGGTTATAAATTAATTGTTCTAAGTTATTGCAAATTATTTATTTTTTGGGTCTGATGGAGCAGTCTGGTTTACTTGAAAGTGATTTTTCTTTATTCTACTATTTATAAAAGCACAGATGAAATAACAAAATGATGAAAAAGGTTTGAGTACCACTGCTTTAAGTGTTTGTGTCGGTTTCATTGTTGTCCTTTTTATCAGATGTCGGTAACAACCCAAGTAATCTCCTCTGACTGAACTAAAATCCGTACTATGATAATAAAACAGATTTACGTCAGCTGACCTGTTGTAATAACAATGGGTGTTCACAGGAAATGTGGCTCCGCCCACTAACCGTGGCAGCTTCTCATTTTATTTTATAGAATTCTTTAGTCAACAATTGCACATGTACAATTTCATAAAATGTCAATAAGAAACAGAAAAATACATTTAAATGCACTTAAAATGTTTGCGTGCCACAAGGAGGATCTCGGCCTGGCTGGAAAATAGATTGAAACCCTGATATCATATATTTTATACTGCACAAGGGTTCTAATGGAATACAATTACACAGGCATTATTTAAAAGGTAAATAGTCCCTAAAGGTCTTCAGGGCCTTCTTCGGTGTAGGTTGCAGCCTATCAAAGTCTTGGCCTTCAGTCAACCAGCAAACTAGCCTTCTTCTACTTCTTAGAGTAATCACTCTAGCAAGGCAATGATTTTGACTTTTCACTAAAACAAACGGTAGAACTGTGTGACTTGTGAATAGTTAAATCTTATGTGGTAATGACCCTGATGATTGAGCCTAATATTTAAGTCCACTCTTAATACTTGACAGTAAAAAAAACAAAAACACCAGGAGACTAAAAAGAATACTTGCAGCAGTTAGCATCTAACCATCAGCAACCGAGAATGGCAGCAAAGTAGGGAGATAAGATCAACCGTCTTATAACAGGAACTGCATCGACATATAAGTTGCTGCCCATTGCTTATGTTATACATCAGACGCTGTTTCTTTTGTTCACATCAGGCCTCTTTTTCCAGTGATGCTGGCGTGCTTTCTGAAATCACAGACTGGGAAAGCAATATGCTGAGATTCACTGTTTGTTTTACTGTGAACCAGCAAATCCAACGCAACCGTGGATCTTCTTTGCGACAGTGTTGCGGTGTGAAAGGGCCTTTTGTCTTTCCACATGCCTGCTGCAGTCCAGTGCTGATGTGGCAGATTAAAAGACAAAAGAATGAGAAAATGATATGCACATAAATAAAATCCAAACAAGAGCAAAACATGAGCGGGTACTGGGTGATGGAGATAGGTCCTTATCTCTGGATTGATCATGCAATCCTAACTGCCTCATGTCTATCTTGCCATTTTCTCCCTCCTTCTCGCCCCCTTTCGGGGAGTTTAGGCTTCTCCACTATTAACATCTCATTACAAGCCATGCAAACATATGATTGGGAAATTAAATGTTCCTTCTTGGCTCACATGAATAATGCATGTTGGCCCCAGCGAAGCCTATAGGCAAGGTTAGAAGGTTGAGGGTTGTGTGCTGCAAATATAGAGATTTAAATGCTACTATCTATCTAAATTCAATAATGAGCGTGTCAATTCGGTCTCTCATTAATTCAGACGGAACCCCCCCTCCCCCCAACCTCCCCACCCCTCAAATGTGTATCTTCTCATGTTTAGGTTATTGGTAGATCTTTTCTACATATATTTCCCTACCAATGTGCATTGCATGCCTGTCAATCTCCCTAGCGCTATCCACTTAGGTGATGCAGTGCCCTCTTGGTACTTGATCTGTAATTTGCGAGTTCATGCCAGCTAGCTGTTTGTACCTGAGGGGCTAGAAGGGCCAGTACCAGGGTAACATGTCAAAATCTTAATATTTTGCACATCTCTCGCTGAGTAGCTAGCCAGTGACATAAACTATAGCAGTGGTTCTCAACTGGTCTGGCTGCGGGACCCACCATCACCCCTGAATGACAAGCCGCGACCCAAATCGAGGAAAATGTTAAACTTCTCAAATTGATATAATGAAAAGATGGTTCAGTTTGAACCTGAGATAGTACAGAATATCACTAGTTCCCATAAACCATAAAGTGCATCTTAAGGACACAAAGTATTACAACATGCATAACAATTCAGTAACTTCAGCCTTACAGCTTTTATGCACGAACATGAAAAAAAGTCAAACTACTGAGAAGCAGTTTCAAAAAGACTAAAATTATGTAACTTTAGCTGAGATTATCCACTCACTGAATCTATGACCAACGCTGCACTGTGGAAAACATTCAGTGTCTTAAGGAGCAGCTTTTATCCACAAACTCAATAAATTAAACAAAAATATTCAAGTATACAACATTAACTTTTCTTCTGATTGCCTTATCAGTAGCTAAATACTGAAATACATGACACATCATCACATCAACCTGAGGTGTAACACTGAGGAATTCTTAATGGGAGAACTGTGGATGTTTGCTCCTGATAAGAATCTCAAAGTCTGGAGTTCTACTGCGTTCACACCAGAAGCGCTGCTAGTAGATTACATGCAAAGTCAATGCACGGATGCGTATGGATGCGAGTGACGCGCATTCATTCACGGATAATATTATACCCACTTCTGGGTTGCGACCCACCAGTTGAGAATCACTGAACTATAATACCAGCATGAAGAGACACGCTTATACCAACCACAGATCTGCCTTCCTGCCTTCTTTCCTTTCCTTCTGATCTGGGGAAGATCTCTGTTCGTTCCAAATACATTTCATCCATCCCGGGGACAATGATAATATTAAGCCCTTTGAAAAATCTCTGTTTGTTTACACATTCAAGGAATTTGTCTTGGTGGGAGGTGCATAACATTTAACAAATATTTAACAATAAACAGAGTGCAATAAATGTGAATCAGTGGATGAATATTTACAATGAACAGTAGAATCAAATTTAAAAAGTAAAAAAAAAAAAAGAATTACAAAAAAAAAGGATAAAGTGTGAAAGTGACAAGTGTATTTATATATGAGGCATGGGGGTGTGTGCAGGGGAGTGTCCAGTGGGAAAATGTCTGGGGGGTGACAATCAGTCAGTGGGGGACCCAGGATGGACTCGATTATGGCAGTGTAGAAGTGCACCATCATTGTCTTTGGCAGGTTGAATTTCCTCAGCTGCCTCAGGAAGAACATCCTCTGCTGAGCCTTCTTAGAGATGGAGCTGATGTTTAGCTCCCACTTGAGCTCCTGGGTAATGATGGAGCCCAGGAATCGGAAGGACTCCACAGCGTCAACGGGGGAGTCACACGGTGAGAGGGGATGGTGGGGATGCAATCTTTCTGAAGTCCACAACCATCTCCACTGTCTTCAGAGCGTTGGTCTCCAGGTTGTTTTGGCTGCACCAGGTCACCAGGTGGTCAGTCTCTCAGCTGTATAGCAGAACTTCTGAAAATTGGAGGGGAAATCTCTGGCCAATCATAGGGTGAGTTGCCCTTGTGAATCGCAAGGGCAACTAAAATAAATAATTACATACTGTATAATGTAGACAATTAAAAATAAATAAAAAGTAATTTATTTTAATACTTTAAACATTTTAAATACATATTTTACATTTTACTAAAACAAATGTTTTGTAAACAACACATTTTTTTCATGGTATTCCTGAACATAAAACATTTTTAATTTTGAATATGACAGTTTAAACATGTTTTAAAGTAATTAGACTGTAAACTGTAAAATTCAAGCGCTGGAAGCAATATAATATTCAAGTAAAGGATTAAATGTATAAAAACAATTTGAACTGGAAAAATGCAATTTCAAACAATAAAATGTCTATGACTGACTTTATTGTTACTGTATTGAACTGGAATCCTCTTCCTTGGTGGCAGTCTTCTCCATGAACGGGAGTCTCTTCCTGAACTGGAGTCAATCCCTGAAGTGGAGGCTCTTCTGAACTGGTCTTCTTCCTGGGCTGGAGTCCTCTTCCCTGCAGTGGAAGGACAGAGAGACATTGGTTACCGATTACCATTAGAAATGCTACAATATGTTTCTACTACAGACAACTCTACATAAAAGGGAAAAGGCTCCCACGTTCTGTGTAAACGTGAATAGGAGCTAGATAAACCTGAACTCTATAATACCCTGATGTCTTTATGCAGAATATTCAAGGTAAAATTAGTTAACAATCTCACCTGGTATCAGTTGTTTCTGGTGTCAGTCGATGAAGTCCCTGATGAATGATGCCACGTGGATTGAGGGAATCGTTCTTTCTTTTGACAGTCCTGCTGAACTCCAGTTCAGCAGTGCACTCCGCTCTGGATTAATCCTTACAAAAATATGTAATTACAGGAAGACATCATACATTAATTACCTCAGCCAAGGAGAAAAACTTGGTTTCAGTGATAGTTCTGATTACAGCTGTGCTGCCGCATGTCGACTTTCCCTGTCGCTCTCCAAAATAAAATAAAAATAAATTCAGAAACACATTGGGCCTCATTCTCGAACATTTTCTGAAGTGTCTTCTGAAAAGTTTTCTTACAGGCTTTGGAAGACCAACGTCAGAAAAGATCTCCGCCTGATTCATGAACACCTGATATGGGTTCTTACACAGCCGAAGTGTTCTCACCCCCGAATGAGGATTCTTACATTGAACTCCCGATCTCGTGCACCTGGATTTGCATACAGAAACCCTCAAGCTCCTTATAAGGACATGCAACTTAAGAGATGTGTTCACAATCAACAGACTCCAAAGGCAACGCAAAAGACTGATTTAAAATCATGTCAAAGCGGAAAGCGAGCACCGGTCGAGTAAACTGAGACCTAACTTCACTGGTGCAGAGGTGTTTAGCATCTTGGAATTCTGGTCTAAGTTCAGAACGAATCCCAGATGAGAAAACTTTCATGAATGCTTAATTTGTCCCGAAAACCGCGTTAAGTGGGGTTCAGAAGGAAGGTCTTCCTAATGCTGTGTTTACGCCGCGTTTGGTGTGAATGCAACATAACTGCGTTCGAGAATGAGGCCCATTATGCCTGATTGACATTTGCAAAGTGTGGATGTGGAGATGGCTGATATCAAAATGACATAGAGCTGAAAGCCAGGTCAAGGGACAGTGACTTGTGGGGACTCAGCAGAGAGAAGTTTCCTCTCCTCAGCGCATGTGCACTAAAAGTGAGTGCCTACTTTGGATAAACTTACCTCTGGTGATTTTCATCTGTGAAAATGCCATTTCAAATCAAAGTACAGGAGCCGGCTTACTAACAGACACCTCACAGACTGCCTCAGACTGCCTGTGCTTATGAGCCGAACTACAAGGCTCACAGACAGTGTTAGACATTAGTTGCACTGACTGAGAATGTTGTCAGTGTTGTGCTGTAACTTCAGTTGATAAATACAACATTGGTAGTTCACCCAGCTGCTCATTGCAAAGGTGTTTTTTCTTGTTCATATTGTGTGCGGTTAACACATAATTTATTTTTTATGTTGCACTGAAATTAATTGAAGTTAAGTTATTTAGTCCTTGGTCACATCAATTTTAAAGCTGGACCATAGTGTTTGATTTCATTCAATTAGGCCAAATAAAAAGCCTCAAGTTGTAAGTACAGTTTGGTCTTTTTCTCTCAATGCCTCAATAGGTAGATCTTGCCTGTCACCAAGGCAGAGGTCAGGGATCTTGGGTTTAAAAAGGTTGGTGACCGTGGGGAGTTTACATTTAATTACATTACATTTAATTTAGCTGACACTTTTATCCATAGCAACTTACAATAAGTGCATTCAACCATGAGTACAAACTCAGAACAACAAGAACCAAGAAAGTACAATTTCTTCAAGAAAGCCAAACTACAAAATGCTATAAGTAAGTGCTACTGAAGTTTTATTTTTTTATTATTTCTTTATTGAAGGTATAGTTGGAAGAGATATGTCTGGAATATGTAGAGACTTTCTGCTGTCCTGATGTCAATGGGGAGCTCATTCCACCATTGAGGAGCCAGGACAGCAAACAGTGAGTGTTTAGCGCGTAGTGACGAGGCTACAAGCTGATTGGTAGATGCCAAGTGGAGCAAATGTTTTAATACAAATGCTGCAGCCACCGGTAAACAGTGAAGGAAGTGGAGTGGTGTGCGTTAATTTAGGTTAAAGACCAGTCGAGCTGCTGCATTCTGGATGAGCTGCAGATGGCACCAGCAAGTGGACCGGCCAGGAGGGAGTTACAGTAGTCAAGTCATGAGATGATCAAAGCCTGGACCAGAACCTGTTAGTTCAATTTGTATGTGCGTCTCCTGATTGTTCATTCCCTTCACCTGTCCTCCGTCACTCCCCTGCTTCCCGTGTGTCTCCTGATTGTTCATGCTCAACACCTGTGTTTCCCTTCTCATATGTATATATACTCCCCTGCTTTCCCTTGTCCCCTGCCAGATTGTTGTTGTATGCCCTGTGTGCTACAGCCTAGTGATCAAGCGGTTTGTCTTAGTTGTAATTCTAGTTGTATCTGCCTGTCCTGACTGAAAGATTCTGTTCGTTATCCCGGCCAGTTCGTGGGAGGAATGCTCAGAATGCAAATGAGTGCAATTAAAAGATTTAATAGAAGATGATGACAAAACAGTTATACATCGAGGCCTTCTCCTTTCCTGCAGATTCACAGACTGTCCCCCAGTTACCTGTCGCCTCTGCGTTCGAAGAGAATAGGCCGTTCTGTTTCGCACTGTTAGTTTAAATACTTTTCAGTCACGGAGCTTAAGGACCTCTCATTGGTTAGTTCCCTTCCCTTATTCTAACCCCTTTCTTAACATCCTGATTGTCCATAGGTCCAGTTGTTTTCAGAGAAGGCGGAGGCTCTTTTCCTCTAGGGACAAAGGAATTGTCTATCTTCAAAACATCTCCATGCGCGCGTCCTTCCAGTCCCAATTGTCTCAATGTCTCACTCCGCCTTCCCTAGCAACAAATTGAAGGAATTACTTATTCTTAAAGAGACAGTCCCACATTCCTAACTCCTATAGAATCATTATATAAAAAAACATTCACACCTAAACATTAAACAATATGACATACAGTGACTTTCTTAATACATACAATTACACATCCTTCATAATGTCCCTCATTATTTATCATATCCTTCTTATGCATTGTAATGTACACTTAAACAATCCTTTATTACACATGTACAGGCAATTTTAGGCTCACTAATCTATTAGAACTTAACATGACCTTGCCTGTATTTGATCCTGTATTCCCTGCCTACCCTTTTGTATCTGTTTTTGTGCACTGAAGTAAAGGACCCTTTTTGATTTTCTGATGGGTTGAGAGTGGGTTTCTTCAGGAGAGGGTTAACTCTTGCCTCCTTCAGAGAGTTAGGGAAACAGCCAGTTGAGAGGGAGGTGTTAATAAGATGGGTGAGAAAGGGAAGAAGGTCAGGAGCAATAGACTGGAGAATGTGAGATGGGGTCAAGGGGGCAGGTGGTTGGGTGGGCAGAGGTTACCAAGGTAAGCGAAGTAGAAGAAGATGAAGTTGATGGAAATGTAGTTATAGAAGATGGATTAGTAAATGAGCGTATGTCCTCTATCTTTTTTTATAAAATAGTTGACAAAGTGGCTTGGTAGAAGGAGGTTGGAGAAGATAGAAAATAGTTTTTTGGGGTTAGAAAATGAGGATTCAATTCTGGTTTGGTATAAATAGCTTTTGGCTGCATAAATAGAGACAAAGGAGGAAAGAAGAGATAAGCAGGTTGTTAGCGTGTTTAGATTTTCGCCATTTCATTTCTGATGCTTGCATAGTGGCTCTCTTGGTGCACACCGAGTCAGACAACAACGGAGCCAGAGTGGACTTGCAGACCTGTTGTATGTATGTATGTATGTATGTATGTATACAGTATATTTAAAAAAATAAAATAAAAATAGTAACTGATATTGATATATTAACTGTATTGATAAATAACTGAACCAGAGCAGCCAGAGGTTGTTTTAATTGTAGAGTTTCCATTAGTATGTTGCATACTGGTAACATACATGCACACATGTACAGGATGTGACAAGCGTTAACTTTAGACTAGACTATGCAACGAGAAAACACTTACTGCTGGGTAGTTGAAAATTGTAATGTGCAAAGGAGCTACTACATTTACTCTTACCACTCGCAGCTTATTAAAACCAAACAATTTACTGCTTTTTATAAAGAGATGGGACAATATTGAGCAAGATTGACCCTCAACAACAGTCCCTGTTTCTTATGTGCCCCAAGGGTATGCCCCTGTTGCTGGGGTTTCCACTGGCTGCATTTGAGTCCTTACACAGCCACTAACTGAAGGCGAAGTCGTTAGCAGCAAAGTTTTGCGAGATCTGTAAAATTGACATCTTTTGACATTTCTTTATTTTCTTTTCAACTTTTTTATTTTCCTCCATGTACCTTCCTGGGCTCCGTACCCTATCTACATGGTTCGGATACATTTTTCATTATCTCTCAGATATGTGAATCTAACCAAACATTTGACACGGAATGAAGAAGGCATGCAGATGAGGAAATTATCATTACTGTCAAATAAACGTGGTGCACTAAATATTACAATAGTTTCTCTGAAATATAGCAGAGTAATATGTAAAGTCTAAAAAGTGAAAGTAAAACACTATACTTAAGTAAAGTGGCAGTAGTAAAAGCACTTACTTTGCACATGTAACCAGCAATCTGAAACGTGCTGAAGTGAATTCTCCACATTCTTTTAGACTGGGTGCACTTCACCTTTCCACCAGCTGATGCCAGCATTGACCACATCCTTGTGTAGTACATCAGCAGTGGCAGTGTACTCAGCTTAGTGGCCACCACCCCTTCAGCCCCAGCTCTTCTGAGGGACCCGCTATGTAAATACTGAGGTGGGGCTAAATAACTGCTGACCTTGACAAGCTCCTGGTAGCTTATCAGCCAAACAAGTCTGAGGTGGGAAAATCCTACAGGGAATGGAGAGCAGGGAACATTTATCATTTGCTTCCCAGCTGCCTGCTGTGGTTAGATCATCGCTGACAAGCAGAGCCCCAACAGCAGCAGCAATCCTCCATTTGCCACTGATGCTGTCATTGTGCCACCCAGTGCAAAGGAGTCTAACAGCAGCTGGCACAGCGCCTCAGAGACTGACATTTGACTGTTGTGCGTTGTACTAAAAAAATGACAAGTCATAAAACCTAAACAGCAGCTTTTATTTTTCAGTCTGCAACTATAACATTATTATAGTCCATATAGCTCATTTAAAATGTTTAGCTGTCTAATTGTTCTTTAGTCTGTTTCTGTTTGAAATTGTAACCACTTCTTCAACAATTTCCTGAGTTCCTGAATGCAGCGTGGATCACATTTACCCATAAAAACAGCCAGACAGACTGAGTGGGGATGTGAACTATCTGGGGTGTGTGTGTTGTATGACCACTTTGAGTTGTATGTGCACTGAAAATCTCCAAAACCAATTGTAGGCGCCTCAGTCCTACATTTGAACATACACACAGACACACACTTTACAAAAATACAACACTCAAAATAATGATGTTCATCATATCTGATGTGTATTGGTTTTGCAGCTGCTGACATGCATGCACTGCCAGTTGTTGTACCATCACAGAAGCGCAGTGAGAGCTTACGTGAATGCTCGGCATTGAGAGATAAGAAATAGCTTGTATTTTTCCCACCTTGTTGTAATACTGTGTTGAAATAAATGCCAATTTGAATACGTGAAGCAGCAGAGAGGCCCGAGCTGAGCCTCAGTGTATTTAGATAGCACACCTTGTGTATGTTGTAATGAATGCTGGAGGCTTTCTTTTGAATGGCTTTGTTAACTGCTCAGGCTTCGCCGCTGTATTACTTGTCGACCAGGCCTATTGACTACACAGGCTTCAATGTGCACACACAGCCCCCCCTCCCCGGTGACAGGCGGCTAGATGAGCCCCAGTGAGCTGAGTAACGAGCTAATCATGAGCATCCCAGTAATAAATAGGCCTTGTTCATAGTCCACTAATCCCAGTCATTTAGCCCTGGTGTGGCAGAAGAAATCAATTACTGCAGCTGGGCTCCCAGTATTCCCAGTATAGTACCCTGCTCTCTGCTGTCCAGCTGCATACACCGTTGATTCCTGTTCCACAATATGAAGTATTTGCAAACAGATAATCAAAAAGCAGAACAATCTACATGTTTTGATCTCATGATGTAGATTCAGATGTAGTACTGAGAAGACCTGTCAAGGTTAGTGCTTCTTAATCTGTAACGCTTATGGCTCTGGAGGAACTTTGTCAAGTCTGAGAAAATAATCCTGATGATGTCACTGTGACAGTATTCAAGCAAAATGTAATCCTAAATGACACGTGATGCTTCAGCCATCAAAGTTAGATAAAACAAGTGTGTATCTTCCAAAGTCAGTCTTTTAAATACAAAAATGCTTTTTGTTACCGTTTCTCCACTGCACTTCAACGAGTAGATACTCTCTACTTTTCTAATTTCACTAATGTGTCGTTCACATGGAATCAGGTAGACGGCAAATCAGATATCATTGTAGTGAATAAGAACCATTTTTTTTTTTTTTTTTTAAATCAAAACAAGGACAGTGGGTTTTGTCACAAAACGTCATATTATGATTTTCCAACAGAACTCCTTCCAGGACCTGCAGTTTGTAATCTTTCTCTTATAAAATTACAATTTTAAGAGTAGTTGCACTGAAACAGATGGTAGAAAAGTTGCTGCAATAACAACTAAGCAAATGGAAGGACTCAATTAATGACATCTAAAAAAAACAAGTTATGTATTACATGTATTACAAAAAAAGGTTAAATATCCTGTAAATTTGATTTTCGTTAAAGTGTACGGTCCCTTGTGGGCCCACGCACCGGCTGTGATTACATCATTTTTTGGTGCGTGCGCCACGCGTCGGCTTCACTATGGCGACGAGTGTAAACTAAGCTTTATTTAAGTGCTTGACCATAATGACATATACTGATTTATCATGCATTGGATATTGATGAGTAATAATTGCCCACCCTTAATACTGTCACAATGGTGTAAAGTGATCACAGGTCTATTGTCCAATTAATGAATAATGTTGCAAAAATAATAAATACAATTTAGTTGTGTGCCAACAAGTATTTTATTGGAGCTTATTTAACCCATATGTCTGTCTGCAGTGATGATCTGTGTGGAATTGATTTAACTATTGTGTGTAATCTGCTGGCTTTGAGGCACAATGAGAGAGCACAAAGGGAGGGGAGTAGTGATTCCTAGAAAACAATTTGCCATCTGCTTAATGGCATTGGAAGGCTGTCCGCCGACCTGCCCTACAGGGAACTGGCCCTGGGGCCAATGTTTTAATTACAAACGTAAAGAGCAAGAAGCCAAGCACTGCTTTGAAACAGTACTCATCAAACAATAGCTATTTTTCAAAAGTGCGTAGGCCATTTTTGGATTGAGGCTGCTGATAATATGCCACATTGTTTTCAAAATTGTAAGTCAATTGAAGTTCATTTACCCCTTTTACGTTTCGTCACTTTTCGGCTTTGGCAAGTTGGATAGTCTTCTGATCTCAACGTAATCCATACCAGCCGTGGCAGCTACATGGGTACTGGTTCTTCCAGGGGACTCCGTGGGTGTGTAGAGACCCACAGAGGCTCTCTATGGACAGACTTTGTGACCGTGATAGCAACTGTGCAAGATGCAGTCACGAAACTCTACAGGTGTGTAGTTGAGATTCAAATGAAGGCAGAGTTGGAAGACAGTAATGGTCCGAGCAAGGGCAGCCCTCCGGCACCTGACTCTCTTCAGGCTTGCCTGACCTTCCCCTCGATGTCCCATGTAAGCGCTCCCAGGATGGCAGGTTGCTAGAAGAAAAGCTTGTAGCAGACTGAAGGTAAAGTAGACAGGGCCGAGGATTGTAGGGCGGGAGGACAATGTAAAATAAAAACGGTTAAAGAAAAGGGCCCACTTGGCTTGATGGGCGTTAAGCCCTGTTAAGTTCAAAAACCTTGGGCGATCACGTGAAGAGAAGTCCAGGATTCAATTAGTTATAATTAAATGTATTTAATAAAAAGATGATGATGAACAGAATATAGTTCCCGGCCGAGGGCGTCTCGCTTCAGGGAGTCCACAGGCCACTTACAGTCGTGTTGTAGCAGTTTGCTGTCTGTGCGATTCACGAGAAGGAACGTTTCACCCTGAACAAATGTCTCGATGTTTAGTACTCACATTTGCTGAGCTCAAGGCCTCTCCATTGGTTAGTTTCCCAGTATGCAAAATAACTACCAAAAACATAGCATGCTAATGGCTGAAACGCTTCACAGGGGCGGAGTCCTACTCAGGTAAACAGTCCTTCCCGCTAGTAGCTTTCCTACTTCCGGTGTTTTAAGTCCTACCTCCGCTCTCCTGCGCTACAACAAAATAGTCCTTTTCAAAGCGTGCTTGTTTACAACCCCCCACCACGTGCAACCTCCATTTGTCTATGCCCTCCATCTTTAATTTATTCCATTCACACCTGAACCATTTCAAAGTACCAAAAACCCCACAATGTCTTACTACTATGCCATAATACACATCTTCATAATCTTAATTAATATTCCATATTAATTATTATTATTATCCTTCATAAGTATTGTCATTTAAACATAGACATTCTTTATATACATGTGCAAGTTAAAATAAACTATTACAACTCTATAGCCCCTTGGCAAACCGGATATACTCTAGGTTTTTGTCATGGCTGGCCATGCTGCTTTGCAGGATTCTTGGGGGAGTAGGGGACTGTGCAGAGAACGTGTTGGTAAAGAGCAATGTAGCAACAGGCTACAATGTGAATGTTAACACTAGTTGGATCATTACAGACACTTTTTTTAACAAACCTGGTAGCTGAGTGTGAAGGCTGATCTTTTATCCAGCAGACATTTTTGTCTCGATGTTTGTTATTGTATAGAATCGCTCATTGACTTTATTAATTTGTACGTCATCTTTATTTGCAGCTCATCCATTAGCCTTCAGCAAGCTCAAATTGAATTTGTTGTCACAGTGCAGGACCTTTGCAACGGAATCCATAAACACCAAAATAGACACACTAAAAAATACTTTTTCCTAGTAAAAATAGTACCCTTTTTCTATTTATTCAAACTCAAAAGTTTTGAATCAATAATTGATTCTGAATCAAATTGTGCCACCAATAATTGAAATCAAGATGATTTGTTTATTTCCCATCTTTTTTGCTTCCTCCCGCTCTAGCCTTAGCTTCATTATTCTTTCACCCTCTCTCATCCTCACAACACCCTTCAGAGCAGAAACACACACACACACCCCTGTAGCGTTTTATTTACTGTCCTTGCCAACTGTGTGAGGATGAGTAGAGATACCCAGAGGCATTCTGCAGTGAGCTCTTGTGTCTCTGTGTTGTGCCACAAATTAACCTGTGTGTCCAATTTGCTAGCAGCCCATTTGATTGGACGGCGCATGTGTGGAGATAGTGGGCGGAGGCCAGCATAAGCCTATCACAGAGAAGCGTACCCCTCAGGCTGTCGGCGAGCAGCATTGCCATGGTGATGTCATCCTCAAGCTGTGAGCCCGCCTCTATCAGACAAAGCATACTGATTACTGGAAGAGGGTGGAGAGAGGAGTGATGCCAAATCTGATGATTAGACTACAAGCCGTGGGCAAACTGACACCAAGATTGACTCTGATCAGCATCCACACACATGGCTCTGATGTGACTTTGGGAGTTCTGGCGGTTTGGTTTGAACTGTTGATCAGCCTGAGATGATTAGGCATCATTATTGACTTGGGCGACTGTGGTGAGCAGGGTCGTCCTTCAATCAGAGGATCAGCGGTTCGTTCCCATGCTATGTCGGCCCTAGGTCAATGTGTCCTTGTGAAAGACGCTTAACCCCAAATTGCTCCCATAGCCGCATTCATACACCGTAACATTAATATGTTAGATACTCCTGATGGGCAGTATATGAATTGGTGTGAATGGGTGAATGATGACATGTTTTGTGAAAGCGCTTTGAGTGGTTGAAAGACTAACAAAGTGATCTACAAGTACAGCTCCATCCATACATTTATTGACAAGGATACCTTTTTGTCATTGATTTATTTTGTAATGCTTAGATCACATATGTCAAACTCAAGGCCCGCGGACCAGATGTGGCTTGTGCTTTTATTTTGAAGGTAATTTTGAATGGAGTAGAGTGCGTCTATTCACACTCCTCAGTGCTGCGTTCACAACACACTTTACTTGCATGAGTTTACACACGCACTATTTGTGATAGTTCACTTCATTCCCGACCTTTTTATTATGTTTGTGCATGAAAGCACTGCTGAGTCTGTTAAAAAAGGCTGAAGTTATAAAATTATTATGTGTATTGTATTACTTTGTGTCCTTAAGATGCACTTTGGGGTTTTTAATTGAGTGTAAAAGGAAATATTTCAAACTAGTTTTTTGTGTTGGCATGTGAGATTCTGTACCATTTCAGGCTCAAACTGCACCATCTTTTCATTAAATCCATTTGAGAAGTTGAACATGTTCCTCGCTTTGGATCTCGGGTCATTCAGGGGTGATGGTGCAGCCAGACCAGTAGAACCACTGCCCCAGACCACATGCATGTTCTTATTGGCTAGTTATGTCCTTCTCAACTGTGACAAAAAAAGCTTTGAACAAAGTTAATATAACAACGATTGTTTGATCTTTGTCATTGTTATTTTCTTCTGTTTTAAGTTTGATCTTTGATAGAGTAATGTGTGTTTATATATATATATATACATATATATATATATATATGCATGTACAATATTTTTACACTTGAATAAACAATACAAAGACAGTTATTTAACAATATGTTCGGTAGTAGTTAAATTTATACAGTGTTACAGTTACAACCGGCCCTTTGAGGGCGACCATGATGCTGAAGTGGCCCGCGGTGAAAATGAGTTTGACACCCCTGGCTTAGATACTCAAACAAACCTTCATTTGCATTACAGTGACAAAGTCCTTAGAATGAGACAATTTCTCTGTAATTTGAAATGATTGCCTTTTTAAACATCACCACCATTTCAGTAAACAGCTTAGTTTTTACTGTTTGTTAACAATCTAATCCAAGTTAGTAGTAATAATATTCTATATTTAAAAATATATTCTTAAGTTTGTTCTTAAATTTGGTTTACGTCAGATTCTTAAACTGCATAATAGTTCGTCCTTGTGTTATTATCACTTTTTATTATCTCTTATCCTTTAAAATGTTGTGATGTAGTTGCTCTTTGAACTATACAGATAATGAATGAAGCACAAACTATTTTGCTTCCAGACTACATTCAAAAGTTGTTTGAAATTAATTATAATTACAGGTATGTTTAATACATGTAATTCAAAAAAACATATGGGATAAACACGTATAAAACTGAGGAATTGGTATTATTCAGTATGAAATGTTTGGAATGTTTCTCTCCTTTTAAACCTGGAGTAGTGAAAGGGTGACTGTCTATTGAGATATCCAACGAGATGTATTCTCTAGTAGCGTCAATATGGAATATAGAAGTGCAGAAATAAAAAATGCTTGTGTGCATGTAGTGTTTGTTTATTTTAAAATACCATAATGCTTTGTAAGATAGTGAGAAATAATTATTAAAAGTATTTAAAAATAAATGTATACTAAACATTTATATTTTAATCTTACAACTGTATAATTGACCAAACTGAATAAGCAGTTATTTCGCATTGCCCAGTGTCTCTCTTGGACCTTGAGCAATACACTGTATTTTACTGTTTTTTTTTTACATTACTTAAAAAAGAAAACAAAAACCACTATCTGAACTAATTTTGCTAGTTTAAATAATAATCTACTTTGACTCATTCATTTGCACACAATAGGCAACAATTTGTTTCAATCAAGACTTCACATGTCTGATCAAATGTTTAAATGTTCTAAATGATTTAGCTTGTTCAAAATGTGAAGATTAGAATACATATTGTGTGTGTGTGTGTGTGTGTGTGTATATATATAATGTAGTGTATATATATGTGTGTGTATATATATATAATGTAGTGTATATATATGTGTGTGTATATATATATATATATATAATGTAGTGTATATATATGTATGTATGTATGTGTATATATATATATATAATGTGTGTATATATGTGTGTATATATATATTTATGTATGTTTAATTAGAATCAAGAATTAATTATTAATTCGATTTAGCTTTTTCACACTCCTGAGAACAATCCGTAATCCTAAATCTGAATTTGGTCTCTTTTCCTATGATTCTGACTACAATTTCTCTCTGATTTAATTTCTACTCCAGCATTGTGAGATTAAATTCGAAATTGACTTTATCTCAGTTAATTATCTCAAAAGTATCTTTATCCCCATGTAGTTTTTATTGATTATCTTTCAAAAATAGTTTTCATACAATAGTTTTGTTGTCAAAGCTGTATGTTAGAAATCTAATTTGTATAAATGACTGCAACTTTTTTTGTGATAATGATCTACCAATAAAGCATTTAAGCTTTTACTGTTACACTTCCGTATGGTCAGACATGAATGGCTGATGGTTTTTTATAAAAAGGGTTCCTGCTGCATCTTCAAGCAGAAAGGCTCATCTGGTACTTGTTTCTGCCATTGCTTTGTCATCATTGCCCAGATGACCCTCTGTCATGGTCCAGTGGGAGCGCTTGTGGGTGTGGGTGCGTATATATGCTGGGGGCTATTCATGGTGTGTGTAGATGGGGTTACAGAGGTTAAGGGGAGCTAATTTCACGGCTTTTTATTTGCACTGGTCTCAGGAGATGAGCTATCTATAAGCATTATCGCTTCCAGCTGGTTGTAATGGGACAGACGGGACGGGGTCAGCACAAACACACACCTAAGGCACTTAATCAGAATAGTCTGTCATTTGATTATGTACCTTCCATACATACAGACATCATTTATTTTGTTTGTGTTGTAGTTGTGCTTTTGTTCCGAGCAGTTATTTGCCTGTATAGTTTAATTAGTTAATGTTCCAGCGTACAAAGATATGTTAGACAATAGTGTTTTTTTCCAAATCTTCTGCTTTGTTTCCTGACTTTCCAGACTGCGAACCAGGCATCATCGGTCATCAGACAGACCTCTCAATGTTCCTGGTCTGCTAGACCACACAATGTTATTGAGATTACTTTGATTTTGGTTTTACTTCCTCAGTCCTGAAACATAATTTAGATGATATTATGAAATAATCATAGGATTCACTTCAAAGCTTCTTAGCTTAATTGACAATTTTTCAACATGTGCAAACATACAAAAGAGTTGAAAAAACGTTTCTCTCCTGTCCAACATATAAAGTGAATTCAGATAATAATACTAATAAAGTGCAAAAAAACAACAACAACATATATATTAAGAAAAACTATAATTCTGTATTATAGCAGCATGGGCAGCCCCGCCTTCTTAAGCTCCGCCTCCTTGCAGTCAATGCATGCAGCAAACAATGAGTGCGCTCTGAGCGCGCGCTACTTTGATGAATACTTTTGAATTAAGTATTGATACTAAAAATATGCAAAATCGTATCGCTTTTAACATACGGGGTACCGATGTACCTTTTTAGTGACGATATACCGTGCAACATTAGTCTGTATGCTGTTTCTACCATGACAGTGATGTGGTCAGAGAGGCCTATGTGGGGGTAGGGGTGATGCCTTGTACGCTCCTTTTGTGAGTAGTGTAGACCAGATCAAAAATGTTGTTCCCCTTTGTTGGGAAATCAACATGCTGATGTAGTTTGGGAAGGACAGTCCTAAGGTTAGCATGATTTAAATCTCCAGCGAGGATGGTGAAGCCTTCTGGGTGAGCTGTTTGTTGTTCACTGATGGCCTTGTACATTTCACTCATTTCTGTCACTGTTGTTGGGGGTGGGAGGAATGGGAGGGATGTGTGCTCACCTTAACTCACGCAGTGAAACGCTGCAGGAGAGGGAAACGGGCCGGCGCGCTTGTGCGTCTCCGCAAACTTGGATCTTTTACATCGCTGCCGGGCATATTCATCTCCAACGTCCGCTCACTGGTGTGAAGTGAAGTGCTTTGAGCGGCTGGTCCTGGCACACCTGAAGGACTCCCTCCCACCCACACTGGACCCACTCCAGTTTGCCTACCGCAGCAATAGGAGCATAGACGATGCAGTCTCCTCAGCACTGCACTCTGTGCTCACACACCTGGACAACACCGACACCTACGCGCGATTGCTGTTTGCTGACTTCAGCTCGGCTTTCAACACTGTCATCCCCTCCAAGTTAATCACTAAACTTGGAGACCTGGGCACCAACACCTCCCTCTGCAACTGGATTTTGGACTTTCTGACTAACAGACCTCAACATGTTAGGTCAGGCCATACCTGCTCCACCACCATCTCACTCAGCACCGGTGTGCCACAGGGCTGTGTACTCAGCCCATTCCTCTACTCCCTCTTCACCTACGACTGCAGACCTATGCATGGATCCAACTCCATCATCAAGTTCGCAGACGACACCACGGTGATTGGTCTCATCAGCAACAACGATGAGACAGCCTACAGGGAAGAGGTACAGCACCTGGCCACATGGTGCACCGAAAATAACCTGCTCCTGAACACCAGCAAAACCAAGGAGCTCATCGTGGACTTCAGGAAGGAGAAAAGAAGCAAGCATGCGCCCATCCACATCAATGGGATGGATGTTGAGCGTGTCTCCAGCTTCAAGTTCCTGGGGACCCACATCTCGGAAGACCTGTCTTGGACCACCAACACCTCCAGCCTTGTCAAGAAAGCTCACCAGCGCCTCTTCTTCTTGAGGACACTGAAGAAAAACCATCTGTCTTCAGTCATCCTGGTGAACTTTTACCGCTGTGTGATCGAGAGCATCCTAACCAACTGTGTCACAGTCTGGTATGGGAGCTGCTCTGTTGCGGAGCGCAAGGGACTGCAGCGGGTGGTGAAAACTGCCCAACGCATCACAGGAACTCCACTTCCGGCCATTGAGGAAATCCAGAGGAAACGCTGTCTGCGTCGAGCTCGCAGCATTCTCAAGGACGCCTCCCACCCTGCACACAGACTGTTTTCCCTCCTGCCCTCAGGCAGACGGTTCAGATGCTTCCGGACAAGGACCAGCAAACTGAGGAACAGTTTCTTCCCCAGAGCTGTTTCCTTATTGAACTCTGCCCCATGCTGACACCCCCCACCCCCCCCCCTATTCCCCAACCACCTCCACCCACAAACCCATCTCCTCGTCATCTCCCCCCACTGACCAAAGACTCTACACCTGCACTCAAACACTTTTGAACTGTCTGCACTAAAAACTGAGCATTGCACTAGTCTAGTAACGTTAGGTAATAATAATAATTATTATGCACTATTTAACGTTCACTCAATCTGTATTACTTAACTTATCATATGCCCATTTGCCTTTTGTAAATTATGTTTATAGTTCCTGCTTATAGTCTACCTACATTTAATGCACAAATCAACCTGTATAACATGTACATATTACCGCAATCAATCAATCTGTATATCCCGTACCTATATCACTAACTTATTATCTGTAAAATACTTATTATTATCTGTATATTGGTATTTACTGCTATTGCACTTCTGGTTGGATGCTAAACTGCATTTCGTTGCTCTGTACTTGTACATGTGTAATGACAATAAAGTTGAATCTAATCTAATCTAAAAAAAACTGTGCAACAAACTGGACGAGCTCCAACTGTTGGTGTGAAGAGACGGAGACTTTTCTTCATCCTCCGTTTTGTGCTTCACGGAGACCTGGCTCTGTGGATCAATACCGGACTCCGCGTTCCAGCTTGCGGGCTTCGAGCTGTTCAGAGCAGGCATGGAGGTATCCGGCAAAACGAAGGGTGGAGGAATCTGCTTCTACGCCAACAACGGCTGGTGCAACGACGTGACTGTGATTCTGCAGCACTGTTCTCCGGATCTGGAATCACTCATCGTCCACTGCAAACCCTTCTACTCTCCCCGTGAGTTTGCTTCATTCATCCTGGTCGGAGTTTACATGCCGCCGATGGGCAGCGTGCAGGAGGCACAGAGGACCCTTGCCGAACAGATACGGTGTGTGGAGCGGACCTTGGTGACTTTAACAAAGGAAACCTCAGCCATGAACTCCCTACAAACAGTTTATTAAATGCCCGACTAGAGAGGAGAGAATTCTGGACCACTGCTACACCACCATCAGCGGGGCCTATCACGCCGTCTCTCATGCTGCACTGGGTCACTCTGACCACATCATGGTCCATCTGGTGAGGGACGCTAAACGACTGTACTGAGAAACTGCAACACCAGCTCTCAGCAAGTGATTCTGCTTCTGTCTGGAGAGGGCTCAGACAGATCAACAACTACAAGCCCAAAACCCCCCACTCCATGAATGACCTCCGTCTGGCAGACGAGCTGAACAAGTTCTACTGTAGATTTGAAAGACAATGGAGCAGTCCTGACTCCATCCCCCACAGCTCCATCAACCAGCCACAGACCACCCGCCCTCTCTCCCCCAGCCCAGCAGGGCCTCATGCCTCTGTACCACTATTCACAGCGCCACCCCCACCCCCTCCTCAGTGACGGCCCTCTTTATTCGGGAGGGAGATGTCAACAGGCTTTTTAAAAAGCAGAACCCCCACAAAGCAGCCCCCCCGGACTCTGTCTCCCCCTCCACCATGAAGCATTGTGCTGATCAGCTGTCTCCGGTGTTTACTGACATCTTCAACACCTCCCTGGAGACCTGCCATGTACCATCTTCAAGGCCTCCACCATCATCCCAATCCCCAAAAAACCTAGGATTACAGGACTCAATGACTACAGGCTTGTCACCCTGACCTCTGTGGTCATGAAGTCCTTTGAGCGCCTGGTCCTGTCCCACCTCAAAACCCTCACCGACCCACTCCTGGACCCCCTGCAGTTCGCCTACAGAGCCAACAGGTCTGTGGACGATGCAGTCAACATGACCCTCCACTACATCCTCCAGCATCTGGACTCCCCAGAAACCTACGCCAGGATCCTGTTTGTGGACTTCAGCTCTTTCTTTAACACCATCATCCTGTCTCTGCTGCAGGACAAGCTCTCTCAGCTACGCGTGCCTGACTCCACCTGCAAGTGGATCACAGACTTCCTGTCTGACAGAAAGCAGCACGTGAGGCTGGGGAAACACGCCTCAGCCTCTCAGTCCATCAGCACCGGTTCTCCCCCGAGGCTGCGTTCTTTCCCCTCTGCTCATCTCCCTGTAACCAACAGCTGCATCTCCAGTCACCAGTCCGTCAAGCTCCTGAAGTTTGCGGATGACACCACCCTCATTGGACACATCTCTGATGGGGACGAGTTCGCCTACAGGTGGGAGACTGACCACCTGGTGACCTGGTGCAGCCAAAACAACCTGGAGCTCAACGCTCTGAAGACAGTGGAGATGTCCTTATATTTAAATACACTCAACACTTTAACATTACACTTGCCACTTTCATACATTCCATGCACTTTATCTTATTTTTGATATTTTGATATTCTACTGTTCAATTGTAAATATTCATTCATTGTCATTTATTGCACAGCGTTTACTGTTAAATGTGTATTGTTAAATGTTAAATGTATGCACCTTCCGCCAGGACAAATTCCTTGAATGTGAAAACAAACATCACAATAAATGGTTCTGATTCTGATTCAGTAGTAGGTTGGATGTGGGTAACGTTTTTTCCCTTGTTGCCTTTTGTGAAAGTACTGCAATGTAGCTACGCTGCTTTTTTTTAGCACCAAGGCTCATCTAATCTGTGATCCACACTGGTGTGTTTGTGTGCAGCTTGCTGCTCTGTTGAGTAAATGTACATGACAGATGCTCATAATCAATAATGTGTACGTGCCGGCAAACTAAGAAATATTCTCACCACTCGTTTCACTGACGGGCATCGCCTCCCATCACCTGTCCGGCATTCTTTATGGCCCGGGTCCCCCTTTCGACTTAGTTCTGAGTTTTCCTTAGCGCACTGTTGTACCAGTTCCTGAGCAAAGCGTGTGTCCCACGTAAATGACATATGAAGCGGGATTTGCCTTTGTCTCAAGTTGATGATGTGCTTAAAAGCGGAATTTGATTTATTTTGTATTATTTATATCATAACCTCTTGGATGTTGTCCTAAAATTACCACCGTCGAAAGCATTATTTTTTATAAATAATGAGCAGAGAACATTATAAGTACTTTCTCACAAATGTACCTAAGACAAACGTAAAACAGACAGTATGTTTACGGTTCACTGAATTTTTGCATGACATAAATACTGAGCTAACGATTGGATAATTGAAGTCTATCAGTAACAAGAAAAAAAGACATATTGGCAATTTTACAGGAGCCTCAGTAGCGTGTGGAAGAACCATACACAGCCACAACAGCCTGGCTCCTCCTCATGCTGGTCACCAGCCTGGTGAACACTGCTGTGGAATGGCTCCTCCTCCTCATGCTGGTCACCAGCCTGGTGAACACTGCTGTGGTATGGCTCCTCCTCCTCATGCTGGTCACCAGCCTGGTGAACTCTGCTGTGGTATGGCTCCTCCTCCTCATGCTGGTCATCAGCCTGGTGAATACTGTGTGGGATGAGAGGGGTGCTTCGAGAGACGGTGCTGAAACAGAACTTTTTAGCCAGAGGGTTAATACAGGCATATGCAGACGGACAGTATGAATCTGAAAATGAGCATGACATGCGCCCTTTAAGCTGGTACAAAGCAGTGCCGGTTGTTTTTGAGATGGCTGTCCTAGTGGGCAGGTTGCAATGAAACATGGTCTAAGATCATGAATAGTTGCATAAACACCATAGACAGTGTCAGGTCCAAAAAGTTAATATCTCCTCTCAAAATGCCATGGAACTTTCTCAGTGCACTCGTGCGTCCAAGAGAAAGAAATATTTGGATTTTTCCCTGCAGTCCCTGAGACTCTGTATCCTCTTTCTGGCCTGTAGGTCCACCTGCGATCCGCGGAGCGTCTTCGAGACTTATGCTGTGCAAACCGGGGTACTTTCATTAAGGTGGGCCAGCACCTCGGTGCTCTGGACTATCTGCTGCCTGAGGAGTACACATCCACGCTGAAGGTGCTACACAGCCGAGCTCCTCAAAGCAGTATGGAGGAGATCCAGCAAGTCATCAGAGAAGACCTTGGCAAGGAGGTAAGTTCAAATACTCTGGGTATCTAAAATATTGGTGACTGCTCAGATTCTGAAATGAATCAGGGGAGCACAAAACTGACTCTTCATAATCTTTATTTCTTACTCACAGTGCTGTCATCTCGCCACTCGTCTTATTCACTCTGGTTAAATGTAATAATTTGCAAGTCGTGTTATAGTCTTCAATGTTTCCCATTGATTACTTAGATAGTCTAGAACTGCAACAGTTTTCATAATGAACTCTGTTAAGTTCAAAAACCTTGGGCGATCGCGTGAAGAGAAGTCCAGGATTCAATTAGTTATAATAAAAACGTATTTAAAAAAAAGATGATGATGAACAGAATATACAGTACTGTGCAAAAGGTTTAGGCAGGTGTGAAAAAATGCTGTAAACTAAGAATGCTTTCAAAAATAGAAGTGCTAACAGTTTATTTTCATCAATTAACAAGATTTTTCTTTTGTTCGCTCACATTGCATTTTGTTAATTGATGAAAATAAACATTTTATTTATCACTAATGTGACGTCTATGTCGGATTGCTATTTTCGCCAAGCCTGACAGGCAAATTTGGTGCTGATTAAAATATGACAAGTACCCTCAAAATGTGCCCAATTTAGAAAAATAAGAATCCGGAATAATAATAATAATAATGCAATTACAATAGGGTCCTTGCTGGACTGACTTCGTCAGTCGCTCGGACCCTTATAATAACAATCCTTTGAATAACAATAGGGTCCGAGCGACTGGTTCTTGCTGGACTGACTTTGTCAGTAGCTCAGACCCTAATAATACCCCATGCAATAACAATAGGTTCCTTGCGGACTGACTTGGTCAGTCGCTCGGACCCTAAAAATAAAAATAATCCTATGAATTACAATAGGGTCCTTGCTGGACTGACTCTGTCAGTCACTCGGACCCTAATAATACCCCATGCAATAACAATAGGGTCTTTGCGGACTGACTTTGTCAGTCACTCGGACCCTAAAAAAAGAAAAATAATCCTTTGGGGAACAATAGGGTCCTTGCGGACTGACTTTGTCAGTCACTCGGACCCTAAAAAAAGAAAAATAATCCTTTGGGGAACAATAGGGTCCTTGCGGACTGACTTTGTCAGTCGCTCAGACACTAAATACCCCATGCAATAACAATAGTCGCTCGGACCCTAATTAAATATCCAAGCACTCACGGATGATTCATGCATTTGTGTTTATTTCTTTGAGGTTTTAGTTTGATTGTTTAATTTGGATTGTGGGTGATGGCAGAGTTGGATCTATGAAGGTGCATGTGCACTTTGCAGGAAGCAGAGAAAAGGCCTCATTTCATTTTATGTCCAAGCCATACTCCCGATATAGCTGATAATGCTGCTGTTAGGGCAGAGAGCTGGTTTGCTTTCACACTAGTTGTTATGGCACCCTTTTAGAGCCTGCTGGAGGCCAGGCATTAGTTAGAAACAGTACATTGGTCTTCTCCCTCTACCACATCCTCCCCAGTGAACATGTCGCTGCCCACATGAAGCAGACCAAGGCTGCAATTTTGTCCTGCACCAAGGTAGCTAAACATGAAATATCTGTGTGTATTGGTCATTATGACTACTGTTGCAAATCACTGATTTTGTTGTTGATTTTTATTTTGATAACACTAGAATTAAGTGAATATGTGTGTAATTGCAGGGGCATACACAGGAGATGCTGATCAAAGCAGGAAGTGACCAGACATTCGTTCTCATGACATTCAATCACCTCTGAGGCTGAGCATCTTTTCAGAATTGTACAATTGTCTGACTACACTTATTGTTTGTTTTCTTAATTATTTTAGTGCATTTCTTCTCATCAACGCAACACAGTCTGGACATTTGATTAATGTCTGTCATAGTGGTTTAGAACTCAGGGAGCAGCTAGGTAAGGCTCGCCTAATTAGGGTCCGAGCGACTGACATAGTCAGTCCAGCAAGGACCCTATTGTTATCCAAAGGATTCTTTTTCTTGTGTCTTCTTATTTTTCTACATTGGGCGCATTTTTGGGGTACTTGTCATATTCTAATCCGCACCAAATTTGGCACGCCTGTCAGGCTTGGCGAAAATAGCAATCCGACATAGACGTCACATTAGTGTTAAAAGAAATGGCTCTCTAGCGCCCCCTAGAAGTTGGCCCGGCATGTCCATCTTCACCTGCTATACAAAAAGCCTCTCAGACCCCTAAGCTCCGCCTACTTAGATTTTCCGCCATTTTGAATTATGTGAAAAACACCCTTTTTGTGTTTTTTTCCTACACGCTTGGTCCGATGATTGATACCAAACTTGCTGTGCATCATCATTGGATGTGCCATCATAACTGTGTTAAAAAAGTTCTGATATCTTATTTGGAGATAACGACCAATGAACCTCTTAGGGTCTTGTTTTGCAATGCTCATAACTTAAAAAATATTTGTCCTAAAACCTTTCAGATTGTCAGCATTTGTGCACATTGCATCCCTAAACATGCAATAAATCTTTCGTGCCATTTACACAATAGGGGGCGCTACAGTAATCCACCTGATATGGCCATTTATTACTTTTTTTGGTGTTTATTGATGAGATTTGCAAACTGCTCCTAGAGTATTTATCTGATCGACTTAAATTCTGTTCAGGAATGATCTCAAGACCCTTAAGACCTTTGTTGTGCTATTTGCGCGTTTCCTGCTAACGGCCTCGACGTGGTGTGGAGCATCGGATTGACATGCAATTTACATGACGTGGTCTGCACTTTACGTAGAGAAACATGATGCATGTGTGTACCTCTCTGTCTCTGTGTTGCTCTGTGTCGCTGTCTTTGTCTCTTTGTTTCTCTGTGTCTCTCTCTCTGTCTCTGTGTGTGTCAAGTTCATCCATGGCGACTGTAGTTCAGTGGTTAGCACATCAGTCTTTCAATCAGAGGATCAGTGGTTCAATCCCAGCTCTGCTATTACATGTCCATGTGCCCTTGAGCAAGACACTTAACCCTAATTGCTTTGGATGAAAGCAACATTTAAATACAATTTAATCCAACTCGCATTGTCATAGCTCCACCTTATCAGCATCGGATTGACGTGCTATTTACGTGACGTGGTCTGCACTTCACGTAGAGAAGTATGATGCATGTGTATGTTCACCTAGTCATAGCGTGACCTGGTGGCGAAAGGAAATCAGCCAAATAGCATCGGATTGGCATGCAATTCACGTGACATGGTCTACGCTTTACGCAAAGTGACGTGATGCACGAGCAGTCGACCCGCCGGCACCCCTGACATGCGGAGCGAAGACCCGCTCACAGCTGCTCGCAGCTTTAATTAGTAAAATGTTTCTGCCGGGAGAAGCGGCAAGATATCCGGTGATTCTGAAGAAATAAAACCTGCAATCGTGAGTCCAATTCTGTTTGGAGCCATTTGTGTGTGCGACTAAAGAGGAGGGGCATCAACAGGGCCGCCATGGCAGTGAGCAGGACCGGCACCAGACAGCCACAATCCGTGGAAGCTTGAGGCGAGAAAGCACAGAGGCTCCCGAGAAGAAGTAGAGTTAGTAATGTGCATTGAAGAGACATTCATTCTTCCATAAGGAGAGAGAGAAGATGAGAGAGGAACTCAATGTATCCTAATATGTCCCTGTAGCAAGGTTCGACCATGCCGTGGGTTTTCCGGAGCTCTGCACATAAGGACGACACCAGTTCTTTCCTTTTACGGTTTTTATTCGGCATGTCTACACACACACACCCCTCACACAGGCGTTCACTACGCCTTGCCTAGCTCCACTCTTCCCCTCTGCGTGGCTCTGGGAGCTTATCAAGCTCCCTCCCCCGCCCACGCAATCCCACGATCATGTGGATCAGCTGTGCCGCCTCACGCGCCGCACAGCTGATCCCCATGATCGCCTCTCTCTCTCCCTGCTGCAGGTGCGCTAACCACGCCCCTCACCCCACAGTCCCCCAGCAGTCTAAGTCTATAGCAGAACTTCTGAAAATTAGAGGGGGTGGGGGTAGGAGGGGGGATCTCTCTGACGGAATTACAGAGTGACTTGCCCTGGTGAATTACGAGGGGAATTGTCTGACTCTCCCTCTGAAAAAAGCTTCCTGAATCAAAGGTCGGAGGCAGCCCTAACTATAACCCAGCCCTAACAGGAAGCCAGTGGAGAGCAGCTAATACAGGAGTATTAGTCCTCGTTAGTACACAAGCTGCAGCATTCTGGATCAACTGGAGAGACCTAAGGGACTTAGCAGAGCAGCCTGATAATACAAAGTTACAATAATCCAGTCTTGAAGTAACAAATGCATGGATCAACATTTCTGCATCCGTTCGAGACAAGATGTGCCTGATCCTTGAAATGTTGGGTAGGTGAAAAAAGGCGGCCCTTGAGATTTGTTTTACGTTGGAGTTAAGTCCTGATCAAAGACAACTCCTAGATTCTTTACAGTGGTGCTGGATGCCAGAGCAATGCCGTCAAGAGAAACTATATCATCAGATAATTTCTGAGGTGTTAGGGGCCAAGTAAAATAACTTCAGTCTTGTCCGAGTTCAAAATCAGGAAGTTGCAGGTCATCCTATGACTCCTTTATGTCGATTAACCCAGGTAAACATAGATATTAAAGTGACATTCAGACAAGAACTGGTCAGTGTACCACATGGATATATTGAAATGTACTTTACTAACTAACTAACAATGTTTGGCCTTCAAGAAGCATTCAGTTTTATCCAGAAAACACGCTGAAATGTGAAACACTTACCGGTGGAATGTGCTAATAAGAGGAATCTAATCTGCAATCCCATTCAACTCAAATTGCTCCCCTGTAACTCAAAGACACTTCTATAGAATATTCTCCTATTTCTTCCTCGTGTTTTTTAGATGGTGTGCATTCAGCATGATTTCTTCCTGTATCTGAGCGGGATGTCATTACCCTTGAAAAGACGGTAATATAGCTTGTCTGTCTGCAAAGAGGGCAGCAGAGTTAATTAGCCCTCCTCCCCTCTGGAGTGGCAAGAGAAGAAGTGACACTGATGAGCAGTGCCAGGCAGCTCTGGAGTCAGCGGAGCAGCTTAAGCATCATTTCCGTTTGCCTTTTTTTTAACATGTGTATGCATTCTCATGTATGCTGGGTATTCTCATATACAAGTAGCTAGTCGTGGTGTGCTTTCAAGCACCCTTTCTGGTGACATATGCATTCCCACTGTGCATGGATTTTGGAGCTTTGCTTGAGTTCTGGCTGTCATTTCCCCTCTACAGTGAAACTGCTGAAAGGCCAGCTTGTGCAAATTTCGTTTTACTAAAAATAATCTGTTTCCAGGCCAAATATTGTACTTATTTGCTGCTGAGGCATTCCAAAAGAAAACACATCTGTACATGGAGATTCAGGAAGTGGCAGTACGTTAACTGTGATTCTCCACGATAAGCCAACAAATGAAACATGGCATTGAACCTTTCTTCTGATGGTATGTTTTGTAACCATATGGGTCAGACTGGATCCTTCCGCTTAAAATATCAGTTGTGTTTTATTTACCTTGTTGTTCTGTTGTCGTTCACATAGTTGTCAGTGTATGTAGCTATACAAATAGAAGAAAATGATTAAATATAAATTATACCACAATTAAGTATTCACATTATGATATAGGCTGAAATGTATTTATAGTCCTTGGAGCTAGTCAAAAACATTTTACGCAAGAAGTTAAAACGTCTGTCCATCCATTTTCATCCGGGGTCGGGTCTTGGTTGCAGCAGACTGACCTACACTTCCATTTTACAGCTCATTCTGGGGGATCCCGAGGCGTTCCCAAGGCCCCTGGGTCTTCCCCAGGGTCTCCTACCAGTTCCTGGAAAACGTGCCTGAAAAACCTCTAATGGAGGCATCCGAATTAGATTTACCTTAGCTATAGCTCATATTGTGCTTAACGTACATCTCCACAGTACTAATTCCATCCATTACTCACTCCACATGAAACGTTTGTGCAGAAAGTGTTGAGTTTCATTGTGGGTAGCTTAACAGCCTTCAATAGATGGCAAAAGGAAAACAGTACTTCTGTCAGAACTTCAAGGAGTGTGACATGACTCTGCAGCAAATCAAAACTGATTCGAAGATCTGTCAACAAGGATGTTAAGATCATATGTGGGACGCAGACCAGAGAAGTGTTTTTTTTTATGTAACGGGGATAAGGATGAGAGTGGCAGGGAATGAAGATCAGGCACCAGCAGGATGGTGCTGGTGCTGGAGTAAGGCTGGGTTGCAGGCAGGCCGAGCAGGAAGACTGGCAGGATGATCCACATTGGTGAACAACTATCTGGCAAGGAGTGAATGAGGAGCAGCAGAAGACGCTACAGACGAGCTGTAAATGAGCCGATTGCAGGCAGCGGAACAGAAACCAGGAAGGAAGACAACACACGCCAAAACACAAAGACAGATACACAGGCAGGGGAGAACTAGAAACATAGGGAAGGGCGAAACACAAGGGAATGGACAGGAGTCTTGATCAAATCTGGTCAAAATAAAACGGAAGAAATTCGGAGTAAAGGTCTGCTACCATCCCCTGAGCCTGATATTTAGGGATGTTTGAGTGGATACTTTTGTTTCTTCTCCACAATAAAACTATCACTCTCATTTATTCTCTTCTGTGCTGTAATGATTTATAGATCTTCTCCCAGCTGGGGCTGTGGTCGGCTGCCTGCAGCCAAAAGGGCCACTTTGCCACACTGACACAGACACCGATGTGTTGCCATCCAACTGTGAGGCCTCGGGTGCCATTTTATTTGTGCCATAACTCATTTCAGGGAACGTATGTCACCACGGGTCTGCCTTCTGGGAGCCAGGCCCACGTGCATGCATTACCATGTTTATTAACTCCACTGCTGAGATTAGCATAAACAGTGACTGGGTGGTATGAACCAGAGGCCAGGCACTGGTGACACAACCAGGACTACACACACAACAAACGGTGCAAACATGACAGTGCCAACTTTCTTTCTCTTTTTTTTTGTCTAAAAGTTATCCAAATAATAAAAAAATGTCATGTTTAGATTTCACTGGGATTTCACACTGCTGCTTGAAGTGACAAACCCACCTGAGAAATTACACATTTCCTTAACCCATGAAAGCTCTTTGCATATCAGATCCTATTGGATGCTTTCATCGTAATAGATGGACACTGCTGGTTGCAGACAATTTCATTCCAGTTAGCATATTTGCATAATGAATAACTCAGCTGTTCCCACACAGGATCCTATGCTGCTTGTCTAATTTATCATCTGATTGCACTTCTACAGGGCACATGTTCAGCCTCTATACCTGATGGGCCAACACCATGTTCAAATTAGCCTCTTTTTATGTTTGTACCTGGTATGTACCCGGTACAGTAGTATGAATATGAAGGAACTCTCCAAAATAACTAGCTAAGTATGCTACCTACTATACTGTGCTAAGGAAGAATGAGTCCAATGCAGTAAGAAACCTTAGTCTTGAGTACTGAGTGGTGGACACTACCTAGCTTCCACCTGACACCCTACAACTTGAAAACTGCTCGTGAAAGTTTGACATGAGGCTGTTTTGATTTGTCTCGGGTAAATGGGTTCTGTTCACAGGAGTGGACCCACTCATCAGATGACAATATGCATTTCCTTTTACTTCATACGTCAAAAGTGTATGTTCCAAATTGTTCCACGATCCAATTTACTCGTTTTTTGTGACGGCACAACATTTTCACAGCTGTTCTCCTGGTAGCTCTCCGAAGTGTAGTACATTAGTGGTAAATCATGAGCCAGACCCGTCCTCTTGTTGGTTTGTCTGGTGAGAGCCAGCATCAGTGGTGTGGGAGAGGAAGCTGCAGGCTGCCTGTGAAGCTGGGAAAGAACTCCAAACTCCTGGATAGAACAAGATGGCGCTGCAGATGGCAGCCTCGATACTGCGCTCTCTCGTACTTTTTCTGTTTTAGTTATTATTTTATATGCTGTAAATATTGAGGTTTGACTAGGCTGTCACATTTCAAATTTACATTGCAAAATGTCAAATAAAAGCCGGTACAATGAAACAAAAAAAGGGTAAAGTTTCCGCTGTCTTTTTTCAATTACTCTTAAGCTTAAGCGTCAAAGAGTCATCACTTACTGCACGTATCTTTCATATTATAAGCCTCCCAGATGTTCAAAGGGCATTCACCTTCCTGTTCCTTGTTTTACAATTGAGTCAATTGTAATAAAAAAAGAAAAGCAACAGCAAGTTGAGTATAAAAAAACACAACTTGTGTTTTTTACAGCAAATTAAAACAGATGAGAACAACCAATAGGGGGAGACCTTTCACTAAATGATGATAGAGGATTCTGATGCGATTGAAAGGCCTCTAATAATATCTATATTTCTTTCTCTGAAGCTGAGGTAAGTAAGGAGCAGAAGATACAGTATTCAAAATGTCAGTAAACATTATTTTTCATCTGGTTGTGTACTCCGTTTCAATCCCCAACACCTTGTTCTCAGTCAGTTTGGTTTCAGGTCAGTCTGACTTTGTCTGTAGTTTCTTTAATTACCTTTGTTTGTACAGTATCTAATAATGGGTTTGTAAATTGAGATGATCAGAATGATGATCCCACTTTCCATTACATCATCTTTAACATTCTGTTTATCCTCTGCTCCCTCCCATTCTTTTCTTTTTCATCCCTATCTATCTCCTGCAGCTGTCAGAGTTATTTGTTTCATTTGAGAAGAAGCCTCAGGGTGCAGCCTCTTTAGCCCAGGTCCACAAGGCAGTGCTGCATGATGGGACGACAGTGGCCATCAAGGTCCAACACCCCAAAGTCCAAAGACAGTGCTCCAAGGACATAGTGATGATGGAGGTGAGTCTGTGTCAGTTAATTGGAAATAAGTGAAGAAGTGTTTGGGTGTCTGAAACACAGACATAACACAAATATGATGCATGTTATTATCTCTCAAAAAAACTAACATGCTACTGGCAAAAAGCAAGACAAGAAACTTTTCCTCACATATCCAACACATGGAACGGTACGAACGGACAAGTCAACGCCACAGTACATGTGTGAAATCACTAATCCCACTGAACAAAGCTGCTGACACAGGCACAAAGTGGGTAAAGAAGATGTAACTTTGCCTTCCTTTGGAAGACAAAAAAGATTCTATATACCCCTTGACCTTAAAGAACTCCTTGTTCTCCAAGCGGGGTGGCGGTGTGAGAGGCGCTGTTTGGCTGATTCTGCTGAGAGGACCCAGTTTTACAGTGAGATCACTCGTGAGGGGTTTTGGGAATATTTCACGTGAATTTTGTAGGGTTTTTGTATTATCTTGCTGTGCAAGGGAGTAACATAGCAAGCAGTGGGCTCAACGTCGATTGGCAAACATATCCACTTCCACTTTTCCAAACCGGGTACAAATCTGCTTCTCCACCTCAAAGTTAAGCTCCACTTTTCTAATAGAGGTCCAACTCTGGACATCAGGGAAGCACCACTATTCTCCAATCCTGGAATGTGGACAACAGGTTCTACGGCATCAGCTGGTCAGTGAATTGGACTCTGCCCTGCTTGTTGGATAGGTCATCCACAGGTGCAGTCGTCAGTTCTCACCATCACCTATGTTAGGGCTGAATGGTATAAAGGTAAATGGACTTGTCTTCTAACCATTCAAAGTGCTTTAACACCGCTAGCTCAGTAACTTAGTGTTGCTGACCTCATATCCAGTGGGAGATGTCTACCAGACGAGTGGAGGCTTCTACACAGTGTGGTAGGTGCTTGCTTTTGACACAGTTCATTGCAAACCCCAACTTGGTTAGGTGTAATATTGTTTGGGCCGTCCCCGTCCAACCCGTCCAACAACGTCCCCGATGAGGCTGATGATCGTTGTGTCGTCTGCGAATTTCAGGAGTCTAACAACATAAATAGGAGACTGGTCCATCAGGGGCCGACATAAAAAGATCTAAGCCGGCACTGACACTGTGTGTCATTCCTGCCGTCTGGAGATCGGTCATAGATGTACAGACACATGTTTCATGGGCTTCGATCTCGTGCTCTGTCTCGCTCTTATTGCAGCAAAGCATCGCAGCAAAGGATCAAAAGTGAAGTGTCGGAAGTGATCCCACCACTGTTGCCGTCAAATCTTTGGTAGTGCACGTTAAGCCAGTCAGGCTGTGGCTGCTGAACTCCGCGTGGTCCAGGCCAAGGCACTTGAAGCAAGCGGGACAAATATCTGTTACAGTATCTGTTAATGAGGCCGGGACATGAGCAGTAATGATGAAACAAAGGCTTGAATTAGGGTCTCCGCATCAATCACGGACAGAAAATATCTGAATTTATCTATTTTGCTCTCTCAAAAGAAAGAGAAGGGTCAAATTAGCTTTAGAATTCATCTGTTTTTCACAACAGACGAGTACAAAAAGAATAGCTGAAAACTACAGTATTTACTTCAAATTTAATTTTCAGTTTATCTGAAATTGACATAAGGTTTCAGCAGTTTAATCTGTAAACTGTAGATCTTGCCCCACACTAGGTTTTTTAATGGCCACTACAGTATGCACAAGAGGGATCATTAACACAAGCAAAACCTGTTTATGGGCTTCTGGCTGTCTTTGTAAAACAGGCATTGTTAACTTATCCTTTAACCATACTTTGTTTGATAAGTGTGCATTTTAATATTGTTAAGATTTGACACAAAATTAGCAATATTGTCTTGCAAATGACTGCTCTTAGCCCAAGCTGAGATAACCCTGAAAACATCATCATCCTACAGTTATTTTCACAGCCTGGCATTTACCATGACTGATAAACTGATTCAGCCTCTTCCACAGCAGATGGAACACGTCTGATTTGCTGTTGCTGATAACGAATTGGCCAGAAACCCAATTGGAGGTTTTAATGGACTTCACATTTCATACAATTTTAAGACACACATTATTGACCATTATAATGTCCTGATATATACTGGCATGAAATGTTAGCCATTGGTAGGACATCACTGTAAATCTATATGCATGTTTTATTGTACTTGACAGTGAGACTGATTGTGATTTGTAATTTGAAGGTGATGTTGAAGGCAATCCATTGGCTCTTCCCAAACTTCGCCTTCATGTGGTTGGTAGAAGAGGCCAAGAAGAACATGCCACTCGAGCTGGACTTCCTTAATGAGGGACACAACGCTGAAAAGGTGGCCGACATGCTGGCCCACTTACCTTTTCTCAAGGTACACACACAATTACACTTCTACAAGGCTTACTGTTATAAAGCTTAAGAATGGGAGCAATGGGATTTAGTTTTTAGTTTTGATCCTTTTGGCCACACATCCTTGTAATCAGCTGGTAATAAGAATACAATAGAATAATAACAATTTCAATTTAGGGTCCTAGTATTTAAAATTGTACTCGATACAGTTAATAGAGGTCGGACTCTTACACTGTGTTTGACAGCTTTCTCTGTACTGCCCGTCGGCTCTTCCTAAATTCTAACATAGCAGGGTTAGCAGAAGGCCGCAAATCATATTTCCTTCACTATACAGAGCTGGAAGGTCCATTATCATTTCATTTCCTAGTGTCCTTTTTCTTTGAGAACTTTTATTAGCTCTGCTGAATGTGAATTAGACTCCTTTTCCTGCTGTCCTTCTTTGTTTGGCGTTCAAAACCACAGAGCGAAAACTTCTTTGGTTTTGTCTTTTCTGTCTTGTAACGTTTTTTTTTATTTTGCATTTTTCAATTATATAAGTTGGTATGTTATAAAGAAATAAAATCTTGCAGAATGAAAGACAATTATGTGCAAATGCCCTCTCATACATCCACTAAAACTCCAGCTTGGTTCGATTGGTGGTCTAAAATTAACATACCGTAAAATTTGGATTACAAGCCACACCCGTTTAAAAGCCGCATCTACTAAATAAAAAAGTCTTATTTAATCATAAACAAGCCGCGGCGGTTTATAAGCCACTGCTGCTGTTCCTACTGCTACTGCTGCCCACGTCCCTGCTGCCCGAGTCGGGCGTCGAGCCGAGGCTGGTCCTGCTGCCTTTGGTGGTTGTCGGGGAGCAAGCTGCTGTTGTGCACGCTGCTGTTGTGGTTAGGCTCAGCTGCAGAGGGGTGTGGTTGTGGGTGTCTCAGGGGATGGGTTCTGGAAGAGGCCTGATTGGCCTCAGCTGTAACTGATAGTGTTTGTCCCCAACATAAGCGGCATGGAAGACGCTGAGGGGAGACCGGGGTGACCACAGCACAACGCTCCGTTAGAGCCAGAGAAAATAAAACGCATTACGAACCTGAATATCTGGCGTGCTCTTATCATTGTGCAGAGGGGAAACTCACTGAAGTAAGAGAATCACGTTACAAAGATGTTTAGTTTCTAATTTTAGAAGAAAGTTGGACTTAAAAGGAAAATCTATACTTTTTAACAAAAAAGGTAATCCTAGACTTTTTAACACCGTAAGCAGCAGAAACGAAGGACTTGCTGAAGCCATCGAAAGGGGAAAAATAACTAGTAGTGTTAATGTTGTGTCATCTGGGGGTCGTATCGTCAGTGGAATAAAGGGCAGAATGGATATGCAAAATGTCTCTCCGCAACAAGGTGATCTGTGATTGCAAGGGGAGAGAGTCATGGGGAAGTCTCTATCATGCTGAAAGAATACGGGCAAAAATAGGTGACACTGTCGGGCATAACTACGGTGGATGTTCGCCTGAACAGCAACTTGCATATACCTGCATGTGATGATGCATTTTAAGAACCATCCATCTGTCTCTGCCAATAACAGGACGCTGTCTAAAGACAGGCTCTCTTCAGGGCCTGACGTGTTAGTGTATCCATACAAAGTCATATTCATTAAGGAAAGTTGAAGGAATCAAACAACAGAGGATCCCTCTCCCCGGATGGACAGAAGCAATAGATGTCATGTGTACAGAATCAACGTAACAGGATTACAGCACATTCAATGAATATGACAGAAATTATTCATGTAATGAGTAGTAGGCATGGACCACGATCCATGTCAGCAGGAGGTAGAGATGAGGGGCATCACCAGGGCCGCCATGGCAGGGAGCAAGACCGGCTCCAGACAGCCACGATCCATGGAAGCTTGAGGAGAGGAAGCACAGAGGCTCCCGGGAAGAAGTAGAGTTAGTTATGTGCATTGAAGAGACATTAATTCATCCAGAAGGATAGAGAAGAGGAGAGAGAGAAGAGGAGAGAGGAGCTCATTGTATCCTAAGATGTCCCCCAGCAGTCTAGGCCTATAGCAGCATATCTAGGGGCTGGACCAGGGCCGACCTGAGCCAGCCCTAACTATAAGCACTATCAAAGAGAAAAGTCTTAAGTCTACTCTTATGAGGTGACTGTGTCCACCCCCCGAACTGAAAGTGGAAGCTGGTTCCACAGAAAAGGAGCTTGATAACTTAAGGCTCTGGCCTCCATCCTACTTTTTAAGACTCTAGGAACCACACGTAGCTTGCATTCATTGAGCGCAGCTCTCTGGTGGGACAATATGGTACTATAAGCTCCCTAAGATATGATGGTGCATCACCAGTTAAGGCTTTGTAGATAAGAAGGAACTTAAATATGATTCTGGATCTTACAGGAAGCCAGTTGAGAGCAGCTAATACAGGAGTAATTTGATCTCTCCTCCTAGTCCTCGTTAGTACACAAGCTGCAGCATTCTGGATCAACTGGAGAGACCTAAGAGACTTAGCAGAGCAGCCTGATAATACAGAGTTACAGTAATCCAGTCTTGAAGTAACAAATGCGTGGATCAACGTTTCTGCATCCCTTTGAGACAAGATGTGCCTGATCTTTGAAATGTTGCGTAGGTGAAAAAAGGCAGTCCTTGAGATCTGTTTCGCATGGGAACCGAAGGACAAGTCTTGATCAAAGACGACTCCTAGATTCTTTACAGTGGTGCTGGATGCCAGAGCAATGCCAGCAAGAGATACAATATCAGGTGATAATTGATTTCTGAGATGTTCTGGGCCAAGCAAAATAACTTCAGTTATTCAACATCAGGAAGTTGCAGGTCATCCAGGTTTTTATGTCTTTGAGACACGCTTGAAGTTTAGACACCTGGTTGGTTTCATCCAGCTTGATCGATATATATAACTGGGTATCATCGGCACAACAATGAAAGCTTATTGAGTGTTTTTGCACGGTTTGAAGCACAGAACAGCAGTCGTCCACACAAGACTCCGCCCCCTCCCCATGATCAGGTCCTGTGCCTGTCTGCTGCCAGCGTGAAGAGGACTCTCTCCACTATCAACACCCGCAAGGCAACAGGTCCAGACAACATCCCTGGTCATGTGTTGAGGGACTGCGCAGAGGAGCTTAAGGACGTCTTCACGGATGTCTTTAACACTTCGCTGAGACAAGCTGTTGTTCCATCGTGCTTCAAGGCCACCACCATCATACCTGTGCCAAAGAAATCCACTCCATCCTGCTTCAATGACTATCATCCAGTGGCACTTACCCCCATAATCATGGGGTGCTTTGGTCATGTCACACATCAAATCCATTCCCCCCCCACCCTGGACCCTTTCCAGTTTGCATACCGTGCCAAACGGTCCACGGAGGATGCAATCTGCTCTGCTCTCCACCCAGCCCTCACCCACCTGGACAAAAAAGACTCATATGTGAGAATGCTGTTCATAGACTTTAGTTCAGCATTCAACATCATCATCCCAAAACAACTCATCTGCAAACTTGACCAGCTGGGACTCAACGCCTCGCTGTGTAACTGGCTGCTGGATTTCCTCAGTGAGAGGCCACAAGCAGTACGTGTCGGCAACAACACCTCGAGCAGCATCACACTGAGTACAGGGGCCCCTCAGGGCTGTGTGCTCAGTCCACTGCTCTTCACTCTGCTGACATACAACTGCAAAACCACCTACAGCACCAATCGCTTGGTCAAGTTTGCAGACGACACAACGCTGATAGGTCTCATCACCAGGGATGATGAGACCCTCTACAGGAAGGAGGTCAACCTTCTGACCACGTGGTGAGGAGACAACAACCTCCTGCTCAACAACAGCAAGACCAAGGAGATTGTTGTTGACTTCCGGAAAGGCCACACTCATCACCCACCACTGACCATCAACATTGAGCGAGTCAGCAGCACCAAATTCCTGGGAGTGGACATCATTGAGGACCTCTCGTGGACAGCCAACACATCATCGCTGGCAAAGAAGGCACAGAGGCGTCTCTACTTCCTCCGCAAGCTGAGGAAAGCGGGAAGCCCCCCATCCATCATGGGCACCTTCTACCATGGCACCATTGTAATAGAAGCCTTTCAGGTTGTCAGCCAGTTGGTGGTTGTCCTCAGTGTGGGGGGGGGGGGGGGGGGGGGGGCTTTTCAGCGTAGCTCTTCTTAACTACCTTGATCTCCCTCGTCAGTGTGTTTCTGGCCTGGTTGTAGAGAATCCTGTCCCCACCTCTGTGGGCCTCCTCTTTAGCCCGACGAAGCTGCCTGAGTTTTGCAGTGAACCAGGGTTTATTGTTGTTGTATGTGCAGAAGGTTTTTGTCGGCACACATGTCCTCACAAAAACTGATGTATGATGTCACAGTGTCAGTGAGCTCGTCCAGGTCTGTAGCAGCAGCCTCAAAGACACTCCAATCAGTGGAGTCAAAGCAGGACTGTAGCTCCAGCTTAGCCTCATTAGTCCATTTTCTCACAGTCTTCACCACAGGCTTAGCAGATTTTAGTTTCTGCCTGTATGACGGGAGAAGATGGACCAGGCAATGATCAGAGAGTCCCAAAGCTGCTCGAGGGACTGAGCGATATGCATCCTTTAGCACAGTGTAGCAGTGGTCCAGTGTGTTTTTGTCCCTGGTGCTACACTTAATGTGTTGTCTGTATTTTGGCAGTTCTTTGCTGAGCTTTGCTCTGTTAAAGTCCCCAAGAACAATAAGCGGGGAGTCTGGTTGTTTGTGCTCCATGGTGGTTATCTGCTCAGCCAGGTGTTGGAGCGCCTCACTCACACAGGCCTGAGGTGGGATGTAAACACCGACCAGTATGAATGAGGAAAACTCCCGTGGTGAATAAAATGGTTTGCAGTCTATTAACAAAGTTTCCAAGTGAGGGCTGCAGGATTCCATTAACACTGTAACATCTGTACACCAACCTTCATTGATATAAAAGCAGATTCCGCCGCCCCTTGTTTTCCCCGACAGCGCCGTTACGCGGTCTGCTCGGTGGATTTGGAAGCCCGGCAGATGTAGTGCGCTATCCGGGATGTGCGCACCGAGCCAGGTTTCGGTGAAGCACAGGGCGGCAGATTTGCTAAAGTCTGTGTTGGCTTTGTTGAGGAGTAGCAGCTCGTCAATCTTGTTCGCCAGAGAGCGGACGTTCGCCAGATGGATTGACGGGAGCGCAGTTCGAAATCCCCGCTGGCGCAGTTTAACAAGCGCTCCAGCGCGCTTCCCACGTCGGCATCTCCGGTGAAGTCCGAGAAGAGCCGCTGCTCCTCCAACTAAAAGCTCTGTAAAGTTTTCCGGTTCAATGAAAAACGGTGGAAAAGTTTGACCAGTTTGTTGACGGTAGTTTAATAGTTCCTCCCTGCTGAATGTGATCATGGGGGGAGAGCTGGAAATGAGATAAACAAGCAAAAACAGAAAAAGTACTAGAGAGCGCAGTACCGAGGCGGCCATCTGCGGCGTCATCATGAATTTCATCATGAATTTCATGAATTATATCTCTCCCCACCCTCCCACTCCGTCCTCATTAGACACACATGTCTAAATGCTGTCTAAATGCTACTAAACTCTGTCTGACTGCTGCTAACATACATAGTCTTTCACAGTTCCTAATTTATGTTATTTATGTTGTTTATAAATGCTTATACGTTTCTCTCTTCTTTTTAAAAAAACCCTTTTTGCACTTTATTATTATTATTCACTTATTCACTTTATGTTGGACAGAAGAGAAACGTACTTTAAATCTTTTGTATGTTTGCACATATGTACAAATTGACAATAAAGCTGACTTTGACTTTGACTTTCCTGACAACATTGCCTAAAGGAAGCATATATAAGGTGAATAAAATTGGTCCAAGCACAGAACCTTGTGGAACTCCATGACGAACGCCGGTGTTCATCGAGGCTTCATCGTTTACATATACAAACTGAGATCAATCTGATGAATACAACTTAAACCAGGGGGCTAAGGTTTCACCTACCCATCAGGAGTAACAAACATTGGCCCATACAATATTTTCCCTGACCGGCCTTCACGGTGTGGGCGATAAACATGACGTAATAAATGTGAGGTAATAAATATAACATAATACAATTATACATCTGGCATAAAAACAAAAATAAAGTGCGTACAAATACTGTACAACTCACCATTACGCCAAATTAGTGGGAGCCCTGAGCTTGTTTCTCTGCAACGAGCCGGTCCCATCTCGGGGTGATGGGAGACGCCGACTCCCGATGTGTGTTCTTTATGTCCAGTCTACTCTGTAACTTAAATCTTTAGTCCAGTCTACTTTGTAACTTAAACCTTCTCGAACACCCTCTTTCTACAGGTTCCAATGATCCATTGGGATCTGTCTACAAAGAGGATCCTGACCATGGAGTTTGTTGAGGGTGGGCAGATTGATGACAGGGACTACATGAAGAAGCACAGCATCAATGTTAACGAGGTACTGCCTGCTGCCCTGCCTGCTGCCCTGCCAGCTCTCTGGATACCTATGAATAAACAAAAGTGTGTGTGGGATGTAGAGAAAGACTGGTATTAAAGTGAGATTTTTTTGGTGTAGCTGTGACTTTGAATATAACATGAATTAATTTACTTACTAAGGATTGGCTCTAATGTTTTTTTGTTTACAGTTTTCATTTAGTCAAAAAAGTGTTTTGCTTTTACTGAAAAACTAATTAAACATGAAACTTAACCTCTGCATTTAACCATTCCTAAGCATTAGGAGGAGTAACATGACAAGCACACTACTTCTATAACACATCAACTAAAATTGCTGACAGTCTTTCATTTAAAATTGATTCCCACAATATCTAAGAAAACAACCACTTCAATTGAACTATCTCGGATGTAAGTTACACCAAACAAATTTTGTTCATTATTATATTGATGAATAAACTAGTACAGTTATTGCTTTGACAATACTATTGGTATTAGACATACATTCATGGTCATGAAATCTGAAATTGTATTGTGATTCCCTTGAATAACACACACACACAGACACTCGCATTAGGAGCACAGCTCGAGAAGACAACACACAAATGATTTATTGGGCTTTTGATGAGCACATGAACACATACATTCCCCCACAATGCACACACTGTATGAGCATTAAGCAGTGATAATGAGTATGATATGCCAGCCAATGAGAGGAGGCTGCATAATATAACACACACACAGCGACAAGATGGAAAGAGATATTAGGTGGCAGTGGTGCATGCTGGACCCTATGTCTGTAATCACAAGATGGATGAGTGCCCAAATAGACGTTCTTCTGAACCCTTGACGTGACCAGAATGGAACTGTGCTTTGCAGATTTATTTTACATTCTTCCCCATATTGGTAAGATTTAAGATATGACTGTGTCCACTAATTGGACAACATCTATAAAACCCAGTGGTCCCAGAGCCTTTAAAAAAGTATGTCACATTATTTTAAATTGGTTAAAATGTTATGTCTGTGTTATTTAATGCAGCAAAATCACAGTCACTTTGGGTTTTTGTCAGCTGCTGCTGAAAGTCAACATGCTAATGAGGTTTCCCATGTGCCAAAATCTTGAGGACTGCTGATGGCATATATGTGATAACCACGTTTCACTGGTTTGTATGCGGACATTTTTCTCTGTTGTTCTTCTGATGCAATGCTGTCTCATTGCCCATTATGGATTTCTAACCAAAAGAGCTTAAATGATAACATGGTATGATGATATTCATTTTCTCATCTCAACTCCTATGTGAATGAACTAAGATTTTGTTTCTTTGGACTGTGAATAAATTGCATGTCCTAAAAATGTGTCCTTAGTTATGATATGATGTAAGTTTAACAGAAGATAGTGACTTAATTTAGACTACAAATGTGGCCAGAATGAATAGGTGTATGAATTATTCATTCTCTTTTATTTTCTGTACAAGGAATATTCAGAAGTCTGTATTTAAATAATTAATTATTTAAGTCATAACTCATTCTCTATTGGACTACAGCAGTAAGGTACTAACAAGATATTTAAGGTATATGGATTGGTCTCCAGTTTTCAAATGTGCAGAGATAGAAACATCCTGTTTTCAATCATTATTTAGCTGTTGATAAACTTGACCCAGTTAAATCAGTCAGACTTAAAACTAGAACAGAACCTTGGATTATACTTTATATTTTAATTGGCATTAATTCAAGAAATTACTATCTCATCAAATGTAAAAATTCTAGGAATGAGCAGTTCAGTGAATATACGAAACAAACTTAATTAAAGCTGCAAGCAGCCTTGAACGGCTCCTCGCTCCTTTTCGCCCCCAACTTTGCCAGTAGGTGGCGCTATGCCAACGTGAACATACACACGTGAAGTGTAGACCACGTCATGTAAATTACATGTAAATCCGATGCTGTTTGGCTGATTTCCTTTCACCAGTAGGTGGCGTAATTTCACTAAGCCTGACAAGCGTGCCAAATTTGGTTAGTTTTCGAGTATGGCAAAAACCTAGAATATGCGGCCAAAGAGGAAAAATAAAAATCACAAAGAAAAATAATCCTTACAATAACAATAGGGTCCTCTTGGACTGACTACGTCAGTCGCTCGGACCCTAAAAATAAGTTGAATCAAATGAGAAAGAAAGCCAAGACAGAATTCTTCATCAAGAAGATAGCAGATAATAAGAGCAACCTACAAATACTTCGGAAGGCTTGAAACAGCTAAGGTACAGTAACAAAAACAGAAACACAACCTGTACCTAGGGTAGAGACACAAACACGCCTTTAACCTGGATGTAGGAGGTAAAGTAGCAAATAGTTGCAATAATTACTTTATAACCATATTTAAGATAATAATAAATAAGTCACCTACTCTTTAAATTTCCTATTGAGAAGGCATGTAAAATCAACAGAAATGAGTCACGGATGCATTTTCTTTTACGTGTCTGACACAAATGCACTACAAAAGCTTAAAGCCATGAACCCTTCTAAAGCAACAAGTCCATGATAACATTTCCACCAGATGCCATTGAAGTCAGAACACCAGCATGACCCATATAACAAACATACCCATTGAGCAAAACAAATTTCCCTTATTCGAACTGGCAAGAGGAGGCAAATTAAAATCTGGTAATTACTGTGCTCCATCTTGTTCATTATCAAGGTTAATAGCAAGGGTCATACATGAACAAATAGACAATTATTAATCATTGCGTAATTTTCTGAATCAATTCCAATCGGGTTTCAGAAAATCTCATTTGACCGATACCTTTTTGCTCCACTTAGCACACCACACTCACAAAGGAGTAGATGTAGAAAAATACTGCGGCATGATTATGTTGGATCTCCAAAAGGCGACACTGTAAATCCTGATATTCTTCTGATCAATCTGAGAGCTCTGGGCTCTAACAATTCAGATCTACAGTGGGCTGAATCTTACCTTGAGGACAGAACAGTAGTAGAGATAAATGGAAACATGTTCATACCACAACCACTCACATGTGGGGTCCCACAGGGGAGCATTTTAGGTAAATGTTCCTTTCTTGCCCCAAGTGGCTCAGGGTGGATGAGAAGTTTATTCACGAAATGTTCAATTCAATGTATTTTGTATAGCCCAAAAGCAAAAATTACAAATTATCCTCAGAGGGCTTTACACTCTGTACACATTCGACATCATACGGGAGAAAAAGGGAAGAAACCTTCAGACAACAACTCAGGAGGATCCCTCTCCCTGGATGGACAGAAGCAGTATATGTCATGTGACCAGAATGAACAATGTAACAGAGTTACAAGACATTCAATTACATTTTTTAGTCTGTGTCATAAATAACACCAGACAGGTGATGTGAGGCCATGCCCGTCAGTGGTATGGATGTTGATTTTTTTTTATAGTTTTTTGGCACATTCATATTATTGATTATGAGTACCTGGCTTTCACCTGGTTTGGTCTAACTGAGGTGACGCGTGCTGTCTCAGTACCTCTAGTTAGTGCAGTGGTTCTCAAACTGTGGGGCGCGACCCTCTAGTGGGGCGCGGAGGTATTACAGGTGGGGCGCGAGAGGGTTGGGGAAATGTAGATTTCTTTTTTTAAATTTTTTTATTATTTTAAATAATTGTGAAAATGCCCGGATGTGATTTGATCCGCCCATTTTACCGGGGATGCATAGGATGAGACGTGTGCGTACTTGAGACAGCCAATATCCCAGACTCACACTTGTAGACCTAATGGTGTGTTACTCGCGTGAGTTTAGTCGCTCGACTTTATGTGGTTAATTTGCGTCATTCGCTACTGGCTTTACTCGCCCCTTGAAGGGGGCGGGGCTTATCTCTGTGGCTTATCTCCGTGGCTTATCTCCGTAAAAACAGTACCGTTTCCCCCATCCACCATTAAACTAACCACTAGTTCTGCTTTAAACTTCTCGTGGAAGTCCCTCTAATGTCGGACCATCAAACGCCCCCGTGTACGGGTTCATAATATCATCTGTAGCCGCACAACAGCGTCTGAATGACGGCCGCTGCCAGCGCTACGACCAGCAGCTGTTTGATTCAGCACCGGCCGGACGGCTGTGATGACGCGCAGAGCTTCCTCTGTGAGATTGGCTTTTCTGCTGTTGCCTCTCTCAAAACAAAATACAGATCGAAGCTCAACTTTGAGCATGAATTGAGAGTGGCCGTATCAAATCTACAACCCCATTTTACAAAGATTTGTAGTGGAAAGCAGGCTCATATCTGCACTATTTTAGTTTTGTTTTGCACCGGTTGCACGTTATTGTTGTTTTGAAAAGATATGCAGTGTAAAACTCTTTATTGCCAAATATTTTTAACTGGTTTTATTTAGTTTTTCACAGGTTGAACGTTATTGTTATTATCCTGAAAAGATTACAATGAGCTATTTTTGCCAAATATTAGTTATTTATTTGCACAACTTTGTATTGTTCTAACAAAGTGATTGCACGTTTTATTTGTTTTTGTCCGATGGAGCAATCTGGTTTACATGAAAGTGACTTACATTTTCTTTGTTCTATTATTAATAAAAGCACAGATAGAGGAGTCACAAAATGTCGTTATTTCAATAAAAATTCAGCATGGACCATTTTGTTACAATTTTGTAGGGGCGGTGGGGCCCGAACATTTTTCGTCCTCCAAAGTGGGGCTTGACAAAAAAAGTTTGAGAACCACTGAGTTAGTGACAAGCTTGCTAGCTAGCTAACTAGCAGAGGTGTCAAAAGTATTCACATTCATTACTCAAGTAGAAGTATAGATACTAGGGTTTAAAAATACTTCTGTAAAAGTTGAAGTATTAACTCAAGCTTTTTACTTAAGTAAAAGTGTAAAAGTACTGGTTTCAAAACTACTTAAAAGTATAAAAGTAAAAGTAATGTAAGGGGAATTTTTTTTCCATTAAGGACAAACTCTTAAGCCGTGTCTCAGGGGCCTATAGTGCATTACCCCACCTCCCCCCAAAAAATATTTTTTCTAAAGGCCATAATGACTATAATGTTGTATTAAAATGTTATGTTGAAAAATGTGGGATGCACTAGACTACCCGTTTCAGCTGCATATATGCCCATTGAAAATTATCACATTTTATTACAATGCAAATACATTAAAGTACCATATGTGTACTACTGAGCATTAACATGCGTTTCATGGAGCGGAAGACATGATAACTAGTTGCCTATAAGTATTGTAATAGTGCAAAAAGTCAAACTTCAGTGGAATGTTATCAATAACCTTTATTGGAAGAGACATTGAGACCTTTGGACTCAATCCCATATGTACAACACTACCAATAGGTTTTGTTCAGCCGCAAAAGCAGCAGGTTCTCAAAGTTATTTGAGCCAATGCATGCTCTTCTTGGCCTGAAGATGAGCCCTGCAACACTAAACAGTCTTTCACAGGCTGCTGAGGCAGGGAGTGCCGTATTAAACTTAAGTGAAAGCTGGCACACAGCTGGGAAGGACTTCAGTACATCTACTGTTACTGCTGAGAATCACATCATTAACTTTCAGTTAATGATGTGATTCTCAGCCTGACAGTCCAAGTGGCTTCTAATATAGTCAAGGCCTGTGGAATAAAAAAAACAATCAGGATAATTTATACCATATGACAGTATTGTAATTGTGTATTGGATTGTGTGTGTGTGTCATTAAATGTCATTTCACTGTCTCCATAGAAATTACACATACTGAGGGGAAGTTGAGAAGTGAGACACTTACCAAGTTTGAGGATATTTTTGTCACTTGTCCAGCAGGTCTTAAATTTGGGAACTAGAATGGCTGCGGCTATTAGCTCTGGATCTGCAAGCATCTCTCCGAAGCGTTTTTGTAGGCCTGAAAGAAGTGCTGTAATCAAAGGCTCACAGAACTTGTTATGGTTGGGACCAACCATCCCATCTGCACACTGGTTTCTCCCTGAAGGACGTCAAGTGCCTTGGCAATTGGGCTCATTGTCTTTGCATATTCTGCAAGAAATGCAAGTTCCACTGGAGTAAACCTGTACAAAGAAGAAAAGAAAAACACAACATGGAACATTTAGCCTACTTGATGTAGCACCTTTAACTGGATAATTGAAAAGGAAACATAATGTCATCTGAGACTTTTAGAAATGTAGTTGTGTTGCTACAAATCACATCCATAGTAAATTTGGGGACTGCATAGTGCATACATGTGTTCTACAGTACTCAAAGTATAAAACTGTAACTTAATCTATTGTTAATCACTTCATTAACTGAAAGGCAGAAAAGCAAGCACTTACTTAGGTGTATCTAGTTCACTGCAGACAGCTGCAAGGGCTCCCTCGCCTTGTTCTCTTGTTATTCTCACTATTCTTTCTACGGCTGAGAAGAGTGAATTCCACCTTGTAGCAACAGGCCTTACAAGTTGGAGTTTGCAGTGGTCTTCAATTACTTCAGATGCAGTGGTTGATCTTGAACTTTTGTTCCACAGGCTAGAGCATTTGGCAAATGTGGACCTTGCTACACGCTTGTACAATGGGTTGACCTCTGCTTTTGAAGCATCAACTGAGGACACTAAATTGAGGAGGTGGCAGGCGCAACGATGGTGCTTGGGTAGCTGGTATTCCAAGTAGTCATCTTCGTCCAACAGGGCTCCGGCATCAACAAATTCAACACCCTCAACGCTTTCCTCATCTTCATCATAATCATCATTTTGGCCACCATCATCCTCTTCTCCATCACCCTCTCCTACAGGTTCAGGATTATTGTTCTCGTCAGTCTGCCCATAAACTCTGAAGGCTTTCAGGAAGTTTGATCCATTGTCAGTTGTAGTGTGAACAATCTTCTCTCTGATATTGAATTCTGTGTGAATATCATTAAGGGCACCAGCCAGGGCAGAAAAGTTATGTGACCCTTTAAGTTGCTTGCATGGTCTGGAGGTTAAACCAGTGCGCAGTGACACCAATGAAACCACGACGGTGTGCCGTCCAGCAGTCTGTTGTTGTTGCTACAAACTCAATTTCACTAAGGGCAGCTTTCAGTTTTCTTTTCATTTCAACAGAGGCCTTTGTGACTTGGTTTACAACAGTATTGCGCGTCATGACATTTGTATTTGGCTGAAGATGTTGCACAAGATGAATGAAGCCCTGTTGCTGAACAATGTGTGGTGGGTGCAAGCCTTCGACAACACATTTGAGGACTACTTTATCCACACTTGCCTGGGACACTCTTCGAGTCTCCCACAGCTTGGTTTGTTTGGAGGGTGGGTCCAAAGAACCTTCAGTGGATGACTTCCTTTTGACGGCTGATGAAGTAAGTTGCGTGTACCTCTCTAGACGTGTGGGGTGTTTCTTCTGTGGAGAAAATTAATGTACAGGTACAGATTGAGATTCATATTATTTCTCTCAAACCACAAGCTCAGATTATCTAGGATTTCCGCTGTATTAAATGTCCTGCTTGAAGTTCATGAAAGAAGGTCAGACTACAAGTTAGGGAGCAGTTTCACTGGTCTATGCAATTATGTTGAGCAGACCGGAATATTTACAGCTGCTGGCATGACCAAAAAGTAGCATTATTGATGAGATAGTCCGACTTTAATTCATTTTATACTGCATTTGGCTGATAGTTGGGCCTATTACCTCTTTACAAGGACCTATGGGGCCTGCCCTACACAGGCGCACGCACTCTCATACAGACAGGATCATGCCTATCCTTAATACATGCTTTATCAACAAGCTGTAGACTACAGCTTTGCACAATTAACCTACAAATATTGCATATAGCAATAATATAAGTTCAGATAACCTTTGGCTAAAGTCGAATTTCAAATGTCACACAGAGCCCAACAAACGAACTTGCAAAGTTGAATCACAGCCTTTTACTATCAAGAAACCCATGGCATGTCTTGGCATGTACCTAGCCATAGCAAACATTGCAAATGTACAATTAGCCAGTATGTTACTTGGTCACTACTACAACATTTAGTCAACAATCGACTATCATAACGAAAACTATAGTTTTGCTCAATTAACATACAGATATTACATATAGAAATAATATAAACTCAGATAACATTTGGCTAAAGTCGAATATCAAATCTCACACAGAGCCCACCAAACGAACTAGCAACGTTGAATCATAGCCTAGCTACTGCTATGCAAGCAAACCATGGCATGTCTTGGCATGCACCTAGCCATAGCAAACATGGCAAATTTACGTTACTAGGTTACTACAATATTTTGTCAATAATCGACTGATAATAATAACAAACTTTCAGCTTATCTCAATATGCTTTTTAAAATTCGACGGCAAATTTTTGAAAGCCATTAGTTCGTGGTACTTGGGTGCGCAGAGCTTGCAGCGCATTCGAAATGAATTGTTTTTGCACCCAACCATCTCGAAAAATTCTTCCAGGTACGGCCAGGGATGTACAAGGGTTGGCTGGTCTTGTTGGCTATCAACCTCCTCGCTGATACTTGGTTGGGAGTAGGATATTTCGCTCGAGTTCTCTGACACAGACATCTTTGTAATAGGCTTTTCTGCTGTCCTTGCTGGAGAGTGACGTGATTTGTAACGGTTGATTTGTGTCTTCTGCAGGTGCATACGTAGGAAACCAATAGGGTGTCGGAGTGGTATATGTTTAAACTTCTCATCCAACCACAATCAAATTCAGTCTATCCGGATGGTGCGATTTATCTGGCTAGTTTTTTTTTTGTGTGTGTTTTTGAACGATGACAAGCCGGAATGAAAACAAACCAAAATGAAATAGTAACGAGGCTATTTTTAAAATGTAGGGAGTAGAAAGTACAGATATTTGCGTGAAAATGTAAGGAGTAGAAGTATAAAGTCATCTGAAAAATAAATACTCCAGTAAAGTATAGATACCCAAAATTTCTACTTAAGTAAAGTAACGAAGTATTTGTACTTCGTTACTTGACACCTCTGCTAACTAGCAAACAAGTCACAGCTAGCTAGCTAGCTAGATACTCATAATCAATAATATGTATGTGCCAGCAAACTATCAAACCACTCGTGCCACTGACAGGCATCGCCCCCAGCACCATCATATTAATGTTATTCATCACTTTGTGTTGTGTCAATTTCCCTTTTCTGTTGAGAAGAGAACTGAGACTTCTGCTAGCTTTGAGGCACTGCGGGCCTTTCATTGTCATTTATAAATGTGTTGTGAAGCATTGATAGTCCTCACTTTAAATGGTCACACAAAATACGACTAGTTTTTACTGAATTAATCATAAATTGCAGTATTAAAACACGTTTACAAAGCACGTTAACCATTATTACATAATTTATATAATTGGTTTGCAATATATATTTCTTAATTCGTTTGCAATATATATTACTTAATTTACAAATGGGGAATCCATTTATGAAGTATGAAAGCCCAATCATGAAATGCGTACGTCAAGCTTATTAATCAAGAATAAAATGTTTATGAATTGCAGTTACTATTTACATTTAGCTGTCACTTTATTTTCACTTAAGCGACTTACATTCTATACACCGTAGATACAGCAACGGTCAGGAATTTGGGTGAAGTGTCTTGCTCAAGGACACATGACATGGACTTGCTCAGCCGGGGATCGAACTACTGATCCTCTGATTGAAGAACAGACCTGCTAACCACTGAGCCACAGTCGCCTAATGTGTGTTCATGTTGGAACAATGCTTTATAAATGATGAATTAAGTGTTTACTCATGCTTTACTAATGCTAAATAATGTGTAGTTATTATAAAGTGCAACTGAAATGCTTTTTTGCTTTGTGCTCTGTCTGGCCTTGATGCCCTTGGTATGGCCATCGGCATCAGTGGCATTGATGGCCTGAATTGTCCTAGCTGACAATTGCCCGTTCTCCTCTGCCTCCCCACTGTCATTATGGTTTTAGTCACAAATCACACTAAATATCTTAGCATTACATTTACATGTCAAATGCATGAAGGTTACACGTTGTATATTAGAAAACAAATGTTTTTTAATAAGTCTAACAATTTATTTGCAAGAAATATCATGACAGAGCACAAATCATTTGTTTCTTCTAAAACAGTTCTACCACAGTGCATCAATCATGAATAATGATATCAACAGTAAACCACTATTGTCACACTCAATAAAGGTCAGACCACAGCAAATAGATCAACCATTCGTAACATGTCTTGATTTAATCAGTTTTTTTTAATTTGTCTGTAGTGCAAAAATGTAATTTTTGCACTTTTTACCTTATCTTATTTTCTTCGTCATGTCCCCAACAGATCTCAGAGAACCTGGGTAAGATGTACAGTGAAATGATCTTCGTCCATGGCTTTGTTCACTGTGATCCGCACCCAGGCAATGTGCTG